>OZ020615.1:6020929-7220929 GCA_963971575.1 Liopterus haemorrhoidalis
TCATTACGATATGTGCATTAAATGATATGTATGAGTACTTACCAACCGACTGATCAGGCATCTTGTACTTAGTCTGGATCTTAGCTGTTCACTTAAGTTCTTAAAGGTGAAGGTTTGCACACGTTAAGTAAGACGGTTTAAAATTAATGCATTTGATTTATTCTAATAATATTTACAAAAAGTTAAGTTTGAAAGATTAAAATGTAATTAAATTAATGAATAAAACAAACAGAATCGAGTAGTCCACCAGAATGCCGACACAGTGCCACTAAGAATTCAATAAATTACTTGTTAATGCTAGGCAGACCGAATACTGACTGAACGCCTCTTCAGAGAGACAGGAGTTTTTATAAAACATTTTTAGGCATTTCTAGGAAAAACCCTTTTGTTCAAGGGGATGATAGTGTTCAAAGTTATTAAGCAATAACTCTGAACAAATGTCTCCTTGAACAATAAACTATTTAAATATATATTTCTAAAGATACGTGCTGTAACGTAAAGTTTCTTATTTTATTTTATTATCTGAATTCTTAAAAAGATTTATTTTTAAAATACCTCTCGTAAAAAAACTAAAAAAGGTGGCAGCCCCTTTTAAAGAAATTCTCGCGACGGGTGTTTTGTGAAAGTTAATTATTTTTCTGACGGACCACTCGATTTGTTACACTTGTTTCTTCTCATTTCATCCTTTGCTGTTGCTCTTTGAATTCAATCTTGCCACGTTCTTCTTGGCCTTCCTCTGAACTTTCTTTTAGAAGTCAAAATCCAGAGATTTTCAAAGATGAAAATGTTAAATTTCCGAATTATAAAAGATAAAATGGTTGAATCTCTGGATTTGTATAGATAAAAAGATAGCATCCCCGAGCCTGTGTCCTTTTTATAGACAACATCCGATGAGCTACAAGGTTTATAAATGATTAGTCATGTATATAACATTGTATACCTCACTATAAATCCTGTATTCATTTTTGATATCAGCAGGTGCTTATATCTAAATAAGTGCTAAAGCAGTTTTTCCATCTGTATTAACCATATCACTCTTTCTGTGGACAATCGTGTAACTGGATCATTTGTAAATCTGTTTAAATCTTTTTCTGTCCATGTCTATCCATGTATGAGAGTCCCCCAGGGTGTCAGATTTAAAATTTTTTGTTCATGACGTCATCTGTCAACGTCATAACACCATATGTTAATTATTATATTAAGTAATATTTGTTTACAAAACGTTACAATAAACAAAGTTTTGAATTAGCATCCTGTTCAGTGACGTCACAAAGTACCTTCATATCAAGTTTTATAAAAAGACATCGAAATTTTTGTTAGTTTTCAAAAAAGTTTAGAGTAGATGTTTAGTGTAGTGTGATCGTAATGTAAGTATACTAGAATTGTGCGTACTACAAAATTAATTGTTTTTTGCTCCTTTCGGTGTATGCAGATTAGTAAGCCGTTCTTGTAATATACCGCGTAATTTACCACGCTTTGTAACATTTTCGTGTAGTTTGGACGGGATCACGCGCATTATGAACCGCTCTATGTCCGTTTTTGTCTCGAATACAAAGGAGTTCGAATTTGGTTAAGCACTATTTGTGTTTGCAATAACTTGAAAAAATTCATCTCGACTAAAAATGGAATTAAAACATTTTCTATCGATCATTTTTTACAACTTTCGACGTGGATTAACCCAACGTGCATCGATGAACTTAATTCGACTTTTGGCGATGAAGCACCATCAAGAACTACTGTTTATCGATGGTTTGCCGACTTCAATCGTGGCCGTAGTTCGCTTAAGGACGAATTTTGTAAAGGTCGTCCAAAATTGGTTGTTTTTCCGGAAAACATTGATGCTGTACGTGAACTGATACTGCAAGATCGTCATTATCATGAGATTGAGGTATCCTTGGGCATTAGTGGGACCAGCATACATTCACTATTGCATGAACATTTGGTCGTTAAAAAGATTTGTTCGCGTTGAATCCCACAATCGGAGTGGAAAAAGTGCTTCGAAAATTGGTTCAAACGCATGCAAAAGTGTATTGAACTTCATGGAGAATATTTTAAAAAACAATAAAGCCACTTTTGTTGATAAATAATTATTTTTGATCTCAAATCCCGAAATATAAAAGGCAAACCTGGTACCACTTGGCCGTAACTGTTTTTTGCAATTCTTCTAGAACAATTCTCTTAATAATCTATTCATTTTCTTTTTAACAAATCTTGATTGTTTTACCGCGGTTGGAGTTTCTTCATCTTTAAAGAGCCATATCTTGTTTTTTGACTTTGACGGCACATCATAATAATAAAGCCATGTATCGTCCCCTGCCACAATGAAGTTCACGTATTTCAAGTATCCCATTTCATTTTTTTTTTTTAACCAAAAATTTAGAACACAGATTTACAATTTCACATAGTTCCATAAAAGTCTATTTACACCACTACAGTCACCAAAGTAACCAGATCTCGTTACGTATTACAAAATGAGACAGTTAATATGAGTTTAGTAGCTCTAGCCAATCGGTATATTAAATAGAAAAATATTTAAGTTTGAATGTCATTAAAAGACCTCTATGATTCTCAATGTCAAATTTGCGAAAACAATACAGTTTTTTTATGTGACCGAGGACGCGATTCGCACCCAAGATTTGCCACTGTTGACCTCTTTTAAATTTCGTAATTCTAATGTTACAAATTAGGTGAGTCATACATTAAACATAATTTTGGCAAAATAAAGTAGTTTAAAATTTGAAATAGATCTCTATAGCTTCATATCTTGACAACAAATTTACATATACGGAAATTAAAAAATAATTTTGTTAAATAACGCTTTTTGCAAATTTGTTAACCTTCATATGTCCCTGTGCCAAATTTTAAAATATTTTTATGATTGACGATAAAATAGACTCATTTCAAAAAATCTGGCATGAAAAATATTTAATTATATAATGTGTAAAAATATTAAATATATCTTAAATTTAAATATACAGGAAGGAAATCTTAAGGTCGAAATTTTTATTTCGGTTCCTTGACCGGGATTGAAGACCTTATAATTATTTTCTTATTCATATATTAAGGTTTTGTATACACTAATGTGCGTAACACTTTTCAGGGTTTTCTAAAGCTGGATCCAAATTAGCGAGCCAATCTTATAATGTACTGCGTAACGTAATGCTGGATTGAAATCTACGTCTATCGAACGTACGAGAAGTACCTTTTTAGTTTTTGTAAAAACTTAAATAATGTTTACTAAGGTACCATTGCAATTTTTAAAAATTAACTCAACCAATATCTCGAAAGCTATTGCTTCGATCAACCTAAAATTTGATATCTAATAATCTTTTATGAGTCTTAAAAAACCCTACAATTTTGGTCTCAGTCGCTCTGTAAGAAATGGTAATTTACTAAGGTACCCCTTTCATGTAATTTTATATTAACAGTGTCGAGAGTAACATGCTCTCCTAAAATCAAACTACTTATCTGTCAAAATATCGAACGTACAAGAGTTACCTTTTAAGTTTTTACAAAAACTAAGAAAAGAAAAAAAATCTTTTTGGAACAAACTGTTTCGTTGCTTTTCAAATATTCGCCTTTAAGATTTATACACTTTTGCATGCGTTCAAACCAATTCTCGAAACATTTTTTACACTCTGAAGTTGGTATTTCAAAAACATGGTTTTTGAAGACTTCAATAACTTCTTGAGGTAATAAAAATCGATGTCCACGTATTTGGTTTGATATTGGGGAACAAAATTAAGTCGTTAGGGTATCCCCTAGTTATCCAGGTTAGGGTATCCCTAGTTAATCAGGTGAATACGGGCAATAATATATTAATTCGATGATTTTATCTTTCAAATAATTGTTTGACGTGCTGTGTGGGTGCTTGCATTGTCATGATGAAGAATGATGCGACGTTTTTGGTTAGTTTTCCTGATTTTGTCGATGACTTCTGGCAAACAAATTGTTGTATACCATAACTGTTTTCGGATCATTTAAAGAAACGGTTGCGACATGTCCACAACCGAAAAAACAAGCGTTTTCTTGGTGCTTCGTGAACAACTTTTGTGGGTTTCGGTTCATCTCGGAAGACCCAAACAGTGGATTGTTGCTTAGTTTCCGGTTCATATGAATAAATCCAAGTTTCGTCAACTGTAATGATGTATTCAGATTTTGCAGTGCCTAGGTTGAATTTTTTTAACATTCCCTTACACCAATCAACACGAGCCTTTTTTTGAGTTTCGATCAAATTATGCGGAACCATCGGGATCAGATCTTTTTCACAGCTAAATGTTCATGCAAAATTCCAAGCCTGAACGGGATTCGAATCCGATACCTTAGCAGTGCACAGCACATGTGTTACCACTACGCTACGCCGGTCGACTAAACCGTTTTTGGGTTACTTTTTTTTTTTTGCTCCCCAGATTTAGTTCAATTTCTACCGAACAGACACAAGTGACGGAATAAATATTTCTTGGTCATACCTACAAAACCACTAAAAATTAGACCAAATTAAAGACCTGTAATCTTTGGATATTTGTTAGCGAAAGTTATAAAACCCAGTTAATGTTAGACCTGATTTATATCTGTTTTAAAGTAGTTTAAAACCAAGAGTAAATGAAAATAACTGTCATAACGTTCATGTAAAATATAAGCAGATTTCCACGTCCTGTTACAATCCTGCTTACCGACCTTGATTCTGTAATCTTCGACAGTTTGAAGGTCTTCGTAAAGAGACAGAAAACTACTTTTCTACACAAAAAGTTCTATTAAAATCCAATTTATAACTATTTACAGTTCCCATAAACATTACTACGTGTAGAATAAAAGTCTTTCAAATATTCTACCTTGTAAATATTTTTAAGAATAGATTTATAAATCAACATTAAATTAATTTATGCGTGATATTACTTAATCATAAACGTTTCCTGTATAATTATTTGTTAGAATAAATTGAATAACAATTAATAAATAGCAAATAAATTATAAAATGTAAAACGAACCCTAGGGCGTTGGGTGCAATATCTTTATAATTTTTAGATGAATTACCAGATGATGGAAGAGTTAGTTAAAAGTTTTGGTGCACTGCATATGTGGTTATTAGTGCCCAGTGATCAGAGATACCAAAAGATGTTCATGTGTATTGATAAAATTAAAGAAGGTTACCTATTTTTTACACATTTTTATTGGTAAATTATATGATAAATAAATAGACAAGAATGAATCAAAGTATTGTATTTTTCAATATAATCTCTCTGGGAATTTATACACTTTTTGACCCATCGTAGTACGAGACCGTCCACAGAGTTTGCGCATAAAGCCTGCAAAAAATCAACCCTGCGTGACATTTCGGTCTGGTCGGCTTCAGAATTGCTGTGGTTGGCGCAGAGTGAGCTTCACAAAGCGTTTAATACGTTTAATGTGTTTATTGCTTTTTATCATGAAAAATACCACTGAAAATCCCGCAAAAATGCCTGCAGTATTCTTTTTCTTATCGCACAAAATGTACATCCAATTGAAATTCATCGTCAAATATGTACTCCGTAAACATGCCATCCAAAATTGGCGTCGAGGATTACTTTCTAGTTTCTAGGATTACTTCTAGTATCTAGGGGAAGCCGGGGCATAACGGGCTCCCCTCTTTTCGGCTGTTAAAGCATGCCGCCATGTTTGGGTTCCTTCCAATCAACGTCCAGTACTTCGCTAGTGTCTTCCGAGAGTAGTTGTATGAATGAGAGCTGGCGTTTAAATTTTGTAAATTGGTGAAACGTGTTTTTTTTGCTGTGTTGATATATTTTTCACACATATCCAGACGTTGATTGCTCTAGTGCAGAGCATGGGGCAAGTGGGCACATTGTTCTTGCGCTGGAGAAGATGATAACGATGAGGAATACACTCACGTGTGTTCATTCTGCGCCAGATTTTAGCTGATACCACGCCTGTGCTCATTCTGCCTTGACACCGGGGCAAAATGAGCACAAGGAAGCTTTTTTTTCTATCGTCATAACTTTTATTTTTGTATTTTGTATTGTAAGTTTTTTACTGTCTGTAATAATTAAACATACAGACCAATTCTGTAACTCAATTACTATGAACATAGTAACTAAATCTGTCCCTATGAGCAAGGTCAGTTACTATCATGAATGAAAGTCATTATACTTTTTATAATCAGACCAATTCTGTAACTCTGTTACTATGATAATAGTTACTAAATTCGTCACTATGAGCAAGGTCAGTTACTATCATGAATGAAAGTCATTGTATTTTTTATAATATTTTATGTTGTAGTAACGTTATTACACAGTAACTTTTTACAGAATTGATCTGATTATTTTATCTTGTAGTAACGTTACTACAGTGTAACTTTTTACAGAATTGATCTGAATAAATCATCATACGAATAAAAGTATTTCGAATTTTTTTACAATATTCCTCAAGATTTTATTAAAGATAATCCTTAAGGTGCCCGTTATGCCCCAGCTTCCCCTACTATTTAGTTGTAAGACTTTTATGCAACTGAGAATTAGATGTCCAGTTGCTAAAGAATGATTTAAATGTTTTAACTCAAGTTATTCCTAACTCAAATAAAACAACATACAAAACATATTATTTTAACTTAAATGAGGGAAACTGAAGTTAAAACGTTTAATTTGTTCGTTAGCAACCTGTCATAAATACCAAGAAGTATAAAGGCAAAAAATCGCTAGTGAAATAGAAAAAAATCTAACTGCATTTCGGATCAATATAACAGTATCAAAACAAAATGACTAAGCAATATTTTATCCTTTTGCAAAAATAAATTTGACCTGAGTTTGTTCGGTGTTCAATACATACAAGGTCGTGATAAGAGCAAACCGAGTCACCGGGAGTCAAGGGCAAATCCTTCAGCTCTCCGCTACCGCCAGATAAAACAATCAACTGTTAATACCGACTCGACTACGTACGTGTTCAACGCGCATGAATATTTTTTGTTAATACAAAACTCTGATTCACTTGTTTTATATGAAGTTATTTCCGGTTAAAAGGATTTAGTAGGCGTTTCTTAGAATAGAGGTATGTGAATTCGAATTACTACAATCAATATAAGATGGATATATCGAATGTAAGAATTTTTATTATAATATAATTTTTAGTAAATGCATAAACATACTTTTAAATGATTAAATAACTGGCATTTTGTATATTAGCTACCGTCTACTCTAGTATTTCGCAATCTTTTTACTCTCGTGGCACTTTTTCCAAAGAAGAAAAATTTCGCGGCACACCTACGTAGTTACAGAAGAAGACATTTTGAATGCAGACTTCCCTGTATTCAGAATATGTCAATTTCAATTCGTTATAAAAAGATCCTTCGTGTACTTTATTCTTATTAATGGTATTGTACGTATATTCGGACAATGATGTTAAAATAATCACGACGCTAGTTTTTAAGAATTCGCGGCACATTTGGAAAATTTTGCTGCACACCCTTTGAGAAACACTGGTCTATTCTACAGTGGTAGATTATAGTGCAGGAAAATCACGCTTGGGACCTCGATATTCATCCATCTTTAGTTCAAATTTTAGGCGCACAGCAACAAAGGTTATTTGCGCATCATCATCATGATTCTATACGCAAGAACTTAAAGGCAAAATCACATTGTTTAGGCTTGTTTTACGATTTTTCTAAAGCCTTTGATTTAGTCAATCATTCCATTATGGCAAACAAATTAAATGACATCGGTATCGTGGGTCCGCCGCAATCATGGGTCTTATCATTTTTGTCTAATAGAGAACAAGTTGTTTCTATTAGCCAAAACCATAATAATTTCAAATCTCACATGCGACAGTGTAACACTGGAGTCCCACAAGGTTCTATTCTTGGCCCAGGTTTATTTCTCTTATATATAAATGTACTTATACCCAGCGTATATCGCTTCATGGCTCTTTGGTTAACTTTTAGTTTTGCCTTTGTTTGGTGAGTGATTAAATTTCTGCACCATACCTGAGTGCTGGTAGAATGGTTGAAAATTTTTGTTTTTAAGTGGTGGAGCAATGTTTAACTTTCTATAATTTGAGTTTTATTCACCTGTTGGTTTCTTTGATTTGCAGATTTTGTTCTAGAGGTTACTAGTATAATATAGATTCTTAAATCTCCTCGTTGGAACATAGGATTTTAACAAATCTCTCCATATTGTCGAGTTACATTCTTAATTTTTCACCAAGATTTATCGAATATTTCGAGCTCTTGCTGGACTATTCACCAGATAATTTTTAATTTTCCGTTAGGATTCCACTAAAGAGCCATCATCTTGAAGACCGTTTGCTCTCGCAAAACGTGACCAATCCAGTTTGTATTCTTATTTTTTCGCAGATCGCTATACTACCAATTTGGTTCGAAGGTGTACATTCCCAATCATTTAAGTTCGGACCCAGTGTAAAATTGAAGAAAAAATTAAAAATTACAATTACGGTTCATCTTTTTCTGGTAATTTTTCGTTTTCCCTTTGGATTTCACCAAAGATCATCTTGAAGACTGTTTAGATTCTATCCAAAACATGTCCAGTTCCACTATTACCAGTTTGGTTCGAAAGATCTATATGGTATTCTCAGTCATTGAAGTTCGGACCCAAAGTAAAACTGGAGAAAAATCTATAAACTACAATTATGGTTCATCTTTGCGAGACTTGTTTTGGTTTTTCTGTTGATTTATTTCGTCGATGCAGTGTACATTGAAATCGTTTCCTGTAACCTCCTACGAAGCTACTGTTTTCGTTCGACTCGACTATAAACAATTGCTTCTTGCAATCGGCCTCAAAGTCCATAAAAATTTCTCGCAACACATTAAATTCTGGAGTGATTTCTGGCGTGGTTAATTTTCGATTCATCATCATCCAGTCTCTCTTGTCCACTGCTAGATATAGGGCTCCTGTTTGTTTCCATTTAAATCAATCTAGTGCCTGTTTCCGGCTGCCAATTTTCGGCACTTCTTCTCAAATCATCTATCCACCTAGTAGAAGATCTGCCTCTGTGTCTATCAGTGTCTCTCGGTAGCCACTCTAAAATTTATCTACCTACTATCTTGAAGCCTCGCCACATGTCCGGCCTAGTTCCATTTCAGCGGCGCGATTCTACTGACTACATCATAAATCCTGGTTTGCACTTTTAATTTTCGATTATATTTACTTATTAATGTTAAGGCTTGCTTACATTGAACGAATTTATTAGCTACTCGTTGGCGAATTTACTCGATGTTACCAAGCTCTATCAATGTAGTAATGCTGTCTAGTAAACTAGCTTTGCCCCAGCAAGTAGAGTTGAAGAAAACTTCAGTTTAATCGAGCCTTTAATCGTTGATCGTCGGCGTTTGAGATGCTCCAGTGTTCTCTTGCTCTTTAGGACTCTTTGGTAATTGTTTTTCGTTCGACTCGACTATGAAGAATTGCTTCTTACAATCGACGTCAAAGTCCACAGAAATTTGTCTCTATTTTTCTTCATTTCTACGGATTACGTTATACATAGTCGACTTGTTAATTTTTTTTTGGTAAAAAAATATATATATTAAATCTGGAAATATTGTTAAAATAATGTTATTTGATATTTTTCATTTTCTCCGTCGAAATTCCTGTTGAACTTTACCTGTGCAAGTAACTCACAAAGCAATACAACAATTTCCATGTGCCAAATTAAGAAAATTAAATTTAGCAAATGTGGTGGGTGTATTTTAAAACACCAAGGTTAAGGGAATAAGTGGAAGGAAATGGAACGATTTTTGGCAGTGCTTATAGTTATTTGACACTGTACTATGCGTTCACTGACAAACTGAAAAGGAAATCAAAAAATTTAGGTGGAAATGTTAAGGTCGACAAAATTTAAAATATTTACATAGACGTTTGTATTTAAATAAACCAAGGATAGTGTATTTTATGTTGACCAGTTATGATAATTGTTTAAAAAAATCATTCCAGACAAATTTACTGTTGATAAATATAGATAAAAATGTTTTTATTAAGAACATTTAATAAATTCTTTAAAATATGTTTTTGTTATTAGATATTTTGAATTATTATGTTACTATTTCATGGAAAATAACTACTGTATTAGCCCGAATATAACGCGACCCCGAAAATAACGCGAAAATAATTTAAACAAAAATATTAATGCAATTTAAAATTTGAATTTTCATAAAAAAAATACATAATATCCAAGTGATAATTAACGCGATATTTGATAATGAAAATTTGCGGCCAATTCGTTGTAATGTGGGACATAAGTAGAATTTCCAGTTCTCAGGCATTGGTCCAAATGAGCGTCAGTGAGGCCTGCTCGGTATTTTGATTTTAAGTCTTTCATATTAGACCGACATATTCACAAGAATATGTCGACGCGCAGAGAGACTTCAATTTTAGAGCACATTTTCTCAACAATGGGTAGCTATTCCCATTCACCAAGTTCCAGAATGTTTCTTCGTTACGATGTGATTTTAATTCAATGTAATTTGTTATATTTATAACTTCCAATTCTAAGTCCTCCTTATTGGAAATACCGAAATATGTTGCGATTTTATTAGTCACATCATCCTCTCTTTCAGAAATAGGACTAATAAAAAATGTTAAAAATACCTCCAAAGTCTTCAAATCTGGTATTAAATTCTTCCAATAATGTATCAAAATGTTTGGCAAATTGATGGGTGGTAGCATTTCCATCGCAATAATTTTCTATTACCATTTTTATTATTGCTTTCTTTCATATTGGGTCTATATTGGGAATAGTTTTAAAATATAGTTTTACAATAAAATTTAATGAATATTAAATTATATTTATTTATAAAACTATAACACTTCTAGTCTTCTTGACAGTACTTCATCACTAAAAGCGGCTGGGAAATAGAATTTCGCATGGTTAGGCGGGCACTTAGAAATTGCTTCGCGGGCACCCTGGTTCCCGCGGGCACCGCGTTGCCGACCCCTGCAATATATCATAAGGTCGAAGCTTATGTCCATCAGCAGTAACAGCAAGCATAACAGTAATTCTAGACTTATCGTAATCAGTTGACTTCAATAAGCTCTCCTTTCTTATGGTGGTGCAGAGGCATAGGCATACCAATAAGAAGGGTTGTTTATATTACATTTCATTACCTAGACCTCGAGTTTAGCGCGTCAATTTTTTGCAAAATAATTGGCCAAAAAATATCGCGTTATATTCGGGCTAATACTCGAATTTAGCGCGAAACATTTTTTTCACAGAAAATAAATGGTCAAAAATTTCACGTTATATTCGGGCAAATACGGTAGTAACTTTATTCAAAAGCTCCAATCCACGTGAACCAATGTCTTCGCAAAATAATGCGGATTAGATGGTTAATTTTGATGCTCTCAATCGGTACGCAACGTAACCAATTTAAACGTTGCTTCTCCGAGAGGTAGTCTTTCTTCACTCTCGACATCCTCGAAGTCCAAGTCTCTGGAGCCTAAAAAATAGTAAACTACTGATATAGGTTGGAAAATGTTCGTATGCCGAAACAATTGTAATTTAAAATATTATTTATTAGAAAAATGTAGGTAGCCTTGATATGACGTGACCAATGTTTTATTTATGTTACTTTATGCATATATGTGTCTGTCCTTTTAACCTTCGCTACAAAAATATGCAATTTACATTAACACAAATTTGACTAATTAGTAAACGGTCGCTAGTTCACGTTCCTCTGTTTGGACAGGCTAATTAAATGTTTAATTTTTCATTCGCAAACTATATTTACATCAAACTAAATTTTAATATTTTGATTTTATCAGCGTTTGTCAATCTTTTTTAGTTGTGTTTCGCAAAGGTCAAATAAAAATGAGTACCATTTAAAGGTCGTTCTCGACCCATCTTTGGGTCCAGATAAATAAAGACTGATTTCTATTATTCCAATTGGGTTGTGGATTCTTGCACGATCTTTCATTCGGTCCTATTTTTCGCTTTTGCTCCTTTTAATTTCAGTCTCTTATATTTACTTACTCCGTAGCGTTACAATCCTAGGTGGGTCCTAAATAAAGATGAAACGATATTAGTTAGATATCGATACTTTTTTATCAATACTAATATTTTAGTACGCATTACTTTTTGTTTCGATATTTTACTAGTGTCTAATTATTTTTACTGGTATCTATTTATTTTTACTGGTATCGGTTTTAATTTAATATCCAAATCATTATATTTCGCTTGTACTTCGAGGTTAGTACGTATTCGCAATATATTCTCGTCTATCTTTGTATCTTGTTAATATCAAAACTTGTAAGTTTCAGACGATACCCTTAACAAACACTTTTTTTCTTCTTGAAGGTTAATGTTTACTTTCTTAAACTGTGGTATTAATATGCACTACAAAAAATACTGTAATTACTAGTGTTTTTCTATAAACAATTAATTTTATAATAATGTACAGTAGATAATGTCAAAAAAATGTTTTAAATGTTTCATTTATTATAATTAAAGACAGCCTCGCATTTTTATATCAAAAAAATAAACAAAAAATTAAAAATAAATGTTTATTTACATTATCCACTCTTGACCTGATTGCTTTGATATTCAAATTCCTGAAAGCTTACGCAATTGAGAGAAGTGGGGGTAGCCACGCCTATCCCCCACTATTTTTCTACCCCTACTACTAAGCTTAACTTCTCCCACCACCAAACTTTGGTCAAAATAAAGGATAATATGGGTAAAAATTGCAATTGTCAAGTAACCTTAAAGATAATTCTGTTTTTGATCTTTGGCACTATGTGGCCGTCATTTTTGAACCTATTACCCCTGTATAGTTGCTATTTTTTAGTATTCATTGCTATATACAGATATGTTGTAATTGCATTTGTACGTGGTTTAAAATGACATTAAATTGCTGTATTTCAATATGAAAATCTTTACGAAAATGAAACTGGGAACTCAGTTTTCATAAATTCTCTGCCGATTCGGAAAAAGTAAAAAATTGTTTATAGCCACTAGAAATGTGTTAATTGACTGAAAATGTAAAGAAGTTAATCAATTTTTGAAAGTATATTCTTTTCATTTTGCAGAAAACGATTCTTTTTAAGGTAGGAAATTTTAAAATATTTTAAAGTAACATTTACTACTTAACAGTAATTTTGAATAAGTAATAAAAAACTTTGAGATTGTAGCACTGCGGTCGATTAGCTGCTCTGAGCGACTGCAGTTTTTTATGTGGTCAAAAACTACTGATTGTCAGTTATCTTATCTACGTGTCAGAATCGAACATTTACATTTATATCGCCACAATAATTCCATGCCACCAGACTAAAAGAAACCTTTGATCCAGTTACTTTGCCTTAAACGTTCTTGCCTAGCCACCATAGGAGATATTTAGGAAAGAGCTACAATGTGGTCTCCCTGGCCGTCCGAAAAACGTTGTAGTCAGTATCCTACCATTCGAATTAGCCATTCTTAGAGCCCTCAGCCATCTCTCTACAATTAGCCATTTCGGAGAAGTAGTCACCGTTGAAATCGGTAATAAAATACGTATTATGACGTTAGATTTCTATAAATACACCATATCTAACAATAAATAAAACTATATAATTTCCCTAGTGTGATAAATATTGGTGATTGTTTTAAATATGACCTTAGTTCGACTTATCGTATTAAGGTGCTCCACAATTCTTCTTAAACACAAAGCAATCTTTTTCTACAGACAAAAATAAAGAGTGACTTTATACAAGGTCACAAATGGACTCTTAGCAACGTAGCCACGTTTTTATTTTTAACAGACACTGTTGCTTTAACATTCCAAGGGTACTGACTACTGACGGACTGATAAACGCTTTATAATTTCAAATCAGAATGTACACTGACAAAGTAACTAGGAATTAATTTAATTAGGGTCGTTGAGGTCGATGAAAAAAAATTGAAGGACTGCCAAATATTAAATTTGGCGGATAATAATTTAGGGTAATTAATTTTAAATAAATTTTAAGGTATTGAGTACAAAATACCTGGAAAGATACTTTACAGTTCAATATGGGGTGATTGTGAGAGTGACCAAAGGTCAATCCTCCAAAAGGAGACTCAATAAACACAAGAAAACAGCGATTTTCAATGCAACCAACTAATACAAGGTGTCTCAAAAGAAATTTTATATTTATTTAGCTTACTGCGTGAACGCAACGTATCCGAGGAGTGCGGGGGTTATGTCAATCGGTAGCCTGGCTCTTGGGAATTTTGTCGCTATGGAGCGTTTCTCGGGAGCAGACCGCGCGTTATGCGTGCGAGAGTTTTACAGAAACGGTGATTCGGCGACTGTAGCGCGTAGAAAATTCTGCAGTATTCGAGGTTTTCGCCACTTAAATGATGCGTCAAGCATTCCTCTCATTCGACATTGGGTTAAAAAGTTTGAAGAGACTGGTACAACGCTGGATAAATCAAAATCCGGGCGACCTAGGTCATCAAGAACGGTAGAAAACGTGGATCAGTCTGTTCGTGACGACCAGAACCTTTCAATTCGGAAGCGCGCAAGTGCTTTAAATGTGCATAGATCATCATTACATCGCATTATGCACAAAGACCTAAAGCTGCACCCCTACAAAATTCATGGTTCCAACAAGACGGAGCAACTTCACACACGTCCAATATGTCTCTGCCACGTGTTCGTGAAATTTTCTCAGGCAAATTGATCTCCCGGAGAGGTGACATAAATTTGCCTCCACGCAGTCCAGATTTAACCCCTATGGGCTTTTTCCTATGGGGTTATCTTAAATCTAAAGTTTACGCTAATAAACCGACTTCACTGGCGCATTTGAAAGAAAATATCCGTCACGAAATGGCAGCCATCCCTGAGTCCATCTGCCGAGACGTCATAAGTAATTTTACTGTTCGATTAAATGAGTGCCGAGAACGCGAGGGTCTACATTTAGACGATATTATTTTTAAGAAATAAATCCCCAAAAAGTGTATTTTAATAATTAATAAACATTTTTTCTATATACGGCTCACTTTTTTTTTAATCGATCCACTAAATATAAAATTTCTTTTGAGACACCTTATATTTAAATCATCTTAATAGTTATGATTCAGCTTGGATAACTGCGGTTCTACTGTCTGTTTGTAACTTACTGAATAGCGTTTAGGGTTTGTAAATATACCGACTTTTTCATTTACCGGTGATTCGGTAAATAGAAATTGAAATACCCGGTAACCCGGTAATACAATCCCTAATAGCGTTTCATTTACTAGCCATGTCTCGCAGGCGTATAATAGTACATACAGCCTTGACATTTGAGCATCTTGTTTGAGTAACTCACAATTTTAGCCTACATATGAAAGACTGTTTGTGTATGGCTTTACCAAATTAAAATTGAAAAGTAACGAACTTTACATTGTAATTTCTAGATATCTCCCTTTCACATTTTCATATGAAAGTGTGCAAACTGACGTAACTTTTGTTTCAATACTTAAACTAATAGTTATCTTTCCCACGCTTTCATTGTTAAAAACCCAATTTTCCAAAAAAGACGGAGTTTTTTTTGACAATTTTTAATCAATCTGTGGTGGTATTAAATAATAGACAATGTTACCAACTGTCGATTACGTTGGCAGTCAAACACATCTGTTTCCGGAACGTTCAGAGCAAAATATGTTGGTGAAATTGTTGGTAATTATTGGTTCGTGCATTGGCAGCACTGGAGGGAATTTCACTTCCTGGGTTTCACCCGAGAACACTTTCCCTTCAAGCTTTCCCGATCACCATTACACCCGCACACTTGCATTAATTTTACCTAATTCTCTAATTTAAATTAAGAGAGATTTTAAACAACACTAAATACAATTAACACATTTATTTATTATTGTTTTACAAAATAGTGCTAATCAGGGAAATTAAAGTGGACGAAAAAGGATGGAATTATCAAAACATTATCCTTCTAGGTCCATTTAGACATCCATATTAAGCTCTAACCTAACTAATTTTAATATTTTCGAAACACATAGCAGCGTTCATATATGTTTAGTTTAGTATTTTTAGTACGAGTATTACCTCACTATCTATCTGCATTAAACTATTCAAACAGTCGTTTTAAAAAATAGTTTATGTTCTCCAAGAACCATTGTCTAAATTTATTTAAAGTTTTTAAAATTATAGCCAGAGTTGTAAAGGCAACAATTCCCCACATACATCTCTCCATAATTACAAAATATTCAAACACGTAATGAGAAAAATAGGGCAGAATGATTTTCAATAACAAATTTTCAAATTATGTAGGTGTAAATTTATTACAAACACCTGATATTAATTATTAGTATTAAAAACTTCTTGACCCAAAATTGCTGGCGCCATGGATTCAAAAATATTTACTATGTCAGCCGAGTTATGATATATTTGACACAGAAATAATTATAAGCTATTTCCTTAATGATATTTTAATTCATGACATTACGGCCCTGAAATTAATCATATGAAACTGATATTCTATTACTTAGACCAAGGGTTTGGAACCAGAGGAGAGTCGTATGAAGATCTTGAGCCATAAGTGTGACTATTCTATTTTAAATAAAATTACTGCCATTTACATTGGGATAAGTTTATTACCTACTCGCTGCTGCCAAACTCGTTCAATGTAATAATAACGCTGTCTAATTAACTCGTCGCTCGTTTTGCAGCGTATAAAGATAAAAACTGGGTTACTTTACTCCTTACTTCCGGGATATTTTAGCCTTTGGGCTAGGAAAATCGCTGTAGTAATCGCCGAAATATCGAGAGAAGTAGTTCGTGGGCGAATAGTTCTTGTTGCTCTTTTATTATGTCAGGAGTTACGTCAGGAAAAACAGACGGAATTTAGAAAAGTGTGGGTAAAAAACTGGGTAGCAAGACGAGAAAAATATGAAGAAATAAAAACGATTTCTTCACTGTTCCACTTAATTTTAAATAATACAACCGCGACAACTGGCTTTACGTGCCCTATGAAGCACGCTCCATGTTCCCAAATATTAATTCAGAGATGCATGTACTCATTTAAAGGAAAGCTGAGTGGGACTACGGTTGCAAAGGCCAAGAATTTTTATGAAAAATCTTTTGCACTTACTGGGGATCGATCTCGTGATCATACACTTAAAATACGAGTAAACTGATCACTACCTGCAACCGCAACCAACATAAGAGTATCCTTACACGCTTATAATAAGCGATTGACTCTACCTATTTTCATTATTATTATATGGTACAAGGCACAATTATTGGACCGAGATCAGTCCGAATGCGGAAATTTTCCCAAAATTAAAAATACATACGGTACCTTATCTGTATTTATTACATTTACTTTTATATATTAAAGGCAATGGTAATGTTTTGCATTCAAATGGTACTGTACATAACTTTAATACCCGAGTTAGGTCTGACATCAGACTACCCAGAATCAAGTACAATATGTCAAAATATTTGCCTACTTATGTCGGAGCAATTGTGTTCAACAAATTACCGATTAGAATTAGAACTTTGAGGCCCGGTCTTTCCACCTTCAGTTAAAGTTGTAGGTAACTATCTGACAGATAAGGTTATTTGTAACTTCATCTGCTGAATAAATGTCAATACCAGTCAGTGAATTCAATACGTCAGTCTCATTATCCGTTAGATAACTATCCGATAGATACATTTGTATAGAAAGAAGGGATGACATTTACTCAGCAGATGAAGTTACAAATAACCTTATCTGTCTGATAGTTACCTGGAACTTTATCTGAAGGTGAAAAAACCGGGCCTGAATAATGTAAATTTTAAATATTGTATCAAAAACTTCATGCTAGAAAACGCTTATTATAGCATTTCTGAATATCTAGGTGATGATTCTTAGCATAGATTTTCTGTTTTCCATGATTTTTGTTTTTGACTTGGTTTTTGTATTTTTTTGTACTTTCCACTATAATAAAATTTATTATATTTATATTTATATACTTATCGAAAATTGGCAAAACAAATTCACCCCAGTTTCAATACTTTCCCTTGTATTCAGGTCTGGAGAGTTATGACGTAGAATTTCTGCTTTATTTCATATGAATAAGTAAACCTTGTGCTTACCTGAAGTTAGATATTGACCCCCCCCCAATTAGTTTTGTAGGCGTATACCCTGTGATTTTTACGATATATGTACAATATTTTAATTTACTGCTTCAGCATTGCTTGTATTTCGAAAGTAAAATTGTTTGACTGTTAGTTGATATTTTTCTACAATAAGAAATTGTCAAGAGATGTCACCACAAATTTTGTGATATTTAATATGAACAACATTCCATCATTTTAATAATCTGTTTGACATTTATTAGCGAATATCTTTTACGCAAGTATCTGCGAACGTGCCGTAGTATTAATTTAGAAAGATCGTACGTATACGTGACAGGTAGACATCGTGTCAACTGTTGATCCATAATGGCCGCTGAACAAGCAGCGAGCAAGCAAGCAGGCCGATTGGGAAAGGCGACACAATATCTTTTAGACATTTCGAAACACATCCGCGACCTATAAACCACATGAACTCTCTAGTTGCTCAATTCATTCGCCCGTTCGAAATGTGTAACACATTACTCTTTCATTATTTACCTGATTACCGAACGCAGGATATTCTAATTAAATAAATACTACAACTCATTTTCTACAGCTGATTTAAATAGATAATAATGTTTAGACAAAGGCTACGCAGACACCAGCCCGTAAAAAAATCATGCGGGCCGTAGACATTTGTTACTTATGAAAAATAATTTACTTATATAAAAACAGCAAGAAGGAAATCCAAACATGTACCCGTACCTCAAACATTAATGCAAGTAAAGATCTGCTCTTGGAAATTTTGGAATCTGAAGATTTTAATGACCTTAGATCATGATTTTGAAACAAATCACAAACACAGTTTATTTGTGATGTTTTTAGACTTTATTTCAAAAAGTTCTATTTCGAAGATGGTAAAATAGAGACCTACAGTTAGAATTTTCTGAATTCTGACGACATAAATGGTCTTAAATAGACCATATTAGTAACTACGTCACAAAATGGGATTCGGTGCTGCCTCCTCGCGGTTGGATTCATTTTATTTGAATTTAGCTTGTTGTTTTTTTGTTAAATTGTATTTTGGAAATATAAATTAAGTTTTCAAAGTAAGAGAATGCTTCACATCAAAACTACAAGTCAATATTTATTTATTAAAATTCTTATTTTATACATTATAGTTTAATATGTAATTATGTTTGCAGAACAATATTATTTTGCTGGTTAATTTTGAAAATTATACGTTAATAATCGTTATTATGGCAAGTAACATAGCAATAGTGTGTATGCCATATCTAAATGGTTTGAAGGAACAATATGTTGTTTTTATTTTATCCATTATTGTTTTTCATTTTCATATTATTTAAAAACGTAACCTATAAATATATCTTGGAATCTTTATTTATATATTTATAAAATCATTATACTATAATATAAAGTATCTGGACTGTATATATTTGTATATATTTATCAAAAATACATATTTTTTGCTCCAAAATTGAAGGTATTCATAAAATTAAGGTAACAAAAGTAATGTCACATGTATTTTAAACCAGTCAAAAACTTCCAAAGGACTCAACTCTCAGATGGCAGCACATGTATGTGACGACACACTAATATGGTCTATTATATTTTAAGACATAAATCTGAAACCACAACAACAAAACAAGATTTTTTCCCTCTAAATTCCAAAAAAAATTACCGAATACACCTATACCAGAGTCGGTTCCGATACCGATGTTGGATACAATGTAATTAAATTGACGTATTCACACATGCCCAACCCAGCAGATTTGCCTGTCCAGCATCAGTAAATGCATCTGGCGTTGATCTCGATAAATCGGATACCGAGGAAGCATCTCATTGCTTTCATTATACAGAGCTTTCATTAATGATAGGAGTTTGAATTTCACGCCATGTCGTGTTAGTGATTTTTGTCTCACAATGTTGGGCCCTTAGCATCCTCATGTTAAATTAATACCATTTCTTAATCATTTTTAGAGGAAGTCAAATGTATTAGTACTCTTACGAAAGTAATTGAAAAATTTAGACTGATCCTCTCCAAGTTTTCTAAAGAGCGCAGGAAGACTGCCTTCCACGTATCTGACAGCCAAAAGGGGAGGTTCACAGTGTTGTCTTTTGCTTCTGCCTCTTCGGTATTACCTTCTAAGATATAATAACGTAAGGAGACAACTTCTTTTGATAGCACACACGTCCGATGTCACAATCAGGGTGACCAGGTCACAGGTTTTCGGGCTAGAGTCTCAGGGCTCCGGGTTTTGTTATAAAATCTCAGGGTTTGTAATAATAATAATAATAATAATAATTTTATTTAGTGCTTGTACAAGTTTTCACACGTTTACACCAGTCAAAGATCATACATAATTATTAGAAATATAAATTGAAATATAAATTATAAAATTACAATACAATTGCCAGATGAGTACTTAAAAGGAGAGAGGATTTTTAGTATTTGCTCCAATCAATGCTGTAGTACTCATCAGTGCTGTACAGACAGTTTTCAAGAAAAACCTTTCTAAGTTTTTTCTTGAAGGTCCTGTTATTAACATTTCTGACAGCAGAAGGCAAATAATTGAAGAAACATGCAGCCGAGTAAAGACCGTTTTTTGACTTCTCAAGTCTTATTTTAGGGAGACGAATATTGTCTTTAGAGCGGACATTATAAGAATGACTTGAGGAAACGGTAACAAACTGGGCTGCGTTTTCTTTAACAAACACCAGGCAGATATATACAAATAGGCTGTACACTAACATTATTCTACATTTTTTAAAAAGTTCCCGGCAGTGGGTTCTGGAGGGGACATTATTCATAATTCTAAGAGCTCTTTTTTGGATTATGAAAATGCGGTTGATCGATGAGCTTACTCCCCAATTGACTATACCGTAAGACAAACGAGACTGGAAAGTGGCAAAATAAAAAATACGTAAAGTCTCGAAAGAGACCGAAGTTTTGAGCCTGACAAAAGATAGATTTCTTCAGGGAAATGGCTAAATTGCTGATGTGGTGGTGCCAACTGAGTTGACCGTCTATATATATTCCTAGGAATTTAATAGGATCACCGTACTCAAAGACTTCGTCGGTGTTGCGGTTTAGGGAAAAGATAATTTGCTGGGTCTTGCTGGAATGAGTTAATTTGTTAATTTGTAGTTGAGAGGAGGACCTTTTTTTTGCTCATCACTTACATTTTGGAGGTGAAGACCTTTTTTTTTGCTCATCACTTGTATTTTTTTGGAAGTGAGCAAAATTTAATAAAATATACTGTATTATCAACTTTTTTTTTTTCAATCTTAAGGTAAATCTGGTCACAACCGCATATTCGATCATCCCAAGTGTAAAAGACAGCAATGGTTAGAGCCGGTACCAGCGCTGGTTTTGGCGGTGTTTGTGAAAGACTTCAATGGTTAGAGGCACTGGCAGCGATTTTACGCTCTTACTGTTTGAATTTCTGAAATCTTTGTACCCAATTTAGTCTAGAAAAAAATTGGGTCCTTTCTAGAATTCTTCATTTTGTTTTAATGGGTCGCCAAACAAATCTCTCGCAAATGGTAAAATATTGTAAAAGGTGTACCTGAATAAGGAGTTAGATTTAAAACTGTTTGAGAAAGGTTGCCATAGGTCATACAATCGTTACATATTTTTATTTTCTATAATTGTTAGATGTTCCCATTTCATTCGCACAAATCTTTTCAATATATTAAAATGAAAATTTCACCTTGTTTTAATTTACATTATTCACTCTAATGAAAGTAGTTCCAATTTAGAAATGACACAAATTAATTCTGTTTAGAAATCACGAGAACTGGGAACAATATATATATAAGAAACATGAATCATTGTAAGAATAAATAGTAACATTTTTTGAAATTTCGTTTGTTGCGAAAGTAAATCGTTTTGAGGACAAAGTAACTTTCCCTACCTTTCATATAAACTCTTTCAAAAATATATTCTTTACTGTAATTAAGAATAGGAGAGAACGTACAGTAAAACCTACATAACAAAAAGGTAACAACGGAGAATACAGGCAACGAAAATGCGGTTCTTACGAAGCGTTAAAGGAATCAGATTAAGAAATTATTTAAATAGCGCTGTGATGTTAGTGGACAGATGTGCATGTTATAGGGTTATCAATGTTAGAGCTAACATTTTTTTGTTCACAATAGGTCTATCAATTCCACACTTTTGTGTGGTTCTATCGAAATCGAGAGATTGAGATGGTGGTGGCACATTCTGGATCAGAATAGACCCAGACTAGATTTCAAAAAGAACTTTGGAATACAGGGTACTATGGAAGAGACTATGAAGGAGCAAGATAGTGATAGTCTAAAAGAAAGACTGGTGCAGGACGAAAAGTAAGCGCTTAAATAGGAATAGAGACATTTTGCTTTGATAAATGCCACGTCGACGGTATACTCGATGTATGGTTTACTAATCTTTTGCGAGGCATCTTCACTAGCCAAGCGATATTTATTATTGTTAAGTCCCCTATACCAGGGACCGGCTTTTTTTACAACTCAGGCAACAATCAGTAACAAAAGTTTTTGGCAGGTCATGTTTTCTACATGTTTCTATATTTTTCGTTCTGCTGAATAGCTGTTTTTCGCTGGTTTATACCCTTTTCACACTAGAACTTTAAGATCGGATGTTAAAAAGAATCTTTAAACGCTAATGTGAAACCGTATGGCCTCGTCTAAATACAAGCGATGTTTAAGAGAGAGATCTGCGTCTTAAACATCATCCGCATTGCCAACGGGGAAAGGGGGATAGTTCTTAGTTTTTAGGCTGGAGATGTGAAGAATTTCTACAATGTTGGCTGGATTTCCTCTTCTTTAAGATTCCTTTGTGGCTTATACCCTTTTCACACTAGATCTTTAAGATCGGATGTTTAAGTGAATGTATCTTTAAACGTTAATGTGAAACCGTACGGCCTCGTTTAAACACAAGCGATGTTTAAGACAGAGATCTGCGTCTTAAACTTCGCCCGCATTACCAACTTAAGTTCTATTATAAAAAAATACTACTTGAATTTGTGCTGTCAACATTTTATATTATCATAAACAAGAATACTGTATTATATCGACGTTATAAGAAGTTTATACATATTGTTATAATAAAATTATTTATTTTAATAATGTGTTTAATAAAATACAGAGCTACAATAATTAAGATAAAATGTATCGACTTACATGTTAATACAGGTGTAATATATTCTTTATTGTAGAATGAAATGAAATATCCATATTTGTTTATAATAATTCAAAATGTGCGTCTGCGCAGACAGTTCAAAACTGGTAGTTTCATGACGGTAACTTAAGGACAAAATTACTGTAGCTGATGACAGCACCAGAGATTTAAACATCAAGTGTGAAAGCATACCGATGTTAAACATCGGTGAACTTTAAGTTCACTCGTCTTAAAGTTCTAGTGTGAAAAGGGTATTACCCGTATATACGTCATCGTAAATACTACTTCTATCTGTAGTTCATTGTAGTGTAGATTAGGCGTGCCCGGGGGGGGGGGGCTATGCCCCTTCCCCAGAACTAAAAAAACACATGGTTTCATGTTTTTAAGGAATATAGTTTAATTCTACATCAGAGGAGCTTTTTCATTTTTAGTAGTCGTCACTCGTATTTGGAATTTTGGAAGTGAAGACGTTTTTTTTTTTGTTAGATCATCACTTGTATTTTAGAAGCGAGGACTTTTTTTAGGTCATTAGGTAATTACTCGTATTTTGGAAGTGAGGACCCATTTTTTTTTAGGTCAACACTTGCATGTCGAAAAATAAAGTGCTTTTAGCCAGCACTTGTTTCAGAGTAATTTCCCGATATCTACCCTTTTAATACAATTTTGTTTTCCGAGACCTCCCCCCAAATTGTGTCAATTTTTGGACAATTTTTGTTATGACCGGTTGCTAAAACACGAGTTAAATATTATAACTACTAATGCTTGGTTTGTATACGGAACAAGAATAAGGAATAGGAAATAAGAATAGTGCACAAAATGTTAAAACATGGCTGCGCCGTATATCGGTTTATGTAGGAATGAAATTTAACTTAAGGGTGCGCACAACCGTTCAATTTCCTATACAAGACTAACAACCTGAAATGAAATTAGTAACAATCTATATATCAAAATTTTCAGCGAATTTTTATCTATCTAACAGGACATTTTTAATTGTAAAAGAAACCGTCATGTAATTGTAAATAAACAAATTGCGTTATAGACACCATCTTGTAAACCATTCGACGCATATTTGTGTAGCATGCGGCAAATTGTAGTTAAAGCTCCATTCTACAAATATGTTTGGAGATAATTTGTTCTATTGTGAAAATTACTTATAGTTACTGTACTTGGTAATCTACTTTTGCCGCCATCTTGAATCTGCCGCGGTTTTTAATATAGGTGCTGCGGGTAAAAATGATCTATTTTATGTAAAGAATACTTGTACCAAGTGGCATTTCATTATCATCAAGTATAATATTTTTCGACGAAGGCTCTAAACTATAAACAATCATGTAGAAACAAATGTTGACGTATTATTTGAACATTTCTACACAAAACTATATAAATATAAAAATTATTTGAAACCCACAAATATATTTAAAAAATTACAGAACATTGTTGTGTAATACCTATTATTAAGTTATTGAGCAATAACATTTTTACAATAATTTTTTCTACAATCAAAAATATCCTATTAGATAGATAAAATTTCTGTGCAAAATTTGATGTATAGATTGTCACTAATTTTATTTCAGATTGTTAGTTTTGTATAAGAAACTAATAATCTCTGGGGGTTGTACGTAGCGTTAAACATAAGAATAGTTGGTAACATTCAACATTTTTATTCTTATTTCAAGAATAAGACACGATAAGCCTGCGCACAGCAATCAAAATGTCTGCCGTAATAAAGTTTGGTCAACAGATGTTTTTCAGTTGTGATCAGAGGGTTGTAAACAACAATAAAATGTTTTTAACGGTAATAAACGAATTTTTTTAAAAGGTTTTATGAATCAGAACCTGTCAAGTGACAAACGTTAAACACAGGCCAACGCAAGTACGCAGGCGCAGCGACGAAATGTCATGTCCTATATAAACGGTTTAATATTTTTTATTCTTGTGTACTATTCTTATTTCCTA
The DNA here is from genome assembly GCA_963971575.1 of Liopterus haemorrhoidalis. Taxonomy (NCBI): domain Eukaryota; kingdom Metazoa; phylum Arthropoda; class Insecta; order Coleoptera; family Dytiscidae; genus Liopterus; species Liopterus haemorrhoidalis. Next base: position 6,046,075 of record OZ020615.1, read on the forward strand.
TTCCTTATTCTTGTTCCGTATATAAACCAACCATAAGTTATCTCTAACTCAAGTTAAAATATGTTTTTGTGTGTTATTTTGGCTAGTTAGATATAACTTAACCGGCCGCCGACCTGCGTAGTGTAGTGGTAACACACGTGCCCTGCGTTGCTAAGGTCTCAGGTTCGAATCCCGTTTAGGCAAGGAGAATTGTCCTGACTAATTGCCTTAGTAGCAAATGCCAAAACGTGAAATAATAAAAGAAAAAGCAACCGGCCATTAGAAATTTACGCAGCTTGTGTTTTGTTGTGCCCATTGGACAATATCAATGACTCGCATGGAACTTATGGAAGTTATGTAAGCAAGTATATTATTTTGTATACTACGAGCTGGGTGTTATAAATTTCCGAGTATGTAATAAAAATATTATCATCACAAGCTCTCCTAGACACGTACCCAGATCTCTTCTCTGGGGGAAGGGGGCTAAAAAACCTTATTTTTTTCTGGGGGGCTCACTTAGATAATCGTTCAACTACATGCATCTCTTAAAAGCATGTCATTTGATTTTAACCCTTTCACTGCGCCATATGCTTTGAGATTTCGTGATCGCTGTGCGCACATATTTCGGTGATTGCGAGTTTATTCGTGTAGAGCAGTTGGCGTGAACATTTTGTGTAAGTTTTCATGACATGTAAGGATGAATGATGGTGACGATATGACTAATGTTAGGAAAAAATGTAATGTGAGTGAATGAATACAAGAATACAATCAAAAAGATTTTATTTAATCGATATAAATAAGTAGATATACCGTATGTAAGACCCTATCTAACTGAATTGAACGGCACAGCAACTTATACCAACGTGTTCGCCGGTACTTGAACTGGTTGGGGTAACCAGCGAAAATAGTCTTGTTGAGCAGGGAACAATTTAAAACACGTCGCGAGTTAACTCGCTCGGAGCGTATCGGGCCACACTTTTATTTACGAGTATATACGGTTGAAGCAGCGAAAGGGTTAAGGGGGGCCCAGAAAAAAAGGTCTTCACTAAAATACAAGTGTTGACCAAACAAATAAACACACGATGACGTCCCACAAGCCTCGCGCCCCTGTCACTAGACTTGATGCCAGGACGTTACTACGGTTCTGATAAGATGTAGTCAAGTTTATTTAAATATGGAAAAAAACCAATACTTTGACAAATGTAGCAATGTTTAATCAGGAAAGCAGGAATTATAAATCCAAAGACACGAAATAGACAGAGAGATCGCCTAAAATATGATTCAAGAGCAACATCAACATACGAAACTGTGTAACTCAGTGTAGAAAAGCAAGAGAGGAGTAAAAAAAGCCGAATAAAAACAATTAGGCTTACCAAAACCGTAGCACAAATACTTGAGACAATTAATACAAAAACTCTGACACCAATACTGTTTGTCAGTCACCATAGATCCCCAGAAAATTACAAGTTTCTTTTTTATTAAGATTCAGCGTTTAATTCCAAAAATAATCTTAAAAGTGTCGAAAGAATCTCAACAATTTAAAACAGATAGTAAATTCCAAAGTAGACTATTATTTTGTATTAATTGACAATGATCCAAGAGTGCGAGTGTGTGTGGATGGCAATACAAAATGAGCCAGATATAACAAGCAGGGATCATCAGCCTAGCGCCGTGCCCGGAACATGACATTGAACTCTGGCGGAGCGGTCGCGCCGTCCGTCGAACACTCTGTCGTACACAACACATAAACATTAGGAGAGAGAATCAAGTTTGTACACACATCAAAAGATTAACTAACATGATCAGAACTCAGAACATATAAAAACATTAGAAAACAAACAAAAATCAATAATCTTGATGGACAAAAAACGAAAAATGTTAACAAAATTGTTCGAAAACTAAAGTAAAACAGGAACTGTTTGGTTGCCTTCAGAGCTCTTAAATTAGTATATGACTTATGCACTGTTGATTGTCAAGTTTGTCATATGGTTACTCGAGCAACCATTCAGAACTATAAATTTATGGTGCGATTCTATGGCCAATCTGTACGCTACAGACGATCGTATCTAAGAAGTTTATGTGTTGTTATGGACAGTTTCTTATAGATTTTGTCTGTAAAGCAGCATTCACAGCTCTTAAATCAATAGCTTATGCACTGTAGCTTATGGACTGTTCACTGTCCCTAGAAGTTTGTCATATGGTAAGACGTGAAACCGTTCAGACCTCCAAATTGAATACGCTGTTTGTTGTGGATTGTGCATAATTTTCTAAACTTATAGCTAGTGAGATGTTTTAATGAGACAGACATATAAACACATTGGCTAACGTATTCAGTGACACCGTAGTTATCGAATGCCTTTACATAACCTAACATGTCATCATTAACAAATCTTGCTCAAAATTACAAAGACGGACAGTAAATATGATCAATTTAGGTAATTAGGTAGTTAAAATCTAAGACAACAGAATTATAAGAAAGATAATACATATAAAATATTTTACGAAGCTAAATAGTTGGTTTCAAAATTCACAGATGGAGGGCTATTCGTAACGTACTACTAATTTATAACAGATGTGAACGGTACATGGAACGTTTTTTTTTTTTTTTTTTTTTTTAATTTATTGGCCTTTGCTGCTGTGGCAATTAGCCAGGACAATTTTTATTTTAGAAAATTTCCATGCCTGAACGGGATTCGAACCCGAGACCTTTGCAACGCAGAGCACATGTGTTACCACTAAGCTACGCCGGTCGGCAACATGGAACGTTTAAAAGACTTTATTTCAACTTAAAAAAGTATAAAAATAATTGTGTATGACAGTGTTATTTTTATGTTAAATAATATAAAATTAACATTAAGATTACTATATTAGTATTGTAATAAAATCCAATATTTCATTTTAGAAATGTAAAAATAGTAAGGTCTATTCCTTTGGTTTAGGCGGAACTAGATTTTCATTTCTAGTTACTTTTACCGATTGATTGAAGCTTTTGATCATTTTGTTCAGGAAAAGTCAACTTCAATATATAAAAAAATATCTAATGACAAATTACAAAAATTAAAATTGCGGTTAGTTCCGCCTAATCGTTTGGAATAGACTGTAGGTACAAATTAGGATTATTATATTGGGTATAATAATGTTAATGTGAAATTAATTACTATTAAAAAGGAATATTTCTATTTCAAAATCTAATAAGTGCTTTTTGTGTATTATACTGTTACTTTTTTCGTATTTTATCTTTACGTTATTAAATAAAACCTAAATAATATAAATAAATAGCTTTTTTTTAATATTAATAAAACATCGATGTTTCCGATACATCGATGTTTTTGCTTCGATGTTTTTTCAACATCGATAGTAAGCGCCGATGTTAACATCGATAGTAAGCGCCGATGTTAACATCGATATTAAACATCGATGTTTTGCCTTCGATGTACAACCCTAATTTGGAAACATTTTAAAGAGCCATAATTTTGTTTTTGTAAATGAATTTTGAATATTTTCTATATTTTATTCCTTATCAACTTAATTTGAAGAGCCACACGAATGTCCTCAAAGAGTCGCATGCGGCTCGTGAGTCGTGGTCTGCCGACCCCTGATGTAGGATCTTAAGTAGAACTGCTTTTTTTTAAACTGTTTTCTGTATTTTGATACTTGATTTCTATAATTGCTTTAAATGTTCTGTATTTAAATGGTTTTAAAATGTGTTGCTGTCTTTTTATTTGATTTTAAGTAACGTTTTGGTGTATCAGTGTTATGGTGTCAAATTTTTAAACTGTCAGAATAGTAATATATTAATTTCTAAACATCGCAATCTCGAGACTTTCTCAACATCATCACGGTAGAAGTAGAAATTCGGACAGTGAAAGTGAAATATTTTGTATCCAAATAATAATTTGGCAATCAGATGTTATATCAGCTAAATATAAGTCCAGAGAAAATCTTTCACCCAAAAAACTATTAAATTTGTTTTAGTTTTAAAACTGTTTTTGAATGTTTTGTATTGTTGGGGCGTTGAACTTGCGTGTCCTGGTGCATTGAAATCCACGTGCAGGCGGTGATGTCCTTGAGCCGTGCCGTCTAACGGCCGTGCAGGTTCACCTACCTGGACGGGTGTATGACCTCTGCCATTAAACATCGTCCGTGCTCTGTTACACCGGGCCCAAACGTCCACTGTTCATCGACCTCTCAATTATAAACAAATTCATGAACACCATACACATGATAATATCGCTAAATAGTATCAATAGAACCTGTACGATCATCTCTCATAACGTAAAAATGCAGTTAGTGCCAAACTCATTAAAAACGATGTACAGTTCAACGTTATTTTCATTTACAGTACGTATAATTTGATATACTTGTGTTTTTGCAATCTTATGTTCCATAATCTTGAAATTGTCTTTGGAATGATGCAGTAAACTAATAACATTGATGGATTGTAACTCTATAAGACAACTTGCAACTTTGAATTAAATTCATTGATCTATTAGTTGCGTTTTTTACGTTTATGTTGGAGGAGTAATAAAAATATAAGAGCTGCGATAAGATCGACGATAAAATCAAAAATATTTTTCATTGATGTGTTTATATGAAGTTGTAATGGTAGCATAGTAGCTGTTAACTGATGTAAACCGTTTCCAAAAAATAGAATCAGTTTCTGAAAGCTTAGTTAACAATAACCAAATAATTAGAAAATGGTTACTATGGTTACTTATGGCAGCTTTTCCCAACCGCCGGTCCGCGAGATTTTGTTACAAAATCTCCGGGTTTGTAGTTTTAATTTCCTTCTCGATACTCTTATCGTTGCCCAGCTACCAAGTCTTGCTCTTCATTCTCCTTCTATTGTTGCATTATTTTTATTCAAGCGCTCACTTATACAACTTATGGAGCATTATTGAACTGATCTGAAATACCTGAACGCTCATTTTGCAAATAAAACACTATATTTTGACAAGCTGAGCGGGATTTAATACTGTCATAATTTTAAATACTGTCATTTGACATATTCGACATTATTTGATGGTTACGTGCATAAACATTAAAAGCTTAGTTGTTTAGTGAATTGATCCCATCGAATATTTTGCGCGTTGGGGTAAAGGCGGGTGGGGTATATTAAATCACTCGCAAATTTCTAAACAAATTATTTGCTGGTTCAGAACTGAATGTTCAGATAAAAAGAATACAGCATATATTACACTTATATAGAAACCAAACTGCAGTTATTTCGTCAATTCCGAGAGAGCTTTGAATGCACTACACCTAGGTCATCAGCTTTGGTCAAGATAACCAAGCACAGGAAATTTAGGGCTGAATAGGATTGGCCTGGGCAGCGTTAGGACGTTTTCATTTCTAGGATTGTTTTCATAAGCGACCTATCTTGCATCAAGAAGAAAGTTTATGACCAATGCATTTTAGAAGTTTTAACTTATGGTTCGGAGATATGAAACACTCTGAAGCCTGCCAAGAAATTGAGAGTTGGTCAAAGGTCAATGGAGAGACTCCTGCTTTGGGGTACATCTAGCTGACAGAATAACCATTATATGACAATGGATAAGACAGCAAATCAGGGTTTGTGATGTAGTCAGTAGAATCGCTCAGCTGAAATGGAATTGGGCCGGTCATGTAACCAGGCTCTAAGATAGTAGGTGGAAGCAGAAACTAAGAGTTGCTCAAAAGTCCATGGAGAGGCTCATGCTCAGGGTTTGGGTAACGAGACTCCAAAATAGCAGGTGGAAGAAGATATTAGAGTGGCGACCAAGGGACACTGGCAGAAACAGAAACAGAGCACCAACTAGGTGGACAGATTATTTGAGAAGAATTGCCGGAAAGTGGAGCTTGAAACATTATATCGAATTAAATGGAAACAAATAGGGGAGGCCTTAAGTGGGGAACAGAATGCAACGAGTTCTACGGCCCGTTGACGGCGTTTGGACGGCGCTATCTGTCAGAGGAAAGTTAAAATCAAGCAGAATGAGCAACATCCTAACGGCGTTCCACACCGTTGATACTGAATGTTCGTCAATTTCCAACTTTTGACGCCGTTGAACGTTGACGTAGAACACCTAACCTCAGTTTTTACTGAATGGTAAAGTGTTTGTATGTATAAATAACTTGCATACAACATAAATAACATCACACACAAGTCTTCATCATCCATTATAATTTTAATAAAAGAAAGCGCACCTATAAACACAGATATAGGTTGTCACTTGTTACTTTGACGGCGTTAAAAATTATTGTATTGTGTGCAGGCGAAAATTCAACGCCGTTCTCAACGGCGCTAACGCAACGCCGTCGCAAAGGACGGCGCGCTGACTGCGTAGCGCGCTGTGCATTCTGTTCCAGGCTTAGAGTACTTTCAAGTTAACTTCATGCCAGGCCTATGTTACCGACTCAGCTGCGCAGAAACCAAATTTCGTCCATTACGTTACCAACAGCTAGCTTGACACATTTCAGTGGCGTCACTTACTTTGATTTGTGTTTAACTACGCGTATTGTGCGATGTTGTTTGTTTATTTCCATTATTATTATTTATTTCTCGTACGTTTCAAGGTATACCGTGTACTAACTTGAGTAAAAATGTATTTGAAATACATGATTTTGTGTGTTTGGTTTCCACAACAATTGTTTAAAACCGTAATGTATGTCAATGTGGTCAGCTGTTTTCTCGCGCAGAATTGATGACGTAATTTATGATACCCTGACATGAAGTTAAGATGAACGTACTCTAAGTCCATCAGTGGACAAGGGAGGCTGGATGATGATGAATCCATAACAAAGTTTCTGCATTTTTTTGACTTATATCTACCAACCTGAGATATATTAATATATATTGATACCTTATTATCAGTATTATTGATTCGATATTACTGAAAAGATTTCTAATCTTAAAAAGTTTTAATTGCCCTTGTGCAATTGTTGGCTAATAGCCATAGATGTGCGTCTTTTCAACTAATACCAGTTTTAAAGTTATATTAATATTGTTTAAATATTCTGCCGCTAAAAAATGTTTTGGTCGTTAAAAATAATCTTTTTATAGAAAAAATCGCGGAAGTTAGTTGCTAAATTTAGTATTGCGGAACCAATATTTTCCTAGTTATGTAAGGTCAGTGTTCTCATCAATTATTTAAAAAAGAACATATGTTATTCGAATTTAAGTTCTCGCATTCATTCAACATGAAATGAATTTAAGTGTTCAATAATGTTGAAAGTTATCTTTTCATCAAAAATTAATGTAATTTACATTTTTTTTTTCGTGGAAACTTCTGGTTGTTTTTATATGTTAAATATTTGTAACTAAGCCACTTTCATTTGTTCCCTTCGAGGGCAGCTGACTTGGATTTCACCAACGTTTCTATAATTTAATTTCACTTCGCCTCCATCGATATCACTTATTTTCTCTTGGAACTCACAATGGATTTATACTTCCTACATTCTCCAAGCATTCTAAACTTTAACTAACCCCAAGCGATATTAAATATAAATATTTTGAAATGTTCTTCGTATAACCCACGTGTTTCGACGTAAACGTGGTAGCCACATTTATACTTTAACATTGAACTAAGAAGGAGTCTTTGTAGATTTATATAAAAACAACAAAACGATGTAATCGAACGCTATTGAATAAATACAGCAGTTCCCCACCGGGATTCGCAATAAAAATTCTGAAATGGCGTAAGAATATTCAAATAATATGTTGTGTTCACTTTTGTAAGGACAAACAGATTATTTTAGTTAATTTCATAGTGTATTTTACTTACTTTAAATATCATTTAAAGTAATTCCTTACACTGTAAACTAGACTTCAAATTTGTTGGTTAAGTTCATTATACATAAAATATAATTTTTCATTATGATATATGTCAAATGGAATGTCATTTTAAGAAAGTGACATTTTGTTTATACCAACATGACGTACAATTTCAAATGTGCAAACTATTGATATCAAAATTTCCTCTTAGTTTGTTTTTACAAAAGTGACAAGCATATTCCAAACATTTAGGCGGAACTAAATGGAAATTTCGTTCTTTTAGGTTGTCACGAGAAGGGACTTTGCTTGGGTTATTTCATATTTTACGTTGGTATGTGAAAATTTTAAATTCCAACAGTGAAATCATGAAAACGAATGACATTTATTAAAACAAATTTAATACATTTTTATATATTTTGAAGACGAAAAAAAAATGGGAAATTTTTATTTAGAATGGCAAATAAGACAAAAAATAAAATGCAATGAAAATGACATTTTATAATGAAAATCAATTTAATCTAGAATTTGCAATGTTTTTTTATGATTTATATAAAACTTAAACAAAATGACCAAAAGTCCGAATTAATAGACAAAAATTACTAGATTTCAATATCTAATTCCTTCTAAACGTTTGGAATAGCCTATACGTCAAAAAAAAATTCAACATGATTGTTTAGAACCTTTTTCAAAACTATACTATACATGATAATGATTGGAATGCTACTTGATACACGTGTTCTTTACGAAAAATAAACATTATTACCCCAGTACTCATTTGTGAACCACGGCAAATTCAAGATGATGATAAAAATAGACAACCAAGTACAATAATTATAAGTAATTTTCACAACAAAACAAAATACCTAGAAAAATAATTGTAAAATGAAGCTTTAGCTACAATTTGCCACGTTGTACGCAAATATACGTCGGTTGGTTTACGATGGAGTTCATAATGTTGTTTATTTACAATAACATATATTTTTTTTATACTTACAAATATTCTATTAGATAAAATGTCGCTGCGAATATTGATGTATAAATTGTTACTAATTTTATATCATATTGTTTTTTATAAGAAACTTGAGAATACTATATATTGGGCCACCCCTTCAACTTATTTACTCAAAATCTCCTTGTTTAGCTTTGTCGCACATATGCAACTGTTAAACCTGGTTAATAACTCCATAACATAAAGCATACTTATTGAACAATGGGTTTGAACCTTCAAAACAACTGTTTGTAATAAACAGTAAAAAGAAAGTAGTGTAATATTTATGCTTATGTATATATCTATTATAAACCAGGCTTTATAGTGTGTTATTTCGGGTTTTCTGTGGTCTAAATGAATTTGCAAGGTAAATAAAGGCTATGATTTAACTTTCGTTCATTTTTTACTTAAGCCCGAGCTCTGGTCCATAACTGGACGCAAGAGCGAGGTATGTTCTTGATTAATCACCGACGTGTATACGAAACATCGAATATGCCAAACAATATATGCGATATATATCGAGAGCCCTCTGTAGTTATAATTATTTATTGAATTAAGCACTAGGGTAATTAATTTATTAATGACGACATTTTTTTTATAACCTAAAGTTGTTTTGTATGATACTTATTAAAGTAATTTGTTGTAAAATTAATAATTACCTAGTTAATATGATCAAATTATCAAATTATTCATATTTAAAAACAATTTTAAAACAAGTTTAAAACAAATACATTACAATTTTCTGTCATCTTCTCAAGAAGTATTAGTGATAATGTCTAATATTATTAGAAGAAATAGAAATGAAAATTTAATGCCTTACTTAATAGTACAAGGAATAGAATGGTATGTAGTTTTTTAAATAATAATTTAGACAGGTAACTCGGATTTGTAAAATTTAATTTTATACATCCGGCTAAAACCATAATGGGTTTTTTATATTTTAATCTAAAAATCGTTAAAATTAAATATTTTAGAACTATTTTTAAAATATTTAACTGATTTTATTATATTTTAATAATTTTTTTATGGTTTAAACCAAATTTTACAAAATTCTATTATTTTTTATTCATTAATATTTTTTTATATCAGTGCTTTTGGGTTTTAATTCGTATAATGACCAGTGATGCCACCACAAAATATATTTTGTGTTGAATCACAGTAATTTTATATTAAAAATGACATTTTGATTCGGAATTTTACTTAAATGTTTGTATAAACAATTGACGTTACTATGGTAACAATTGAAATTAATTTGACATATTGAGATTTTTGACGCATATATGCACATGCTTAAAAATATATAATAAATAAATAATTCCAATCTTCTAGGTGGTGAATAGGGCAGAGAAGGTAAGTTCTCTGTTTCTAGGCCTCCGAAATATGAAAGCCACTTACTTGATTTGGATCTCTGTATAATGATTTTGAGAGGCCATTAGGAAGATGAAAATTATTAATTATGCGGTATTAGAACATGAAAAATAGAATTATGAGTATGCAGCTGACAGTACCAAAATTTTAATAATTTATAAAAAAATTCGTAACTTTTTACACGCTAATTTGCCACTGTCTGCCAGGATGATATTTGCTCTTTTCGGACCAGGCCAATCTGTTTCTTCAAGAGGCCGAGATGTTAACATTTTTATGGAGCCCAAAACAATTTTTCATAATTAAAGAAACAATAATCTAACATAAAATACAACATAAAATACAAATAAAAGTTCAACAAAATAAGTAAACACGCCCCCGAATACGAGGGTTTCCTCTTATATTTCGGGATTGGGCTAAACTAGTGCTGCCGTTTGGCAACTGATGCTTCTATCGTAAAGTTTAACATTTTTCACAGTACAGTAATACCCCGTTACTCGACTGCCTCGTAGCTCGACGTTTTCGCCACTCGACGTAAATGTCGAGAGTGAGAGTCGACAGAAGCATCACTATCCGATGCGTGATCGAGTACCGATCACGTGATACATATTTTGGTAAACAAAGCAAAATGAACGCATGGCCAGCAGTTCGCGCCTAGATATCTTGACGACAACAACTCAGTTTAGTGCAGCTATGAACTTTTTGTTTTTTGCTAAAATAAGTGATTTATATTTATAATTATGGGTCCAAAGGATAGAAATGCAAGCATAGCTAAAAGGAAAACATATACATATATGTATTTCCTTATATGTATATGTATATATGTACTCGCCACTCGACGGATTCGCTACTTCGCTTTTTCAGAACGAATTAACGTCGAGTAGCGGGGTATTACTGTATATGTACTTCAGAACGTTTTGACGTACGAGCGCTATTTGTGTTGTTTACAGTAAATTCATGTCGGCTAAAAATGGAATTAAATCGTGAACATTTTTGAGCGATTATTTTTTACAACTTTCAACGTGGATTAATCCAACAACAATGCATCGATGAACTTAATTCGACTTTTAGCGATGAAGCACCATCAAGGACTACTGTTTATCGGTTTGCCGAGTTCAATCGTGGCCGTACTTCGCTTAAGAACAAATTTCGTGAAGGTCGTCCTAAATCGGTTGTTGTTCCGGAAAACATTGATGCTGTGCGTGAACTGATACTGCAAGATCGTCATGTGAGGACCATTCACTATTGCGTGAACATTTTGCCGTCTAAAAGATTTGTTCCCATTGGATCCCACATAATTTGACATCAGAGTGGAAAATGCCTCAATCGGAGTGAAAAAATTGCTTCGAAAATTGGTTCAAACGCATGCAAAAGTGTATTGATCTTCATGGAGAATATTTTGAAAAAAACAATAAAGCCACTTGTTGATAAATAATGTTTTTGATCTCAAATCCCGAAATATAAAAGGCAACCCTCGTACATTAGTTAAATAAATTATCATTTGTAAATTTTGTACTTCTGTTTATTTTTACTTGCCCGAGCTTAATATATAAGGGGCAAGTATTGTAATCGCGAAAATTTTCGATGTCGAGATTTTGACTGATGACCACGTTTCATGGTCCAGGGAATCCAAAAAAACTATTTTCGAAGTGCCGTCCGTATGTGTGTCTGTGTGTGTGTGTCTGTTTGTCTGTCTGTGTGTGTGTCTGTGTGTGTGTATAAAACTTATTATACACGTATATATTCTTTTTGTTAATTATTGCGGCAATTTCCTTTGCGATATAAATACTGTCTGTTAATAAAATAAGGGACGGACGATAGCAATATTCCTTTAATTGATAGGGAGTGTTTGTTGCAAAAGGTTGAGAAACACTGATCTAATCTAACTGGCTCCAGCGTTTTAGTGCTGGATGCACCTTGAACAACCGTTTGCCCTTAGTTTTGCCCATATTCTAGTTTCACTAAGTAAAACTGTCAAATATTGAATATATTCATTGTATTAATGATTGGTTTTTGTCTATTTGCAGGCTGCCGGTGGTGAGTGATTGCTCGCCAGGGCAGACGGCTCGGGTGAGCTCCAATCTCCATTCAAGCAGTGGCAGCATGGCTGTTAGCCGAGTACCTAGTCCACCACCCCAAGAGGTTAATACCCCTGTTGCCGAAAACTGGTGCTACACGCAGGTAAATATTACTTAAGCCTGGAACAGAATGCACAGCGCGCTACGCCGTCATTTGCGACAGCGTTGCGTTAACGCCGTTGAGAATTTTCGCCTGCACACAATGCAATAATTTTTAACGCCGTCAAGTGTCACTTGACAACCTATATCTGTGTTTATACATGCGCTTTCTTTTATTAAAAGTATAATGGATGATGAAGACTTGTGAGTGATGCTATTTATGTTGTATGCAAGTTATTTATACATACAAACACTTTATTATTCAGTAAAAACTGAGGTTAGGTGTTCTGCGTCAAGGTTCAACGGCGTCAAAAGTTGGAAGTTGACGAACATTCAGTATCAACGGCGGTCGAACGCGGTAGGACGTTGTCCATTCTGTGCACTTGCGTACGACAGCTTGGTTTTAACTTTGTTCTGACAGATAGTGCCGTACGAACGGCGTCAACGCGTCGTAGAACTCGGTGCATTCTGTTTCCCACTTTAGAATAACTATAATTCTGTAAGACGAGACATTGGGTGCGTTGTTGGTGGCCGGTTAGAACTACTAGAATTGATGCGCAAGAAAACGACAATTTTACGAAGTAAACATATAATAATATTTGCATGGGGTTAAGTCATATGGTCATAGAAAATCCTAGACTCTCCTAGATGCGTGTAAAAACGAACGTATTTAACATAAACAAATGGATAATCTAAATAATAAATGTAGAAGAGGAAAAATTCGAAAGATTCTAGAACTTAATGTTTTAGAACCAATAATTGAATTGTGCATACATTTTTTAGGACACAAAATGAAAATATACGTAAAAGTGAAAATAATTTTGAAGCAGTAATACCAATTCTGATACATTTAAAAACCAAATGAAAACAACTGCATTCAAATATTACTTTTCATCCCCACTACACTTATTTATTCCAGTCGTTCGACTTCAAATCATCGAATGAGTAGAATGAATAGAATGAGAATATTGTCGCAACAAAATGCGTATTCTGATTAAACCGAAACCAGAATTGGCACAACAAAACGCCCCCATTAGCTGCTACATGAAGCATCTTATATAATAAGTCGCTATGTCTGTTGTTTTTCGTGTATCTATCGTGTAGATTCAGAATTATTCGTATATTCTCGAACAGACGAATAAAGCAAGGTTAGTGGAGTATATAAAATTGTTTCGATCAGGGGTATTAGGATAAGAGAAGCGTACTGTGCGGGAGGTAGTTAGTTTAATTATAATTTAGCATATTTATGTCTGATACTAGATGGTAGTTGGTCCCTTCACAGCCTTCTATCGTGAGCCACACAACCGTCCCGTTTCTAAAACAGATTTTTATATAACTGTGTTCGTCTATACTAGGAGTCGGCAACCAGCGGCCCGTGGGACGTATGTGGCTCACCAATAATAAATTATAATGTTTATTTTTATTATCCAGCGTAGCCAAAACATTATTGCCGCGTTGATTTAGGCTTCTTACATACTAGGCGCATTTATGCCAAAGTAAATAAATGTAACAGGCGTAAGCAAGAACTTACGATCATGTTAAATGGAAATTACAAAACAAAGTATGGCCCGCAAAAAAATACAGAATGCGGCCCGCGAGGTAAAAAATGTTACCGAACCCTGATCTATACAAGTGTTCTTTTATTCTGCAAATTATTGCTTAGTAATTCTGCGTGGGTATTTTTTTCGGTAATTCTGCGTGGGTATTGGTTCGATGTTTTATCCAGCGTGGAAGAAATGTTCCATTCTTCCATTGCAACTACGATCAAATATGCTACATCCTTTCACGGCCCTCAAAAAATCCTTTTTCGCCTAAATTCTTGCATATGGCTTTTTAGTATCCAAATTTCGCTACTATATGTGACCATATTAATTAATTTAATTAATAAAACTAATTTAAAATAAATCATTAAAAATAATTCTAGAATTTAGTACATTAGTACATTTGCTTTATTATTTTTTAAACTGTTTTCATCTTTTTTATGCATTTTTTATTATTCTCACGTAGACGTAAATGTGTCACATAGACAAAAAGGTTGGAAAACACTGGTCTAGATAAGTAAATAGGTTATATTGAGTGTTAATAGCCGTAGATGCTGGTCGCCAAACTAATTGGAAATGATGCCTTCATTCATACAAGGCCTTAAGCTGAAAGTGGAAACTCAGCGTTGTTCTTGGCTTAGCTAATCGTGTCCTTTAACAAATATTTTATAGAAAATACCGTTTGTCTTATTCTACGTGAATTGCGTTCATTGAGAGAGTGCATTTCCTAGATTCCTTTCACTTAATGAAAATCTTGTAATACCTGAAATTATTTTGCTAATTGGATACTTGAAAGAATTTTAATTTTTTGATTTTAATTTTGAAATCATTACTTCCAATAAAACACTAAATTCACTAAAAGTATGAGAAGCTTTGAATGTGTCGTGTTTCTTTTACCCTTAAATATTATGGTTCACTGTTTGATAGTAAAGACGTGGTTGTATTCTCCTATGTTAGTTGAAATAAGTTTTCGAACGTGCGTCCGGACGCTTCTATTTATACAACGGCGCCTTTCAGTGTAGATGTGAACGACCTGTGATCAGACTGTCGTCCCATCATTCCAAACCGTAAATACACTTAAGTCGACAACAGATCCAAACACGTACAACGAATATCTTTGACAAAGAGTGAAATTCATGACATCGTTGATACTAGGATTTATGTAGGGTGTCTTTTTACAACCACGAATGACAAAAGAAAAGAAAATCGAGTGATCAGTAACTTTTTTAACAACCTCTCAAGATTTGAAATAGATGTAGAATTTCAACTCTTCTCTCGAAAGAAACTCAATATGCGCAAGGGTTCTTCAGAGATATCGTATAAATAGAATTTGCGTAAAGGGAGATGTAACAATCTTAGTTAACGATTGTTTAGGTCAGGGGTATCAAAACAACGGCCTGCGGGACAAATCTGTCCCGTAGACTTTTTTTTAATGTACTTGCATACAAAACTACTCTGATAATCTCTTCTCGACATGGGCAGCATTTTTTGAACACTATGTGCGTTCATCATAAGCTAATCTATACAATCTGCATAATTTACACAAGAAACGTTCGGCATAAAGTTTCTGTGTACTCCGTGCCGCACAAAGGTCCTTCGGCAAATATCATGCAGTGCAGTTTGTGTTGCACACTCGTCCCAAGTTTAAAGCGTGTGGCAATATGTGCAATAGTGTTTCTCGCGGTAAAAATATTATTAAAATTGTTATTTTTAGGGTTTTGTAGGTATGACCAAAAAACTCTTATACCGTCATTTTGTCGTCTGTCTGTCTGTCTGTTCGGTAAAAATTGTAGCAAAACGGCTAAACCTAGAGAGTTGAAATTTGGCATGCTTATATAACTCTTTGACTCACACATAGGAAAAATACTAAAACATCTAAAATACATATCCCTTTAAAAATATAAACGGTTAAATACATGCTTTCTATGCTCATCGAAAAAAAAATATATTTTTTTTAAATTCTGAGTAGGGTATCAAATGAAAGCTTTGAGTACATGGATTAACGGTCAAAATTTAATTTTTGCAAAATAAATTATTTTGATGTCATTTTTGTCAAAATTGTACAAAAAAAAATTGTCCCACACCCTGTAGCCCAGATGGTTTAAACTAAAAATCTGAAAAAATTCTAAGTAATGTAAATTGGTGTGAACCGGAATAGTACAACAGGAATTTTTGATAAAAGATTATGTTTTCGGAAAATAACGCATTTTTTATGTTTTTTGTGGACATTTTACAAAAGTTATAGTTATGTAACACACTAGACTAGAAGAAGTATCATAGTGTAATGGTTAGCATAATCAGAGGAGACAATTTTATTTTTTGTTTTTTTTTTCCATTTTTATTGTTTAAATTATTTTGTCAAAATTCTAGTTATATTTTGGAAAATGTTGCATTTATTTTTTAAAAGCGTAAATTTAATAACCAGTGGGAATGTTGGAATTATATTTTTATTCTATGTGTCATGTATACGAAACCAAAGCAGCTGTAGCATATGACAACCAATGGAAGCCATAGCGCCTATTTTCAAAATCTTAATGAACCTTACTATATAAAAAAATACTGCACATATTTAGAAACCTAAATAATGGTATTAGGTATTCCCATTAAAATTAACAAAAAAATATTTTAACATAAAATTTGTTTTTAAAGCTCTTAAATTAACAGATGATGAATTATTTTAAAAATATCGTTCATTTTGCCGTGATTACTAAAGAGCAAAATTCGTCCTACACACTCAGCACGCCGCCTTCACTTATTATATACCTGCAAAACCCTGAAATGTGTGAAAATTCACACTTCACATTATTTTATTTTTGTTTCATACTTATATGTAACGTTTCCATTGTCATGATAAATAATATCTGTTAGAAAATATTAGGCCAAGTTATTTCTACTCTGCTGCTAGAATATATTTTATGCAAGTACTTTGTGATGGCGGTCGGTCCTGTGGTGGCCACAGCTGATTTTTTTTTTTTTTTTAATAGTATTTACTTAAATTGGATCAACCATTTTTGCTAACTAAAAAGCGTTAACTTTTAAAGCCACCGTTTTAGTAGACGCTTATGGTTGGTTTATATACGGAACAAGAATAAGGAATAGGAAATAAGAATAGTACACAAGAATAAAAAATATTAAACCGTATATATAGGACATAACATTTCGTCGCTGCGCCTGCGTACTTGCGTTGGCCTGTGTTTAACGTTTGTCACTTGACAGGTTCTGATTCATAAAACCTTTTAAAAAATTTCTTTTATTACCGTTAAAAACATTTTATTGTTGTTTACAACCCTCTGATCACAACTGAAAAACATCTGTTGACCAAACTTTATTACGGCAGACATTTTGATTGCTGTGCGCAGGCTTATCGTGTCATATTCTTGAAATAAGAATAAAAATGTTGAATGTTACCAACTATTCTTATGTTTAAGTTAAATTTCATTCCTACATAAACCGATATACGGCGCAGCTATGTTTTAACATCTTGTGCACTATTCTTATTTCCTATTCCTTATTCTTGTTCCGTATATAAACCAAGCATTATTGTAGAAAGTTAACTGGCTATTTTAACGCCGCTGCGTTATAATTTTAACACAAATATGCTTAGCGAATAGCATTTACTTTTAAAATGGTGTTATCAAAATAAACGTTAGTTTCTGACATTAAGATTTTAACAGCATGCTTAGAGAATAAACCCGAAAATATGCAAGAAACTGTCCATAACAACACATAATAAAACTCCTTCCATACGATCGTCCGTCGCTTACAGTGTTTTCCAAAATTACACTAATGATTCTCCCTCGTATTTTCCATCATTTTCTTTGTTAGTTTCTATACGTTGTTGTTTTTTTGTTATATTTTCGTTTAATCAGTGTAATCAGTTGTTGAGTGTACGCAATTAAAATTTGATCGTTTACGCGTGTTAGTCTTGAGATTCCGTATAGTATCTGTTCGTTTCCTGGAGCGTGTCTAGCCTGAGCCTGAGCCTGTGATGGCGGTATCTGCGGCTGGTCTGGGTGCAGTTGAGTGGCCGGTCGACGTACGGGAGAACATTCACCCGCGACCTTGAGCCATCTTCGCGCTCCGGTCAACAACACTTCCGGAACACAGGAAATGTGCAGTTACCTAACGTTTTATAACATGTACGTGTGTGTGTTGTTTACGTACGCCGAAATTTTATACTAACTATACCGCTCGTAGGTCGTTTACATTTGTTTTTGAAACAATTAACGCGCTTTGTTAGTACAGATTGAACAAATATTCACTGTACAACATTGTTGCCCAAAGTAAGAGGCAAGAGGGGGCACTTGCACCCCCCCCCGTTCTAGTATCCACTTTGAAACGTTTTAACATGAGCATAAAAATTACACTACTCTCTTTATCGCTAAAAATCGCTGGTTCGATACCTTCCAACACCTTCGGATTTTTATCTTCCGATATTGTCTCTGGGGTCGTCTCAGCCTCAAGTATTTAATACTTATAATGAGTACCTGTTTATTCAGGGATAATAGGACCGGTCTAAACGTCACACTGACCACGGGGCTTTCATATCTATGACCGGCGGTCTAGAAACGGAGAACTTACCGTCTCTGCCCCTTATAACGCCTATCTAGTCGTTGGGAACCTATTATTTATTTTTATTTTTTTAATAACAATAAAAAATTGTTCTCCTCAAATATTTCCTGCCCCCCCCCCCATATTTTAAGACACTGAATAACCCTCTTTTGCTGCCATACAAATGCGAGCTTTTTTAATAACATTTCGCACAATATTTACACAAATTTCAGACCAATGTTTTAATTATTTTTGCTTGAATATTGCTCTTTAATTGTTCAATAAACGTTATCTTGTTATTATAGACCAATCCAGAACGGTTAAATCTGGAGATCTTGGCCACCTGTCGATATAACCTCTTCGAGGTTAATCGGTTTAGAAACTTTATGTTAAAATTTTCTTCGTGACTTATAGTGCTATCTCAGTTCATCTAATTGATGTGACAGAAAGTTCTCAATCATGTCATGGTAGCGGTCGCCGTTCATAGTTATGGAAATAAAAAAATAGAAAAAAACATTAAAATATTTAAAAATTCCAGACTTGGAAAAACTTGTGTAGTTGGTACTTCTAAATTTCTAATCCATCAAATGGAACCCAATTCTCCTTATTAAAAATTACCCATTTCAGTTACATTTTTGGGAGCACTTGTATGCTGTAATTTGATGTAGATGTCCTATTTTATTAGTATAAAACTTATTTTTTGGAATGGTTTAAAATTTTGACATTTAAATCATTTGTTTTTTTCAAGAATCAACATTTTTCAATGTTATTGTGACGTAACGCCTTGTTTTTGCGTTGCTGTGGTAAAACATATTAAATGCATTGTTGAAAGTAACTTCTTGACAAGTCAAGAGTAATCTTGAAAAAGTGGCGTACGAAATGCACTCTATAATTTCTATAAAATTCGCAAAATTTAGAAAGGTATGTGGTTGTTCTAATAAAGAAATAAAACAAAAAACGCATTAGGTGTCCTAACTGGAGAATTTTGAATTTAAGAATTTAAATATTTTATTATTTTAAAGTGTTAAGAAACCAAAGACAATTTTTGAATCCTCCATCATGTTAAATGTATGTCTTTACAAAGATATCTTATATATTAACACTCGTTCTGATCTCTTAGAGAAAGGGTTACAGGTACTCCTCACTTAACAACCGAGTTTCGTTCGTACGACTAGGTCGTTAAACGAATTACTCGATAAGCTAGGAGCATAATTGTTTTGAATAGGGATGAAAAAAAAGACGGAATACAGAATATAAAAATACAATCAACAAAAATTATAAAAATGATTTTAGTCATCGAATTCTATCCAGCCCGCGAAGCATTTTATAAATTATTGTGTCCGCCAAAAATATTACTGTCTATCCAATATTCTTTCAAATGTTCATTCTTTCCAATTTTTTTCTTTAAATTGCATAATAAATACACGTTTTGGTTTAAAAATATTGCATTTAAAACTTATAAAATATCATTCGTAACAAAAACAATATTTAAAATAAGAAAACAATTTTTTTTTGCCAGCGTTCAAATTTTCATCCGCAATGTGGCCCTACAGCCAAAAGATTTGCCCACACCTGCTTTAGAGCAACCGGAATTATTAAGTGAATTAGAGGTTTACGTTTTGTTTTATTCTTAAACGTAGTTGGTTTATGAAGAAATAGCTACAGAAAATTTGACCAGTTCAGTGCATCTACCCGCTGCAGAACTAGTCGTAAGTCCGAGCAATCGTTAAACAGGTAGATCGTTAAGTGAAAAGTACCTGTACTTGAAAATAAAATTATTACATTTCTATAATATATCTTAAAAGCCAAACAATCAGAAACAAACTTTTGGAAATATATTTTCCAAAAAAAGAATCCAAATGTAAAGGGATAGGAAATAGCGAGGCTCTTCTTCTTCTTCTTCTTCTTCTGATTTGTTGGCTTTGGTGAGGTTACTATTCCGCCAGTGCATTTCCTTGAGGAAACCAATATTTTTGCAAACTGCTGGGGGCGGGTTGTTAAATTAATTTGTCCATTATGTCCTCTTTCATCCACGTCTCGTAAACCACCTTGCAGCGCCAGATCTAGGGTGTGGCGAGTGAGGCACTAGCCTTAGGCGCATGGTTGGTAAGGGTGCAAGAAAGAGTTGAGGCGCAAAAATCACGCCTCCTTTTTTTTGTCATCACTGTGATACGTCTTCTTTCTTTTATTTAATTAAGGATGCGGGCGCAAGACTTGTACTTTGCCTCGGGCGCAGAAATACCTTTGTCCGGCTCTGCCACTATGAGACTAATGTTAGTCTTATTAAGTTATTAATTTTTATACATTTTACAAGTTATCAAGTGTAAAATTATAAAATGTAATCTTATATTTAAATTTATCTAATTTTTTGTTGTGAAACAATGAAAAGATAAAGTTAGTATTCTGATTATATATGTTATTAATCAATTTTTTTTTTTAAATGCTAGATATTTATTAAAAAAATTAGCCTTGTGCAAATCTGATTCATTCGTCATAGTTTATTGCTTCCCAGCTGCGTAATATACGATAAGCGAATTAAGTCAACAATATTTGACTCATCATTGTTGGAATCATAGTATTTAATTTGCTGACTTACACTACTCAGTGGCGTCGTATTTAAATGACGGTCTTTAAATTTTTATATCCATGGTAACGAAACAATTGCTTTTTTTTTAAATATGGGGGTCTGTCAAAGTACTATTTGGACAGATAGAAGTGTTTCGAAAAATGTATTTTCTAATTTGTTATTTAATTTTGTTGTACTGATGTTGTTTTTTTTTTTTTCATTTCAGGTGAAAGTAGTGAAATTCAGTTACATGTGGACCATAAATAATTTTAGTTTTTGTCGAGAAGAAATGGGAGAAGTCCTCAAATCTTCGACGTTTTCTGCCGGCGCTAACGATAAATTAAAATGGTAAGCTTATTTTTTAATTTAAGAAAAAAATATGCTTGTTTTCACTTTTGTAAAAACAAACTAAGGAAATTTTGATTTCAATAGTTGGCATGCCGACCGGCGTAGCGTAGTGGTAATATATTTGCTCTGCGTTGCTAAGGTCTCGGGTTCAAATCCCGTTCAGGCCTGGAACTTTCTCAAAAATAAAAATTGTCCTGGTTAATTACCGAAGCAGCAAAGGCCAAAAATAAAAAAAGAAATAGTTTGCATCTTTGATAATGATTAGGCGGAACTAGATTTTGCAATCTATTTACGTTTAAATCGTGCTTTTTGACTGTTTTTTTTTTAAGCTTTGTAAATCATACTTACAATAAATGTAAAATCTGTTCCAAACGGTTAGGCGGAACTAGATTTTGCAATCTAGTTACTTTCATCGTTTAAATTATGCTTTTCAGCCGTTTTGTTTAAGCTTTGTAAATCATACTTGCAACAAACATTTTTTGGTTAAGGTTAATATCATTTTAAAATGTCATTTTCTTTATATTTTGATTTTTTGTCATTCTTAATATAAGCAGTTCAGTTTTGTAAGAACAAACTAAGAGGGAGTTTTGTTTTCAATAGTTTGCACCTTTGAAGCTGTATGTCATGTTGGTATTAAAAAATGTCACTTTTTTAAAATGTCAATCCATATGACATATGTCATAATGAAAAATGATATCTTAATTATAATGATCATAACCTTATCAACCTAAAATCGGTTTTACAGCGTGAGGAATATTTTTAATTGACATTTAAAGTCAGTAACACACCATAAAAGTAACCAAAATAACCAGATCTAGTGTGTTCTTACAAAAGTGAACAGCTTATACAAACATCCCATTTATTTATTTTTTTGTCATTAAAATATGTAAGAAAAATAATTTAATTTTGACATATGTCATTCGTTTCCATGGTTTCATTGTTGGAATTTTAAATTTTGACATTCCAACGTGAAAAATGAAATAACCCAAGCAAGGTCCCTTTCGTGACAGCCTAAAAGAACGAAATTCCCATTTAGTTCCGCCTAACCGTTTGAAACAAACTGTAATACAATACTTACAGTAATACAATATAAAAGTTCCTTTGGTTTAGGCGCAACTAGATTTTCAATTGTAGTTACTTTTACCGATTGATTGAAGCTTTTGATCATTTTGTTAAGGAAAAGCCAACTTCAATATATAAAAAAATAGCTAATGACAACTTACAAAAATGAAAATTCCGGTTAGTTCCGCCTAATTGTTTGGAATAGACTGTACATTAGAAATTATAAAACAAAAATAATTTTATTTCAATATATCTCTTCCTCTCTTCTTGGGAACTAACACAAGTCCGCCATTTTAGTTTGTTAAACTAAAATAAAAAATTATTTAAATTTCAATCTGTTTTTTCAATATTTTTATTATGTAAGGATATTAAACTTATTAGAACTTAGAACTTATTAGAATTCAGAAAAAAATACGATATCGAATAGGTATAAAAAATATGTATAATTCCATTTGAAGAAATATAACTTTGTACTCTAACTTGAAAACCACTGGTTTACAAAATTATTTTCTTTAAGCAGATGTCTCCCCTTGGTCTCCTACAACTTTGTTCCATAGTATTTTTTTTGTAACTATAATAATTAAGCTAATATTGGCTGTTACACCCTGTATAGAGACACTGATAGTAACTCCACCAAATATAAAATTCGGAATAAATAACGGGAAATATAAGAATGTTTTCGATTAATTTTAATTAGTGTTTGTATTTTATATGATCTAATTTTTGTTTTTTATATTTTAGGTGTCTCAGAGTAAATCCAAAAGGTTTAGATGAAGAAAGTAAGGACTACCTCTCATTATATTTACTATTAGTATCGTGCAACAAAAATGAAGTTAGGGCAAAATTTAAATTTTCAATATTGAATGCGAAGAGAGAAGAAACGAAAGCCATGGAATCACAGCGAGCGTACAGATTTGTACAAGGCAAAGACTGGGGTTTCAAGAAATTTATCCGAAGGGACTTTTTACTCGATGAAGCAAACGGTCTACTTCCCGATGATAAGTTGACGATATTTTGTGAAGTAAGTATTACATTTTAATTAAAACTAAAGATACAAGCAAAAAAAATGCTTGATAGGTTTCATTAATTTAATTTAGCTAACTCGATACTATTATGCATATATTAAAATTGACAGATGTCAATAAATTGTCAATAATTATGAATCTATGGTTATTGAATATATTACTATTTTTTAACCATATAAATCACCATGTCAGTTCTCTGTCATTCATTTCGATATCCATTTGAAGTTTTTTAAATTATTGTCATGTACCAATTTTTTTCATCAGTTTCTAATCATGTTCGGCAATACAGAGGAAAAGTATGTTTTAATTGTCTTTATACCGTCACTTTTGTATGGTAGAAATTGCGACCAGTTAGACCTAAAGAGTTTAAATTTGGCATGCATATACAACCACTTTAACCCACATATAAAATACTATTCGATTAGAAATATTTTATGGAAGAATTTTTTAAACCGTTGAAATTTTTTGTTTACGATTATCAACCAGATCATCATTTATATTTTTAACCAAATTGTAATCAAATAACCCGTATTTAAAACAACTTGTTTTTATTTATTTTTTTTATAAAAATGCAGGGTCCTGTGGGAATATAAAAGTAGGTCCTTATTATGAGAAACAATGCCCTAAACTTGTGGATTGAATCTAAATTTTAGCCACCGATGTAGATATTGTCTCTCTTGAACCTATTGCAGGTTATGGGAAAACGTTTTTAATTGTTCACTAATAGCAATTTCGATTGAGTGCTCTACTATGCACTCAGGTCACACGGCGAGCAAGTATTCAATTGGCAGAGCAGTCCATCTAGAATTGTTAAAAATTGTATTTGATTGGGAAGGTCACTGCTTTGAGAGTGCTCGCAGAGCACTTTTTATTGCTCTGGCTAAAGAGCAGCGTCGAGCAATATGGCGCTTAGCGGTATTTCAAAGCTAGTATGTTTATTAGAAATACTTGGATCTTCATCAAGTAGTGATGTATCTTTTTGTATAATAAATCAAATTGGGAAATTAAAAGAAATAAATTAATTTAAAAAAAGTAACATTTCGCTAATATAAATAAACAGAAACAAATAAATTATTGCAATCACAAAAAAATATTAAATAAAAACAAAAATTATACATGAACCGTTTACGCAAGGAAATCACTGTATTTTTAAATAATTAATAATAACAATAATAAAAACATATTGGATTGGGAGTTGCCCTGGCGCGCTAACTATTAAAACTCGGATCCAGCATGAAGTCATCTGCTCGCTCGCAGAGCAATTCCAGAGTAGTCCAATCGATTACGTCATTAGTACATTTTCAAATTCTTATTGAAAATGTGCCTGAGAGCAATGTATAATCCTGTCAAAAATGACAAAAATCGGTCCAAAAAATGTGCGAACAAAATTTCTATTATATTTTCATGTATATAAATATTGATTTAAATTTAAAAATTGCGTGTTTTTGAAATGAAGAAATTTGCTGGCCCTCAAAATTTGCTACCATAAGCCTTCAGCTTACGTAGCTTTGTAGTAAATACATCGCTGGCCCAAATATTCAGCATTTTGTTGTTATTTGATACGAAACCTTGAAATGTGTAAAAATACAAGTTATATTGTTTTTTAATAATTCTTATTTTGTTTATAGGTTAGTGTAGTAGCGGATAGCGTTAATATTTCTGGACAGTCAAATACGATACAGTTCAAAGTGCCAGAATGTCGATTATCGGACGATTTGGGGATGTTGTTCGAGAATCAAAAATTCAGTGATGTCACATTATCGGTGGCCGGAAGAGAGTTTCAGGCACACAAAGCAATATTAGCAGGTAAGTTTATATACATTTTATATCAGTGTTTCCCAACCTCTAGTCCGAAGTCGGTCCTCGGCAAATTCAAGCTCGTCCGCGCGAAATTACTTACTTACTTACTTAATCCTAAGCCTTTCTACCTTTCGGTGTAAGGCTGGCTGTGTGAGTTGAGTCACTTGTCTCTATGTGTCACTATGTTCCAGAACTTACGCCATCGCTTTCTATCTCGTGCTAAAGTTTTTCCGTCTTGCCAGGTTCATCCTCTGTCCTTTATGGCTAGTGCCACTTCCGTCTCCCACGCTTTTCTTGGCCGGCCTCGGGGTCTTTTGCCATCAGGTCTTGCTTCAAATGCTCTCTTCGCTGTTCTTTCTTCTCCCATTCTTTGAACATGTCCAAACCACCTTAGCTGTCCTTCTTGGATTGTGTTTTCTATTGGCTTTGTGTGTAAATTTTCCCGGAATGTCTCGTTTCTTATGTGGTCTTTCTTTGTTTTGCCTTCAATTTTCCTCAGAAATCTCATTTCGGTGCTTCGAATTCTGCTTTTATGTTTTTCCGTCATAGTCCATGCTTCACATGCGTAGGTCAGTATTGGTGTTGCGACTTTTTTAAAGGTGTCTGTTATCCGCGCGAAATATAGAATTAAATATGCTTAAATTCATTAAAAAAAAAGTCATAAAATCTATCGCAAACGGGATTTATATTTTTTTGAGTTTTCACTAGCCCACATTTAAACAAATGAATAGGGCTTTAAACAAAATGGTCAAAAGCCTCATTCAAACGTTAAAAGCTACTAAATTTCAAAATCTAGTTCCGACTAAACCAAAGATGCGACTTTTTTTTGAAAATTTTACTTACACCAAAAACTTAGACCACTTTATTTTATTATGAAATAATGTTACAAATTAAATTTATGTAAGAATAAACTGATCATTTCATTTTATAAGTGTTATAACAAGTGATGCAGTTATGGATAAGCTTGTTTGTGTAACTAAATATGTTCCCGATACCAAATCTGCATTCTACGATATCTGTTGTCTTGATTGTAACGTTATTTGTTTATTTTTTTCAGCACGCAGTCCTGTATTTGCTGCGATGTTTGAACACGAGATGGAAGAAAGAAAACACAACAGAGTAGACATAACAGATGTGGACCATGAGGTGTTAAGAGAAATGCTTAGATTTATTTATACAGGCAAAGCTGCGAACCTTGAAAAAATGGCTGATGATCTCCTTGCGGCAGCCGACAAAGTAAGTATTACGATATATTTATGCAAACGTGTTGATGTGTTTCGTTAACATTTCAACTATTGTGTTGCAGGGGAGGTCTGTTTGTTTATACATGGTTTATTTTTATTTTAGTACGCGTTGGAAAGGTTAAAAGTGATGTGTGAAGAAGCACTCTGTACAAATTTATCAATAGAGAATGCCGCAGAAATATTAATATTAGCCGATCTACACAGCGCAGACCAGCTGAAAGCGCAGGCCATAGACTTCATTAATACGTGAGTTGCTTTCATTTATTTCAACACAGTTTTTATAATATCTCTGTTCCAATTAAGACCTTCTGTAAATTAAACATATTGGGGCAAGCTCATAATCATTTACTTAATTTTACAGCAACATTTGATGTTTATGAAAAGAGTGCGACATACCACTCAGATACTGAGTCAGAGCGAGAAATATGATTAGTAGTACGTAGTTGCATATGCTAGTAGTGCTACTAACATTTAGTGAAAGATTATGAGCTTTTCCCATTGTCATTAAACTTGACTTCATTAGTCGTTTATTTATTTGGACACTACAGACATTGTCGCTTTTGTATCCATAGACAAACATACATTATACATATATACATACTTGGTCTTCAGCGATATTTTTTAAAAAAATGTATTTTTAATTGCAAAACATTTAACACATTCGCAAAAATACAATCAAGGCCAGACGTACTATATACATTACAAAGCCAGCCTTAATCTACTTGAAGTTTTATAAGTCAGCTGTAAACATTAGATTATATTCTTTACACAGACAAGTCATAATGCTTAATGCAACTTTGTGGAACTTGGAAAAATTCATATTAAATAAATCAACAAATCTGTCTTTAATAAGAATTCTGGTATATAATAATGTCATACAAAGTAGCGGACTCATTTTATAATATATAGTAGTCCCTCTTTTAAATGTAAAGAGTGTGTCTGACGAGTGATTCTGTAATCCCGGAAAGGCACTTTTAAAAAATTATGGACAAGATGTCAGGGCAGTCAATCTATAAATAATAAATAATACACTTGGTTATATTCCACATAATATTTTATTAAAACTTAATATATTTCGGCTTGCTAGGCCATCTTCAGAAGAATGAATGTACAAGGAATGCTGACAATATTACCTAAATATACAGGTTAACTATTACGAAGAAATAGGTGTGGGAAGGGATTAGGAAATACCATTAACCATAGTCCTGAGAATGGGAGATTCCAATAGATCCAATTGTTCATTAATGAGATTATGCCCTTTTCGCTGTGCATATTTAATCTTAAATGCCTCTAAAAATTACATGGATTGTCCACTTTTATTTTCTAAATGTAAAATTTCTAAATTTTTTTCATTGCAATGGTGACCGTTTTCTATAAGATGTTTGGCTAAATTAGATGCTTCGGATTTATTATATTTCCATGCCCTCAAGTCAGATTTCAAGAACACTTGATGTCATAGATAAAAATGCACGGCAACACTGGTTTTATTTTATTTATTTTCCAAAAATTGCAATACTTTTAAGACAGCTTGTGTAATCTTATACGGGTTTTGACTATACACTTAGTGGACAGAAGAGATAAAACTAAAATAGCACATCTCAGTTGTACTATTTTTCTTTTTTGGAACAGGGTTGTTATGTTTTCTGGTGTTTTTTTAATTGGTAGTGTTTGTTATATAATGACTTTACGTTAACACTGTGTTTTTGTGTGTATCAGCAGTCATGCCACGGACGTGATGGATACGCCTGGTTGGAAGTCGATGATCCAAACTCACCCGCACCTTATAGCTGAGGCATTTCGTGCGTTAGCGACGCAACAGATCCCGCCAATCGGTCCTCCACGTAAGCGTGTTAAGCAGAGCTGAAGGCAGCCGTCGGGCACGCACCTGTCCCCCGGTTCGTCAGCGTCTGTATCGTCGTGATCGCCCGCCGTCGCCTGTCGTGATGGGCCAGCGCCGCCGTCACCGTCGTTGCTGCTGCCACAGTGATCGTGATTCATCCCCTAGCCATGTGATAGTGCAGCTGCACAGGACTGACAAATAGACAGTTCAGCCGGTGTTCGCGCGTGTGTACCACACACTTGATCCTTCCCACCATATAACATACATAAAAAAAAAAAAATACAACACGGACTATAATTATTATTACCTACCTACCTGTATCTGTATCGCTGAACTGTTAGTTACGTTATAACGAGGTTCAGTTTACTACTGTTCTCTTCTTATTGTAAGTGTGTCGTGTGTTTTCCATGAGTGTTCATTTGCCAATAAGTAGTAGATTGTGTAATTTAGTGTTGCAAAGCTTTAGGTGGTTATCTGTTAGTAACAAATTCAATATGAGAACCAAAGTATTCGTTTCGTTTTCAACTCTCTAAATTTAACTAATATCATTTTTTTGGTGAAATATATTCTCATATTACAATATTGTTAAAGGAAAATAGAATTGTGATATAATGACCACGGCTTTGGAAATGTTCTATTAAATGTTCCTTTTTATCTAAATCTAAAATAAAAAAAACGTAGACAAGAGGGACTGTCCGTCATTAAAAATGTGTAAAAAAACTTTTTTTTCTGATTTTTTAGTTAGACGGTAGTTGTATTTATGATCTCTGTAACATTTTGGAAAAAACTCGAGATGATGAGAAAATATTCTATGTTCTGATGCGGTATAGAGCAACAGATTGTTTTGTTTGAGTATAAGAATTGTATTTACTATGATAGTTGAATAATTTGTAGAGGAATGTAAATGACAGTTGGAAGGTGTGGGTTCTATGAAGCTCCACACTTTTGCTCTGCGCATTTTTGGTTTCTTGATATTGTTGTCCATAAACATTTGTTTTAATTATAGTTCTTTTTTTGTTTTAACACATTACGTGTCCAGAAATTGCAGGATGGTTTAAAATTTTCTATGGGCAACCGTACAGGTACTTTTCTTACCGTTAATCTACATTGGCTCATACAAATTAACAAAATTCGTATGGCAATCTTGGGACGAGATGCTATCCGCTTTGGTTCATAAATTTACAAAATAAAACAACCGAAGACATCCTAACGATTAATTTGTATTAGGATGTTAATTCGGTTTGCACCTATCCCTATCGGGTTTGGTTGCGACTTTGAATAATTACTTTTTTTTTTGTTGACAAACGTCTCTTGGTATTCTACGATTGGACGGTTGTCGTGGTATTTCTGAATGGATGATTTCACCTGTTTGGTCCCCAGTTTAACAATATCATAAATGCCATACATGTTCTGTGATAAGTCCATTAAACATAACTTCTTCCCTTAACTCGTTCTCACTTAATCTGTCGGTTTAACTAGAATCCAATTCATTGTTGGGAGTAAAGTTTAGGATACGCAAAAAAACATCAATGTTTAACTAATACTGTGTGACAAAAATCTCGAAAGGGTGTCAGTTCTGCGGAAATTTTTAAGCATTAGCGAATTACATTCTTTCCTATAGGTACGCTTATAGTGAAAGCTTGTAGCTGGTAGCTGGCTGCCAGCCTGCGAGCAGGAATATCCTTGTGTTATCAATTATACCTCGTATAGTAGAGACTGGTGCTGGTTTCCCAGAGTTGGCTGCCAGCGCGAACCAGTGTCAGCAACAAGTTACCAGTATCCTGCTTTCACTATGAGCTTTTCCTCTACCCTAAGTTGCTTTTCAGGCGCGTGTTTTGCGTACCTAATTAAGCACTTACGTACCCTAGCGTTTTAAGTACGATTTCCAGGTATAAAGGCGCATTTACGCGTGGACGCAAACTTGCCGAGTCGTGCCCCCTCAATCACCAGTACATTAGTCGGTGTTACAGCGCAGATGTCACAACTATTTACCAAAATCTGAAGAGAGGGCTAGAATCGGATTTCAGGGCAATTTACCATTTGATTCCATTATAAAACTCTCATATTAAATAATCGAAGTTGATGCACATCTAACAAGCTTGGAAAAGACAAAAACGTATACGTTCTAGGTAATTTTAAAGGAGAATTAGTGCTTGAATTGAAAAATGCATAGCCTGGAAAGCAGTTATTGATGCACATCTACAGTCAGGTGTATAAACTCATACTGAAATTTTATATTTGACGGCATAACGTTTCTTTTTTATTGCACAGGATGTGAACTGTTTTTGTTTACAGTCTACTAGAAATTGTGACGGTTTGAATACATCGCAAGATCGTGGAACTGAGGAGCTCCTACCAATAAACAAAGTGATTGTTAAGTGTATTACTCACATAATACATGTAGCTGCGTTTCTATAGTTTGATGTCCGACTGTAATGGTTGGTATTTAAGTTTCTAGACTTAACTAAAAACTACAATGTAAAATCTGTGAGAATTTACTTGTCGATAACTTTTAAAATGTTAGATTCAATCGAAAAGGTTTTCTAAATCCAACAGTGAACAGTTTTACTCGTTCGGAGAGTGAGAAATAAATCTTTCGGTTTCAGTCTGTCTTTGGTGGAAGCATATACGTTTACGTGAATATTTTCAAATATACAGTGAGATCATTAATTCCTGAGTGTTATGTAATATTTAACAAACATTTAGTTATCAACTTATTTCCAAGGACATGTACACATAGTATATTCGATTTTATTACATTATACCAATTAATTATTAAATGAACACTGTTTTTTTCTACACACCAATGAGTTAACATAAGGTGACCATATTTTTTAGTTCCAAATTCGGGTCGGGAGCTCAATGACGGGGGGGGTCTTGATTATACAAATATAATTGTTAAATTCATTTTTTTTTAAATACAAATTATATAAAATAAATAATTATAATTTATAATAAATAAAAATTTCCAATCACAAATAATTAACTTATATTATTAAAAGGAACATTATTAAAATCACAGTATTTTTTTAAATAAATTAAAAATTTATACATTAGAATTACTCAGTAGAAAACTTTTTATATTTTTCCGAACTATGGATCTTTTTGAGTAGATCTTTTTTGCTTTGAAGCATTTTATAAAAATCCGCAGTTTTCTTCATAATTTACTTAAATCAGTAATATTGCTTTTAATGTGTTTACATCAAGTTGAGTCTTGTCACTTGTCCAAAAGCTGTTCATCAAGGAAAATACCCTTTCGGTAGATTTTTTTTAGTTCAAGTTTTATAAAAATAATTTTAGTTATTATATATTATAAATAAATATTGAAAAGAAGTACCTTTTCTAAAATTCGGGACAAATATTGTCTCTGAAAAAATTTGGGACGCAAGGCGGAAATTCGGGATTGTCCCGGCGAATTTAGAACGTATGGTCACCTTAGTTAACAACAAATATGAAGTTCGAAACGGATTATCGTTGTTCCTCGGGTGACTCCGAGTCAACGAAGTAATCTGATTGGTTCTTTATTAAGTTGGGATTTTCAGCTGTGAATTGAAATACTGTTTTAATATTTTTAAACTCATAGTTTACTGTTATTTAACGCTCAGGAATTAATGATCTGACTGTAGTAACCAAAGGTAAAACAACAGTCAAAATTCTCGGTGACGGTTGATATGAGTAGTTCAAATCAGGAACGAACTGGGAACTAAGTTACTATCGGGTCATTACCGACTAGCCCATTTGTAATCAAATCTGCAAGAAGTGGCCTCATAACCCTTCCGACTGGGAATTTTCTCAAATGACCAATCTGTCCCTAATTCAAATTAGTTATCGATACATAGAATTGTGTGAAATAGATATTTTGTTTATTCGTTACGAGCCCATCAATCGGCATCAGGATTCTCTACGAGTATTCAATTGTTAGAATGTGGATTTATACTTGTTTCTGTGACTGTCTATCAGTGTTCCCTGCGAGCCATAAAATTCACCTTTTACGAGATTTTTGTCGTACTGTAAAAGAAAGAAATTATTTTTAAGACTTAAAACGAAATTGTACGGTCTATTTAGATGGATGTGTTGTTGAGTATTGATGTTTTTTTGTTGAATCCTAATGTTTGTGCGTATCAGTGTTTAGTTTTTTTTTATGTTGGCTCCATCTCCCCCCCCATGTATTTAGATAGTGAGATGATGTACTGTATCATACGTTACTTGTAAGTGATATGTGTAAGGAGATTGTATCGCAATCAAAGCAAGTCACAGGACTCTCAGCAATAAATTTCATTATTCTTAGTTAAGTTCTGGAACCAATGAATATAAAACAATGACTGGATAGATTTAAACCTAAGTACAAGTAAGACAAATGTTACCTCATTTTTACATCATTCGAAAGCCGAACTATTTACACTAACGACACGAGAGTTTTGTGTGTATTAATTTTAGTATTAATGATTGATTTAGGGAAATCTCTTGTGTGTGTTAGTGGGATAGTTTTTATGGCTTGTTTCATTATTTTCCCTAGATGAACAGTTTTACTACTACATTCAATTTCATCGACAATTCATTGTTTCCATTTATTTTAAGTCATGCATTGCACTTATATAAATAAAACATTTTCATGATTATATACATTTGTTTATATTTTCTTTTTATCTGTTTTTTTTATCATTTAATTTAAGTTTTTATTGTTTCATATCAGAACACACTTACTCAGAAAATGGGGTAACTTTTCAGGTCTTCAAGAATATTGCTGAAAGTAAAAGCTGATGAATGAGTAAGTGTAAATAAAATATAATATTAAACAATGGTAAGTAGAGATTAAATTAAAATTGTAATGAAGATAAGAATATGTGAAAATAACAGGACCGTTACAGGCGGAGTAGACCGGGAGCTCATGACATTTTTGGTCTCCGATTTCATAGGAGAGAATATTTACCCTGTGACAACAAAAAAGGGATGGTACTAAACCCCTGCACGCTTTCCGGTCATAGGGAAAATTGCATTTCCACTTGCACAAAATTTTTGTGTTTTTCTCTGATTTAATATTGCTTGCCCTTTTGTCAAAAGAAATTTATAACAAATTTAAAGTCTTAATTATAGGCATGCTGTATGAAAACGCGGAAAATCATATTTTTTTATTACAAGATCACATGACCGTTTGAGCCCTTTGGGACCCTCCGAATCGCATGCATATATTTAAAAGACTTTAAATTTGTTATAACTTTCTTTTGACAAAAGGGCAAGCAATATTAAATCAGAGAAAAGCACAAAAATTTTGTGTTTAAGTGGAAATGCATTTTTCCCTATGACCGGAAAGCGTGCAGGGGTTTAGTACCATCCCTTTTTTGTTGTCGCAGGGTAAATATTCTCTCCTCCAAAAGGCATGCTGTATGAAATCGGAGACCAAAAATGTCATGAGCTCCCGGTCTAGAGGGCGAACGAGTATAGGCTATTTCAAATGTTTAAGCAGAACTTATTTGAAAATTTTTAGGCGGGTTTCCATTTGACCAATTAAGAACCACCTTAAGGAATGTGTATAGTCTGACACAGAACTGATACAAAAAAAATAAGTACAGTCTGTTCCAAACGGTTAAACGGAACTAGATTTTGCAATCTAGTTACTTTCATCGTTTAAATCGTGCCTTTCGTCCGTTTTGTTTAAGCTTTGTAAATCATACTTACTATAAACATTTTTTGGTTAAGGTTAATATCATTTTAAAATGTCATTTTCTTTATATTTTGATTTTTTGTGTCATTCTTAATACAAATTTCCCATTTACAGTATGTTTCAAACGGTTAGGCGGAACTAAATGGGAATTTCGTTCTTTTAGGTTGTCACGAAAAGGGACCTTGCTTGGGTTATTTCATTTTTCACGTTGGAATGTCAAAATTTAAAATTCCAACAATGAAACCATGGAAACGAATGACATCTGTCATTTTTTTACGTATTTTAATGACAAAAAAATAAATAAATGGGAAATTTGTATTAAGAATGACACAAAAAATCATAATATAAAGAAAATGACATTTTAAAATGATATTAACCTTAACCAAAAAATGTTTATTGTAAGTATGATTTACAAAGCTTAAACAAAACGGTCGAAAACTATGATTTAAACGATGAAAGTAACTAGATTGCCAAATCTAGTTCCGCCTAACCGTTTGAAACAGACTGTATTTATTTTTTTGTCATTAAAATATCTAAAAAAAAATATTTAATTTTGACATGTCATTCGTTTCCATGGTTTCATTGTTGGAATTTTAAATTTTGACATCCCAACGTGAAAAAAGGAAATAAGCAAGGTCCCTTCTCGTGACAACCTAAAAGAACTAAATTCCCATTTAGTTCCGCTTAACCGTTTGGAACAGACTGTACTGATTTTACGCTTTATTTGTATAATTAGTGCTTTATTATTTGTGTTTTATATAATTCAAGTTGATTTGATTTTATAACTCAAAATTGATTTGTATTTATAAGTATTATTAATATTTATATATAATAGTTCACATAAATATAGAATTTCGCGCGAGTGTAATAAGCCGTTGAGTGTACTGGAGAACGCATAGAGCGCTAAGACACGCCTACCCAGGGACTTTGTTTGCTTCGACGGACTATAAATGGAATTTTAATGTTTTGTAAGTTGCCACGAACTCACTTTTTGATGATTAAGGAGAGCTATTGCTAAACAAAATGATCAAGAACCTCATTTAAACGATAAAAATTACTAGTTTTCAAAATCTAGTTTCGCTTAAACCAAAGAAAGAGGCTAAACGACGGACTCAGGCAGCTGATTTAAGGGGGCGGTTTTAATGTACAACGTATTTTTCACTATTAATAATGTGCTACTTGATTTATAAGTATTTAAATTAGCCATAAATTAAAAACAAAATAATAATTTTGTCAAAAACTGCAATATTTTCCAAAACCAAAATCCTAAAAAAGAATAAATAATTTAATCCCACACGGCAGTAAGCATGAATAATTTGATTTTAAAAACGAAAAGATGAAAGCGGTCCACATCAAAATTCAGGGTAACTGATTATTACAATTTTGAACAAAATTCGAAACAAAAATAAAATAAAAAGGTGTAAAATAAAAAGTTACTCTCCAGTTTACTAATTGGCGGCGAAAAGTGGGTTTGTACACGAGCAGCTAAGTACTCAGCGCTTGGCAATTTTGATGTCGCGAGCGCATTCACGAACCTGGGTAAGAAAATCGACAAGTATGACAATAATAACGAGATGGAATTCAATTATTACCTATTATATACCTATATTATACACGTCAAACACAAAGCCGCTAGCACAGGTAGAGTTAACGAGAGTAGCAGGGGATTCCACATAAATACTTATACCCTGAAGCGGTAGAATTTTATTTTCTCAAGATATATTTGACCCGCGATTTGAATTTGCATAATTTCAAATCCAGTTTTGACCCGTCTGGGGAAAAGGATTCGCTATCGCTGCTCTATACTATAAAAACAGATAGTTAAAGCATGCATTAACATAAAAGATAGTAAATATAATAACAATACTTTTGTAATCTTTGATTAACATGCAATAAATCGCCTTTAACGTGTAGTAGACTACTATATTTAAAAAAAAAAAAACTCACACCTAGTTTAGTAAACAAATTAGCTGAAAATTCCTGAGATTATGTATCCATGCAATATATACAATTTGTAGTTTTAAATTTTTTCCTGTTAAAAAAAAGATATTTTATCTTCTTTTCCAGCAAAAAAATAATCGTGAATCACGTGTTTTTTCTGTTCACGTCCGCTCACGCACGTTGTATAATTTCATACTCACGTTCACGGGCCGAACTGTCATTTATGCAGTGAATTTTAGCGGGTCACGCCGTGACCCGCTAAAATTCATCATCACGCCCATCTTTACTTGGCAGACGATTCTACCAGAAGTCTCTGGGACTTTCAGAAATAATCAGAGACTGTCTGAAGTCTCTGGGTTTTTTGCAAATGTTAAGAAACTTCTGCCAGAGGCTAAATTTTAACAATAATTAAGGTAGAAGTTTCTGGGACTTTTACAATAATCAGAGACTGTCAGAAGTTTCTGGGTCTTTTGCAAATATTAAGAGACTTCTGCGGCTATCTTAACTTGGTAGAAGACTCTGCCAATAGTTTCTGGGACTTTTACAAATGTTCAGAGATTTCTGCCACAATCTTCTGGCAAAAGACTTCCGGAAGTTACTGGGACTTTTACAAATGTTCAGAGATTTCTGCCACAATCTTCTGGCAAAAGACTTCCGGAAGTTACTGGGACTTTTACAAATGATCAGAGATTTCTGCCACAATCTTCTGGCAAAAGACTCTGCCGGAAGTTTCTGGGACTTTTACAAATGATCTGAGATTTCTACTACAATCTTCTGGCAGTTTCGACATGGCAAAGAGTCTACCGGCAATCTGGACTTGGCAGAAATCTCTAATATTATGCAAATGTTCAGAGTCCTCTAGCAAGCTTGACTTCTAGGGGTTATAACAAATAAAAAAATTCTAATATGTACATTATATTTATTAATCTTAATATATACCTATATACATTAATTTAAGGGCTGCTGTCTGTAATACTAATTATTATAAAATATTAAACGCATTATTTTCTTCTAATGATAATATATCAATAATTTTTTTGAGAAATAAATTTAATAAACGCTATATACAAAAATTATATATGATTTTCGACAGTCCATCGACTACTAGTTGCTTGTTGAGTTTCAATGGGTATTATGAGTTCGGATGGATCCTGATCTACGAATGCAGGATTTATAACGCCTTCCGTGACTGCGTAGTCAGGGGGTGCAGAACGTTGACTTAGATCATCTGTTAAGGAGACCAGGTCCGTTTCTTCCACATCTCCCTAGAAAAGAAAATATTATTAATTAACAAGCAGTGTAAAAGATTTTTAAAGAGCTTTTAATTTTGGCTTAACCTTTCTGCTTCGACAATTAGACTTTCTATGATAAAATTAGGGACTTTCTTAAGTAGTAGGGCGAACCTTAGACCAATAACCAAGATGGACACGTTTATTTACAACAAAATATGTCGCCAACATTAACTGTTTACATTTTTCTAGAATAAATCGTTGACTCTCGAATATTTCTGAAGATACACGTTTACCAATGTTACTTTCTTTACGTGTTTGTTTATATTTGAGGCGCTAAACAATTTTTGTGTGGATTTTAGAGAGTTTTTAAACATAAACCCACTATAAATGGTATTATATAATGGTATATATTATATGAATAAAAGAAGTATATCGTTTTATAAGTTAAAAGGTAATTTTATTCAGGTTTGTTTATTTTCCGTCCGCAATCCCTTTACCCCTCGTAGGCTAATGTTGGCGACACATTTTGGTTTGGTTTATATATGGTACGCATTGTCTATCTTAGCTATTGGTCTAAGGCTTGACCAAATGATCGAATCAAAATTGTACGAGCGTAAAAAAATCCGATAGGTATCACTATGTCCGTTCAAAGGTGAGAATGCAGTATTGCTCTTATGGCAAATGGGAGCGGTGTTGCCAAATGTTGTAAAAGTGTCAAATGTGTCAATTATAATAATACGAAAAACTCGTATGATTTACAAAAATCAACTATTATAAAACTCAAAATAACACTCAACAAAAACAAATGACCATTTATAGAATACTGCGTCTTCACAGATCAGCGCGTTTTAGAGCTGGCAATGTCGACAAGCAAGAAAAGAATTCATTATAGAGTATGAAAAAGAACTACTCCATATGTTCTGTACTGCATACTCACCTTTGAACGGACTATAGTAAGTCCTTAAAAATTGACACAAATATTTAGTTCAATATATTTCCGATAGATGTTGCTAGCGAGTCATTTAAATCTGCGCAAAATTTAGTTTAAATTATTTCTCGATAGAAGTGAAATTCACGCCATTTGG
Source organism: Liopterus haemorrhoidalis (assembly GCA_963971575.1). Classification (NCBI taxonomy): domain Eukaryota; kingdom Metazoa; phylum Arthropoda; class Insecta; order Coleoptera; family Dytiscidae; genus Liopterus; species Liopterus haemorrhoidalis. The sequence continues at coordinate 6,084,234 of OZ020615.1, forward strand.
CGAATTACTATCTAAATATTTTTAGGGCAATTTTAAAGCAATATTCTGTACTTACAATTTTGGTTATCGTAAAGACTACACATCTACCACAAGGTTTTGCGGTGTCTGAATACGGAGGTGGATCTGCACATGTCACTGGAATACTTCTCTGTGACTCAACATAGGTAGGAGGGCAATCCTGCATTCTCTCTCTAACCAAACGATCTAAAGAGGACAGGCTAGGAGGTCTAGTAACCATTTCAGATGGAGACCTACGAAAAGAAAGAAATTAATTAATAAAGAGATTTTCTTTGTATAATTTTGCTGAATTTAAAGTTAAGAAGATTACTGCTGCTGCTGCTTATAGAAATATGCTAAAGAAAGCAGTAGATCGGAGTAGTTAACGACCTACAGCAGTGGACCAAGCTAGTGGTGCATATACACTGGAGCAGCAAAGTCGTATCACATTATCCTGAGACAATGTCGTTGGACAATCACCTGTCTACGCCACAGAGTAAACAAAGTTAGTTTGTTTAGTCTGTGGTCTACACCGTTGAGGTTGTGCGTTGTCATATCAAATAAATACAGAGTGATTATTTAATGGCGAGACGACGTCACCGAATTATCAAATAAAATAATAGAAAATCAAATAAAAGAATGGCAGGAAATCATTGACTCAATAATTTGGAGATGACGGAAGTGTCTGCTACGCGCATGCGCGCATAATCGCCTGCTACGATGTGTATGAAACGGCAAATTATTAAAACTTCCAGTGACGTCGTCTCGCCATTAAATAATCACTCTGTATATCAGATCACATAGTATTTACTATACAATAGCCATAGGCGCCCGCAAGGGGGGCAAGATGGGTCAGGTGCCCCCCCCCTGGATTTCGGAATTAATTACCAATTCGTATCTTAGAAAAAAATATATATAATTTAAATATAAAATTCATAAAAAAAAAACGATTGTTTATTATTATATTTTTGCTCTAGCAACTTTGGCTATTAGCCCGGATAGTTCCTATGTATTAAATCGATGATTTTTAACTACAGTAATACCCCGCCACTCGACGTTAATTCGTTCTGAAAAAGCGTCGAGTAGCGATTACGTCGAGTAGCGATTACGTCGAGTGGCGAGTCGAATTTCTCCATAAGAAATAAAGGGAATCATATGTACATATATACATATCCATATAAGGAAATACATATATGTATATGTTTTCCTTTTAGCTATGCTTGCATTTTATCCCTTGGACCCATAATTATAAATATAAATCACTTATTTAGCAAAAAACAAAAAGTTCATAGCTGCACCACGGTTGGTTGTACGGATGTACACATTTAAAAATTAGATTGACGTACCACGATTGGTTAAATGGATGTACACATTTAAAAATTTGTATGACGTGCTACGGTTGGTTACAGGGATGTACACATTTAAAAATTAGATTGACGTGCCACGGTTGGTTACACGGATGTACACATATAAAAATTAGATTGACGTGCCACGGTTGGTTGCACGGATGTACACATTTAAAAATTTGATTGACGTGCACCGGTTGGTTTCATGGATGTACACATTTAAAAATTTGATTGACGTGCAACGGTTGGTTATATGGATGTACCTACACATTTAAAAATTAGATTTACGTGCCACGGCTGGTTGCATGGATGGACACACTTAATAATTTGACTAACGTGCCATGGTTGGTTACACGAATGTACACATTTAAAAATTATATTGACGTACTACGGTTGGTTGCATGGATGTACACATTTAAAAATTAGATTGACGCGCCACGGTTGGTTGCATGGATGGACACACTTAATAATTTGATTAACGTGCCATAGTTGGTAACACGGATGTACACATTTAAAAATTAAATTGACGTACCACGGTTAGTTGCATGGATGTACGCATTTAAAAATTTGATTGACATGCTATGGTTGGTTACATGGATGTACACATTTAAAAATTAGATTGACGTACCACGGTTGGTTGCATGGATGTACACACTTAATAATTTGATTGACGTGCCATGGTTGGTTACACGGATGAACACATGTAAAAATTAGATTGACGTACCACGGTTGGCTGCATGGATATACACATTTAAAAATTAGATTGACGTGCAACGGCTGGTTACACGGATGTACACATTTAAAAATTAGATTGACGTGCAACGGTTGGATACATGGATGTACTAATTTAAAAATTAGATTGACGTGCCACGGTTGGTTACATGGATGTACACATTTAAAAATTAGATTGACGTACCACGGTTGGTTACATGGATGTACTAATTTAAAAATTAGATTGACGTGCAACGGTTGGTTACATGGATGTACACATTTAAAAATTAGATTGACGTGCAACGGTTGGTTGCACGGATGTACACATTTAAAAATTAGAATGACGTGCAACGGTTGGTTACACGGATGTACACATTTAAAAATAAGATTGACGTGCAACGGCTGGTTACATGGATGTACACATTTAAAAATAAGATTGACGTGCAACGGTTGGTTACACGGATGTACACATTTAAAAATTAGAATGACGTGCAACGGTTGGTTACACGGATGTACACATTTAAAAATAAGATTGACGTGCAACGGCTGGTTACATGGATGTACACATTTAAAAATTAGATTGACGTACCACGGTTGGTTGCATGGATGTACACATTTAAAAATTTGATTAACGTGCAACGGTTGGTTACACGGATGTACACATTTAAAAATTAGATTGACGTGCAACGGTTGGTTACATGGATGTACTAATTTAAAAATTAGATTGACGTGCCACGGTTGGTTACATAGATGTACACATTTAAAAATTTGATTGACGTGCAACGGTTGGTTACATGAATGTACTAATTTAAAAATTAGATTGACGTGCAACGGTTGGTTACATGGATGTACACATTTAAAAATTAGATTGACGTGCCACGGTTGGTTACATGGATGTACACATTTAAAAATTTGATTGACGTGCCACGGTTGGTTACACGGATGTTCAAATTTTAATCGTGTACATCCCTGTAACCAACCGTGGCACGTCAATCTAATTTTTAAATTAGTACATCCATATAACCAACCATTGCACGTCAATCTAATTTTTAAATGTGTACATCCATGTAACCAACCGTTGCACGTCAATCTAATTTTTAAATGTGTACATCCATGTAACCAACCGTTGCACGTCAATCTAATTTTTAAATTAGTACATCCATGTAATCAACCGTGGTACGTCAATCTAATTTTTAAATGTGTACATCCATGTAACCAACCGTGGCACGTCAATCTAATTTTTAAATTAGTACATCCATGTAACCAACCGTGGCACGTCAATCTAATTTTTAAATGTGTACATCCATATAACCAACCGTGGTACGTCAATCTAATTTTTAAATTAGTACATCCATGTAACCAACCGTTGCACGTCAATCTAATTTTAAATGTGTACATCCATGTAACCAAACGTTGCACGTCAATCTAATTTTTTAAATGTGTACATCCATGCAACCAACCGTGGCACGTCAATCAAATTTTTAAATGTGTACATCCATGTAACCAACCGTTGCACGTCAATCTAATTTTTAAATTAGTACATCCATGTAACCAACCGTGGCACGTCAATCTAATTTTTAAATGTGTACATCCATGTAACCAACCGTTGCACGTCAATCTAATTTTTAAATTAGTACATCCATGTAACCAACCGTTGCACGTCAATCAAATTTTTAAATGTGTACATCCGTGTAACCAACAGTTGCACGTCAATCTAATTTTTAAATGTGTACATCCATGTAACCAACCGTTGCACATCAATCTAATTTTTAAATGTGTACATCCATGTAACCAACCGTTGCACGTCAATCTAATTTTTAAATGTGTACATCCGTGTAACCAACAGTTGCACGTCAATCTAATTTTTAAATTAGTACATCCATGTAACCAACCGTTGCACGTCAATCTAATTTTTAAATGTGTACATCCATGTAACCAAACGTTGCACGTCAATCTAATTTTTTAAATGTGTACATCCATGCAACCAACCGTGGCACGTCAATCTAATTTTTAAATGTGTACATCCATTTAACCAACCGTTGCACGTCAATCTAATTTTTAAATTAGTACATCCATGTAACCAACCGTGGCACGTCAATCTAATTTTTAAATGTGTACATCCATGTAACCAACTGTGGCACGTCAATCTAATTTTTAAATGTGTACATCCGTGTAACCAACTGTGGCACGTCAATCTAATTTTTAAATGTGTACATCCGTGTAACCAACTGTTGTACGTCAATCAAATTTTTAAATGTGTACATCCATGTAACCAACCGTTACACGTCAATCTAATTTTAAAATTAGTACATCCATGTAACCAACCGTGGTACGTCATCTAATTTTTAAATGTGTACATCCATGTAACCAATCATTGCACGTCAATCTAATTTTTAAATGTGTACATCCATGTAACCAACCGTTACACGTCAATCTAATTTTTAAATTAGTACATCCATGTAACCAACCGTGGTACGTCAATCTAATTTTTAAATGTGTACTTCCATGTAACCAATCATTGCACGTCAATCTAATTTTTAAATGTGTACATCCATGTAACCAACCGTGGCACGTCAATCTAATTTTTGAATGTGTACCTCCATGTAACCAACCGTGGCACGTCAATCAAATTTTTAAATGTGTACATCCATGTAACCAATCGTTGCACGTCAATCTAATTTTTAAATTAGTACATCCATGTAACCAACCGTTGCACGTCAATCTAATTTTTAAATGTGTACATCCATGTAACCAACTGGTGCACGTCAATCTAATTTTTAAATGTGTACATCCGTGTAACCAACCGTTGCACGTTAATCTAATTTTTAAATGTCACACTGTCACGTGACCATGTTACCCTGCTATAGATATTGATGATGACAATAGTAAAAATTATCAATTAAATGGGTACTGTTAAGTTGTAGTGCTTTTTGTTAAATTAGAGACAGCTGTAGAAAAATATGTATATGTATATATCAATTATTATTTATTTTTTCTAATAGACTTGTAGTGATTTTTTTATTTTTTATGTATATTAAGCAGTTTTTATACACATTGGCATATTAAATTTTGTAAATTTCGTTGATTTTGGCAAAAAATAATTATACTTTTACATTTTAAAATTTACGTCATTGTAACATACTGCCGCTAGTGAATGTTCTGCTTATTAGTAAGCGACGTACATTTATTATCTCACTCTCAAGTGCATACACATTAAAGCATTTATGTTATCTCTTTCTAATATTGTCAAACATAAAGTTTGTTATTTACATCATTTGATCTATTTTAAAAATTTACAAAAATGAAAACATAATGGGTATCATTGACGTCATTTGCGCACTTATTAATCTAAGACACTTCTGTAGCCAGCTATGTCACTAAAGGGCGGCGTTTGAAACTATAATATATAATAATGAATAACTTTGTTATGGAAAAGATATGAATTTTTTTGGCTTCATAAATTTTGTGATTGTTATTCTTTAAGGTGCAAACACTAAATTTCATTAATTTAATATCAGTTTACAAGTTTACTCCAGACAGTTGTAGAAAAAATATTGTATGAAACTCATGAATAATGCGTCTTTATTACTCATGGGATTGCTGCACTCGCCTACGACTCTTGCGATCAAACTTTCGCGGAAAAAAGTACTGCTTTATGCACAAGTTGCATAAATAACTATTTTTTGACATTATTATTATAGCAAGAATATTTATTTTTCATGCTTGATTGACATCCTGCTACGTTTACATTTGTCATTACATATACATATTGATGATATAGATTTTTTAGACCAAATTTTCAGACAAAAAAAAAACATAAAATAGAGAAATAGCTAATTAGATTTATATATAAAAATTAACGTACAAAAAAGATGGTGTATTCACCTGTTTAATGCTAATATTCGAAGCTCTCAGATATTTTTATAATACAGTAATACCCCGAAGTTACGCGATAAGTGGGACCGACGTAAATCGCTTAACTCGAATTCGCGTAAGTCGGGGTACAACTATGCATATAAATACATACAATTTTGTTTAATTGGAACCAAGGACTAACAAAAACATTAGTTAAGAAGAAAAATATTTACTGAAATTGCCGTTCTTTATACATATTAATACAAAATATGTACATATAAAAAAATAAAATAAACGATTTATTTAAAAAAGTCATTTCGATGTCGATGGCTTCATAAAATCTAACAAATTCGTCTGACGACACAATGCCTTCTTTTTTTCACGCAGAATTTCTTCGTAGCAAGCTAATAATTTTTTTATTCCTTGCTTTTGTAGCTCTTACGCATTTTCGTTGGGGTCTATGTTTTCTAAAATTTTAAGCCATTCTCAATTGAGCTGAGACCTTCTGTCAAGCTTGCAATTGCCATGTGCTTTTCTGGTGGAATTGGGTCCGAAGTGTCTTCATCGTTGGTTAGCTTACGCATCTCTATGATCTCATCGATTGTTAGCTCCTGACTAAGTGAATCCAACAATTGGTTAACATCGTTAGCATTGACTTCCAAATCGAATTGCCTGCCAATATAGTTGTCAAAAGTCCAGCTGCAGTGTCGCCAAACGAACCGCGTAACTCTGAGTTAGCATAAGTCGGGGTATTACTGTACTAAACTATAATATTGTAATAACGTATCAAAAATTTTTGTAACGGAAAATTTTTAAGCTGGCGAAAAGTGAATACATTTTACTTTTGATAAAAAACACATTGCAGTTTTATTATAACTAGACTAACATACCTGTAACTTCTGCTACATATTTTACATAAAAATATTCCAAACAAAACTAACAACATCAATACAGCTGAAAAAATGATGATACGATTAGTTGAATCAGTTCGTTCTTCTTCCGTTCCTCTACTGAAACCAACACGATATTAACAAACCTAATAACATCAAACATATCATTTAACTCACGGTGGTGAATCAGAATAACTAGCTATTAAAAAAACACTAATACTAGTGCAATTAACAACTGGACACGAACACTTATTTAATAATAAAAGTAAAAATAAGTATATTAATGCACTCATATTTATGATGGTATGTTATTTACATCAGCACATCGTAATCAAATAGATAAAAGGTTGAGATAAGAGAGATAAAATAATAGAAATCTTTTATTGTTGTACATAAGTTTATACAAAAACGGTAATTATATTAAATAATCTAACTAGTTTTAATTTGTTAGCGCAACCAAAGCATCCACTATGTTTCCATGGAATTCTCTCAATGTTCTTTCCGCTGTTATTCTTGATATTTCCATTTCTTTTACCTAAAAAAAAAAATGATGTTATCATATGATTTGATAAAAAGATAACCAAAATAGTACAGTCTAAATAACAATTATTGCAAATTATTCTCAAAATGTTCTGCACGTTATTCAATAATTTAATAGAAATTTAACACAAGTGAGTAGGAAAAAGGAATCCAAATTAGCTAATGAGAAAAAAAAAAGGATATCTAAAAAAGATTACCTGACGAGGAAACAAACTGATGTGAAGTGTGAATTTGCACACATTTCAGGGTTTTGTAAGTATTTAATCATCATTAGCGTAACAGCCTGAGGCAGACCCAGTAATTTGTATATTTTTTACACAAATTACTTGACATAAGCAGGAGTTGAACTCACGTCCATGGCCTTGCTTAATGGCTAAACAGCAAATACAAACGATTTAACGCTTTCTGGCCGCAAGCCTGTTTGGTATTTAGTAAGTGGTAACAAATTGTAGATACATATTAAAAAATACATTTCGATAACATTTGAAAGAATAATTCACGTCTTCCATCTAGAGCAGGGTTTCCCAACCTTTTTTCATGGCGGACCGGCAAGCGGCCTAGAAAAAATTCGCGAACTGGCAAGTTTAGAAAGTAATGTGTATCGCAAAAGTTTTATATTATTTATTGCACTGATTGCAAACACAAAAAAACAACATAAAAACAAAATATAATTAGTGAAAAAAGAAACAAATTATTACTTAAGCAGTTAACAGATCAAGAACCGAAATTTTCTTCTCAAATTAAGTGGATTATAACGCATTATTAGTAACAAATTAGTTGCATGGTAAAATGAAATTTTTTTAGTGAATAAATTTATTGCGAGCTGGATATTTTTTGTTTTATAAACTTGCACATAAAAATAAGTCTACGGACCGGAAAAAAAATCTCGTGGACCAGCGGTTAGGAAACACTGATCTAGAGACTTCACCAGCCAGTCAGATAAATATTGTATGAACGGTGTTGCAAGAAATTCGATAACTTTTGAAATAATTATCAGATCAAAAATTTCTGTTGACATTAATGTACATTACTCAGAATTTTTCAGTTTTTTTGATTAACCCCCCTGTATTATAAGGTGTAGGACAGGAATTTTTTAGCATTTTAGTAAAAATTATGTTAACATAAATTTTAAAAAACTACTTATTGTTATTTAATTTACAACTTAAGAGCTTTCTTTTGATACCACACAAAAATAGTCATTTTTTTCAAATTTAATATATTTTGAAAAGCTAATCTGATCAAACATTCCTATTGTTCTATTCCGGTTCCATATTATTGGGATTTTTTTCAGATTTTTAGATCAATCCCTCTGGGATATAGAGTGAGAGTCAAATTGTTTGAAACATTTTTGGCGAAAATTCCACAAAACAATTTGAATTTTCAAAAATAATAATTGTTGATTTATTCACGCATTAAGAGGTATCAATTGATAACCCACCCAAAATTTAAAAAATAATTATTTTTTATTGAATACATATTAGTTTATATTTTTCTCGGGATGTGTTTTTGAACTCTCAATAGTTTTTCTTCATGTGGAATAAAGAAATTTACAAGCATACCAAATTTCAACTTTCAAGTTCTACCGTACAGACAGACACATGAGTGACATTATAAGGATTTTTCGGTCATATCTACAAAACCTTAAAAAGGAATCCAAAGTAGCTTTTTGAACAATTGCGTACTTAAACGTTTCATGTTTCTTTCACTGTTTATTATAAAATAATTTTTAGAATTTTATTTTAATTTTTTCACAAAATTAATTTTATTTTAAAATGTCTTTTTATTGTCAATAATAGTATCAAAAATATTGCCAAAACAAAAATTCCATTTCGTGATATTTACATATTCTTCTGAGGAAGTTTGCATTTCTTCCGAACATAACGCTACAAGACAACGGTGAAATGCAAACATCTTCGTTTTACTAGAAACAATGCAGGCTACCCCACTTCCACTATTATTGACAAGCACATGTGATCTTCATTCAACGCAACAATATCATCTATTTTTATAACGTTAGTCTTCCACATTAACCGTTCAACTGGTTTAATCTATATATTCAATGATCACTTTACCGTAAACAATATCCCATTGTACATAATTTCAATCAACGACAGAAAAAAGTTTTCGTTTAACCCAATGCAATGAGTTTTTGATAAATTCTGTAAAATATTTTGAGAACAAATATTTTTATTTAAATTTTGAGTACTTACTATGAGATCCACATCTTCTTTTTTAATAGATACTTTAAGCAGTTCTCGTTCTTTGGCCATTTTCTCCGCTGCATCTTTATTTCTTCTATCTCCTATTGCAGATATTGCCTAAAATTAAAATTAAATTAATACCCTGAAACTGCGACAAAAAAATAATAATTTACCCCAGAGAAGTCTTGTGTTGAAATTTCTTTTTCTTCGGCATAATCGGTAACTTTTTCTAAATCGGCGGCTCCAGAATCATATTTGGCTGTTTTCTTTTGACTTTTTTCTTGAATTTCATCAGATTCACCATTCACTTCTTCGTCTGCCATTTTTCTATAACCTCAAAAAAGAATGATTCTTCAAACGTGCGATTTTGAACAACAACGCATGCGTTGTTTGAAATACTGATCGTATGGAAAATCTTACAACAAATCTTTACTGAGCAAATTATTGCAAAATATATTTATTTATTTAACATTGTTTGATAATCAACACATAAACAACAAATAAATAAAGTATACAACTTTTTGTTCCGTAATTAGTTTATTATTATTTCATAATTTGTTAATAAATAATATTCATTAATTATGATTTTATTGCAAAGATTAAATTAGTTTTAAATTAAGAACGCTGAATTTAATTATGTTTAATGCGTTTAGTATTAAATTGGACTTGATATAAACATGACCTGATTATTTGAAAATATTTGAAAATTTATTAAACATTAAAGAACAATAAATAATGATTATATAAAAGTTTGAAAATGGCATAGAAGAATGTTACAAACGAGATTATAAACGAATCAATACAAGTTTATTGATCTAGTGCTTGTGCGTACCGACGAACCGACTCAACAATTCACATCCGTATTAATATTGAGTTACTACCCCCCTTGTTTCAGATTTTTAAACATCATTACTGAAAAAATATTCCTTTAACACTGTTAGATATTATTTTTAAGACATAATCTTAAAATTTTAACGCAGTTTAGAAAATTATGTACCATCGAACCATAAAAATATGTTCTCATTCAACAAGTATATATGTAAATTAATGTTCATTTTGTTAATCTGATAGTTTTTTATGAATAAAATTATTAGTTTGCTTTTTTATATAATGTCCAACCATATACAAAAAGTACAAAAATTTGGCGAGGACTTTTCAAGGCGTTAAAAAGAGGACTTGTCCTCCAAAACTAACGCCTAAGCGGCCTAAGGTCGGCGTACTGTGAATGTGGGCTAGCACAATTTTTAAAAAATGTGTAACACTTGTAAAATAGTTTAATTTCATAACTAAAAACAACTTTAAATGCAACGACCGTAGTTGGCATATTTTTATGTGAATATCAGTATATTTTTTATGGGTGTTGTTTTCCTAGTATCTATGGTAGTTTGTGTTATTTTATAGTTTATTGTTTTATTTCCCGCGCTAAAGTCGCCATTGCTTTACGTCGTATGGCCTTCTCTGTTATTGTGGCGATCCCTCTAGGATAGTATTGCAACGCCGAACTCACGAAACTCTGGCAGTGCCACTGCTGTTGGCGGTAGTTGTCGTCATTCCTTGTTTGAAAGAGTACGTAAAGGTTGTGTACAACTGCGTCGGTTTTCTCGTGTGTTGCTAATAAACTGTGTACTCGTGGTGGCTCAATTTAATAATACCGGTGTTCGATGGAGAAGCGGATAGAATTAGAGAAAAGGGGAAGGAACCCCGAACAAGTATGTTATTTTCTTAATAATATTTCGTTTGTAGATTAGTTATGTATTTAATACATGTGGTGGTATACATCACGCACTGAAGAAAATAGTGCAATGGTGGCTTCTTGCTTCAAAGCTTAGGTTTTTTTTAATTTGTACACCTAATTATGTTTTCACGTGAAATTCATAAATAATTATAGCTTAAATAATAATGAAGGAGATGTGATAAAGCTTTAATTATTTATAAATTCTACCACTTAATAAAAAAATATTTTGAAAGCTGCGGAAAGTTTACGATTTTTCAAAGTAATTTTTATTACTTACGGCTTTTTTAAAATTCAATTTTTCAGTAAAAAAATTTCTTTATAAATTGTTGATGCTCTGTAAAGAAAAAACTGCATAAAAATGTTGTTTTGATAGTTTTGAATCAATCTGATAAAATTTAGAATTTATATAAATCAGTCTTATTAGGTCGCCATATTGATATTCTTATATTGAGTTTGATTATTTTTATGAAAGAAAAATTAAACTTTAATTAAAGTTGTTAAAAAAACTGTACATATGGAAAATAAGACCTTTCAAGACATCTGGAAGTAACAACAGGGCAAGCATGTCATATTCTTTTTTATTGTTTTTATTAAAATTTTTATCTCAGAGCCTACTAATCATACATCAGTTTGAAAATTGTCTCCTGATATAAAATTTAAAAAGTAAAATTATGTATGTTATTTTATAGAAGTAAATATACAAACAGAATAAATTTTTTGTAGTCGCGTCAGTTGATTTTAGCGGCAGGAATACCGCCATGATGGAATTGCGACGTTTGAATCGAATTCCGATTTCCATGTTTATACAAAACTATACTTAACAGAAACCTGTTTATATGATAGTAAAAAAATAATTTTTATTATAAATTACCTCATTTAACAATTATAATATAAAATATAATAGTTATTGTATTGTTAATAATGGGGGCGGTCACCGTAATATTCGTATTTCGTCGGAGGAATTCGGTACGAAGTCTATGATGCGCAGACCATATAAATATTGGCGGGCGATTATTATTTTATTATATCAATAACGGTAGTTTTATGTGCAAGAATACTGTTAATAATGATATATTTATGCTAAACACACTTTTTTTTATGATGTTAATTATTTTTTAGATAAAGGATCTTAATCTGGACAACTGTAGGAGTACTAGCATTGTTGGCCTTACTGATGAATTTGTGAATCTTGAAAATTTGAGTCTCATTAACGTCGGTTTGACTTCACTCAAAGGATTCCCTAAACTTCCCAATCTGAAGAAACTGGAGCTTAGTGATAACAGGTAGAAACGACACTAATTAACTAACGACCTTTGGGACTGATGTGTTTATTTTTTCAGAATTTCTAATGGATTAAATCTTTTAATAACAAGTCCTAAATTAACCCATCTTAATTTAAGTGGAAACAAAATAAAGGATTTGGAAGCTCTTCAGCCACTCAAAGAATTCAAACATTTAAAAAGCTTGGATCTTTTTAATAATGAAGCTACATCTATTGATAATTATAAGGAGAAAATTTTCAACCTTATCCCAAGTCTCAAATGCTTGGATGGGTAAGAAATCTATACCTATAATCACATACTTTATACTTATTCGTATTGTTTTTTTAGTTACGACACAGACGATGAAGAAGTAGACGACAGTGAATGTGAAGAAGATGAAGTGAACGGCAATGAGAATGACAGTGAAAGTGGGGAGGAAGGTAAGAGTACAACAACGACGCCATTGCTCTTGTATACTATCTTCGGTCTGATTTTCCACTTTGGAGATCTTTTCAGTAAGCATGGTTGTGTAGATTGTTTTTTCTTTTCTGTTGCTTATGTTTTTATTTTTAACGATTTAACCACAACAAAAATAAGATTATGGAAGGGCTTATTTTAACAACCTGTCTATATAGTCTAACAAGAGAAAGATGTTGCTTCAAGGTCATGTATGAATCTGAATTTTTTGACTATCATGCGTATTTGACTATTTGCGCGTTGTAGAGAAATACGATACGGCTATGAGGAATTTAATGCCTGTTTGCGAAGACGAAGACTAACTATTTATTGAATAAGTTTCAATTTAACCAATCAGATTAACTGATTTGGCGATGTAACCACCCCACTTTTGTTATCTACATAGATTACATTATCTATGCCATATTTATATGTTAAGTATATAAAATAACCATATACAGTGGATATCGTTTATAACGACGTTGAAAGAAACAATGAAACTAGGTCGTTATATCCAAACACTAAATACAATGTTGAAAAATATGTACATTTTATTTACGTTAAAAAAGAGTACATTTACATGACTGCAAGAAGCTTAAGCAACAAAAACAATATTTAAGTATTACAAAACTTAAAAAAAAACATTCCAACTTATTTTACAAACAACTTGACACTTACATAATTTTAAATATGTATGTATGTATGTATACATGTATACATATTTAAATTTTAACAAAAAAATCTGTCATTTTGGTTTGTTTTTGTGATTTTTTATTTCCTAAAAACTTTTTCAATAATTTTTTTCAAATGTAGAAATGCAAAATCTGTTTTAGTCTATTTTAAATATTGATTAAACGTGAAAAAAATTCTGAATTGTTTCAACTGCTGAAAATTCATCCTTTATAGTAGATGTTTGGAACTCGGTTGTTTCTTCCATTTCCACTTCGAGTTCAAATTCGGATCTGACCCAGCTAAAATTTCTACTTCCGTCCTATCCTCTTCCGTATTGAGTTCATCAATATTTAAAAAAATTACATTAATGCTTTTCCTTTCGCCATATCGACGTCGGTGATGTACCTTCAACTCGTAGTTAACCACTGAATCAATATGTTTAACTGTTGTGTTTCGCCTTGCCTTTTCATAACTCGGTAATTCTCCTAGCCAATTCAGTACTTCCCCGGCGTTTTCACTTTAGGCAATGGTGATCCTTCGTTAAAAAAATAATTTGACCCAAATTTCAAGCCATTTTTCATCGTAATATCCGAAGTCGTTATAAGCGATAAGTCTCACGTCTAAAAAGATATGTTTCTGGCCGAGACCTTGAAATTTCGTCGCAAAAACAAATATTTCGTTATGGCAGATGTCGTTATAAACAATTTCCACGGTACATATAAAATCATAGTAGGTCATTCACATAAGTTATATCATATATAACGTTTGTAAAAAGTAATGTCACATTATAAATACGCCACTGTTGACTAATAATACCGTTTCTCTCCTCTAGAGTTTAGTTAGCTTATTAAATTAACGAAGTATTTTTTCAAAACACTTTAATGTTAAAAAATGGACAAGAAATACTTGAGTATGTCGCGAATTATACCAGAAATTAAATAGAATTATTTCAGATATATATTTTTTTAACATGTAAGGATGGAATGAAATGTCTAATATACTGCTGTCTTTGATAAAGTTTATAAATAACCTTGAAGTGATATGTTTAATTTGTTATACTATACCAATATTTTCAGTGCTCTTTTTCACTCAATTTTTCAATGTTGCAGTAAGTACAGACGAAGAAGAAGATGGTGAGTTAGAGGGCGAAGGTGAAGGTCTTGGACTGAAGGCGGTCTACGCAGATGACCTGGATGAAATGTCTGATGAGGGAGACTATGAAGGAGAGGAAGTTGAAGAGGACGAGGATGACGGAGTTATAGAGGAGGAGGAAGAAGCCGATGAGGACGAAGACGGCGAACCAGGTAAGAAAATACTCTATAATCCATAAAATATTACCCATAGTTATCAAACTGGTGGACAAAAGAAAAAAAGGTACGGGAATATGGGTTCTCTTCATAGATATTTAAAAAAGGGAATACAATATTTGACCTATAAAAAAATCAAAACGTTATATAGAAACAATATTTGTTCTATATAATATTAACTTTGAACTGCAGTAATAATATTTGCTGCAATACATATCGGATATAAAATTTCTAGCGCCAAGAGCTAGAGTAGTAGATAAAAAATGTCGTTTCCTGTAAAATGATATAAATTGACTTTTGTGCTTTTGTCTGCCAGCCTGAGATATATATCTGTTTCTTATTTTTAACAGTTTAGAACAGTTTTGGATCATAATTCCTCCACAGTTAGTCGTCAGTGTATTCTAAAGCAGTGTTTCTCAACTGAAAACGTACCGTGGACCAGTAAAATATTTAATTTTTACCACGGACCAGTAAATTATTAAATTAAACAAACTATTAAACTACTATTAAACTGTATTGGTGACTCAACTTAACGCGTATCCCTCTAGCGGCAAAAAAGCGAACACTTCGAAAAAGGTTACTGTCATTGTTAACGTATAATTCACCATGTGTTTTATTGTTTCTGTCCATTCTCACTCCATTTTTACAGCGAATAAAGTGATAAATTTAAGAAAAAAAGATTAAATACTCCTTGTTGTGTGTATGGTAGTCAATCACAGGAAGAACATCTTCGAATATTAGATTGAAAGATTATCAGTGATTCTATTGAAGGGAATTTATACTGTTCAGATGATTTTAAACAAGTTTTTAACGTTGAATTTTTCATTTTCCCTGTCTCACATGTGCAAGAAAATCGTTTAATGTTGTGTAAATTATTGTTAATATAATTAAAACCCCTTGTTATTTCATGGGAGTGTTCCATAACTGTGTTAGTTTGCAAATATTTGACAGTTTTCTTGTGTAGAATAAATTACAAGTTCTCTTTCTATAAAATTTCTTGAGATATGTGTAGATATTAAGTATTCAAATAAATGTTTTAAGTTCAAAGTATAACATTTTATTTTCTCTGTGAGTATAAGCCGGCACCAACATACAATATATAACCTCTGAAAATATTCATTTACAAGCAGCAAATTTTATCATAAAATGGATTCACATATATTTATACACTTTTTTAATACTCGGTTATAATTTAAATATACTGTATACAGCAAGAAAACGTAAATTAGACCAAAAATTGATTATAAACCAATACTGTTTACATACGTTGACAGAAGACTATCCTTTTTCGTGTCAAAAGTTCACAAGGCGATAGTGGCGCCGTTTCGGTAATTATAGTCGCGAATATGTAAACTCTACATATATCTTAGCAAGAAAAAATCACTGAAAATGAATAAAATACAAAGAAAATAAACAAAAAATCTCAAAAATAATAATTTATAATACTTTCGCGGACCACCGGTTGAGAAACACTGTTCTAATGTATTATTTTTTTTTTTCTGGCCAAGTTTTGCCAATATCTGATTTTTTTAAGGGTTTTGTAGATATGCATTTACCGACACTAAAAAGGCATTTTAAAATAAAATTAATATTTGATGAATTTTTTTACTAAGATCTTAATCTTTTATTTTAATAAACTATTTTTTAGTTAAACGTGTATGTTTTAAAGATTATTACATATACAAATACCACGTCGTTCAATAAGTCTCCGGTCTAACTAAGAAAAACATTTTCTTTTTAGAAATCCGACTTTATTCATCAACATACTCTCCTTCAAGAGTGATACATTCATTCCAACGATTCTAAAATTAAAAAAATTAAAATTAATTAATTTAAATTCAGCATACCAATCAGTAATAGTTGATTTTCCTGGTGCAGTCTCTATAACGCTTATTAAGCCACTGTTTGGCTTCAACAGTATTTCTTCCCATTAAAAAACAATGTTTATTCAACACACGAAATTTTTTTTTATCCATTCTTTTGAAAATTACAAAACTGGAGTCCTCTTAACTAGAGATGGGAATTTCGGCTCAGTTTGCGGAACCGGATCAGTGGAGGTCGTTCAGTTTGCTGAGCCGGTTCATTGATCCGGCTCAGTTATCCGGCTAAGTAAACATGTTTCCGAGACACAGGTCGGTCGTTCGTTCGTAGGTAGAACTTCGCTTAGCCCCGGCTCTTGCATTATATGAACTGTAAACATGTTCCCGAGACACAGGTCGGTCAGTCAACAATTCACTTTATGTAGCTACTGTATTTTAAACCAGATGTGTTAAGTTTATAGCGATGTTTATTGCCCTTATAAACCGGACATCTGGGATTTGGGCAATATTTTTAATATTTTTATATAGTGTGGTTGTAAGAAAATACAGACTAAGCCTATTAGTTTCAAATAAACTGCCCTACAAATTGATGACAAAATACACTTTATGATAATACATTACAAGCCGACTTCTCGCGAAATTCAACATGACATCGATCCAGATCCGGATCACTCCGGTAACTGCTCACAATCGCCCGACCAATCGTATCCTTGAAACTTGAAACTATACAGTGGGCCGGCTCATTTCAATTTGGTGAACCGTGTCACTTCGGTCAGTGTACTGAGCCGGTTCGTTCATGAACGACCCATCTCTACTCTTAACTAATTGTCAGAATGTCATGAAATTTTCACACGTATCGTTTGAAGGTTGGTACTAACCATAAATCATATGGGTCTGTCAACAGTCATATATATGTCAGACCGGAGACTTATTGAGTGAAGTTATCTGACCACCATAGGTATAACGGTTTCATAAATATACCTAAAATAACCCATTTAGTATTGGATTACACCACAAGGATTAAAACGTTTTCTTAATCTCGTGGCTGTCATATAGTATTGGAGGGCAATAAACGGAAGTCCTTTGCCCTACTTGGTACATGGCCTTAAGAATCTAAAAATGAATCCCTAAATATAAGGGATAGGATCGGTAAAAATGTCACGGCAACTTCTTATTTTTTTTATTTGTCGGAAGTCAAGAAACAGCCACTCTGTCTTACACGTTACATAGTCGTTGATTACCTAAAATTGTGTATAAAAATATTGTTTTCTTTTCAGAGGCCACAGTGCGAGGAAAGAAGAGAAAGATGGAAGATGGTGATAACTAAAGTGTTGATGTGGGACCCTAGTGTTGGACAATGCGCATGCGCAAGTCTGTGAACATTTGCTACAACCTATTGACCAATGACAAAGCCGTGGTGGGGTGCATGTGTCTCTGACTTAATTAGTGAGTGACATGCGGCAACTAGCTCTGCATGCTATTACACCACTCCGTATAAAGCATGTAACACTGCGCAACACAACAATACGACAATGTTAAATTGAATCGATAAATTGATCGGTGAGATTTTTAGCTTTCGTCATAATTTGTTGTGCAGTGTACATGTGCATATATCATTAAGTCATTTCGTTATATAGTAATACAAGAAGAAACATCATATTTTGTACAGGTTTAAAAAAAACTGCATTATTTCTTATTAAAACAAAAAAAAAAAATATCTTTGCACTTGTATTCTAGCACATTGAAAATAGTGACGGCCAAAACATCATTGGATCAGAATTATTTAAAAATATAGTAAATATTCTCGTTTTTAAAGAGATTGAGATATTTTTGCTGTTAACAAACAAGCTGTGCATAAATCTTGTTTAAATTCGTATTCTGTAATTTGTTATTAATTTTTTAAATTATACAGAATACGAACTATTCATTTTTGCAGTATTTTGGAATTTCATTTTAATGTAATTATGCATTCAAATATTTTTGTATATACTTCAGAGTAGACGTTTTATTTAAAAAAATGATTCCTGTTAGTTAAAGGTTATATTTTTACAGACAATAAATCATAGTATTTTCTCATTTATAGCTAAGGGGGCTGACACGATATTCAAAATCATTAAAATATAAATCTTATCATTAGGCGCGTTTAGCGAACGGAACTGTTGAGTATGTTGACTTAAAGAACGCAGTACAGGGCATATTGACTTATCACAAAGTAAACCTGTTGATTGCTGATTCTCAGCAGTAGCGTTCACTAAACTCCTCCATTGTCTTTGTAAACGATTAATATTATAGTCTATAACAGCGTTTCTCATTTTTTTTTACTCTGGGAGCCAATTCCAAGGTTTAAATTATGGAGGCCCTCCCAGCAGAGCCGTAGCAACGCCCTGGCATCGGGGCGCAAGGCCTGAGGGGCGTCATCGTGCGTTTTTTTTTTTTGCCATCACTTGTATTTTCACCTGTCTGTTAAAATAAAAATTTTGCCCTCCTTAAATAAAATTAAAAAAGATAAAAAGGGCGCTGTTTTAAGTATTTGCCAAGGGCGCTATTTTAAGCATTTGCCAAGGGCGCCAAAAACATTGCTACGGCTCTGCCTCCCAGTGACTTTTTATCTACAAAATATCAATATTTTATCGAGAGAGGTCTCGAGGACGACTCCCAGGTGTCCGTGGACTAAATTTTGAGAAACACTGGTCTAATATTTATAATATAAACCGCTCACAAAAGACAATTCTATTTTAATGGTTTTGCATATATTCTCAACGCTTCATTTATCGCAGTAATATGAGATTATTTCATTGTTTAAATTATTGAAATGAATCTCGTGGTTTAGTTGATTCTTAAGCCTCGTTTATAATAGATCCATAATATAAACGCATAGCATATGCTGAAAGCGAATGAATGGTGTATCACTGTTCTGCTTATATTATCAATATCTGTTTGTAATTAACAGATCATATAATTTAAAGTCCTAGATTATATAAAGTAGCGCAACGGCGGCCATACTGCGGCTAAAAATGTCGCCAACACAAATGATTTTCTAGTACTACCAATAATTTTTATTTTAAACATTGTAATCACGATTTATTTTATCAAAGATGCACTGTAATAAAATTGTGGTACAATTTCAATTCTTTTTAAATTTTTTATTAAATAAAATAAATATAATATATAAATTTAAATGTAACTTAACCTTAAATATTCAAACCGCTGTCAAATACGATTTTCTTGGGATTATTTTATTATTCGTTGCAAATTATTAATATTGAATCTTCATTAATGTTTAGTAATTTTATATTATTTTATTTAAGAAAAGATATCAAAAAATTTTCCTTATTCCAATAATATGGTATGATATTGGAATATATATACATAGGAAATACACTAAAATTACTCAAATATATAAGCTATTCACTTTTGTAAGAACACACTAGATCTGGTTATTTTGGTTACTTTTATGGTGTGTTACTGATTTTAAATGTCAATTAAAAATATTCCGTACGCTGTAAAACCGACTTTAGGTTGATAAGGTTATGATCATTATAATTAAGATACCATTTTTCATTATGGCATATGTCAAATGGATCGACATTTAAAAAAAGTGACATTTTTTAATACCAACATGACATACAGCTTCAAAGGTGCAAACTATCGAAAACAAAATTCCCTCTTAGTTTGTTCTTACAAAAGTGAACCGCTTATAATATTTTCTGTAACTCAAACAATCTGTCTAAAGCAAAGGAGATTATTAAATGAGAGAGAGAGAGATGTGACAGTACAGACGCAAACTTAACGGAAAAATTGCTGCTTTAGTTGGCTTAACAGTGGAACCAGTGTTTCCAATCAAACTCTGTGGTCTGTCGGCTTCTTCAAAGGCTTGCGCTACTTTGTATAATATACTGTCTTTAATATAATCCATTGATAAATCTTTATACTTATGCCATGCACTTATGCTATAGATTTATTATAAATAAGGCTTTATGTTTAGAAATATTGGGTCGAGGCAAATAAGTTCCGTTTTCTTTTAAGAACGCTCACAACCGGTTTTTATTCCCCAAGCTGTTGCGGCTTTTTAACCGTATTGACTATATCAGAGAGTATTTACTGACTCAATTGTTTTGTCGATGCGTTTTTTTAACCGCATTGAATAGAGCATATTGTGTACGTGGATGACCATTTTGCGTTGCGGTTTTTAAATCGCATTGAATAAAACACATTGTATACAATAAGCATGCGCGGACACTAGTTGTTCTGCTATGGTTTTTTTAGCCGAATTGTGTATAACGCGTGGACCATTATGAAACCGGTGATCTTCGTTAGCTTATTTTATGCGGAGTGATTTTATCAACGCGTCTTACTGATACTTTAACGGCGGCACCCTTTTTGCGTTAAACTGGTTTTGATGTAGTTTTCTACGAATCACCCGGTCTTCATTAGACAAATTTGTTCCTAATGAATTTTGCAGAGATCTAAAAAACAATTGAAAGGCGCAAGATCAGGTGAGTACTGTGGGTAGAACAGGGCTCCAAATTATCCTGTTACTCTTGTACGAGGAACATTTTGTCGATTTTTTATTTTATTTTATTTTATTGGCCTTTGTTGCTTCGGCAATTAGCCAGTTTATTCGATTGAACACATTTTAGGCGTGTTTAGCTTTGATAGAAATTTAATTTGTTAATTTCTGAATTCTTTAGTGTTTTCACCAAATTAAATTTTCAAGTTAATCCTTCTAATACGTATCTCTAGAACGAAATATCATAAACCAATTTTGAATTGCCTGTTATGATGTCCTTACTATATATTTTTAGCAGTCTCTAGCATTTTTTTTTTCCTGCTTGAATTCCTGAAAGTACGAAATGAATTTTTAAGTCCTTAATTTAACAAATTTAATGCGACATGTAAGCGCTACTGTTAAAAATTGTGTTAAAACAGTTGTTAATTTAACATTCATGTAAATAACACCGCACTGCTAACGTTGACGAGTATTATGTAACGGCGATTAATAGGGTTGCGGTGATATTTTGAACAAATGATTGTAAACAGTTGGTAATTTAACATAAAAATAGTGTATGTTAACGTTGACGGGTATTAGGATAAAAGCGATTAATAAGGTTATTGAGAACTGACAATAACTGAAGTGACGCCTAGCGGAAATTTTGGAACTTAACGGAATATGATTTTGTTGGATGTGGCTCATTTAATTGCATTGTTTGTATGCGTTAAAGTGAAGAAAACTTTAATAAAATGTCTTTAAAATCGCAACAGAAAATTAACTGCAATTGTTGTGTATCAAATGGCAAATGTCAAAAATATCCTATTCCAATCGCCATTTTGTAAGCAACAACAGCGCCTCTATAGGTAATGTCACTTTTCAATTTTAAACAGTCTTTTTTTTTCGGGCTCCAGGTAATGATCGATTCTATATCCGGGAATTTTTATTATAATACAGGTGAAAATACAACTGATGACCTAAAAATAGGGTCCTCACATACAAAAAACAAGTGATGAGCACAAAAAAATGGTCCTCACTTCTAAAAATACAAGTGATGAGCAAAAAAAAAGTCCTCACTTCCAAAATACAAGTGAGTGACGGTTACGCGCCCTTGACACTTGTCCGGATGCCAGGCCGTTCCTAGGGCTCTGCCCATGACTCGGGCGGCCCGGGAATTTTCCCCGGCTATCCCCCTCTTGTCGGGCCTGAGTATAGGCTATTCCAAACGTTTAAGCGAAACTAAATGGGATTTTAAGTCGCTATACTCTGTTCGAAATACAAAAATGGTAATAAAATCACGTGAAATATTTAAGTTGCCACTCTATTGGCGCATAAATTAAAGGCTTGACAGCCAACGAATGACGAAAGTTATCACGTGAACATTGCATGATTGTTACTTCTTGGTTCCGAACAGAGTATTGCTCACTTTTTAATGATTGAAGTGCGTATATGCTAAACAAAATGAACAAAAGCTTCATTCAATGAAAAGTTACTAGATTTGAAAATCTAGTTCCGCTTAAACTAAAGAAACCGACTATGTAATGAGTCATTTGAATCCGTAATAACAAATTATTCTCGAGAGCGGAAGTTATTTATGAAAACTCAATATGTTCGACTGTTTTTTTTTTTAAAGATATTGTGAATTGTCTGTAAAAATAAATTCCTTAGTAAAATATCATTAGCGAAACATGCTTTATGAATCAGTAAGTTTTAACATTGTTTTGTTGTCGAACTGAGCATTTTGAAAATGTTTTAGTTCGGTTTAAAGTCCTGGTGTTCAGGATAAAATTACAGAAATGTACTTCGGGGCATAATTTGGTTATTTTATTGGATCGTAACCATGACCACAAAAGTACAAATTGAATTTCTAAACGTTTTTTGAACAGACTGAGACCCTGAAAAGTACATTTTTGTAATACGCTCATATATTTAAAAGATGTCGGTAGCGCATTTTCAGTTTTGTCAAGTTTTTTTTTTCGTTTTTTTTTTTAGGTTTTATTTAATCTTTGTTTCATGATCATAGTCACGTTTAATTCTAGCTGATTATTTTACATTTTTTTTTTGTTTGAATTGAATATATTTTTGTAAAATAGAATATATGTTGGATGTAAAAGCATGGTGGTGTATCAATGATTCACCATATTTGAAAAATCATTTAAGTTTAAGAATATTTTTTCTTCTATTTCTTATATTTTTAACAATAAATATTCTCAAGTTTTAATATCTATTTGTTTTTATTAATAATTAAACTCTTATAATCCGTCTCAATTTGTAATACGAAACTAGATCTGGTTACTTTGGTGACTATTGTGGTGTAAACAGACTTTGGCGTATCCGTGTGAACCAATACTATGACAATATTATAAATGTATTGTCAATGTACAACATAAAAAGTGAACTTTCATTGTTTGTTCCGTATTACAAAATGAGAGATAATAAATGATCTTTAACACCAAAATCCCTTAGTGTACTACGTGACCAATCACATCACTTGCCTGGGTGCAAATAGCCATCGCTGCTGTTCCTCAAAAAAACTATTGACAACTGACATGCTCGGATACGCAGTCTGGTGGTCAAATATTGTACTAGGCGCCTGTAGTACTTTTTGAACTTATTACATATGTTCTAGTGTTGATTTTTTGTTAGAATGTCGATAGGAGTTGTGAAAAACTGTAAATATAGAACAAATTATAGTGCTTTTGGCTGTCATTCAAGACAGGACAAAGATAGGCATCTTAGTTTTTTTCTTTTTGTAAGAAAAATGGAGGGAAAGTTAATATTAAGCCCAGATTGGTGACAATTGGTGACCCAGGAGGAAGGCATGGGAATATATTTTAAGTTAAAAAATAACTGATACTATGCGAGTTTGTTCATTACATTTCTCGCAGAAAAACTAAACTACACTAATATATTAATCATAATAGCTAATAATATTAGCTGCTTCTGTCCAACTAAAAATAATTTTATTTCATGAGGCAATGAACATAATGCACTTGTTTACAAACATAATCCATATATTGTAAATTCGAGATGACGGACACTCAGATGTATCACATAAAATTAAATGCCCGGAATTTAACACCTCAACTACAAATTACACTTCAATAAATCTACTGAAATAAAACTTTAAATACTGTAAATTGATGCCCACCTTCTGTTATAACACTCAATACATGTATAGCGCGTAAAAATTAAAAGATTTCGAAAATATTTACTAATGGTATTTTGAATTACATCATTTTTTGTGGAGGAAATAACTGATTGTCTTATTGAAGGAATCGGTACAGAATATAAGCCTAAACGAGTTAAAATGGGTTAAAAAATGGATTGATAGAAGAGCTACCCATTGCGCATCAGCCCTTCTATTTCGTGAATTAGCTGTGGAAGATCAAAAAGAGTACAGACTGTGTTTAAGAATGACACCAGATGATTTTAATATGCTATTAAGTTTAGTTAGTCCATTAATACAACGAACTGATACACTAATGAGGAATGCAATTCCAGCAAGAATAAAATTGGAATTAACGCTTTATTTCTTAGCCACAGGAAATAGTTATCGTAGTCTACAACTACTTTTTCGTGTATCAAAGGCAGCTATTTCACAGATGGTTTCAGAACTCATCAATTAATAAAACAATGTTACGCAATTTATGTAAATAAATTATAACTTATCTGATATGGAATTTTTTCTATTGACAGGTTACCGCTTGCCGCCAATTTGAAATGAATCAATTTTGCGTAGTGGGGGAAAAGATAGAAGCTAGTAAATACGTCGACGAGCTAGCTGCTATCCTAGCCCAACTACTAGAAGCTAGTACTCTACTAGTCACATTGTCAACTGTTTACACAGGGATAGTAACTAGTTTCTAGTTACTAGCTCTTTTACTCTACCAATGTAAACCTGACATTAATATATCTCGAGACCAATAAGATATCGATTTGGTTTTTGCTTACAAAGACTACCCATACAAATGCTGAAAACTTATTTCAGGATTTTGTCCCGGTCAACCCCTAAAGGGGTGAATTATACATCCCGTCGTATTTCCTGTGTTTGTTGAGTTATAACATTCCTTTTTGTAGTATAACTTTTGAGTATAACTAACAACATAACTTCCCTGGTTGCGGCGATGATTGCAAAAAACACCACAGCAGCCAGTTTACCGCTGTGACTAAAAAAAAGTTACAGCTATAAAATAATCTGAAATGGAACGGGTCTTTTTTAAATTTCTATAGTCCGTACAAACGTTAGAATGCAATACAGAGCAAATGGAGTAGTTCTTTTTTATACTCTCTAATGGGTTCTCCCAATAACTCGTATCCTTTCCTTTCTTGGCAACGTTGCTGGCTGTAAAATGTGCTGATTTGTGACGACGAGGTGGTCTACAAATGTTTTTTCCATTTAGGGCCGGTTTCTGAAAGATTAGCTTGAGTTTAATCTTTTGATTAAACTTGGTTACAATATAACAATCCCATAAGTAACCATAGCAACTATTTTCTAACTATTTGGTTATAGTTAACTAGGCTTTCAGAAACCGACCCATAATGTCGATGGATTAACAACAAAAGAATATAAAATTCCGCGGAGCACTATCATTGCTTTATATATATAACAACATTAGTAGATCGCGGAGCACTAGTAGACGCTCGCGGAACACAGTTTGGGAAACTCTGGTCTAGAGCATTCCGTGTCTATATTACCTATATGACGTCTATGGAAGAACACTTTGCAGCAACTTTGGTCGACACGACCAACTGGTGATATTCTGTGGACATGACTTAAGTGCGTTCGCTGGTTTGTTCGTTAGTTATTTTGCTATCCGTTTGTGTAGCATTCTAGGGGCATTACCAGCGAATTTAATTGGAATTGGCGAATTGCACTTAGGGCAATTAATCGGTCAAATTTGTGTAAATGGGGTATACAGGGATTATTTGGTGTAAAAGATCTGTTAACTGTACAAATAATATAAAATCAAAATTTCTAAATATGCTTTGTTTAATTTTAAAAAGAGCTAAATGAGTAGATTATTTGTTCTATTTGTGACTAGTTAATAGAATTTATATCTGAAGTTTTTCAAAAAATAAAAACAGTTCAAGAAAAAAATTTAAATACTGTGATTGAAAAATATTTCTCTAATAATCAAAATGTATAAATATTATTTTCATATATTTAATGAACAACTAAACTTTAAATAGCATATTTTTTTTTTTTTTTTTTCTTTATTCTTTGTACTATAATAATTTATTATATTAGAATTATTATTACAAAGAAGTTTTGATTTATTTTTACCCAAAATAAAATTAAAATATCCCTAAAAATAAATTAAGTGATATTAGGAAGAAGTAGTTATACAAGGTAGGTATAATTTTGGTACGACAAATAATTTTGGCGCACAGCAAGGATGGCTATTCGCTCCTATTTTTTTTTTTTTTATCCCAGAACACGTCTGTGAAAAAAGATTTCCTCTATCTTGGAACACCTAAAGGCTCTTTTACATTAGATGTACCGGAAAGTTTTTTCGTTTATTTGGTAATATTAAAAACAAATAAAAAGAAAAAAATTACTTTATTGAGGAAAATAATTACCATTGTGATCTATAACACTCTGCCATTTATCAGAAAAGAAATATTCCCGATTTATAAAATTTCTGATTTTTTTAAGGAAAAAATTGTTCAAGGCTCATTTTAACATGGTTCATATAAGTGTCTTGTTTCTTAAAAAGTGTTGCAGTGACCAAAATAAGTGATTGTCGGAGGGTGAAATGTCTGGTGAGTAGGGTGGGTGTGTTAGAACATGCTTTGGACACATCAGTTTGGAATTTTTTTCACGTGTCTTTTTTGATGAATCAGATCAGGCATTGTCGCCTTGAAGAATAACTCCTCTTCTATTCACAATTTCTGGTCAAGTTCTGACTCAGTCGATCCAATTGTTCACAGCACAGATCAGAATTAACACTTTGCCCCGGTTTATCTCATAATAAATTATTCCTTTATAGGGCCTTCCAGAACGAAGTTCATCATCCAAGCATAAATTTCCTGATTTAAATTGTTTAAACCACTGTTGACATGTTCGTACTCTTAGCTTATCACCATAAACAGTGCAAATGTTTTATGTAGCAACTATAGCAGATTTTTTTTTTATGGAACTCATACATGATTAAACAGCATAAAAAATGTTTTGATGAAAATTCTTCCGCCATTTTAAAATGCAAGGGTTTAAAATGAAACGAAAACAATAATTAGTTACTCAAGATTACAGAGTTTAATCAAAACGCAAAAGACGTATGTTTAATTCAGCGATTAAGTCGTGACTAGTTCGCATACTGCACTATTAATAAAAACGAAAAAACTTTCCGGTACACCTAATATAAAGTAGTGCAAACATTTGTTGGAGTCGATGTCACATTGATGTCCCAGTATTTGATTGGCAACTGCTTCCTTCGTTGACAGCAAATTTGACTTCGGCTGGGAAAACCTACGGGGTGTTTCGCAGGGTAGCATCCCTGGTCCTCTCTAGTTTCAACTCTGCTACATAACATATAAAGATACAGTACACCCTCTACTAATTTTACTACTATAACATTGGGTACTCAACATATTAAAATAAATAAGCTAAATATGCAAATGGAAAGGATATTTTAGTTAATGAATTTTAGTATGTATGACTTGTTGTTGTGTTTATATTATTTATTTTACATTTTGTGGAAAATCCGAATGGGTTCCGGTTAGGGTTCTTTCAGGACACCTCTATACAGAGATTAAATTCAGGTTGTCTTGCAAATTTCTGGACGGTTGGTTAGCATAGGTGTGAGGTGTATTATTACTAACTCGTTTTCCGTACACAAAGATTCCATTATACGTCGTTTCCCGTATACGTTACTCTATACTTGATATGAGATTCAAAAACTGCTTTTAGGTCATTGAGTACTTATTTAAAGTAATATCTTCCGGCACAGCCCAAAAAGTAAAGATTTTAATACAAGTCTATTATGGAAGATCTTTGGTATATGTTTACTCGTTAGATGCTGCCATCTAGAACTAAAATTTCGAATTACAGTTGCCAAGAGCAACGTCGCTGTGTGCGCAACAGCTGCGTTTAGGTACTCTGTTTAGTTTCCTTTTGCAGTGTGTGAGAGATAGTTGGTGAAATCTGGGTTTTTGTTGGGGTACAGGGGTGATAATGGCAGAAAGTAAGGGATCGCTACTAGCAAAATCAGTACAGAAACATGCAGGAAGAGCAAAAGAAAAGGTTTGTCTTATATGACATTTTTTAGAATATTAAAATAAAATGTAAAAAAAATCTGGGTTATTCTATATGTGTTGCTGGATATATTTTTAAATGCGTGTAGAGTGGGTTTGCCCATGTGCGAGAAATTATCTTATTTTTTAACTTAATACCATCCAACCAATTAAATTAAATCACAGAATATTATTCTGCGTTTAAAACTTGTTTAAGAGTGTAAAGTTTTTGAATTTCTTCAAAGTTTTAAATTACTTAAGTAATTCGTTCTACAGGTTGTTTAGCTCTAGGCTATTATATTTTATTATGACGTCAGATAACAATTGTAACAAGTATATTTATAATTTTTTATTTCTCTTTTCTACATCTGGTTATGATTTTTTCCTTTTTCCTCTCGTTACATAATTGTATCATTCAAATTACTATACTTAGAACTTGAAAATTTACGCGTTATTTTATTTAAAAAACAGTTATAAAGTGCGAACATTATTAATTTATTACGTTTTTATATTATAGTTTAGTGGTGTTTTAAAAAAGATTCTAAAACCTTGACAATGTAATTTTTGTTAATTGCTTTTCGTGTTGCGCTTTTGAAAGCACAAATAAGTATATGTTGGGCTAGAGTAGTTAACAAAGTGGGAGATTCTCACAGGGGGTCTAGTGTTTCTTAACCAGGGTTTTGCGGAATTGGTACCATTACGGTCGCGAGGGATTCCGTCTCTTCAAAGAGTCTTTACGCTGGACTGTTTTTAATGTTTAACAGTAATCCTCAAAGTGGGTGGTTCTCACGTGGGATCAGGGTTACCTTTAGGGTTTAAAAAAGGGTTCACGGAACTTAGTTCCATTAAATGTCCCAAAGGATCTCTTCAAAGAGAACATAGTTCATAAGCTGGATTAGTTATTATTATTTATATTACGCTAAAGCAGTCATCCACAAAGTAGGATGTATTCACAGAGGGGGAGTTTTTAGCAATTCACGGACATTGGAGGCCCGTGAGCCGTATGTGGCTCGCTGGATGATTAATGCGGTCCAGCAGTAAAACATGATTTTTTCTTATCCAGCGTAGCTAATACATTACTGTCGCACCACTTTGGGCTTCTCAAAGACTAGGCGTATTACACCGGTATAAATACACATAAACCGGTCTAAAAAAGCTCTTCAGTAGAACCTAGGATCGGTAAAATAAAAATGGTACTTCAAATAAACTGCAGCCCGCGACATAAAAAATATTTCTGACTTCTTAGGGCATTGTTTCTTATCTGGTTTTAATATACATAGTGTCGGAGGTCTAGAAACGTACTTTATCTGCTCTTATGCGACACCTACGCCTTGATATTTTTTTTCATGAAAAGTTCTACGAGAAACTCAACCGTGGTTCCGCGATTATATAAAAGATAGGGTTCCGCAAGTAATAGATTAGGTTAAAAATCGAGAAAGATACAAGATTATGCTTTTTTCGAGTGCACATAATACCATCTTATATATAGGGGGCAAGTTTCTGCAATCTGTAACTGTAAGTAATCTATAAGCGTTGTGGATATCTATAGGCACTTGTTAATCGGGGCGCACTCGTAATATTTTACGTTACGGGTGCGCACAGAATCAACCAATTGCCTATAGGTACCCGTAACGCCTATGCGTTCTTTCGGATTACCCAGAATTGACTCATAAAGCAGTTATTCTCAGTGATACGTGAGATATTCTCAAAGAGTATTATTAAAGGTTTCTTTTTCTTTTTATTAACATCCAGCACTATATCAGAGCTACGTGGATACTTCAACCGGTCCTATTATCCCTGTATAAACAGGCACTCATTTCTGGGTATTAATGAGTTTAATTGGGTCTCAGAGCTAATTAGCATGCGTGATATTTTTCGAAAAACTTATCTGATTAAAAATTCTATTCCAGTTCCCATCAATGTAAATTATTTAGATTTTTGCATCAACTTCATCTTTTGGGAAATTAGGGGGACAAAAGGTTTTTGATACAATTTAGTCAAAAGTCCCCAAAAAAAAAAAAAAATCTAGAATAAAAATAACCGACCGGCGTAGCGTAGTGGTAACACATATGCTCTGCGTTGCTAAGGTTTCGGGTTCGTATCTCGTTCAGGCATGGAATTTTCATGAAAATAAGAATTGTCCTGGCTAATTGCCGAAGCAGCAAAGGCCACAAAAAGAACAAAAATTTGTTGGTTATCTTATTTATTTATTTTACATCGGCTTATTTCTGCAACGAGGCTAATCGCCGATTTATTGGTTTATCCATGCATTAAGAGGTTTCATTTGGTACCCCACTTAAATTTTTGGATTATTTTTTGGAATATTATTTAACGTAGTTGTTTTTTCAATTTAATAAATAAATTATTAATGCACTTTTTTTAGTAGATGATTCTTCCTTTATAATATATATATTATATATTTTTTTAATAATAAATTTTCAAAAATAGGCTTAAAACCAATATAAATAATATATTTTTTAAAAAAATATACCTATAATTCATTAAGGGGCGCAATTCAAATATTTGCCCGAGGCGCTAGAATTCGGGCTGGCCCTGGTTGTGACAGAAAATGTCTACTTTAGCATCTACACATAAGTTGTTTAGGGTTGATACCATTCTGATAACTGGAGCCAAAGAGTGGGGGGGGGGCAAATGTGGGTCAAAGAGTTGTATAAGTAATATTTCTAGGTCCACCCGTTTGGCCACAACCTCTATCGTTCAGACACATGAGTGACGTTATAAGGGTTATTCCTACAAAACCCTAAAAATGATCGAAAATATATATGATTAACCTGTCCATTACTATCAGACCAATTCTGTAACTCAGTTACTATGATCATTGTAACTAAATATGAACAAGGTCAGTTACTATCATGAATGAAAGTTATTATACTTTTTATATTTTATCTTGTAGTAACGTTACTACACAGTAATTTTTTACTGAATTGATCTGTATACCTCGCGGAATCTAGCGAATTTTCGCTGAACTTCCGGGGGAATCCCGGCTGGTAAACGCTGCTTTAGTAGATGCAATTTTTGTTTAAAGGGCCACATTTTTTTTTTTATATATTAAAGTTTAGTGTTCTGTTTTATATGTGTGTTGGTTTAAGCTTGCGAATAACGCGATTTGTCTCGTTTGTTTAAGTATAGCATTCGGAATGATGCCAAGAAAATAGAGAGAAAATGAGGTCTTGTAGACATAGAGAGGCGCAATTTATTTTTACACTGCTATTTGTATAGTTAAATAGAGATAAAAACATTTTTTGTAACAGTGTAATACCTTTTAGAAACAAATAGATAATATATACATTGATAAATACACCATAGTACATCAATAATATCAGTTTTAGATTTAATCTAAGTTTTTGTTTGTTAGATAAAAATTATCACATAAAGCTTACGTATTACTATTGAGAAATATTGTAGATATTCAGTGTTTTCAAAGTGGGATACGCGAAAAGCAGTGGCGTAGAAAAGTTGGTGAACGAGGTATAAAATGTGCGCCATTTTTTTAACACGTTGTCTGCCGTATTTAAATACATACCAAGTGGTCCTTGGTGCCGTGTGTTCTCAATTATACAGAGTGTTTTAAAAAGGTTGTTATCTATACCAGCGTTTCCCAACCTTTTTTCATGGCGGACGGCAAGCGACGTAGAAAAAATTTGCGGATCGGCAAGTTTTGAAAGTAATGTGTATCGCAAAAAAAAAGTTTTCACCTTCAAATTGTAAGTGCTGAGCAAAAAAAAAAATTTTCACTTTCAAAATGTAAATGAACAAAAAAAAATCTCATGGACCGGCGGTTGGGAAACGCTGATCTATACTAATATATAAATGAGTTCATATGTACGAGGGTTACCTTTTATGTTTTTACAAACGTCCACTAGATGGCAATATTGAAATGTGTCATTACTATATTCGTCAAATTTGACATTTTTTTATTGTGAAATCAGTGGCAGCTTATAAATTGACCGAGTAGTTTGTTGACAGTGAGCGTTAAAAAAAAACAAGTTTGTAAAAAAATTGATATTACTCGTGAAGGTTTTCCTTGGATGATTTTTTATGATTTTAGTAAAGGCCTAACTCAACAACAATGCGTAGATTCGCTTCGTTCAACTTTTAGTAAAGAAGCACCATCAGAAAAGACTGTTTACAATTGGTTTGCAGAATTTCGTGGTGGTAGATTTCAGTGATGAATCTCGTGAAAGTCGACCAAAATCGGTTGTTATTAAAAAAACATCGATACAGTGCGCCAAATGATTGAAGAAGATCGGCATGTGACTTACCGTGAGATAGAGGCATCCTTTGGTATATCGCAGACTGCAATACATTCGATTTAACATTTAGCTGTGAAAAAGATTTGTTCCCGATGGATTCCGCATAATTTGGCCGAAGCTCAAAAAAAGGCTTGTGTTGATTGGTGTAAGGAAATGTTAAAAAAAATCAACCTAGGCACTGCAAAATTCGTATACATCATTACAGGTGACGAAACTTGGATTTATTTATGTGAACCGGAAACTAAGCAATAATCCACTGTTTGGGGTCTTCCAAGATGAACCGAAACCCAGAAAAGTTGTTCGTTTACGAAGCACTTCCAAGAAAATGATCGATTGTTTCTTCGATTGTACTGGACATGCCGCAACCATTCCTTTAGAGTATCGGAGAACAGTTAATGTTGAATGGTAAACAACAATTTGTTTGCCAGAAGTCATGTACAAAATCAGGAAAAACAACCTAAAACAGCGCATCATTCTTCATCATGACAATGCAAGCTCCCACACAGTACGTCAAAAAATTGATTATTTGAAGGAGAAAAATATCGAATTAATGTCTCATTACCCGTATTCACCTGATTTATCCCCTGACTGTTTTTTGTTCCCCAAAGTCAAACAAAAAATGCGTGGACAGCGATTTTCATCACCTCAAGAAGCTGTTGAAACCTTCGAAAACCATGTTCTTGAGATACCAACTTCAGAGTGAAAAAAATGTTTCGAGAATTGGTTTGAATGCATGCAAAATTGTATAAATCTTAAAGGCGAATATTTTGAAAAGCTTTAAAACAGTTTGTTCAAAAAAAAAGTCTTTCTTAGTTTTTGTAAAAACTTAAAAGGTAGCCTTCGTATTACGATGAGGCACGCAGTAAAGATTTTTGTTGTTACTCATACCCATTATGATCTTTTTCTGTATGCTCTGTTTGTTATGTTTAACCGGAGCTAAACTGCATTTTTATTGTCTCATGTTATAATGAGCTCCATGGTTGTTAATGCATGTTTCATGTTGGTAACCAAAATCTAAATGCTAAAAGAAAAAAGTGTGATATATTATGAAATATAAATTATAAACTAATTCCCGATATGGCCTTTGTGTCAGACTGTATATGTATATTCAAAAATTTGTATTAAGAATGACACAAAACCTCAAAATATAATGAAAATGGCATTTTATAATGACAGCTCACCCCAACCTAAAATATTTAATGTAAGTATGATTTACAAGTGAAATGAGTCCGGGAGTCGGAGTCGGTTTTCAAATATACCGACTCCGCATCGCAGCAATTAACTACTCTAATGTTTTTAAACTGCGCTGTTTTAATTTATGTTATGCGGAATCATATCTTGGATTATTAATTCATGGTTCAAAGAAATAATAAATAGACAAATACAAATAGCACCTATTTGATTTATAATGCATTGTGTAAGGTGGAATTCTTGTGTTGCATATTAAGATATTACATATTTTATGTCTTTATCATATGACAAGCATTGTACATTTTATTTGTTATTGTTTAAAAAGTGTTTTTTGTTTGAATTTTTTAAATTTTAGTCTTTTTACAAAAGTATAGCTCTTATGGCAAATGGGAGCGGTGTTGCCAAATGTTGTAAAAGTGTCAAATGTGTCAATTATAATAATATAAAAAACTCGTATTATTTACAAAAATCAACTCTTATAAAACTCAAAATAACACTCAACAAAAACAAATGGCCATTTGTAGAATACTGCGTCTTCACAGATCAGCGTGTTTTAGAGCTGGCAACGTCGACTAGCAAGAAAAGGATAGCGTCATTCTGTAAACCCATTAGAGAGTATGAAAAAGAACTACTCCATATGCCCTGTACTGCATACTCACCTTCGAACGCACTATAGATCAGTATTTTTTAACTACCGACTCACGAAGTAAATTGAGTGATCCGCAAAAGTATGTTTTTCGAGTTAAATTAACTTTTTATTACAGTGAAACCTCTATCTATCGTTTTTGAAGGGACCTATTGAAATAAACTATGGATGCGGGAAAACAATGAATGCGGCAATATAGAAAAAAACACATTAATACATAGTTAAATGTTTAATATGTACATACATACATATTCTAAGAATGATGTTTCAGGTATAAATCAATTTGTTTAAATAAAAAATATTGTAACAAAATAAAAAATTGATGTGAAGTGTGAATTTTCACACATTTCTGGGTTTTGCAGGTATTTAGTAACTGAACGATGATTATTTGGGATGCCAAAACAAATTTTATGTCAAAATATTTTTTTATGAATTTTAATTCGAATGCCTAATACCATTATTTAAGTTTCTAATTATATGCAGTATTTTTTTTATATAGCAAAGTTCATTAAGATTTTGAAAATTGCACCTATGGTTTCCATTGGTTGCTTACATCATAAGTCCCGCCCTTTGATTTCGTCAAACATAGAATTAAATTATAATTTCAACACTTTCCACTGGTTATTAAATTTACGCTTTTAAAAATTAAATGCAACATTTACCAAATATAACTAGAATTTTAACAAAATAATTTAAACAAAATAAAAATGCAAAAAAAAACAAAAAATAAAATCAGCAGGATTCGAACCCTAGTTTGCAAGTTTCTTATATTATTAAGCGTACGACAAATCCAACCACGCCACGAGAGCTACTGATGTGGTATGTTACACAACGTATTAAATAGTTAACATATTTTAGTTAAAAACACAAAAAATGCGTTATTTTCCGAAAACATAATCTGATCAAAAATTCCTGTTGTACTATTCCGGTTCACACCAATGTACATTACTTAGAATTTTTTCAGATTTTTAGTTTAAACCATCTGGGCTACAGGGTGTAGGACAAAAATTTTTTTGCACAATTTTGGCAAAAATCGCCGCAAAATAATTTATTTTGCAAAAATAAAATTTTGATCGTTAATCCACGTACCAAGGGCTTTCATTTGATACCCTACTCAGAATTTAAAAAAAATATTTTTTTTTTCGATGAGCACATATTTGTTTATATTTTTAGAGTGATATGTTTTTTAGATGTTTTAGTATTTTTCCTATGTGCGGGTCAAAGAGTTGTATAAGAATGCCAAATTTCAACTCTCTAGGTTTAGCCGTTTGGCTACAATTTTTACCGAACAGACAGACAGACAGACAGACAGACGACAAAATGACGGTATAAGGGTTTTTTAGTCATCCCTACAAAACCCTAAAAAGGAAGCTGCATGCAGACAAAAAAAATTATACTTTGTATTGTACCTATATAATCTTTCATCGTCATTTGCTTTTTGGCTTTTTTATTGCCGAAAGAAATCAATATTTTTTCGCTGTTACAAATTTCGGTGTTACGATAGATCAGGGGCGCACACAAGGGGGGGTCCAAGGGGTCCGGACCCCCCCCGTACTGTGAGAAGTGAGGCATTTTTTTTGCACTTCACTTAAAATTTAGAAGGGAGGACCTTTTTTTTTTGCTCTTCACTTAAAATTTAGAAGGGAGGACCTTTTTATTTTGCTCTTCACTTGAAATTGATATTTTGCCCTGTGTTTATAAAAATTATGTATAATTGGACCCCCCCCCAAGCCAAAAATCTGTGTGCGCCCCTGCGATAGATAGAGGTTTCACTGTATATACTTCTTAAAGTTAAAGTATATAAGATGCAGTATAAAACATAAATAAATACAAGTTATTCTCGTATAAAGTTCAATTTATTTATAATTTGTACTTATATATTCAGCTGCGAAATTTATTTGATTTTTCACCGATCCGTATTTAATAAAAGGTTAAAAAAAAAACTCTGTTAAACGTCGAAAAGCGAATCGTTGAAATGCGGCAAGGCGAAAATCGGGTTTTTACTATATTTATTTCATTTAATTGTAAGTTAAATTAATTGTTTAACGAGTATTAAATCTGGATTGAATGATTTTAAGTGCGTTGTGGTCTGAGCTAAGCTTTGAGGCACTTTCGCTAACGGCATTGCGGCCCTCGAACACTTTGCGGCCGCCAGATTGGAATGAGGAAATGACCCAAGTTACACCGCTAGTTACTTCAATTTTCTTGTTTTAAGAAAATTAATTTTGGGTCAAAAATAATATAATTAACAAATGTATACAGCTTGGTTAGAGCTATTAAGGTAATATTGATATTAAAAGTTACATTTGCTGCCATGAAGCAATTTAGGCTCAAAACTTGAATGAACTTCAAGCAAAAATTATCGTCAATTTCACTTGAAATGTTTCGTACGATAAGGTATTTATAACCGTTTGGGGTACTGCTTAGCACAGGAAGGAGGCTTTTTTGAACATCTCTTACAATTTTCGTTCTGATAGTTTCTAATTTCTTTTCCTTTTTACATTAATAAATAACAGTGGCAGCTGATGCAGGGAGGGCAACTGGGCAATGTCTTCCCAATTATTTACTTTTGAAAAATCTTTAATAAAACATAATAATAACATGTATTATTTTCATTTTTCCCATTTTAAATTAATGTTTAGTTATATTGAAATGTTTATAACTTAAATTCGCATCGCGCCGCGTTTCGCTTCCTAAACCAAATGTTTTTAGAATGGACATACGCCAAGCAGGGCATAAGAGCAAATGTCTCAAATATTTGTACGAGTGTGGGTGCAGAATACAAGCGGGGGTGAAGGACGAGCAATTGATGTAACCTGTAGCAGCCATTACAATTGGGTCAAAACATATTTTGTCCGTAGTTTTAATTAACAGTCGCTTTATTTTGATATGTTTGTAGTTCTGTGTTCAGTGCCGGCTCTGGGTTTTGCGGGGCCTCGGGAAAATATTATATGCAGGGCCTCTTCCCTAGCCCTAGCTACTAATAATTGATAGAAATATGAAAGCGCGGGGCCCCTTTAAGCGCGGGGCCTCGGGAAAAATCCCCGAAGTCCCGACCTCTGAGCCGGCCCTGTCTGTGTTATTAGAAGGTTATGTATGTTCGATGTTTTAATAATTACATTATTAAAATAGTGTTTTATTAGTATATTTGATAATAATTTACTCGCTAAATTTTCTCAAGTTTATGTGATTGTGTTTTATATAAGTGGCGAATTTTGAAAAAAATAAAAATAATAATAAATAAATAAATAAATAAATAAATTTTAAAAATGAATGAGAATGAAAATAGCGTAATTACAATTTTAGAACTGGTTTCCAAAAATAAATGAACCTATGATAGAAAAATTAGACTTAAAATTTTCGGACCACCAAAATAGGAATTCATTTTAACGAGTTCCGGAGAAAAAAAAAACAATAAAGTTATTGCAAGGAAATGTCATTCAAAAACCTTTTTGATAAGCTTTTGCCCTAAAAAACTTTTTGCCCCACCAGAAAATAGTGTCACGAGCCGCTACTGATAAATAATGATTCCTAAAATTATTGATATATTTCTGTGAAAATCTTTAATGAGGGTACTACATAACATTGTTCAAATGTCATTGTTCATTGTCCCAAAAGACGGTTCGTACCACTGAATAAAAATACTAAAGGAAGGAGTATTACATGCTATTTTGGAAGACCAAGATGGTCTTTCAAAATGGCATAGATACATTTATTAAAATAATTGTTACAGGAAAAAAAGAAAAATACCAATCTTGATATTTAAGATAAAAAAAATAGAATCTTAATATTAAGAAGCTAAAGATAAGAGATGAAAAAATTAATAAAACACTATTATACATCTATAATTTATTATAATAAAATTAATGATACACACAAGTAAATAAATACATACAGAACTTATAGCTAGAGCCCTGCGCGGATAAGCTTTTCTGTATCCGCATCCGACCCGCATCCGCACATCCATGATCCGCATCCGATCCGCATTCGCAGCTTTTGTAAATAACAAATCCGCATCCGATCCGCATCCGCAAAAATATCCGCACTATCCGCACTACAGGTTTTGCTGTCAGTTTGGAAAGAACTAACATATTTCGCCTGTTTAGGTAATCTCTGCTCTAAAACGTTACTGAAAATTTTTGGATTTACCAGCTTATTTATTACTAACCTAACCTAAGGGACCCCAAAAGTTTTAAGGCCTAGATGCGCTAATAACTTATTTAAATCTAGAGAGAGATAACAATTTTGGGGGGCCTAAGCGTTCTTTTTCGTAGGGAGTAAGTGGCGCGCTGCTTTTTTTAATATTGAATTTAAAAAAAAATCAGAAAAGTTACTTGATAGAAGGTGCTTCATATTTTTAGGATCAAGTAATTCTCTTACGCCATTTCGCGCATTAGTTAGGCGTTGCAACTTTTTCAAATAGCAACATATGTCATTTTTCAAATTTTTGGGATCTGCAAGACTTTTTACTTCGGGTAGTATAAAAAAATTGGCAGGTTACATAATAAAATTTTCGAGAAAAAATGATGTAGGTAAATTTTGGTATTTAAATAAAACTTACTAATCAGTTTTATGTAAAAAAAAAAACCTTTATCAGATTTAAAAGCCAGAATTAGAGCAGAGGTAGGAAGAATTACGTCGAAAGTGTACCAGGAAACTTTTGTCCAAAATATTATTTTCTATAATATATCCAATAATAAAAAGAAAGTTAAGTTGATTGTCTCAACTCAGTCTTGATCATGGACAATTGTCTTAATAAAAATAACATAAAATGAGATTGAATGCTACAAAATATCATGTATATACAGACAACCGAAAATAACCGAGGACTGCGTAGTCAGAACACAATTGCTTGTTTCTCCGAAAGTAACCGAAGATTTAATGTTCACGCGGATATTGCGGATAAGCGGATATGACATTTAATCCGCATCCGATCCGCATCCGCATGGTTTAAATGATAATTTATCCGCATCCGCAGAAAAGTTGCGGATATCCGCGGATAATCCGCGGATACCCGCGGATTTGCAGGGCTCTACTTATAGCAGAAAATTATGACAGTACGTCATTCTCCATAAGTAACATGTATATTGAGATTTATCAAAATCTCATTAATTTAATTACATAATATGAATTGAAAATAGTTGAATGAGAATGAAAAGTACTTCTTTTTGTCTTTGTATTTTGCGTTTTTGCTCAACTGCAAACAGTATAGCTAATCATTTTGATAAGATACCAAATTTCAGGTTAAATTCGTATTTTTATATTAAATTATAAAATAACTAAAAAACTTTATATACCCTTAGTATAAATACAGAAATTAGATCATAACAATGCGTTTTATTTGACTTTAACTCTGTTATTAACAGAGCTACGATTACTATTAAATGGACAAATTAGTTGTTTTATTTACGCATATGACACTGAAAACGGTAAAAATACCGAAACAATAGAACATCACATTTTCAAGTTTTTCATAAAAATAAATATAGTTTTTAAATGGAATACCTTGTATACGAAGGGAGTATGAGGGTGGGATGAAAAATGATGCAAACTCCTGGCATAGATCGCTGGTAAAACTTGATAAGCGATGTTATGTTCTGTCACATGTCACTATGTTGTCGGTAAAAGTTTATTCTATTCTGATATTTAGTTTATGACAGTGGTAAGAAGCAGTTAGTGTGACTTTGTTTAAGAAATGAAAAATGTTGGTATCTCGGTCAATGAGTATTTAAAAAAAATATATTTGTCAGCGTTGGAAATCCATGGCGATATAATTAATATATTGGGTAAAGATGTCCCTTAGTATGCAACCATTTGTCTTTGGGTGAATGAGTTCAGAGAGCAAGAACCAGTGTCAAAGATGATCATTTTAGCGAACGTCCCAAAACAGCCCCAGCACTGGAAATTGGCAAAAATAGTTGGCATATCGAGAAAACGCATTCATTGCATCCTAAACAAGGAATTGGATATGTGGAAGCTTGCTATGTATTTTTGCTCTATCAGCCGGAAGGATCATATCATTCATTTTTTGGGATGCGAAAGGGAACTTATACAAGGTGTCTCAAAAGAAATTTTATATTTATTTAGCTTACTGCGTGAACGCAACGTATCCGAGCGGCGCGGGGGTTATGTCAATCGGTAGCCTGGCTCTTGGGAATTCAGTCGCTATGGAGCGTTTCTCGGGAGCAGACCGCGCGTTATGCGTGCGAGAGTTTTATAAAAACGGTGATTCGGCGACTGTATCGCGTAGAAAATTCTGCAGTATTCGAGGTTTTCGCCACTTAAATGATGCGCCAAGCATTCCTCTCATTCGACATTGGGTTAAAAAGTTTAAAGAGACTGGTACAACGCTGGATAAATCAAAATTCGGGCGACCTAGGTCATCAAGAACGGTAGAAAACGTGGAGAATGTTAATCAGTCTGTTCGTGACGACCCGAACCTTTCAATTTGGAAG
Source organism: Liopterus haemorrhoidalis (assembly GCA_963971575.1). Taxonomy (NCBI): domain Eukaryota; kingdom Metazoa; phylum Arthropoda; class Insecta; order Coleoptera; family Dytiscidae; genus Liopterus; species Liopterus haemorrhoidalis. Next base: position 6,125,317 of record OZ020615.1, read on the forward strand.
CGCGCAAGTGCTTTAAATGTGCATATATCATCATTACATCGCATTATGCACAAAGACCTAAAGCTGCACCCCTACAAAATTCAATTGGTGCAAGGATTAAAGCCCCAAGATGCCAGTCAGAGGCTTAATTTCGTAAATCAGGTGATTGAGCGATTTTCAACGTTTACCAACATTTTGTTTTCGGATGAAGCTCATTTTCATCTTAATGGCCACGTAAATAAGCAGAACTGCCGCTACTGGAGTGCAACGAATCCGAAACGCAAACATTAGAAACCCCTACATTCGCCTAAAGTGACCGTATGGGCTGCGATGTCGGCGCGAGGAATTCTCGGCCCTTACTTTTTTGAAGACGAAAGGGGGCGTGCAGTTACAGTGAATTCAGAGCGTTATGTGGAGATGTTAGACAACTTCTTGGTACCTGAACTGCAAAACTTTCTTGGCTATAACCAAAGAACATGGTTCCAATAGGACGGAGCAACTTCACACACGTCCAATATGTCTCTGCCACGTGTTCGTGAAATTTTCTCAGGCAAATTGATCTCCCGGAGAGGTGACATAAATTGGCCTCCACGCAGTCCAGATTTAACCCCTATGGACTTTTTCCTATGGGGTTATCTTAAATCTAAAGTTTACGCCAATAAGCCGACTTCACTGGCGCATTTGAAAGAAAATATCCGTCACGAAATGGCAGCCATCCCTGAGTCCACTTGCCGAGACGTCATAAGTAATTTTACTGTTCGATTAAATGAGTGCCGAAAACGCGATGGTCTACATTTAGACGATATTATTTTTAAGAAATAAATCCCCAAAAAGTGTATTTTAATAATTAATAAACATTTTTTCTATATACGGCTTACTTTTTTTTAATCGATCCACTAAATATAAAATTTCTTTTGAGACACCTTGTACATCGACTATCCCCCAAAACAAATAGGGTAAACTTCCTAAGCGCCCTGACATCTGGTGGCAATTTGCGGAATATACGAAAGTGACATTGTTTTGTTTTGTTCAATGGAGAAATATGTGTTTCTTTGTTGTTTGTGTTTTATTTTTGTGAATCATGGAAAAAATCAATTTTGTTGTGTTCCGCAATGTAAATCGTGAGTAAGGAAGAATCCTTCTTAAACATTCCATAATTTACCTAAATCGAAAAAAATATCAATTGAAACGACATTTGGAGGCAGAGAGAAAGTGGATCGTAGGTTTTTATGGACCCAAAAACTAAAAATGGGCAAAAATCCAAGCCCATGCATGCATGTTTGCCCGTTGCATTTTATGGAAAGTGATTTTTTACGTCCAAGAAAAGACTGAAAAAAGCATTTATCCCACCCAAAATTTGCCTAAATCATCAGTTGATACATTAAAAGACCCTTCTACTTTTTTAGGCAGAGATATTAATTTTTACTAATATATTTACCATAATGACAGACAGTCAAAAATAATTAAAAATACTATAAAATTTCCTTGAAATTTCTTTAGAATAGTATATTATTACATATCTTGTAAAGCCTCGATTACCTTTAAATTAAAAAAAAGCAGGAAAAATACAACTCGTGTTCATTTTCACCATGTAAACAAATACACAAATAACAGTTTAATGTCACTTTCGAGTGTTCCAGCTTTGCCGCATATGGCGCTGCGATCTTAAAAAGTTTCCCGTATTAACGAACAATACTATGCTGATCTTCTCGACTGTCAAAATAATAGTAATAAGAATAATAATACTAATTTTCCTTCGCACTATTTTTTATCCCGTCCTCGTGTAGATTTGACCTGATTTTTTTTTTTATACAGCAACAATAATATGTAACGCAAGGTTACCGAAACAGATTTTGTTTGCAAAGCTCAGGCGCCTGCCTGATTTTTAGTTTGTTCATAAAAATTATGGAGTTTTAAGACATAAAAAAGAGGCCTGCCTTCTGAAAACGTTGGTGCAAATCAAACTTTCGTAGGATTAATAGTTACAGAGTTTTAAGAATTTATGTTTTTAGGAATTATTACCATAAGATTTGAAATATTTTGCTGGATTTTAACTATTTAAAAAAATTCAGGGACCCTGGGAATCATAAAAAGATGCCTATTTTACCATAAACGAGGCTATGAACACGTTTTTTTTTTTTTTTAATCAGTGCTGTCTTGCTTTAGTTTTGAGAGAACGTACATACATAACACAAACGAACTAATTTATATATTAAATTATGTACATAATCATTTTATAACAGTAGTTTTTAAAATTTAGTTTCCATTCAACTTTTTCTAGGCTTAAGAAAAATTTTCATTAAAATATTTAGATGATTAAAAATCAACGACGGCTATGCTTTTGTCCTTTTTCACAATTATTATTATTATTAATATCTTTTTTAACTAATTGGTAAGATGCAATGATATACGTAGGGTATTCCCAACGTTTAATTGGAACTAATTGGAATTTTCATTTTTCTAAGTTGTCATGATTTCTCTTTTTAAGGATTGAAGTGAACTTTTGCTAAACAAAATTATCAAAAGCCTAACTTAATCGGTAAAAGTAAATCTAGTTCTGCTTAAACCAAAGAAACAGACTATACTTTGCGTCAATTCTAAACGAAATTATGCTAAAGTGCATTAAATACGCGGCCCAAGTATAACTAAACATTCTCGTTTTAAAAGTATTGAATTATTTTTTAGTTATTTTTGTGTTATTCTTTGTGAAACAATGACAGTTCGCTTTTTCCGTGTTGCTATGTATCATACAGAAAATCTAGGCCAATCTGGGACAGAACTAGGGCACTCTACCCTTTGTCCGTGGCCTTCACTCGACTGGATACGTAAATTAATACATGTTTGTCTACATCTAATATTCAAAACTCCTTCCTACACAAATAAATTGTCAACTTAAGAACAAGTAATTTTGTTTGGTAAATAAAATATTTAAAAGGAAAATTACAGACTGGCAAACAGATATATTGACGGTATTTATGCGACGCATATTTAACAAATTAATTTTAAATAATAGATTTAAAAAGTGTCTACAATCTTGATTTAAGAGAAATAAGTACCGTCATTAAATAAAAAGAGTAAAAAGAGTATTACGTGCTATATGGAAAGACCAAGATGGTCTTTCAAAATGGTGGACAATAGTTTCCGGCTGTACAGTGGCGTAACGCCATTTATTAAAATAATTCTTATCGGTACAAAAAGAAAAAATATCAATCTTGATATTTACAAAAGAAGCTAAAGATGTTTATGGTTCTATTATAAATAGTTGCCAGGACCGTAATAATTATTTAAAATAAAGGTGTTTTTCTTATATGCTATTTAGAATGAACTGTATATACTCACATGACATTCCTTCACATTTTTTTCAGGTTTAGGACTTGCTATATTTGAGTTATAAATATAGGCATGTTTAAAAATCGTTTTGTTTTAAAGTCTTTATAGTCTATATTAAATACTTCAAATTTGCACAAACAAAAATCATTCTTTTTTTGAACTTGTCTATTTATGGTAATTTAAAAGTATTAAAATATTAATCATTATCACTATTATCAATGTTTATATTACCATCAGAGTTTGTGTCGCTACTACTGTCATTTAAATTAATAATTATTGAAGATTTATTTGGTGGATTTATAAAAACAATTGTTTCAATTGTCTTTACATGTTCTACACATTTTTTCCAGAAATCACTACTTATTGCCCTTGTTTCGTTTTTAATTAATTGTACTAGAGTGTCACTTTCTGTCAATGTTGTATTTTTCCGGCGCACATTATCTTTTAATTGGCTCCATATTAGTTCTATAGGGTTTAAAACACAATAATATGGCAGCAGCCTTAAAATAGTAGCCACGGCCACATTTTCGCATTCCACGTCCACATTTTCGTACTCCAAATCACCTTGCACAGATTCACTATTTTCACTACAAAAATTAGGAATTTTTGCAAAATCAAATGGTCACCCAAGAGCCATGTTGTTAATGTATGCACGCTATGAACGTTGGAAATTAACTAACAAACAAGTATAACAAATTTTAAAATTTAGGATTATAAATTTGGAAAGTATCCTTATTTGTTTTTAAAAAACTTCTACTGAACTAGTGTTATATCTATTCTATTTAAATTTAAAATGACCTTATATTCTTTTTACAGCAACGAGTCTTAAGATTACTGCCATAAACCCATTACGGCTTTGTTAAGCTTCTTAACAAGAGTGGCCATTTCATTTTGGTAATACTATGCTCTCGGAATTCAAATCTTCGTCTGCGCTGGAGTGGGAATTAGGAATTACAACTTCTGAAACAGACGAAGACTCCGAATCTGATTGGAGCACTTGTCTTCTTACACCACTGGTAGATGGTTGTAAAGAACTTCATATATGATTCACAGCGACTGTACCTATTATAAGTGACAGCTCATGACCGTGTCGATGAACTTCATCCCATTCTTCAGGAATATTCAGATCAATTCTGTAAAAAATTACTGTGTAGTAAAAAATTACTGTATAGTAACGTTACTACAAGATAAAATATTATAATAAGTATAAAGACTTTCATTGATGATAGTAACTGACCTTGCTCATAGTGACATATTTAGTTTCTATTATCATAGTAACTGAGTTACAGAATTGGTCTGATTGTTAATTTCATATTTAATGATGAAAAAAATACAAAATATGGACGTAAAGAAACATTAACTATGGAGACGTTATATTGATATATTACGCCACTGGAAATTACCTGTCAAGTTTAAATAGTATTTATAATCTAGAACAGCGGTTCTTAAACTGTGGTCCGCGGACCCCTGGAGTCCGCGTAGCCTTTACCGGAGGTCCGCGAAACATTTTTGACATTAACTTTACATCCCTCAACTTTTCGATTTTACTCAAATAACTCATTTAATAAAAATCCTATATGGTCAAGACTTTTTGTATTTGTTGTTATCTAACTAGTTATTGACATAACTAAACAATAATTAGTAAAAATTTATTTATTTTTATTCAACTGCAAATTATTTACAGAAAACATATTATAATAAGATCTATTTTGACCAATATTTGACCAAGAAATGTTTGTATGAGTTTAACGTATTATAATTTGTAACTTTTTTTATTCTTTTTAGTACTATTTTTATTAGTTTTATGTTTTTTATTCTATATGCTAATAAAAATGCTCCTCTATAAATGCACAAGACCATTTACCATAACCAGCGAAACATTTTTACCAATATTTATTACAACATATATTACTAGTCTCAAGAACGATGTAAAATGCCTAGAGTTGGGATGGGGTCCGCAAAAAAAAAATGTTGTTCAAGAGGGGGTCCTCGGACTACATAAGTTTAAGAACCCCTGATGTAGAATATATAGATAGACGTTTAAAGCAATTATGTAATCATACAAATTTGAGAGTAGGTAAATAAGTATTTTTTCTGTGTAACATTTTAAAATAAGTAACTGAACCGTATTGTATTGTAAGGTGACACATTGACAATATTAAAAAAATATAATTGTTTATGTGAAAAGATAAGCTAATCTGTAAATATTCGAAACATTTTTTGACTCTTTGGTCCAGTTTTACAATTTTTTAACAGATTTTTTAAACAATTTTTTATAATAATAATTGTTAATTTATAGTTTTATCAATACAGTTGTTTTTGGAAGTAACAAGAGATTAAAAACAAAAATGATTCAGAGTGAATCACCGACAATATCGTTTTATGGTAATGTTACTCCTCTGTAATCGACATAACATAAAAACAGACGCCAAAATGTGTGGAACAGCAAAATATTGTCAGCAAATTTCGTAACGCTTCGTCAACAAAATATTAAAACATTGTTTATTATTTGTGCTGTAAAATGCGATTTTAGATCTTGAAATTAATTTTAAGCTATTTAAACTCGATGTTATTGTCTGTCCAAACTTATTTTGAATTGTTATTGGGAGGAGTAACGCAGGAGACTATTAGTGGAGATTATCTCAAATTTTCTCAGGTACAAAATGTTTAAAAGAACAAATGTATTGAGAAATTTATATTTTCATTGCTTTGCAATTACACTATTTCATAAATAAATTTTGAAATTATACTTCATATATAACAAAGCAAAATAGGGGATAGGCATGATTTGTTTTTTATTTTTTATTATATTCCTCTTGTTGCATATAACATAAAAAACAGTTTTGCATTATTATTTTTTTTTTTAATTTGAAGGTTTAAAAAAATCATAAATGTATGTAGCGCGCGAAAACCACCTGTGACGTCATACCCTGCATAAGTGTACTGCGTACAATCTACCCAGTGTACAGCGTACAGCCTACACAGTCTGTCATGAACTTATTTGCTTGTATAACTTTTATAGATTGTGTAAAGTTAGAGTGATTTTAATTAAAATAAAGTTTAATTCTATAAAAACAATTTATACATGTTTACCGAATTAAATTTTATATTAAAATATATAACCTATATTGCAGTATTTCAATTATACCTCTAACGTTTTGTAACTTCATGTAAACAATGTAATAAAATTCTGACATCTAAATTACATAAATATTTACATTTTACAGAGTTGCAGCGTTTATTGTTTACATAAAGTTATAGAATACATAAATGGTTTACTTACAAGTCTGTTTTGACACCACGTATTTCTTCAGCACTGTAGCATTCATTATTTTTCATATATTCCATGAGCATAAAAGCATCAATGTTGGGTAAATTATCACTCTGAGCCCAAACAAAATCTTTATCTGCTATTTTAATTATAAATGCGTGAAAAATTGTTTAAAAACAAATACAAAACTCTCGAACAATACAATATACATATGTAAAGATTATGTTGTAGTCTGGGCTGTCTGGGGTTTGACGTCATGCTCAGTCGTATTTACTCGACAACCTTCGCGCTGTGGTCGGCTTATTTCAAATTTACAATATTTTAATTAAAAAAATTGGCTGTAATATTAATTAAAATGTGATTTTTGTTTTGTTAGGTGACATAACTAACATTAACATATCAAAAACATGTAGTTTTAAGGAAATATAAATTTTATGCGTATCCCCTATTGTACATATACGAAGATGTACGCGTAATACTTATTGTGACTTATCGCTACCTTGAGTTTAAGATGGCGCTGGCACGTGTAAGCACTCGAAGCAAAACTGACGCTATTTCACGCCATTGCAGCAGTCAAAACTCAGCCATCGAAGAGGCTATACGTGTGTGTAACTGCTCAAACAATTTCTAATAACGAATTCTTCAATACTAGAGCGCAAAAACATAATATCCGTAACACGTGTAAAAGTGCAACGAGTGATAAAAATTTCGACTTAACTTCGAAATGTCGCAAACTTTTGCAAAGAAAATATGTAACATGTTATAAGATTCGGGTGCAGGAAGAAAGAAAACCAAATACCGTACAAAATGAGAACTAAACAAACGAGTATGGCGAGGGAGAGAGCGCTGTATAACTGCGGTGCGCGGCATCAACAACAGCTCCTAGCACTTACACCTCGAAGCCGGTGGTGCCTATATAAAAACGAATTAAATTTATCGAAATAAATGAAATTCATTGCAAACATCGTTTAATTACTACACACAAACGACCTTGACATATTTTACCTAGCGGATGTGTCCCTGACATTGACCTGCCCGATATTTTTATTTTGTTTTTTATTTTTGAAGTTTTTATTTAATAGTCTCAAATAAATACTGAATAAATATTCAACTCCGACACATTTAGTTTTGTAAATGAAAAAATAAGCTACCACAGGACCGACCGCCATCACAAAGTACTTGTATAAAATACATTCTAGCAGCAGAGTAGAAATAACTTGGCCCAATATTTTCTAACAGAGATATTATTTATCATGACCATGGAAACGTTAAATATAAGCATTGGCGCAGCCAGGATTTTTTCTGGAGGGGGCCCGGAAGACAGGATTATTTAAATTATAAATAATGTTTTCACAAAAAAAAGGTCGTTACCTCCAAAATCCAAGTGATGAGCAAAAAAAAAGTCCTCACCTCCAAAATTCATGTGATGATAAAAAAAAAGGTCCTCACCTCTTCCTGGGGAAGGGCCGGGCCCGTCGCCCCCCCTTTGCTGCGCCACTGCATATAAGTATGAAAAATAGATACTTATAAAAATCTCGAAAAAAAAATCAAAATTTTTTCGCTTATCAAAAAAAGTCTCAAATTTTTGTTAAATAATTTTTTTCGAAATATATCTCTGTTGTGAAATATTCGCAAAAATCTTAAAACCGACACAAGTAAACTACCATTTCTAGTTAACCGATTTTTACCAAAAGTTGACAAACTCATGCCATTGATGTCAAAAGCTTAAATATGTTTCATAAAAATCCTTTTAGCCGAATTTGCTCTGCACGTGTACACAGACGGACGGACAGACAGACAAATAGACAGACAGACCGACAGACGTCATGCTAAAAATAGTCAAAACGTTATGTAGGGACCTCAATTCATGGAGATCCATCGAAATCTCGAAATGTCAAAATCGGTATGATCACAATACCTCTTTTATTATATGTTGGTGGTCGGTAAAAAACGTATAGTGCGTTTCTTTGGTTTAAGCGGAACTAGATTTTCGAATCTAATAATTTTTATCGATTGAATTAAACTTTTCATCATTTTGTTTAGCAAATACCAACTTCAAAAGTTAGCTAGTGACAACTTAAGAACATTAAAATTCCATTTAATTCCGCTTAAACGTTCGGAATAGCCTATAGATATCTATTTGAAGTGGATCGATGATCGTTCCAGTACTATTTTTTAGGGTTTTGTAGGTATGACCAATGCATCATATATAGTATGATATGCATCATGTATAAAAACCCTTATACCGTCATTTTGTCATCTGTCTGTCTGTCTGTCTGTCTGTCTGTCTGTCTGTCTGTCTGTCTGTTCGGTAAAAATTGTAGCCAAACGGCTAAACCTAGAGAGTTGAAAATTGGCATGTTTGTACAACTTTTTGACCCGCACATAGGAAAAATACTAAAACATCTAAAAAACATATCCCCCTAAAAATATAAACAAATATGTGCTCATCGAAAAAAAAAATATTTTTTTAAAATTCTGAGTAGGGTATCAAATGAAAGCCCTTAGTACGTGGATTAACGATCAAAATTTAATTTTTGCAAAATAAATTATTTTGAGGCGATTTTTGCCAAAATTGTGCAAAAAAATTTTTGTCCCACACCCTGTAACCCAGATGGTTTAAACTAAAAATGTGAAAAAATTCTAAGTAATGTATAATGGTGTGAACCGGAATAGTACAACAGGAATTTTTGATCAGATTATGTTTTCGGAAAATAACGCATTTTTTGTGTTTTTTGGTTGACGATGCATACATGTTATACACTTATAACACACTAAGTTGATAAGCGTTTGGTGGTCTAGTGGCTCAGTTGCTCGACAACCACACAGGATCGTTATTCACTACACAGGTTCGTTCCTGGCTTGTGGAGTCAATTTTATTTTTTGTTTTTTTTTTCATATTTATTATGTTTAAATTAATTTGTTAAAATTCTAGTTATATTTTAGCACATTTTGAATTGAATTTTCAAGAGCGTAAATTTAATAACCAATTGGAATTATATTTTCATTCTGTGTCATTTATACGAAGCCAGAGGGGCGGAGCGTATGATTTAAGACAACCAATGAAAGCCATAGGCCCAATTTTCAAAATCTTAATGAACCTTGTTATATAAAAAAAATACTGCACTTATTTAGAAACCTAAATAATGATATTAGGTATTCGAATTAATATTAAAAAACAAATATTTTAACATAAAATTTGTTTTTAAAGCACTGAGATTAACAGACGATAAATTATTTTAAACAGATCGTTCATTTTGCCGTGGTTACTACAAAGCAAAATTTGTCCTACACACTCAGCATGCCGCCTTCACTTATTATATACCTGCGAAACCCTGCAATGTGTGAAAATTCACACTTCACATCAATTTTTTTAGGATTACACTACTGGTTTGGTGTTAGTGGAACATATAAATATTACACTCCACTTTTACGCTTTAGCAATCCTTAATTATAATAAGTACAATATCGAAAGATAAGTGTTATGTGCAAAAAGATCATTAATCTTAAACCCCGGTCTAAAAATAAATCCAATTTATTATCTTTAAGGTTTATAAATTTTCATGAAACCTCACTAATACACATACAATTGAATTTACTTCTTAAAATGTGTGCAATATTAAATTCTCAATTTTGAAGTTCAAGTGCCCGGGGATATTACATATTATAAAAGACTAAGCTGAAATCCCTTATCTAATTCCGTAGAAATTATTTTATTCCTTGAAATTATATTAAAAGTATTTTTAGAAATACCATATAGCAAAGAATGGTTTGTAGGTCATACGAGTTTTGATCCAAAAATTCGCGGAAGAACGTCATAAAACTTCATTAATTATAAATTATTTTACATCTACCATAAATTATGAAAAACTGAAACACAAGTTACGATTATAGGTATGACGCTGAAAGTAAATATCTATATACTCACCAGGAGTCGAACTCGCAAATTAAGAATTTCGCGTTCTAGTCCCAACACCATTGGGTTATGAAGGTGAGTAAGTATATGAGGAGTATATTTCCAAAACGTCGTTTGTCCATTTTTCAAAAGTTAGGAACAGAGCCGCATAAGGGGGGCGGAGGGGGCGACGGCCCTGGGCGCACTAAGCTAAAGGGCGCTGACGGGCTTGACTAAGGGGCGCCATTGCAAAGACGAGGACTTTTTATTTTGCTCGTCACTTTGATTTTGAGAGGTGAGGACCTTTTTTTTTGCTCATCACTTAAATGTTGAGATACTGTCTGCCCCTAGCGCAAGTTTTCCTTACTGCGGCTCTGGTTAGGAGTAGGCATTAATGTTGCCAATAAAACAATAAAATAAATTTTTTAAGAGACAAAAAAAAATGATTTTGAAGAAATTCCTAATTTATTTAGTGAAAATAGTGCATCTGTGCAAGGTGATTTGGAGTGCGAAAATGTGGACGTGGCTACTAAAGAAAATTGTCATTTGTCACAAGATTACAAAGTTCTGATACTGAATGTTTATAAAAAGTTAGTTTCGGAAGGTAATGACAAACCTATACTTAGAATTACGGAATTAACTATAGTGCGTTCGAAGGTGAGTTTGCAGTATAGCTCTTATGGAAAATGGGAGCGGTGTTGCCAAATGTTGTAAAAGTGTCAAATATGTCAATTATAATAATATGAAAAACTCGTATGATTTACAAAAATCAACTCTTATAAAACTCAAAATAACAGTCAACAAAAACAAATGGCCATTTGTAGAATACTGCGTCTTCACAGATCAGCGCGTTTTAGAGCTGGCAATGTCGACAAGCAAGAAAAGGATAGTGTCATTGTGTAAACCCATTAGAGAGTATGAAAAAGAACTACTGCAAACTCACCTTTGAACGCACTATAGTGTTCCATACAGAACAATTCAACGTATCATTGTTCGTGGCAAAAATCAGCAGCGAAAACGACCCGATTTACGTTCTCAAGAAAATAGTGCCGACTGTGCATCTTAATAAAAAAATTGGAAGAAAACGGAATAGAATTTACTTACAAAGTTAGCTATATGTATAATTATTTGAAGTTGCTAGGATTTATTTTTGCTGCAAAAAAGGAATGATTTTTGTTTGTGCAAATTTCAAGAATTTAATATAGACTATAAAGACTTTAAAACAAAACGATTTTTAAACATGCCTATATTTATAATTCAAATATGGCCAGTCCCTAAGCCTGATATACAGTTCAATCTAATTAGCATATAAGAAAACACGTATATTTTAAATAATTATTACTGTCCTGGCAACTACTATTAAGGAGGGTTGGGTCTTAACAGAACCATAAACTCAGTAGGTATAATGCTTATACTGTCAGCCATTATTGGAATCAATAAGTGAGGGTGGCCATTTAATTTTAGAAATACTATACTTGTAACTATGTAATTTGGTATCGGAATTTAGTAACCCTACCTCCGACGAAGTTACCTTTGAAAACAAAGACCTAGTGCTACGTCAAAAACCAGTTGTAATCCATAATTTTTAACAGATTTAACAATATAAAATATTCAACAGAGTTAAACTTTTTGAATTGGGGAAGTTGGATGCGGAGAATACTTAATAAACAACTTTTTAAAGAAAATAAACGAATGTTAAACGGAAGAGGAAAGAAAAATAAAAATAAATAAGAGACAAAAGACTAAATGAAAAGGGAAAAATTAATTCAAAATTTTCAGAATCTAATTAAGAGGAATTTAAAGTAAATAAAGGAAATAAATTAGTGAAAAAGGATGGGGATTAGGAGAAATTAGGATTAATATGATCTTGATTTAAATTTATTTAGATTCATCATTGTTTCTAGGGTTTTGTAGATATGACCAAAAAACCATTATAACGACAGTCGTGTCTGTTTGTTAGAAATAAACAGACCAATTCTGTAACTCAGTTACTATGATCATAGGAACTAAATTTGTCTCTATGAGCAAGGTCAGTTACCAGCATGAATGAAAGTCTTTTTATAATATTTTATCTTATAGTAACGTTACTACACAGTAATTTTTTACAGAATTGATCTGATTTATAATAGATTGAGTCTTATTTATAATAGATCCATAACTCCGAGTAAAAATCAGAGTACTCCCTTTGTTCTGTTTATTATAAACAGGCGTTCAGAACAGTATACCTCTTTGTATTAATATGCTATGCATTAAGTTTCGGTTGTGGTTTTTGGTTCACAAGTACAAAAGTTATACCAATGTAAGACACCCACATGCAAAGCATACGATAGTGTAGTGGTTAGAGCACTGGTGTCGTAAAATTCGCTGGAAACGAAGGGTTTCGAGTACGGAGTGAATTTTATTTTTTGTTTTTTTTTTGCTTTTTTATTATGTTGAAATTATTTTGTCAAAATTCTAATTATATTTTGACAAATATTGCATTTAATTTTTAAGAGCGTAAATTTAATAACCAGTCTTATTATATGATTAACAGACGATAAATTATTTTAAAAATATCGTTCATTTGGCCGTGATTACTACAAAGTAAAATTTGTCCTACACACTCAGCATGCCGCCTTCACTTATTATATACCTGCGAAACCCTGAAATGTGTGAATATTCACACTTCACATCAATTTTTTTATTTTTTAAGTCACCTTATGTATCCACAATTTATAATTTTTTAACTAAATACCAACAAAACCCTTAATGTGTGAAAATTCACACTTCACATTCAATTTTTATTATTGTGCTGTTCATAGGTTGCACATTTTCTTTGAGAGCTTTTTGTGTCTTCCCGTATAAATTGTATGTTTTTTGACATGAGAATTTAGAGTTGCCCGGACGACGAACGTTTGATATGTTATTCTGTTCCTGTTGCTATTCCTGGCCACGTCCTCACAGTCCGAAATATATTCACGTCGCGACGTCCTCGGTACCCCAGTAACCGGCGCTCAGCGTCCACATTCGACCGGTTTCTACCATTGTTTTCCGTACAGAACAAGACATTGAAAAGACATTATTCTATTAATTGATTAAGTAAGAACGGAAAATGAATTATTGTTATTTGTCAATTTAATTGAACCAACACAAAAGTAAAATAAAGTAACTTATTAAAATGTTATTTACGAATGTATTTTGTATATCATCTTGTGTTAGTTAAATTTAATGTTTTATTGTGAAGATTTTTGTAATAATAGTGCCACCAAATTATTGGAACCTATGTGTTCTGTTGGTGTGGCCAAATAAGTATAAATAAATAAATAAATAAATAGCTTTCTGCGAAAAGTGACTAAGTCCAGATTTTACGGTTTTGGATTTTTTTGTCCAAATCAATGCAAATTACCACATCTATAATAGGACATTTGTTTACCTAAATTACCTAATTATCTTAATTACCTTATTAGTCTACCTAATTTACCAGGTAGACCTTTAAATATTAATATACCTACAGAATAAATTAAAAACAAATTTGGCAAAAAAACATTAAAGGAGTTTAACCAAAATCTTATTATTGTATATGACTATTTAGTAGATTTTCGTTCATAATAAGATGAACTAAATGTTTTATTATCATGTAAATTTTTAGACCATTCTTAATTATGCATTGTGACTGGTCTAATTAATGTTTATATAAGCCTGTCACTTTATAATATATATAACCTAGATTTTAATTTTAATTTAAAACAATTAAATAAAATATAAAATCATTTTTATTAATCACCTAAGTCATAAATCAACAATTTATTAGTTTAAGCCACATATACACCCAACGAACAAACTTCAACGAGCAACAGTTTGTCACGAATACTTACAAGCAAACAAACAGAAACGAATACCAGTCTAATAACAGTTTCATCGTTCTCACTTATCGCACGCACACAATCCCAAACGTACAGATATTTTTAAAGTACCAACGATGTTTGCTCGTTTGTATTCGTTGATACGTCCATACCTATATGTTCGTGCGTCATTTGTGTATGAAAACCAAGTAGGACGATGTTTGAACATCAACGACGAATGTACGAAGAGGTAAATCGCATAACGATTTAAGATACATCTCACAAATACAATATGTTAGAAAGAAACAGAACATTAAATGTTTATCCTTGAACTAGTATTGTAAGGTTTGCAAGTCGACCTTGATGTGCAACATTTATACCCTTTTCACACTAGATCTTTAAAACGAGTGAACTTAAAGTTCACCGATGTTTTAGATCGGTATGGTTTCAAACTTGATGTTTAAATCTCCGGTGCTGTCATCAGCTACAGTAATTTTGTCCTTAAGTTACCGTCATGAAATTACCAGTTTTGAACTGTCTGCGCAGACGCACATTTTGAATTATTATAAACAAATATGGATATTTCATTTCATTCTACAATAAAGACACTACAATAAAGAATATATTACACCTGTATTAACATGTAAGTCGATACATTTTATCTCAATTATTGTAGCTCTGTATTTTATTAAACACATTATTAAAATAAATAATTTTACTATAACAACAAGTATAAACTTCTTATAACGTCGATATAATACAGAATTCTTGTTTATGATAATATAAAATGTTGACAGCACAAATTCAAGGAGTATTTTTTTATAATAGAAATTAAGTTGGCAATGCGGACGAAGTTTAAGACGTAGATCTCTGTCTTAAACATCGCTTGTATTTAGACGAGGCCATACGGTTTCACATTAGCGTTTAAAGATACATTCACTTTAACATCCGATCTTAAAGTTCTAGTGTGAAAAGGGTATTACTGGTGCTACTTTATTAAAGTAGATCCGTAGTGGCCCGTCTGTATTAGGATAAATCATGATACACACTAAAAACAGTAGTATTAAATGGGCTTCATTGTACACTAAAAAATGGACTTTTATTGTACCATGAAGTCCCTCGCTTTTCGTGTTAATTTTTTACACTTCTTTTTTGGTTTAATTTAGTGTAAAGTTTACACTTACATTAAATTTAAATTATGGTTAAATTATGGCGTTAAGAAAATAAATAGTGTTAATTTTAACAATGAAGATTTACGCGGTGATTTGGTTAAAAAGAGTGGACTTATACTTTTTTTAAATGAAAATTTTAACACTAAAATTTTAACCGAACTGAGAATGAACTTTTACACTTATGAATTTTTTGCTGTGTAATTATAAGGGTTTACATTAGGATAGTTCTACGCATCCTAGTATTTGGGATAGGATAGTGGTTTGGAAACTGGGTTATTTACTATTCCACTAGTTTACCCCCAACTATCATATTTTTTATTTTGCTGACATAATTTTTAAGAGAGACAAGCGACGAAAAAAAGGTCATCACTTGAAAATTTAGGAATTTTTTATTTTAGGTACACGTTCGACGTAATTGACACCCCCGGCTTTCGACTGAACTTTCTGCTTTGTTTCGAATGAATATCGTATACCTTATGCTTGTGTGTTCCAGTTGTGTAAGCGTATACCCCCATTATTTTTATGATATATGTACAGTAAAGGTCTACAGATTTTTTTTTTAATTTCACGTTTATGGCCTTTGCAACTGAGGCAATTAGCCAGGACAATTCCAATTTTTCTTAATGAAAATTCCATGCCTGAACGGGATTTGAACCCGAGACCTTAGCAACGCAGGGCACGTGTGTTACCACTACGCTACGCCGGTCGGCATCTGTCTATTGATTTTACGACTATAGCTATGGCTACTAGGTTATCCCAATTAGAATGCTTTCCTCACGAGATCAGGCCAGTTACGTCATCGTATATACGCCAAATAATGACGTCATACCAATAGCAACAGAGTTTGCAGGTGGTTCTACGTCCTTTGCTTGGCAACGAAGCGACTGTACGAGTTCTGGTTTCTGCGCATGTGACGTCACTGGCCTGATCTCGTGGGCAAAACCCTTTACTATCCTAATGTAAACGAGGCCGTAGTACTATAGTCTTTTTGTTATTTCCTAGAAGTAAATGCAAAAGGAAAATTTGCATTAGAACATTTTAAGAAGTATTTATGTTTACAAACCTATGGTAAGATTCCCACAAGTATTAAATTTAACAATAGGTTGCATCTGAAAATCAATGATGTGGTTAATTTATCTGACATTTTGACAGAATTTAGAGATTGGCAGTTTGATGTAATGGCTGCCGTTGTCATGAAAATTTGCTGTATGTAAAAACGACTCGTCGGTAGCCAATCACAGATCAGCTTTCTGGCAGTATTTTTGAATCGCTCCTTCGAATTAAAAAACAGAGTATAGCAAGTGATGAATAGTGTTCTCTTATATTCAACGTTGTGCTTTTATTTTGGTTTGTATTCGTTAGTACATTCACATCTACAGAGCCCATTTATTCGTTCGTCAGTCGTATATGCTTTATTATCATATCTCGTTTGTTTTTCTCAATAAAATTTTATCGTTCTGTCTACACTTTCTCGTCTTATTATTTAGCACTGAATACTTAAATTGTACTCGTATTTTTTAACGTGAAATGCCACAATTTGTATGAAAATTACAGTTATATGTCGCCTCGAGAACTTTAGAAATTATTTTCAGAGTTATGCTTTGTTAAATTTCTTTTGTACAAAGTTATAAAATAAAAAAAGAAGTATTTTAAAAATAGGTTAATCCCTGCTGGAGGGTTAGGAAATGTGTTGAATTTTAAGTATGTTCTAGATTAGGTTAGGTATTTAATTTAATGATGTAGTCCTACATCAACATTTATCTGTTTTTCTATGTCTGTCCATCTGACATTCATGTGAAAACGGCTAGATATATTTCATGTCATTTGGCATGATGACAAAACCAAATAGGGATTGCATTTTCATTGGGGTGGAGGGGTGCAAATAACAAATAATGGCATTAAAAAATTATTTTCATTGCTATTTTTTAAAGCCGCGCACGAATTCGCGAAATCCCTTGTGACATTTCACGAAACCTCAGTTAAGAAATAATTATAAAGTCGGAAGTCAATTAACTAAAAGTTTCTGTGACATTTTTACGTTACTCTCAGAGTAATACCAGTTCCGTTACTTTAAATTGTAATAAATAGTGTTCTTTTTAATAAGTCAATTTTACAGTTGAAATACTTAGCTTATTCTTGTGGAACGTACATTATAAAATAACTTAGGGCCTTTACATTTTGATGTTAAAATATGTTATTTTAATTGTTAATAGGAGGAATTTTGTAAACATGTTATCACTAAACTAAGAGGTATAATTAATTAGACTAGAAGAACTAATTAGTAAAAGTAAAAGATTGGGTAAGGTTAGGTTAGAACCTCCTTCACTGTTTAAAAATATAGGTAATTTATCTATAAAAAAACTAAAGTTCAGTGCATGGGTATAAAAAATGGATATTTGCCAGGTGAGGTTCGGTCATTTATAAAGAATTTGCGATGAGTAATAGAGCAAGAGCTAGGTAATTGGACGGGAAATGTCGTACAAAAAAATAACAAATGATATTGCTACTAGAACACATAAAATTATTAAAGTCTATTACGAGGATTAGCTTTTATGTTTTTATAAACGACCACTAGATGGCAATATTTAAATGTGTCATTACTATATACGTAAATTTTACATTTTTTATTGTGAAATTAGTGGCAGCTTATAAATTGACCAAGTAGTTTGTTGACAGTGAGCGTTTAAAAGACAAGTTTGTGGAATAAATTACTCCTGAAGGTTTTCGTTGGATGATTTTTTTACGATTTAAGTAAAGGCCTAACTCAACAACAATGCATAGATTCACTTTGTTCAACTTTTGGTAATGAAGCACCATCAGAAAAGACTGTTTACAATTGGTTTGCATAATTTCGCCTTGGTCGTGCGTCCGTCAGTAATGAATCTCGTGAAGGTCCAAAAATCGGTTGTGATTAAAAAAAACATCGATGCTGTGCACAAAATAATTGAAAAAGATCGGCATGTGACTTACCGTGAGATAGAGGCATTCTTTGGTATATCGCAGACTGCAATACATTCGATTTTGTATGAACATTTAGCTGTGAAAAAGATCTATTCCCGAAGGATTCCACATAATTTGACCGAAACTAAAAAAAAGGCTCGTGTTGATTGGTTCATAAAAAAGTTCTTCATTTCCAAAATACAAGTAAGGAAAAAAAATAAAACTCATGAACTCTAAAACACAGGTGTGTTCCCTAAAAACATGCTTTTTGAGTGCTTGAGGGGAGGGCTCAAGACCTCTAGCCCCCCCCCCCCCCTTTACTGGAAGCGCCTGATGTTGATGCCACTCTTCATATTAGAATTCAGCTTTCTAAAATCAAACCAGATTTTGATAGAATATTGAAAGAAAAGAAGTTTAATCCTTCACATTAATTACCAATTTGAATAATATTTGCTTTTCCATTATTAATCTGTTTATTGTATTTTCAATAAATTCTTTTTGATTTATTGTTTAATATTTATAAACAGTAAAAATTGTTGGGAACAAAACTAGTAAAAGGTGTGACAGAAGATGCTATGGTGGCATCAAAAGGATCCAGGCATCAAAAGGATCGATGAAGGTAGAGATACAAAAAAGATATGCGAAAAGGATGAAGACTTAATAAAGAATGGATTGACGAAATTAGTAAATCCCCTGGCATCAAGCAAAAATTATCCTTTGCCATAGGCGCCCGCAGAAATTATTCTAGGGAGGGGGCAAGACCAAAACATAGATATAGATGTCATATTCGAACAATGCTTTCCACGTGGCGGGTCTGGGAACGATCCCCGCTGAGGATAAACATTTATTTTCTAGTTAAAAATGTGTTCTCTATAAAAATCATCGATTTAGTAAATAAGAACTTAGTAAATAGCCAAAGTTGCTAAAGCAAAAATATAATAAACAATAGTTTTTTTTTATGAATTTTATTGATAATTGGTTCCAAAATCCAGGGGGGTGGGCAACTGACCCATCTTGCCCCCCCTTGCGGGCGCCTATGTCCTTTGCCTGTACCACTTACCTAGTTATAGCACTGTACTTAATCACATTTTATTTTTAAAACATGATTTTAAAATCCGTAACAAAAGATTTTATATATAACCTAAAATATCTCTAAAAGAGAATTTAAAAATTCTAATTATATAGCATTGAATTATTTGAGGTTAAAAGTGTTCTAAAAGTGGGGTTATGTAAGTGAGTCTCATACGAAGACAGAAATAGATAGGCCGAGCAATTGCCGAGTGGATAGACTGGTATAACTTCGTCGTACAATCACGAATTATCGAATACATTTGAGATCAGCCTGAGATTTAGAAAAATAGAACTGGGCTGTTTATAATTATACTTTATACCATGGTCAGTTTTACTCATTGTATTTATTTTTAGAAAAGTTATCTTTAAAACAGGATATGATGTGTACTTGAAGGAAACAATTTTATAAAAAGATGTATTTTTAATTAATACAGGGTGTTGTTGGGAATTGTTTAAGCATTAATAACATCTTTATTATAAGAGATATGAAGGAGATTAAATTAGGAAAGATGAAGTATTTTACTCTACAAATAACATAGGAAAAACAATTGGCCATGAAATAAACTAGTAATTTAAAAAAAAAAACAATTTTTTGAATGGAACTCCTTATTTTTTGTCTGCCGCATAGAAATAGTTATTTGTGTACCATGGCCAAAAACTAGGTCTTTTTCGGCCGCATCTGAATTTAAGGCCGAAGCGCAGCCGAGGACTTTATACAGATAAGGACTATCAGATTGGTATAAATATCTGTTTAGTTTATGTTTAGTGAAAAATAAAATCTTGTATGCACCATTGACGTTACTGAATGAATACGCCCATCGTGCATAAATAGCTGTTACAATCACAATGAATATGCAAGAATTACCCTAATCTATCGAGAAAAATGCACAAAACGCAACAGAAAGTTTGTTACCACTTAAATTTAAATAGAAATATGAAAAAGAATACGAAACCTTTAAACTATGCCAATCAACAAATAAGGTACCGGCCGTAAATGAGACAAATACAAGGTGTCTCAAAAGATATTTTATATTTATTTAGCTTACTGCGTGAACGCAACGTATCCGAGGGGCGCGGGGGTTATGGTCAATCGGTAGCCTGGCTCTTGGGAATTCAGTCGCTATGGAGCGTTTCTCGGGAGCAGACCGCGCGTTATGCATGCGAGAGTTTTACAAAAACGGTGATTCGGCGACTGTAGCGCGTAGAAAATTCTGCAGTATTCGAGGTTTTCGCCACTTAAATGATGCGCCAAGCATTCCTCTCATTCGACATTGGGTTAAAAAGTTTGAAGAGACTGGTACAACGCTGGATAAATCAAAATCCGGGCGACCTAGGTCATCAAGAACGGTAGAAAACGTGGAGAATGTTAATCAGTCTGTTCGTGACGACCCGAACCTTTCAATTCGGAAGCGCGCAAGTGCTTTAAATGTGCATAGATCATCATTACATCGCATTATGCACAAAGACCTAAAGCTGCACCCCTACAAAATTCAATTGGTGCAAGAATTAAAGCCCCAAGATGCCAGTTAGAGGCTTAATTTCGTAAATCAGGTGATTGAGCGATTTTCAACGTTTACCAACATTTTGTTTTCGGATGAAGCTCATTTTCATCTTAATGGCCACGTAAATAAGCAGAACTGCCGCTACTGGAGTGCAACGAATCCGAAACGCAAACATCAGAAACCCCTACATTCGCCTAAGGTGACTGTATGGGCTGCGATGTCGGCGCGAGGAATTATCGGCCCTTACTTTTTTGAAGACGAAAGGGGGCGTGCAGTTACAGTGAATTCAGAGTGTTATGTGGAGATGTTAGACAACTTCTTGGTACCTGAACTGCAAAACTTTCCCGGCTATAACCAAAGAACATGGTTCCAACAGGACGGAGCAACTTCACACACGTCCAATATGTCTCTGCCACGTGTTCGTGAAAATTTCACAGGCAAATTGATCTCCCGGAGAGGTGACATAAATTGGCCTCCACGCAGTCCAGATTTAACCCCTATGGACTTTTTCCTATGGGGTTATCTTAAATCTTTAAGTTTACGCCAATAAACCGACTTCACTGGCGCATTTGAAAGAAAATATCCGTCACGAAATGGCAGCCATCTCTGAGTCCACCTGCCGAGACGTCATAAGTAATTTTACTGTTCGATTAAATGAGTGCCGAGAACGCGAGGGTCTACATTTAGACGATATTATTTTTAAGAAATTAATCCCCAAAAAGTGTATTTTAATAATTAATAAACATTTTTTCTATATACGGCTTACTTTTTTTTAATCGATCCACTAAATATAACATTTCTTTTGAGACACTTTGAGGCATTTGTTGAGGGCATAATGAGAGGACGTTATGGATTCATAATGCTCGGGTTGTTATGCATAAGTTTAAATATCTCGTATTCTAGGCATTATGACCAAATAACAACGAAGTGAAAAATAAAAACATTTTAATTAAAATTTAGTTCTTTATTGTTGTACTATTAAAATATATCTCCATTTGTTCAAATAAATAACATTCTTCCCATTTAAATTGATAGTAAATCTAACGTGTTTTATCAGGTTTTGTGTTATGTGTGCAGTTTACAATATTGTTTTACTGTGAAACAAACACGTAAAATATATTTATTTAAATTGACGTAAGAGTAGGTTCGCAAGCAAATCAGATAGAGCATTTCAGAATATTTACTCAGTCACGAAAATAGAAACGATTATTGTTTTAAGGTTGTGCTAATTTTGAAGGTCAGTGGATGGATTCAAGCTTAAGTTATTTAACAACAATATCAATTACGAATATTTTTAACAGCAAAAAAGAAGCAGTCTTTGGCCAAAACTTTTGGACGGTTATGGGAATATAATATTTTTTAGTCTCTACAGCTGAACTATATCCAAAATAATCAGTGTCAGAGCAAGGCGCGCACCCAGAATTTTTCTTGGGGGGTGGGGTCTCAGAAGCTAAAATATTTACGCAGGAAAATCGACTTAATATTGTGGTGCGTCTTATGGTCCGAAGATACAGGTGCGTTGTTTAGAAAAGTGTGCGATGTTAGTGTGGAATCAATTCAGAGCGCATAAAACAGAATCAAACAAGAAAATATAATAGAAATGGATACAGAATTAGCTGTCATTTCTGGAGGCCTTACAAGTCAACTTCAACTTTTGGATGTGTCGATTAATAAACCACTTAATAATTTTGGGAAGAGTTGAACAAATTAATGATAAAGCCAAATCACAATGTTACAACTTTAAATTTTTTTTTTAATTCGAATAGAATTACAATTCAATATTGTCTCCCTCAAAATAACTTCCTTGGGAAGACACACAGCGCTGGAGACGGTTCTTCCAATCGTCATAGCAGTGCTGGAACTCGGATACTGGATTAGCTTTCAGCTGGTTGGTTACGGACGTTTGAATGGTTCCGAGTGTCCGAAAATGACGTCCCTTGAGTTGATTTTTCAATCTTGGGAAGAGCAAAAAGTCACAAGGACTCAAGTGAGGCGAATAAGGAGGCTGAGGAACCACAGGAATGTTTTTACTGGCCAAAATCTCGTTTATTGAAATTGCTGTGTGTCAAGGCGCATTGTCAAAATCTGATGAACGGTAGAGTCAAATTCAACTCTTCCCCGATCATTCTGACTGTCAATCGACAATCTGAACGCACAAGATCCCGGATTCTGTTGACATTTTCATCGGTTTTTGAAGATGAAGGCCTTCCGCTGCGTGATTCATCTTCAATCAACTCTCTTCTTTCTGAAAATGCCTTAAACCACCAAAAAACCTGGGTCCTTGACAAAACATCGTCTCCGTAGGCCTGATGAAGTTTTGCAAAAGTTTCCGTTGCACTGTGCCCAAGTCTGAAGCAAAACCTGATAGCGCACCGTTGCTCGAAATGAATGTCACTCATTTTTAGAACGCACTAGCAAAAACTGTTTCACGAAAAAATCGTTACGGATAACAATATTACTATAGCGAGTTTAAACTCGTACTGAAGGCGTATCACATGATCACCTGCCGTCCCTCCAAGTCTCGCGTCCCCAATGGTGCCAGATCAAACGCTATGTTGCCAGTCCGGTTAGGTAATTTCCACACCTCGTAAGTGTTGCCTCACCCTATATAGGTACTATTAAAATTTCAACCCTAAGGCTTTTAAACTATGATGGTGACATTTGACATTCAAGAAGCAATGGAAGCAAAACAACTAAATATGGAGACAAATAATGGACTAGTCACTAGTGTAAATGACACAGGAAACAACGACATTTGTAGAACATTCGTTTCAACAATAGTTTACGAAAATTTATTCAAGTTGAAAGGTCGCACTAAAACCACACTAATCTCTGACCTTTGAGTACATGAAATTTAACATAATCATTATAGAAAAGTTTTGCATAAAATTTTTAACACTACAAGGTACTTTTCGACCTAGTTATAAGGGATGTTAAATGCAAATTTTGACCTACATAAAAAGCAGTTTTACCTGGAATTTGATATTTCATCATTTAAGCACATTTCTAAGCATTTCTTGATGATTCTAATATAAAATTGCTAAGGCATAGCTTTAAGCTGCGTTCAAAGCTCTTAAATTATAGGCAATGACTTGTGGACGGATGATTGTCACCAACAAGTTTGTCATATGGTAACGCGAGCAAACGTTCAGAGCTCTAAATTTAATACGTTATACGTTGTCGATTGTCGATAGTTTTCCAAACTTATAGTTAGTGAGTTGTTTTAATGAGACAGACCTATAAATACGTTGAATCGATCTCATGTTGAACTTCGCGAGAACTCGGCTTGTAATGTATTATCATAAAGGGTATTTTGTCATTAATTTGTAGGGCAGACTATTTGAAACTAATAGGCTTAAGCCGCATTCACACCTCTTTAAATTAACGAGTTATAGACTGTTCGTTGTGTCGCTCTGAGTTATGCTTTAACGCATTATTTAACGTTCCATGTACCGTTCACATCTGTTATAAATTAGTACGATACGAATAGCCCACCATCTGTGAATTTTGAAACCAAATATTTAGCTTCGTAAAATATTTTATATGTATTATCGTTCTTATAATTCTGTTGTCTTAGATTTTAACTACCTAATTACCTAAATTGATCATATTTACTGCCCATCTTTGTAATTTCGAGCAAGATTTGTTAATGATGACATTATGTTAGGTTATGTAAATGCATTCGATAACTACGGTGTCACTGATAGAATGCGAAAGCCAATGTGTTTATATGTCTGTCTCATTAAAACATCTCACTAGCTATAAGTTTAGAAAATTATGCACAATCCACAACAAACAGCGTATTAAATTTGGATGTCTGAATGGTTTCACGTCTTATCATATGACAAACTTTCTCTTGACAGTGAACAGTCCATAAGCTACAGTGCGTAAGTTATTGATTTAAGAGCTCTGAATGCGGCTTTAGTCTGTACTTTCTTACAACCATACTATATAAAAATATTAAAAATATTGCAGTGGTCCGATTTATAAGGGCAATAAACATCGCCATAAACTTAACACATCTGGTTTAAAATACAGTAGCTACATAAACCGAATTGTTTGTTTGCTATTAACCCGGCAAAAATGTTAGATAATTCACTTCTATAGATTTTTATTTATTTAACTTGTTCAAGTAATAATGCAAGAGCCGGCTGAGCGACGTTCTACCTACATTTTGCGAACCAACAACCGTATTGAACGAAAGACCGACAACTGACCGACCTGTGTTTCGGGAACATGTTTACAGTTCATATAATGTAAGAGCCGGGTCTGTGCGACGTTCTACCTGCATATTGCAAACTTACAACCGTATTGAACGAACGACCGACAACTGACCGATCTGTCTCTCGGGAACATGTTTACTTAGCCGGATCACTGAGCCGGATCAATGAGCCGTGTCAACAAACTGAACGACCTCCACTGATCCGGTTCCGCAAACTGAGCTGAAATTTCCATCTGTAATACAATGTAAACGTTCTCTCCTATGTAGACTGAGATAGCCAATGTGTTTATATGTTTGTCTTATTAAAACAACTCACTAACTATGAGTTTGGAAAACTATTAACAAGCGACAGCGTATAAAGTATTAAATTTAGAGCTGAAAACGGTTGCTCGCGTTAACATATGACAAACTTGTAGTGACAATCAACAGTGCACAAGTCATAGCCTATAGTCGACTAATTTAAGAGCTCTGAACACAGCTTTATTTGTGTTAATTTTTGGAGTATTTTTAAGTATTTCTATAGCCCAATATAAAATTTCACGATATTATAGGTTGCGTCCATCATTTCTAAAATTTAGATGTTTCAGAATTTCTCGAGGATTCTAATATAAAATTGCTAAGGTATAGCACTGTTTCTACACAATTTTTAACCGACATAAATTTTTCTAACGGCTGTGACATATATTCTGAGAAAATGTCTTGTATAAACCAGAAACTAAAAAATTTATCTCTATCTTCTTCGCAGATTCTGGTTGAAACATGTCTGAAATTCACAGAGTGTAGATGTCTAGAAATATTTTTATTTAATCTTGTACATAAAATATTTCAGTATCATTAGATGACTGGTTTTCTTCATTGGTTTGTTTATACGATGTCTGCAGTTTATATATTTAGTTTCTGAGTGGGTTTTAAGTGTTGAACACACCCGTCAATCAGAATATTACATTTAAATACATTTATTTTCACAACTTAAAATCAGATAAATCAGATTCAATAAGAAATCAAATAGAATTCAAGCTTCTTATTTGCCATATTTTGAAATAAGTCTTTCAAACCATATTATTTTTTCTCTAGATACATCAAGATAAGGTCCTAATTCCGGGTTTACATTGGTAGAGTAACAGAGCTAGTAACTAGCGGAAGTAACTAGCAACTAGTCACTATCCCTTTGTAAACAGTTGACATTGTGGCTAGTAGAGTACTAGCTGCCAGTAGTTGGGCTAGGATAGCAGCTAGCTCGTCGACGTATTTACTAGCTACTATCTTTGCCACTAGTACACAAAATTGATATATATGAAATTGGCGCCAAGTGGTAACCTGTCATAACAAATAGAAAACAACACATATCAAATAAGTTATTATTTGTTTACATAAATTTTGTAACATTGATGTATTGAGGACAATCACTAACCTGCACTATCTGAACCTTGTATGGATACATGTTCAAGTCTTTTTGAATCCGCTGCAACGACCTCCGTGAAATTCCAAGTTCTTGAGAACGTCTTCGAGTCGATGTGGTTGGATTGTCCTCAATACTGCGCCTCACATTTTCTGTATTTTCAGGCGTACGTACTGAGGGACCTCGTCCAGATCGAGACTTATCAGCAACAGAACCCTGTTCTCGAAAACGCTTCACCAAGTTAATTATTGTAGGCTTAGTAGGAGAATACCTAACATTGAAATGGCGCATAAAGGATCTCTGTGTTAAAATAATTGAGTGTTTATTTTCAAAATAAAATTCAATTATCTTCACTCTTTCTTTGGTTGTAAATTTATTCATGGTTAAATTTCCAAAGATTTTACTTTATAATCCTGAAAGAAAACAAAAATAATTAATAACAAAAAACAAGATATTGCATTTTAAAATGGTAAAGCGACTTATGCGCCACCTGTATATGCATTATTATTAACAAAAATATCCGTATGATATCCGCAACAAAATCAGCGGATACGGATAGGGTTACGGATATCTGGCACATCTTTAAACGGTACCAGAATGGTCACTTAAGTGCGCGAAAAGATTAATTTACCCTCAAACAGAAATTTTACTTCCCGGTACGTGCATAAGAATGCGCTTGCTCAAGCCTGCTGACATTGTGTTAAAATGATTCAGTAGTATAATCTCTGCTTATTAACACGTTCATAAAATGCATAACATCCTTCATACAATTAAATTATGCCCATGATTCATAAAATCAGAATCACTTGACGTCTGCCATGTAATATCTTCCACAGAAACAATTATTGACACATTTTACATAACCCGTATTCAGAGAACAGTAAAAAATTAATCAATCATTAAAATAACATAACCAAATTGTAAATTATAACTAAAAAACAAATATTTATTAGATAACTCGTAGACATTGTCCAGACAAAATTATCATGTAAATGAAGAAGAACATACTATCACAACATAAACATGTTTTTAATTTATTAAATTTTCTATGGTAATCAACAAGATCTGGAAAAATTTTCTCACACTTGATTCAGCAATTATTAACCTACTTCCGGCATATTAAATTACCTAAATTATATATGACCAACTAGTCAAATTTCATGAGTAAAAAAATTGATGTGAAGTGTGAAATTTTACATATTTTAGGATTTCGTAGGTGTTTACGACGGTACCTTTTAAATTTTTACAAAAACTAAGAAAGAAAACATTTTTTTTGGAACAAACTGTTTTATTGGTTTTCAAAATATTTGCCTTTAAGATTTATACACTTTTGAATGCGTTCAAACCAATTCTCGAAACATTTTTTCCACTCTGAAATTGATATTTCAAAAACATGGTTTTCGGAGGCTTCAACAGTTTTTGAGGTGATGAAAAGCGCTGTCCATGCCATTGTTTGACATTGGGGAACAAAAAAAGTCGTTAGGGGATAAATCAGGTGAATACGGGCAATGAGACATTAATTCGATGTTTTTCTCCTTCACATAATCAATTCTTTGACGTGTTGTGTGGGAGCTTGCATTGCATGATGAAGAATGATGCGACGTTTTTAGTTGTTTTTCCCGATTTTGTCGATGACTTCTGGCAATCAGATTTATGTATACCATTCAGCATTAACTGTTCTCAAATCCTGTAAAGGAATGATTGCGACATGGCCAGTACAACCGAAGAAACATGCGATCATTTTCTTTGTGCTTCGTGAACGAACAACTTTTGTGGGTTTCGGTTCATCTTGGAAGACCCAAACAGTGGATTGTTGCTTAGTTCCGGTTCCATCACGCTGATTACAACAAATCTCGCCCAAAATTACAAAGACGAACAGTAAATATGGTAATTAGGTTAGGTTTAGTTCTTAAAAATCTAGGAAAGCAGAATTGGGAAAACGATAAAAGGTAATAAACATTTTACGAAGCCGAAGTGATTTAAAGGCACATACATGTCGCACTATTCGTAACGTACTAATTTCCAGAGCTGTAAACGCTGCCTTGAATGTTAAAACGATCTACTAAACTTATCCACAACGCACAGTGAACAGTCAACTAAAATAAAGAGCTCTGAACGCAGCTTTAAACGTTATAAAACAAACATAAAATTTCTTAATGAATAATTCAAAAACCTATCCCCATCGTCACCTTAAGATTTGGATTATATTTAATCCTATAACAACATGCGAGACCACGTGTTAACAATAAATATAATCTTTAATACTTTCGTCAACATCTGCCCCAAGACAAACAGAGTTATCTTGCACTCAATCTTAGGTTTATGGCAAATAGTAACCATATGTTTCTAATATATTCAGATCAATAGGTATGATGAAACTGAAAGTGAAATTAGCACACAATAAGATGAAATCGTCTAAGATTATACAATTGATAGTATATTGTATACGACTTATTAAGCATGACGTTAAGAATTATTTCTTTCGAGTGATTTGAGATGGTAATCGAATCAAATTATGCAATTTAAAGAGCTTGATTGATTTACTGTGTATTTTACATCTATGTATACTTTTGGTAATAGTGCGTAAAATTCAGGTTTGACGGCAACCTACGTATCAAATACCAATATCAAAAATTTTCTCAGGAAAAATTTCACCAAAAATGTTTCCCAATATTATACCCACACTTTGCTCAAAAATGTATTTATATACTCATTTAAACATAAGAAAAATGAAAAAAGAAAAATATTGAAATATCCAGAAAGGTCTTAATTTTTTTTGTAATATATGTGGTACGTAAAATCTAAAAATTGAAACCGCCAGTTACTATTTTTTTCTATATTTGAGATATGAATTTTTGAAAATTTTATTTTAAGATACATTTTTTCTACAATATATAGACACATTTCCCACGTCACAAAAACCAATTCTATTTCCAATTATATTTTGGGTAAAAAACATTTCCCATCACTTAGAAAGTTTTGTAATCGAACAAATTGAATATGTTTGGAAATGATACAAGATTTTAGGGATCATTGAACTGAGCAATTTTTCATTTCCTGCGACTTATCGTTAATCTCACGTACTGAAACTGCGGACAGAATTGCAAATAGCAAACATAATAAAATTGAAAATAAATAAAATATATTACGCAAAGATTTTTTGCTACTAAAACTGTGTTATGCAAAATCTGAAAGTTAAATTACGAGATTTAAAAAAAAAGGAGAAAAAATTAGAAAGGTTATGTACCAAATTTTGTCCACTAGTAATCAGAATGAATGTATGCAAGTGCGCACCCAGGAATTTTTCTGGGGGGGGGGGGTAGTCAGCAGACAAAATTGTTTTAAAAGGGTAGGAATCGGGTTTTGTCCTAGTTTTTTTAGAAATCCGTAGAAAAATATATATATATATATATATCAATTTTTATTTTTCCTGTCTAATTGCAGACAGTTGTAGAAAAAATATTGTATGAAACTCATGCATAAAGCGTCCTGTTTTTATGAGATCTCTGAACATCCTGATTGGATTTCTGAACCCATTCGTGAAAAAAAGTACTGCTTTATATTGTTACATAAATAACTATTCTACACAATTATAATTAAATATAAAAGTTGTTTGAAATCCACAAATATATTTTAAAAATTACAGAACCTTGTTGTCTGATATGTACTATTAAGTTATTGAGCGATAACATTTTTACAACAATTTTCTTTACAATTAAAAATATCCTATTAGATCAATAGTTCCCAATAGTCCCCAGCACTGGAACCTTTCATGGGGGCGGTAGTGAGTCCAGAGACAAATGGGGGGCGTTAAGGCAGTCAAGGGGGGAGGCGTACCTTTTAAGAAATTAATAATAAAATACTTTTAAAATACCGTTTTCATGAATATTTATTAACATTTTATCTATCTATCTAAATATAAATTTTCCCTCTTATGGTTATCGCGTAAATAAGCATTAACCCGAACCCGACATTAACAAATTATTGAAACTCCACCAGCCTCAAACATCTCATTAATTTTTTTTTTATTACTTATAGATTTTTGTGTTTAAATTTTAAACATATTTTTAATCTACTATACTCTATCTCAGAAAGACTGATAGTAATAAATCATTTTGTCAGGCAGTTACCAGTGGCGTGCACATTTTAAACACGTTTAAATTGGTTTTGTGTATTTCTATATTACTATTTATCATTTTATTAAACGCACGCCTATGACCATATTTATCATATCATTAAACACACCCCTGTGACCATATTTTTCCTCAAAATTTTAGGGTCAAATTTTTATGATCTATTGTGTTTAACCCTAGTTCGTATTCTCATATAATATGTGCGGCACACTCGGTGGTTTTTAACAATATTTCGTTTCGAACTATTCATATTTTGTCGCTTTTGTTTTGCCGCTTCTGTGTGAAAAAACAATAACTTTTTACAAATAATAAATTTTATTACTATCAGTCTTTCTGAGATAGAGTATAAATTTGGCCTTTTTAATGTTTACTTTGTGATTCCTAATAGATAGATGGATAAAATATAGATAATGTGCAATCATATTTTAATATTTGGTTAAAGCTTAACCAAGAGTTTAATCGGGTTAAACTATTATGCGAGAGGGGGCAAGGTTGGGAACCTATGTATTAGATAGATAAAAATTTGGTGCGAAATTTGATTTATAGATTGTTACTAAATTTATTTGAGTCTGTTAGTTTTGTATAAGAAATTTATAATCTTTGGAGGATATACGCAGCGTAAATAACCATATACCTTTTAATATTTTTAGGTCTGCAATGTTAAAAATCTTGTTTTGTTGCCCTTTGCCCAGCCTAGGTCTGGTTAATTTTATACAGTGTTCCCATAAAAGTTTATTGTAGTGAAAATTAAATTACTTGCGATTTTGATTCTCAGCCAAAATCGTAGGACATATTTTTCAACTTGTTTTCAGTACAGGTGTCTTAACTACCAGCATATATTACACTGTATTTTACCAAAAGACAATGTAAATTATTCATCTAAAAATATTCGTTAAATTTTATTTAAAAAAAAAAAACATTTCAGAAGAGCACTGTTTATGTAAAATAATCTTTGCAGTTTTAAATAACTAATAAAAAAAAAAAAAAACGGGTTAAAAAATAATAATACAACTGATACAACGAACAATGGTCTATATACAGGGTGTATAATTGACCAGGGATACAGTGATTTATAATGTAAAAACAGATATATGCGATATCCTGCTTCGTCGTTGGTTATACAAAAAAAAAAAAATAATAAATATAAAAATTGTTCAGAATTTTATCCTGAATTTAATAAATTCATAAAAACAATTTAATACTCAATGCCGAAATGGCAAAAAATCGAAAAAAAAAAACGTTTTTTGAGTTTTTTTTTTTCCTCTGTGATTTACTTCAAAACGTATACTTATGCATTTTGAGTTGTAGATCTCAAAAATAATCTCCATTACAAGCTACGGTTTACCGTTTTTGGATGAGAACCGAAATAATTCAACAGGACCTTTTGATTTAAAAAAAAATATATAGATTTTTTTGTCGTTGAAAAAATATAATTATTTTTAAATTTTTTGTGGTATCAAAAGAAAGCTCTTACGACGTGGATTAAGCAACAAAAAGTATTTTCTTAAAATACGTTTCTTTTAACAGGGTTTTAGTCAAAAATATCAAAAATATGCTAAAACAGTTCTTGTCCCGCAACCTTTTACACAAAGGGGTTAAACGAAAAATCTGAAAAAATTATAGATAATGCACATTGATCTGAGCCCGAAACGTACGAGAGGAATTTTTGAACAGATTATCCAAAACTACCTCCTGTCAAATTTTTGGTTGACAGTTCTGTACTTTTCAGTCGTACCAACACCAACTTTTTAGTTTTTGTTTACAACTTAACTTTTAGTAGTTTATTAAGTTGATATGAAGTTTATTTAGTTCATATAATTAAATATAAACTTAGCACAATTAAACAATATTTATAAATTGGTTTACTATAACCAAATTGTTGTCTGCCATCTGAACCTAAAAATTTTTAAGTTGGTAATGAAAAGTAATAAGAGATGGAAGATATAAAATTTATAACTGTCTCTTATTTTTTTCTCCCACTATATTCTGTAGTATCAAAAGTTGAAATGACGTCAGAGTTGGATAGTATTGAAAAAAGTATTGAAAAAAGTATAATGTAGAATGGACTTTATGTTTGCTTCTTACACTTACCAACAAAACACTGAAATATGGGAAAGTTCACACTATACATATTTTTATTTATTTTTTTTTGAATCACACTTTATTGTTAGGTTGCATTTGCAAGGAAGGATTACCAAGTGGGAAGAGACTACCCAATGACGCCTACAACGGGTTCTCATCCTCACATACATTTTTTATTATAATATCTCGATATGCTGTTCGGAAAATTGCGTGACCCTGGGTGGAATACTGGGAGCATCGCTGGTATAAATGTATTGATGTTGAGCAAGATCATATTAAAAAATGAAATTTATTTTAAATTGGAAAGACAAATCTTTCACTACGAAGCCATAAATTTATTGAGCATCCTTCGTATTAGATGGCAGAGTTTTATAGAGATCCTATGCTTATCAAAGAATTACGAGATCTTACTACCATTATTACTGTATATCCCGTACGTATTAGTTACGGGTTTTATATGTCCTTTGTGATGTGGTTTCATCTTCCTTTTATTACGAGTGTTCCAACTGGGAATTTTGGTAAAATATCAAATTTCAGAGGTTATAAAACAGCTGTTACAGTTTAACCCGGCTTAATTCATAACCATACCGGCTAATTACCGGCAAGCTAATGACATGATTCGCTCTCCAAGTTACTATTAGTAACACCGCTAGCTCCAAGTATAAGTAGTATCCTTGGGAGTTATTTTTGAAATACGTTCGGTTGATTCAGGAGCGTACATTTAGGAATATATTCAACCAACAAATCCCAATAAAAGAGTACGCAAATGGGAAAATAAATATAGATTAAGATGGTTAGGACACCTGGAGCGAATACATGAAGGTGATCCAGCTAGAAGAACCTCTAATATCAAGCACTTGGAAAAAGAAATATTGCAAGACTAAAGAAGAGATACAGTCAACGCTCACTTAACCTACACAATGCGTACACGAATTTCGATATGTAAAGCGAATACACGTTAAATAAACGGCATATTTCTGTATAAGAAGTGGGCCATCGATTAGTTTCTTTTTGTAATTGCTATTAAAACTACACCGCTTAATATTTTTCAATAATAGTTGCTTTATTGAAGAGAGTGCAGCCTACGATTATTTATGGAAAATTATTTCATTCCAATGGCTGCCGCTGATATTGCAGTAGTCCATTTTGTCTACCCAATTTTGTAGTACATTGTAGATTGTTTGTGGCTCTATTTGGCGAATAACTCGATGGATGTTTTCCTTAAGTGCGTCTATCGTTGGAGTAACAACGGTTCTTAATAGTTCCCTATAAAAAAAAAAAACAGCGTCAAATTGCAGCTTCGCGGTGACTAAGGCACGTTTCAAAAACGATTGATAATACGGTTACTTAGTTCGCAAAAGATCGATTATTTGAGAGCTGGTATAAGCGTAAAATGATTTCTTATCGCGGAGGTTTAACACTACATATCTGTCAATATTTCGTTAGTGTTTCCAGTGTCGAAATAACACGCAGTAAAAACAATTTTTTGTTCGTGCGAATTTACTGGGCATTCATAAACACTATATGGGGTCTTCTTCAGTTTCTGTACGTCTTTAAGACGTGTGGTGACAATGGATTCTAGCCATTTCGTAAACACCTCTCTTAATTTTCTGTACCTCTGATAGCGTATTCTACATCAGACAGAAGTAGATCTTCGATGGAATCCGTCCAACGTATAGGTGACAGATTTCTTCATTTCCCGTTTGGTTATATTTGAATCATAAAATTTACAAGCTTATCGCCACGTGTTAAGAGACCAAAGTATTAGATTATTCTGTAGTATACGCCGCTATTTTTCTCTAGCACATCTCGAATAAGTTCACACAACGGTGATTTGCTGCTTTAAGAGTCCATGTTTCAACAGTTTAATAAAACACAGATAATACTAATGTCTGCAGCAGACTCATCTTGTTATCCCTTTTCATCTTGGAAATTTTCCCATATTTTCAGCAATTTGGACATTGCTGATCCAACTGAACTCGTCGTCTGATCTCTGCTTCATTGTTTCTTTATTTGTTGATGATGGATCCCAGATAAATAAATTGATTAACCACTTGGTATTTGCTTCTGCATTTCTGGTTTGTTGTGTTCGCGGTATATTATCATGAGGTTAGTTTTGTACTTAGGCCGTATTTTCCACTACATTTGTCCAGTTTGTTGAATAATGACAGAAGCTCGTCTTCTTATCTTGGTAATTAGTAGGGTATCATCTGTCAAGCAGAGATTATATATTTTATTTGCACCTATAAAAATGCCACTATCAACCTCGTACTGGATGTCAACAGTACGAGTCGCATTATGTCTTCGCTGTCGATATTATATAGTAGATGTTATAGAATGCAACCTTGCTTTACGCCTTTCCTAATTTTACACGTTGAAGAGTGCACATTGTTTATGCGGACAAAGATTCTGCTAGAACATTATTGGTGCTACGTGTTATTTATTTATTTCTACTTTAGGGGTACGTAATCAAAAAAGTTTGAATATCATTGGCCTACGAAGCACAGATATAGTGTTTTAACCACCGCTGGCTCGACTGCTGTAGCTCTTCGATTAGATCAGTGGTTCCCAAACTTTTTCGGTTCCCGGCGCCGTTAATTTATCAGAATTTTGCCAAGGCGCCTCAAGTAAAAAAATTGGTCTAACTAACGCAGTTGAAGAAATATTGAAAAGTTTTCGCGGCACCTCAACAGCCCAACCACGGCGCTCAGTTTGGAAATCGCTGGCTTAGATTATTGACTACAGATCACAAACGACGGGTTCAAACCCTGTTAATACCACTGTCGTGGCTTTTTGGTTAGTTGGAAGCGTCCACAGCTCAGAGATGTGGCCTTAATTCCTGCTTCTGTCGAGTTGTGGTGAGACCTCAGGCGATGACTGAGTTGTTATGGACAGGTTGATACTGAGTGATTCGAATTTTGTTTCATGTTTGAAAATTTATCTCTGTCCTACACACTCAGTACCTATTATTAGTTTTGTTTGTTACGCCACTGTTATTTCAGCTGTGTAATTCCGCCTTTCCACGCAGAATCTAAATTATAAATCTGATTTCATAATTTATTTTTACAGAACTCGGAAGTTGATTTTTATGTTTTTTTAAATTTATTCTAAAGTAAATGCTTCATTAAGTTTGTTTCTTTGATTTTATATTTATTTTTATTAATTCACTTTGGTCTGATAACTTATTTCAATGTAAGAAAAATGTTTTATCAGAAATTAAATTGAAATATTCTTTAAAAAAAGTTTAATTAAATGTCTTTTTGAGGGTTTCAACTTTGATTTTCAAAGAATCTTTTAATCTAGTGACAGTTGAACTACGAGCACAGTGATATTGTAATCGTATTTCAATAATAGAATGACCAAACCAGGAAACAGAAAAGTATTCAACTGAAGAACTCGGAAGGGCGGATGTTTTGGACATTCTAAGTCTTAATCAAAACTTTTAACCTAATCTAATTTACCCAAACTTTCTTAGTGGGGTTTCCTATATTTTTAGTATCAATTAGTTTTTGTTTATTTTTGCTATAACTAACCAGAAATAGTTGTTTTGAATAATTTGAAATGATAATCGAACATAATTTTACGGGAGGACTGGTAAACTGTAGCTATGTTCGCGGATAAAATCCCCGACAGGTTGGAGCATCACGGTATGGAGCATGCGTGATATTCCTGCCAAACTATTCAATGTGAATTGCAAAAGCAATAATGCGCACGTGCAATAAATACAGAGAATTCAAAAAACACACCAGGGGATAAATATAAACAAATATGTATTTAATGAAAAAATACATATTTTATTAAAATTTTGAGTGGTGTATCAATTTAAATCTCTTAATGGATAACCAAACACATTTTTATTTTTGATAAATCTATTTTTTTTTATTCAAAAATCCTCCCTCCACTCCCTCACAGAAGGGTTGATCTAATGATCTGAAAAAATCTCAATAATGTACATTGATGGGAATCGGAATAGTTCAAGAGGAATTTTTCCTCTTGAACAGATCCATAAGCAGAGTGAAAGTAGGAAACCTTTTGTCACAGCCTTTTGAAATTCATACTGGAGTCAAACAAGGAGACGCCACCTCACCTTTGCTGTTCAACCTCGTGCTAGAGATGGTGTTACGAAAAGCTCAAGATACCAACCACCGTGGTCTACAACTCAATGGGTACCACAAGAATTTAATGTATGCAGATGGCCTGGATAATTATTTCAAATAAGATTGAAGACGTAATATACCTTACTAACCTTATTGATGTCGAAGCTCGTAAAGTAGGACTCATCAGAGTTGCCTTTTATTATGGGATTTGAGTTTAAAAACAATTATTTATCAACAAAAGTGGCTTTATGGTTTTTCAAAATATTCTCTATGAAAATCAATACACTTTTGCATGCGTTTGAACCAATTTTTCCACTCCGACTGAGGATTTTTCCACTGCGAGTGTCAAATTATGTGGAAGCCAACGCGAACAAATTTTTTTGTCGGCCAAATGTTCATACAATAGTAAAAGTATGCTGGTCCCACTAATGCCCAAGAATACCTCAATCTCACAAGTCACATGACGATCTTGCAGTATCAGTTCACGCACAGCATGTTTTTCGAAACAACAACCGATTTTGGACGACCTTCACGAAATTCTTCCTTAAGCGAACTACGACCACGATTGAAGTTGGCAAACCATCGATAAACTGTAGTCCTTGATGGTGCTTCATCACCAAAAGTCGAATTAAGTTCATCGATGCACTGTTGTTGGGTTACTCCTCGTCGCAAGTTGTAAAAAATAATCGCTCGAAAATGTTCACGATTTAATTCCATTTTTAGCCGGGATGAATTTTTTTAAGTTACTGTAAACAACACAAATAGCGCTCGTACGTCAAAACGTTTCGAGTACTTACGCCGTCAAAAATGTCAAATTTTACGATAGAAGCGTCATTTGCCAGATGGCAGCACTAGCTTAGCGCAATCCCGAAATATAAGAGGCAACCCTCGTACCAGTTATTTGAAGTCACAAGAAATTTCAAAAATTCAAACCCGAGGTCTCTATTTTTTACCGCTTTAAATATATAAATTTTGAAACTCCTTCTTACTGGTAAACATTCTGTCGGCAATTTTATGTATATTTCCACTTAATTCGCCATAACCTAATTTGTCAAACGACATCGTTATATTTTTCCGTATTTTTATTTTCAGGTTTTTATCAATCGATGTTTCCTTTTACAAATATGCTATTTTTCTTTCTTGTCAGAAAATCTTTTGTATTAAGGAAATTGGATATATGGAGTAATATAACCTGGCAAAGATCCCATTCTAACTCTAATGAATATCGTATAGATTACAAATATGAAAAACAACGTATTTCAAAGGATAAAATTAATCTGTAAATATTTTAACAAATCAACACCCAACATTTTCCTTTTAGTGGCTGATTTTTGACCTACCGAGTAGCCAGAAATTAACTTTATGTCAGCCACCATTTTATTTTGGTTTTTTTCCGAAATGTTTAATATTTTTTCTGAGAATTGTCCAAGTCGGAACACAGGGTTTCGTTGGTATAAACAATTTCAAAGATACATTTTTAACCTAGATGATGATCCTCGTCAGGAAGGCCCCGTGAAACAGTTACTTCTGTAAATATTGCTGCGGTTAAAAAAACTGCTCGGGGAAAATAGGTGAATTAGATATAGACAGATAAAGGAATCTTTGCATATTAATGCACCAGCTATCCGTTCAATTCTTTGTGATCATCTGGAAGTTGGGAAAGTTTTTACGCTATGGGTACTCCACAACCTGACTGATGCACAAACAGAAAAAATTGCGAATTTTCACACATTTCTGGGTTTTGCAGGTATTTAGTAACTGAACGATGATTATTTGGGATGCCAAAACAAATTTTATGTCAAAATATTTTTTTATGAATTTTAATTCGAATGCCTAATACCATTATTTAAGTTTCTAAATATATGCAGTATTTTTTTTATATAGCAAAGTTCATTAAGATTTTGAAAATTGCACCTATGGTTTCCATTGGTTGCTTACATCATAAGTCCCGCCCTTTGATTTCGTCAAACATAGAATTAAATTATAATTTCAACACTTTCCACTGGTTATTAAATTTACGCTTTTAAAAATTAAATGCAACATTTACCAAATATAACTAGAATTTTAACAAAATAATTTAAACAAAATAAAAATGCAAAAAAAAAAATCGACAGGATTTGAACCCTAGTTTGCAAGTTTTTTATATTATTAAGCGTACGACAAATCCAACCACGCCACGAGAGCTACTGATGTGGTATGTTACACAACGTATTAAATAGTTAACATATTTTAGTTAAAAACACAAAAAATGCGTTATTTTCTGAAAACATAATCTGATCAAAAATTCCTGTTGTACTATTCCGGTTCACACCAATGTACATTACTTAGAATTTTTTCAGATTTTTAGTTTAAACCATCTGGGCTACAGGGTGTGGGACAAAAATTTTTTTGCACAAGTTTGGCAAAAATCTCATCAAAATAATTTATTTTGCAAAAATAATATTTTGATCGTTAATCCACGTAATAAGGGCTTTCATTTGATACCCTACTCAGAATTTAAAAAAAATATTTTTTTTTTCGATGAGCACATATTTGTTTATATTTTTAGAGGGATATGTTTTTTAGATGTTTTAGTATTTTTCCTATGTGCGGGTCAAAGAGTTGTATAAGCATGCCAAATTTCAACTCTCTAGGTTTAGCCGTTTGGCTACAATTTTTACCGAACAGACAGACAGACAGACAGACAGACAGACAGACAGACAGACAGACGACAAAATGACGGTATAAGGGTTTTTTGGTCATACCTACAAAACCCTAAAAAGAGTTGATTAGTTTTGAAAATTTAAAAAAAAAAATTGAAATGGGACATTTGAAATACGTGAACTCCATTTTGACAGGGATGAAACATGGCTTTATTATTATGATGTGCCATCAAAGTCAAAAAGTCTAGATAAGGCTATTTAAAGACGAAGGAACTCCAACCGCGGTAAAACAATCAAGATTTATTAAAAAGAAAATGAATAGATTATTAAGAGAATTGTTCTAGAAGAGCAAAAAACAATTACGGCCAAGTGGTACGTTGAGTTTTGTTTGCCTCAGTTGATTCAGTCTCTTCAAAATTTACGTCCACATACACGCCTTGACACTTGGCGCTTGCATGA
Source organism: Liopterus haemorrhoidalis (assembly GCA_963971575.1). Lineage (NCBI taxonomy): Eukaryota > Metazoa > Arthropoda > Insecta > Coleoptera > Dytiscidae > Liopterus > Liopterus haemorrhoidalis. The sequence continues at coordinate 6,165,332 of OZ020615.1, forward strand.
AGATAATGCACCCGCGCATCGAGTTCAACTAACAAGCATTTTTGAATAATTTTGGAAGTGTTAGAACATCCTCCGTTATAATCCAGATCTTGCTCCTAGTGGTTTTGGGCTCTTCTCTTTCATCAAGGATAAGCTTTTTAAGAACTATGATGAGCTTTTAGCAGCCTGGGACCAAACCTGTGCAGAAGTACTAACTGAAAAGTGGGAAGACATTTTTAACACGTGGTTTATGCGTATGAGGAAGTGTATTGATCGTGATGGGTACTTTGAAGTACTTTGAAAAAGTTTAAAAAGTAAGCCCGACTGTAAAGTATCTCAAGACTTTACTAGCACCCTACGTATTCCCAATCTGTTTTGATTCAAATTGTTCATTGTCCATAACTCACATACATACACCACTTTTGGATTAAATATTGTTCTTGTCACATAACCTAACAATTTTTGTAAACATGTGTTAAGAATCAAAATGGCAAGTAATGGTAATTCTGTTGAGACCAATTTGTAGCGGTACATACGATGACTCATATATTGCTTAATAACAACCTGTTAAAATACACACATCGGAAAAGTCTAGGGATATAAAAAAATATATGAAAATAAATAGCGTATGGTTTCTTCTGTACGTTTATTGTATTCTATCAATTAAAATACTCAATACAATCGCTGTAACTCCCTTACCAATTCGGGTGCTGTAATAGTAGGTTGTCTTCTAGCATTTAAGACCAAAAATCTGTCTTGATCTGCTGTTGTACAGCGACTACGTCCCGTAAGTTGTTCGACCAGACTCCCTGTTTCCCTGTAACGCCTCTATAACCGACTGATGACACTTTGAGAAACTTCTATCCGCTCTACATCAACTTGCCTGAAGCCAGCTTGGAGAAGTCCCACCGCACGATTCATCTCGTGGCTAGTTAAATGCTGTCGCCCCATTATTAAAAAATAATGCTGCTACATAAAAACACTGCAATTATTAATATAAACAATCGAATTAAAATTAAACATGTGATCAACCTACGGATCATGTACTGAATAAACTTTGTATCTGTTTTGTCTTGTTGGTTATTGTTTTTACTTGTTTTCCATAGCCAACTACTCATAAATGCCTACCTTAATTGAAATGCAACACTAAATGTACAATAAGCAATATATTTTCATATTTTTTTCAATATCCCTAGACTTTTCCAATGTGTGTAACTTTGTATTGTTTTGTATTTGTTATAAGTATTATTTGAAACGAGTTGACAAACTTTGCACTTTAGAATCATGTATCGTTTCGCTTTGAAAATATTTCTGTAATTATCTTTAATAAAACAGGTAACACAGTTAATAAATGCTTTGAAATGTTAGTGGTTTCTTGCCTTTGTGCGAATATATGCGATATTTTAATGAGAGTACGGCTGTGGTAACAGCGATAGTGGTTATGCATACATTCATAGCTTGTGAGGTCGGGACCGACACTGAATTATCCGTGTAATTTATGTAACCTTTGAGCTCGTAGCTCAGCCTAGTGACCTGCCCTAAATATTCTGAATACCTCTCATTTCACTTTTTGCTAACTGAAGTAAGAAACGATGAGGACGGCAGTTAAAGAAAATCGTTCTAGGGGTTTATTCTGTAACTTCTCGACAGTCACATGCACAGTATCATGTCACCTATGCACACTGAACTGTCTCCATAGACGGTCCTCTGTGATGTTGTTTTCTATTCGGCATTATCGAAAATAAGTGGCACCATTTTGAAATTTAGACATATATTGTGATTAGTGTTATTGTGAATAGACTTCTAACAGGGGGTTATTTTGAATAGAAATGCCACAAATATTACAAAATATTAATAATAATTCCGGAAATATATAGAATTCCTTCAAGAATATTGACTATAAGATAACATCGTCACTGGGATCAATGGAGAAGATTGCAGATACCATTGGAGCAATTGTGCAAAACAGTTTATTTAAATTAATTAAATTTAGAAGTATCTTATATGTTTAATAAATAAGTTAAATATTCTTATTAGATTACCGACCTGTCTTGTCTTTTCTACTTCAAGTTCATCTAAAGGCCTTATCACACTAGAGTTATTATTCAAGTCTAAACTTGGAAAATTAAAGTCTTTGCATTCGAATCGAAGTCTAGGTTTTTTCTTCATACTATCACACGCACAAGACTTCGATTCGAATGCAAATACTTTAATTTTCCAAGTTTAGACTTGAATAATAACTCTAGTGTGATACGGCCTTTAAACAGCATAAAATATATATCCTTCCGCCATAACTAAAACATTTTACGTAAAAAGCAACAAAAATTTATATTTCCATAAATAAAACACATTTTAAATCACACTTGCCTACAAATATATTCAAACGTATATAAACAAGTGTCAAAAAACAATATCACTTTTCAAAGAGACACGTTCTTAGGTCTCTCAAGAGCGACACAACACTGTTAATACCAACATTTGTTCTTATTTATGTACCAGTTTTCCGCACCATCGCGTTTTTATAAATAATTTCTAATCTTTATATATGTATATATATATATATATATATATATATATATATATATATATATATATATATATATATATATATATATATATATAAAACATAAAATTTGTTTGTATGTCTGGAAATTATAACCCACTTCCAGATATGGTATCGAGAAATTTGGCATACAGGCATACAAATGTCGTCCATATAACGAGAAAAATCAAAAATTTCGAAAAAATCCCATCAGAAACAAGAAATTAGTAGTTTTGTTATTAATTATACTGGATCAACAAAATATGTATAAAGCGTTCAGCGAGAATGCGGGAATTTCGTTTCAATAGTTAATTGTACGACTATGGTAATTTCGTGGAATCTTCGGTCAATATCGTTCGGCCTGAATCATCAGTGCTTTGCTATAGCTCATAAGATTTCTTCATTCAATTATTTAGTAAAACTTATGATTAAATTATTTGTATAAGAAGCACATGTTTTAATACAATGGTAGAACATTAAAACAAATAAATATATTTGTGTGTAAAATGATTCGCACCAATCAGTCTTAGCTTATTTTTAGTCAATCCGATTGATCCGCTGGAGCAATCCGATGATCTGGCAGGATTGCTGGGATTAATGAATTGCTGGTGGTGGAGTTAACGCGGGTAAATTGAATCTTACAGCCAATTGGAATGTGTTTAAAACATAACTTAACAAAATATACGAAATAAGTGCCATTTGTGATAGAATTCTATTATTAGTAATAAACTCATATTTATAAAACAAAATACGGTAGCACTTGTAATGAACGACATAAATTTGTCAGTTGCAGTTAGCGCCACTGTCACCAGGCGTCACTACTTAACTTCAGACAAATATTGTGACGCCACCAGATCAATCTGAGCAATCTTGTGGATTGAATAAAGTAAACGCCTACTGCTAGATCATAATAAATATACTTAGGAACCCAATATATTATTTTAAATTGGTAAATATATAATGTGAATAATTCTAATTTAATTTTTTGTTCTAGGTAATTTTCTACAACCCTTGGATATATTTTTGAGTACCTATCATTTGAGTAAGTGTTTTTTAGCGTTATACTTAGTAATTAACAGAAATTTGATGTTATAAATCAGGAGACAGTTATTTATCTACTAGAGCGTAATCAGAACAGTAACATGCAATTAGTTTATCAATCAAAACCTGATTTGAATTTTCGTGCAGTGTTCAGTGGTAAATCATGTGGTGTCAGATGATAGTCCGGTTTTGTGGTTACGGTTCCGGTTTAAAATATCAGTCTAGACTGCTTTGTTCACCGGTTTACAATCAGGAGTCACGGAACACTTCTTCAATGGACACTGTTTATATTTCGGTGTGACAAAGATCAGATTGCAGGGATTCAAGTTAAGGCTAGGTTTAATGACCCTTATATATATTATTTATTATTTAAACAAAGCGACAGAATATAGGCAGACAGATAGAATGATAGAGGTAGCTGGAAATAAAGGCAGAATTATTCTCAATTCGAATGTATGTACAGATTCCGTAACATAGTTTGATAGTTGAGATATGAATGCGTATTGAGTCAAGTAGTGGGGGTAGATTACATTAGTATAACGCGCCACTAACCAGCAGATGCTTTGTTATCTTCTGCGCATTTCCATACCATAGAGAAGAATAGAAAATATGTATACAGTGAAAGATGAAATGTTGAAATGACTGTATTACTGACTATGTATAAACTTGTGTAAGAAAAATGTCACTGTCTGTTTTAATCTGTATTAATACTAAATAATTTAGCATCTAATTGCCATTACAAATTATATTTTGGTTTAATCTTGCCTCTTGCTACTACGCCAAAATAACAAGTAATTCGTTTAAGGTCACAATTTCTCTTTAACAAATTATTAATTTTGAAAAATCTTTTTTTTTGTAGGATATTTGCAAAAAATGTGTCAAAAAACCTTTATCCCTCAAAATAGTAATTTTTAAATGTACTAATAATACGACTTACTACTAACCTTTTAAGTTTTTACAAAAACTAAGAAAGAAAATATTTTTTTTGGAACAAACTGTTTTATTGTCTTTCAAAATATTCGCCTTTAAGATTTACACATTTTTGCATGCGTTCAAACCAATTCTCGAAACATTTTTTCCACTCTGAAGTTGGTATCTCAAAAAAATGGTTTTCGAAGGCTTCAACAGTCTCTTGAGGTGATGAAAATCGCTGTCGCATTTTTTGTTTGACATTGGGAACAAAAAAAAGTCGTTAGGGGATAAATCAGATGAATACGGGCAGTGAGACATTAATTCGATGTTTTTCTCCTTCAAATAATCAATTGTTTGACGTGCTGTGTGGGAGCTTGCAACTTTTGTGGGTTTCGGTTCATCTTGGAAGACCCAAACAGTGGATTATTGCTTAGTTTCCGGTTCATATGAATAAATCCAAGTTACGGATTTTGCAGTGCCTAGGTTGAATTTTTTTAGCATTCCCTTACACCAATCAACACGAGCCTTTTTTTGAGCTTCGGTCAAATTATGCGGAATCCATCGGGAACAGATCTTTTACACAGCTAAATGTTCATGCAAAATCGAATGTATTGCAATCTGCGACATGCCAAAGGATGCCTCTATCTCACAGTAACTCACATGCCGATCTTCAATCATTTTACGCACAGAATCGATGGTTTTTTGAATCACAACCGATTTTGGTCGACCTTCACGAGATTCATCACTGAAAGACGCACTACCACGACGAAATTCTGGAAACCAATTGTAATCAGTCTTTTCTGATGGTGCTTAGTTACCAAAAGTTGAACGAAGCGAATCTATGCATTGTTGTTGAGTTAGGCCTTTACTAAAATCGTAAAAAATCATCCAACGAAAACCTTCACGAGTAATATCCATTCTTTCACAAACTTGTTTTTTAACGCTCACTGTCAACAAACTAATCTGTCAATTTATAAGCTGCCACTGATTTCACAATAACAATTTTATGAATGAAGTAATGACACATTTCAATATTGCCATCTAGTGGTCGTTTGTAAAAGCATAGAAGGTAATCCTCGTAAAAAGTAATCTAATGGTATTTAAAGAAGAAGAATAATGTATTTGACTCAGATCAAAATCGACTTACGACGAAATCTTAGGAACCCCGTTGAAAATCGAGAACCACCTGTATTCAAAATATCTGAATACACTGATTGAAGAATTCCGCGTTTTGTATTTAGTTTTAAAGTGTGTTTCGTGCGGCCCAACCTTACAGCGATTACTTATGTGACATACTTCCTTGTGGAAAGTATGCCAACTTAGGCCATTGCACCGCGACATAGCCGTGGATAACACTTCGATTATTGACAACTATCTACAAGTACCTACAATCAACAAAGCGTACTTAGCTTTAATGAACACCTAACACCAATGGGTGGGACTATTTTCTACTATTCTAAATGTACATTATATGTTAACAGCCACTGTTTCTAGTTGACCTTACGATGACCAAGTTAATGAAACAGGTTTTCATTCTATAGAATTACTTTTATGTATATATTGTTTTTGTATCACCTATATAAAAATTCTAATTTGACCAACGCATTATCTTATGTACAATTTCTAATTTCCAAATTCCAAACTAATAACTCATCAAAAAAAATAAACAAATTTTCTTAAATGTTTACGATAATGTTGTCACGTTTCGTTGGAACGTATCTGATACAGAAAATAAGTTTGCAAAGCTGTAGACGATGTTAACGAAATCATCACACTTTCTATTTAATTATTGTCAGTCAGTAATCGAACATTTTAGCGGCAGATACCTTACTAATAGCACCTGTTTCACAGATTATGTGTATCGAATTAAGTGGTTGCTTGGAGAATGGCCTTTTAGCGCTTAGTATTTTTTAGGATAACTATTGAGAACTGACAATAACTAAAGTGACGCCTAGCGTAATATTTTGGAACTTACGGAATAGGATTTTGTTGGATGTGGCTCATTTAATTGCATTGTTTCTATGTGTTAAAGTGAAGAAAACTTTAATAAAATGTCTTTAAAATCGCAACAGAAAATTAACTGCAATGTGAATTGTTATGTATCAAATGGCAAATGTCAAAAATATCCTATTCCAATCGCCATTTTGTAAGCGACAACAGCGCCTCTATAGGCAATGTTTATTCTCAATACTGAAATCGATCATTTAATGCACTTCCAGGGACCTTAAGCTAAATTTATTTAGGTTCAGGTTCGGATTCATGTTCAATATAATTTCGGTTCGGTTTCAGGTTCAGGTTCAATAACAGATTTTTTTTAGGTTCAAGAACCTAAATTTTTTCAGGTTCGAGTGCAATGAAAATTTTAAATAAAATTATAAGTATACTCTATTTCACTTTGTAATACATAACTAAAACTTTTTTATATTGTATGGCGATTAGCCTCGTTGCAGAAATAAGCCGATGTAAAATAAATAAATAACCTATTTTTTTAGGTCTTGACTTGAAATTTAGAAGTGATGACCTCTTTGTTTTTTTTTAGGTCTTCACTTGAAATTTAAAAGTGAGGACCTTTTGTTTTTCAAATCTTCACTTGAAATTTAAAAGGGAAGACCTCGAAAAAAGCCAGTTGTGCCCTACTTAGGGGCGCTCAATTAACTCTTGCCTACGGGCGCCGCAAACCCTTGCGCCGGATCAGCTCATATGACGAGTAAAAATTATTATCAAAAACTTTTTATCAAAAAAATATTCTTAGACATCCAGTTTTCTGTTGGCTTCTTACACTTATTAAATACATACAAAACCCTGAAATGTGTGAAAATTCACACTTCACATTAATTTTTACCGACCGACCGATATATAAGGGAGGTATTGTGATCATACCGATTTTGACATTTCGAGATTTCGATTGATCTCCACGAATTGAGGTCCCTACATAACGTTTTGACTATTTTTAGCATGATGTCTGTCGGTCTGTCTGTCCGTCTGTCTGTCTGTGTATACGTGCAGAGCAAATTCGGCTAAAAGGATTTTTATGAAACTTCATATTTAAGCTTCTGCCGTCAATGGCACAAGTTGATCAACTTTTGGTAAAAATCGGTTGACTAAAAATGGGAGTTTACTCATGTCGATTTTAAGATTTTTGCGAATATTTCACAAGAGAAAAATATTTTTAAAAAAATTATTGAACAATAGTTGCTATAAAAGCAATAACTAACAACTTTTATTTTAGACATTTTTTGATAAAACGAAAAATTTCGAATAATTTCTGTAAAATTTTTCGAAATTTTTTTATACTTATATGTAACGTTTCCATGGTCATGATAAATAATATCTCTGTTATAAAATATTAGGCCAAGTTATTTCTACACGGCTGCTAGAATATATTTTATGCAAGTACTTTATGATGGCGGTCGGTCCTGTGGTGGCTACAGCTGATTTTTTAAATGTATTTTAGTTTTTTCTATGTTAATAACTATGGAAATAAGGAATGAAAAAGTAACTTTTTTCCCATTATGAAATTTTAGGGGATATAGAATAAAATAAACTACCCTTTCCTGTTGATCAATTACATCTCTCTTTGTTATTTAATTGCATCGTGTTTGCTAACAAGGCAGCATACAGGTTATAATTATAACACTAGTAATTTTTTTATTTTAACACCTCATTTAGATAATGCTGGTAGTGTTATAAAAAAACCTGACAACATTTCTAAATTAACTGCGGTGGAAAATGCTGACTTTTTGAGTCATGCGAATATGGGTTAAAATCTACATTGTATACAGGGAGCAAAAAAATGTTTTGAAGTTCGAACTAGAGCGAAGAAATTGACCGTAATTCGTAGTTTTATGGCGCTATTGACATTGACCGACCACATACAAATCTTACGGTTATTAACTATAACAATTGAACGAATTCAAATAAAAATTCCATTCTATGTGTTGTAAATACCAAATTAGAAATCAATAAATCATTTATTTAATTAAATTTCTATTAATTAAACGCAGTTCAATGTGTTTTAATTATTGGAAAAATAATTTTTCACATTGTATAATATAAAATATATTCGATGTTGCTTATGTAAAGAGACCACATCTTCCATATTAAACAGGACAGTCTCATTTTTGAGTTGTCTCTCCCGCATTACCTGTCCCGGATTGATTAAGCTGCTTTTATACTTGTATCATGAGTTACTATTCTATATCTTGGGTTACAGAGATGTGAACGCTAAATGTAGTCGTAAAGATCGCTTTCGTTACTATGGCCCAGCTACGTGAGCTGTTTGTTCCGGCAGCGCAGGAGAAGGTCTGCAAAAAGGTTTTCTTGGAATAAAAACCATTCTGTTCGCTCTTTGGATGCCTGTGTCACCTGATAAATTATCGGAAATAGTGTCGATCTAAGTTGACAATTTCAGAAGTTGTAGGTAACTCGATATTCTCCATGACGTACGGTAGTTTTGGGTTATTATGCCCCATATGTAATACTTTGAACTTCAACTCATTTAATGACATCAACCATTTTTCTGACCAAAGCTTGATCATCTTGCAGTTGGTTGCGTTAAAGGATTTGCGTTCATTTTAGAATCATCTGCATAGCTTGATAGTTTTGTGGCAATGGTGTGTGGACTGTCGGATGAGTATAAAAGAAAAAGTATAGGTCCAAGATCTGACCCCTGTGGGACTCCACTTAAAACTCCACGCCAAAAGTAGTCGCAAATATCTATTTTGTTATTATGGCCGAGCTATGTGAACCTGGCTGATTCAATATAGTAGATCATTACAGCTCCCGTAGTATAGGAAGTGACTTAAAACATGGATGCGCAATGGATTTGTGATCAAAGAGTTGAGAGAGAGACCCCTTTACACCTAGTTGCCTAAGTGTTCGCATCTGTACAGTCTTGATTTTTTTTTGTATTATTCTGTTTGTGATTGAACTTGGAACAGACAAGGGTTATTAGAAGCAGAATTCAGCAAGTTTTAAGCTGAAGAAAATAGTTCTGTAGTAATATTTATGCTACGTACTAATATTTAATTGCATTAACAGCCAGTGTTATGCATTGATTGTTTATTATTATTATTTTTTTTTTTTCGAAAACAGCGCAACCCATTCTTGATACTCCATGGATGTCTCATGTTCTTTTCTTTGCATTACAAGCAATTTCCTAGATCACGAGACCTGTACATTTATAACAGTATATATATGTTTCGTTTTTCCTGAACCGTTGCTGGTCAGTGTACATATGTATTATTATCATTTTTTTCGTTAAAAATTTTGAAAATGTGACCTTATTAATATGTATCATTATACAACATTGCTTACAGGTGTGTCTTGTACCTTTTTTGCAAAGTATTACATATGGATGATTTAGCAGATCTATAAATAATTCTGTATAAAATATTGAACATATGAGTATATCTATACACCTGTTATGATTCTATTTCTATAACATCTGTAAGTTTATATAACTTACGTAAAATTCTAATTTCACTTTGCACTATGCATAAAAATTATTTTGTTATATATCAAGTTGTGTGGTAGACTGGAAAGAATTATGTTCCAGAACTAACCATTTAAAGATTTAAAGACTAATATATTTATGATTAATTGTACGATTTTATTATGTGCTTATAATACTGCTGCATGTCATTCGTACTAGAATATGCACCCTCAACAAACCGAAAAAATAAATTTAGATGTTTAGAAAGATAGATTTTGCGGCACATATACTGGGGCATCTGTGAACGAAATGGATGGTGCCAATACAATTTTGAGTCGTTAAATTAAAAAGTATCAAATAAGTTCCAAGTGATATAAATAGACTAAGCTGCATAGGACACCTGGAACGAATGCACGAAAGTTATCCAGTAAGAAGAATCTCCAAACAGCAGGCATACGGAAAAAATATTGAAAGGCCAAAGATGAGATATAGGAGTTCTCTGTCTTAAATTTTACAATCCGAAGATTGGTTGGCAACAGCTATTCTTTTCTGATCGTGTTTATGTTGTTTATTCTTTGTAAAGGATACTTTCTCTGCTCGCTTCCACAAATATTAACGTAGTTTTCTCGCTCCAATCTGTCATTTATAATAAAACTGCCGGTTAAAAACTAAACACCAAATTAAAAACTAACCTGTTAACACTTGTTTACTAGATGGAGCATTCCTGAAAACTGTGGTAGGGGTACGGTGCTGGATCAAGTACTAAACTGAATGATTTACATGATGCAAATTACTAAATTTTTAGCTACTAAACACGTGTGAACACGATGTAAAATTAAAATTGGGAAACGGTCGTTAAGACTGGATAAGAAACAGATAAAACCCTGAAAGAATTCCAGAATTGATGATAAATGTTTAATTATCATACCGCCACGTGGTTTTCTTATGGTGTTTGATGTCAAGAAATTATACATTTATTAAAACATCAAAATACTCAATGGAATATTTTAAGATTTCAACAAAATCTGCCAAGAAAGTTTGTTTAACCAGACTTATTTAAAGATAGAAATCCTTGAACATCTAAATTTTATACAACAATGGCAGAAGAATTTTTTGTTAATTTTACATGTAATTAATTAATTAAGATATTCTGAGTAAACAAGAAAAAACTGTGCCAATTTTTTAAACAATAGTGCCAAATTACTGAGATTAAAGGCAGGTCATATTGGCTAAAAACCAAAGCACATGTTCAGCACGAGAAATTGTTAGAAGAAAATATAACTGTCGATGATGTTACCGACTGGTTGGAAAAGGCGCGCACCCAAAATTTCTTCTTGGGGTGGCATCAGAAGATTTTTTTTATTAGGTGGCTTCAGAAGCCAACATTTTACCCGTCATTCATGTATCATTTTCATTCTGGTGTTGGAAGCGTGGAAGAAGAAATTTAACCAATAGGATCGCTCTATTTTGAAAAAACCCATACCATGATGTCGTAGGCGCGGTGTTACAAGCGTGGTGTCGCAAGTTCAGAAATTTCAACTCTAGCGCTGGCCGCACCGTCGAAACCATAGAAACAGATATATTTTTTCGGAATGGTGAGATCTTTAGCGAGACACTTATATTAATTTCCTAAAAAATAAAAAAACGTAAATTGATGTAGCGAAATAGCGACTTTTACAATGTTGTCGGCAGTCTTAAAGTTTATTATTATGGATTCGGTTTCAAATATCTGGTCTGCAGAAATGTCATGAAGTGGGTATACTAATAATATGCTCGGATGCGTTGGAATCTGGGAAATACTGCCTCAGTATTTTTCTTGATTTAAACAAGGCTTTCGACTGTATATCTCACGACATTTTGCTAAGCAAACTATCTTTTTATGGTTTCGACGACATGAGCCGTGCCTTGCTTAAATCATATTTATCAAACCGTAAACAGCTTACCCAATTTAACAGTAGCACTTCCCAATATCTTCCATTGCATTTTGGAGTGCCTCAAGGTTCAGTTCTGGGACCGCTACTGTTTCTAATATTTGTAAACGACTTGCCTCTCTCTACAAATGCCAAAACAATACTCTACGCTGACGATACAACAGTATTAGATTGTAAACATGATTTAGATTCTCTTGTTAAGGATAATGTCTCTCTGGTGAACAGTGTAAACTCTTGGTTTGCCTGTAATAAGCTAAGTCTAAATAAAGAAAAAACTCAGTCTCTACTGCTGAGTACCAGGAGACATAATATTGCCAATCCCCCCTCCATAAAATTTCTTGGTATCCACGTTGATCCTCATCTTCGTTGGGATCAACACGTGCATATAATAAGCTGTAAACTACGCTCAACTGTGTATCTGATAAGGAATCTAAAGCATGAAGTCAGCTCAGATGTTGTTTTAAAAGCCTATTTTTCCCTCTTTCAGTCCCACCTAACCTATGGGTTAATAATCTGGGGACATTCACCTGCAGCAAACAGAATTTTTGCATTACAACGAAAAGTTGTAAGAATAATTGCCGGTGCTCCTTTCAGAGCGGACTGTCGAGATCTTTTTGTGAAATTCAAAATAATGTCTTTGCCTTCATTATTTATTTATCATTGTTTATTATTTATACGCAAAAATTTAACGAATTACAGTACATTTGGTGAGACACATGATCACAACACTCGCAGTAAAAATAATATCCGCGGTAAATTTTTGCGTCTAAATAAATCAAGAAATTGCTCAAATTATTTTGCTGTTAAATTATATAATCTCTTGCCTGAGGGACTCTGTACACTACCACTAGACAAATTCAAATTTAAACTTAAGAACGTACTAACAAATAATCCAATCTATGTCATTGATGAGTTTGAAAATGTCAGCTTTGATTAAATTTTAAATTTTATAAACATTGTATTATTGATATTATGTATATTTGACTGACTAAAAACATTTTTTGTAATTGTAATTTGGTCAATAAATATTATTATTATTATTATTATTATTATTAATACACCCCCAAGCAGAGGCCTACAGAATCTTCATTCTAAACTATGATGTCAAGTAAAAAAGATTGTGTATTAAATTCTTTTCTTGTAATTGAAGTAACTGTCTGTGTTTTTTGTGTCTCATTTTTTGCAACAAGTTAAAATAATCTCCCTTTTGCCTTCTGTTTCTATGTATATAATGGACGTACCCACCATCGCTTTTCTTCATATTGCAATAAGTCTAAATATGCATAAAAAAGAGCTAGACGTCTCCTTCGATTTGACGACATATTTAATGAAATTGAATAACCGTTTACTCCAAATACTTGTATAAACTTTTAGGTTAGATTTGTGTTCGATACAAATGTTGTCAAAACCGAAAACGCGCACCTATCACGCCTCCAACCCCACCATGAAATTCGAACTTGTAAATATAACACCACGCCTCTCACCCCTGTCGCGCCTTTGACTCTACCATGAAAATGATGCATTAAAGCTGTGATACTTATTATGCAAAACTTGTAGAGCCATATGTTGATGAAAAAGTGAAATACGTACTGGCAAAAAAACAATATATTTAAGGTTCGGTTGTACAGAAATAATGTAATTATCATAATACTACTCATGGAACCAAATTTTAAGTATTGTAATATAAAAACTAAATCTGAAAAAATTAATAAAAAAATTATGATTATAAAATAAATACATTTAAAAAGATAATCTGCAACTTACCAAAAATTAGTATCAATAACATATACTAAATAACACGATTATATTTGTAAAAATACTCAAAAAATGTAAAAGTATAGCAAGCGCGACACAAAAACACTTCTAAAGAACGCATTAAAAAATATGGTTTTTAAAAGTATAGTAGTTGAACTTTTCATCAACAGATGGCACAAGTAAATGTGTGCATTAGTTAGTTTTATAAAATGTTTGCAAGGCGGCACAGTAAAATCGCTGACGTTATGCCTCTATTTTATAATCACCCTCTACATGGCGTGGAATATGAGCAGCTTTATGTGTTTACAATTGTACACAAAATATTTATTATTTGATGGTCGTAGATAAATTAATTTATTCATATGTTCTAATTTTTAGTCCATACATTAGTGAAATTAATAAATTTCATTCCGGAAACTTATTGTTTAAAATTCCCATTGCACTCCACTCCAAGGTTATGTCTGAGAATTTATTTTTGCAAGGCTTATCCTGAAAGGTTTCCTTCTTGCGCAATTAATACAGTATATTGACTTTTTTCACTATTCTAACTTAACGGTTATAATTCATTGTCTTACAGATTCAGTATTTTATTCTGAAATTTATGATAATTAAGTTTGAAATTTGAGTATCTGATTTGTGTCTATAGACCACAAAACTTAATTTTAGTTATAAACTTGGGATACAATTTGTAACTAAGTTCAGGACTTTGCTGAAACCCTAAACTGAAGGGGCGTTCATTTTCAAATTAATGATCTGAAAATTTTCTTAGAATATATCTACGCTTAGCTAACATCTGAATAAAATTGATTTGTTTTAGCAAAAAGATCAGCTGTGGCCACCACAGGACCGACCGCCATCGTAAAGTACTTATATAAAATACATTCTAGCAGCAGAGTAGAAATAACTTGGCCTAATATTTTCTAACAGAGATATTATTTATCATGACCATGGAAACGTTACATATAAGTATGAAAAAATTGATTTTGGGAAAAAATTTCGAAAAATTTTACAGAAATTATTCGAAATTTTTAGTTTTATCAAAAAAAGTTTTTAGTTATTGCTTTTATAGCAACTTTTGTTGAATAATTCTTTTCGAAATATTTTTCTGTTGTGAAATATTCCCAAAAATCTTAAAATCGACACGAGTAAACTCCCATTTTTAGTCAACCGATTTTTACCAAAAGTTGAACAACTCGTGCCATTGATAGCAGAAGCTTAAATATGAAGTTTCATAAAAATCCTTTCAGCCGAATTTGCTCTGCACGTGTACACAGACGGCCGGACAGACAGACAGACAGACAGACAGACAGACAGACAGACAGACAGACAGACAGACAGACCGACAGACATTATGCTAAAAATAGTCAAAACGTTATGTAGGGACTTCAATTCGTGGAGATCCATCGAAATCTCGAAATGTCAAAATCGGTATGATCACAATACCTCCTTCTATATGTTGACGGTCGGTAATTAAGTCTAAACATGGGCGCCCGCAAATTTTTCGGGGGGGGGTCAAAATATGGTGGAATATTTTTGGAAATATTTAATAAATCATTAATAAACTTTCAAAAATACAGAACATCGGTAAACGGTTATTAAATGATGCACTTGGTAAAGTTTCACAAACTGTTTTATTTAACATGCTGACTGCAGTTTCGGTAATATTTACCATTTTCAAAGCTACAATTTTATTGTAGCTTCAAGCATTGTATTTTCAAAGCTACAATTTCATTGTAGCTTTTTTTTGTAGCAATTGCTGAATGTTTTGAATCATTTTTATGATCGCTTAACATTTTGTATGCAAGTAAACGGAGAAACTTTTGAACATTTATTATAAGTTTTTATTAGTTATTTATTTATTATTATTATTATTTTTTTTTTTTAATTTGTATTGTCAATAAAATATTTTGATTTTGCTTAAAAAACGTTTTGATTAAATATGGTTCTTTCTATGTTGCAAATGAAAATGAACACGTTTTATATTGTTGTCAAAAATTATATCCATGGTAATGACATAGTACATGTTGCGTAAAAGAATAAATTCACTGTATCTATTCTAATATTACTAATTTCTAATAATAAATTTTTAAGATGAAAATACTATTTCCCGAATTTAAAATGAGATCCATCGAAATCCCGAAATGTCAAAATCAGTATGATCACAATTGTTTATATGAAAAAATAACACTTTTTTACTTTTTGGTCAAGTTCACCTCGTTTTACGGTACTGTTAAATCTAATTTTATAACTCTCTTCAAAATATTACACTGTTAATTTATGTAAATTATAACAGTGTAGTTATTTAACATGTTGAAGTTAAGAGGCTCATTCACTCTCTAACCCATCTTAAGTTTCGCTTCATTTGGAAACGTTCCCTTTTCATCATATAGACTGCGACAGAAACGGTCAAACTAAGAGAGTTCATTCATAAACTAAACAGATAAACACGGAAATGTTATCTAGGATACTTCCGGACTTAATACACTTGATAAATTATGAATATACAAGGGCGAAAGACAAGTGAACTATGAATTTGGACCCATGTGTGCCCGCAGTAAGGGGCAAAGGAGCACTTTCCCTACCTGGAGTCTCCATTTTTAAATGTTTTATTCCAAACCCTTATGCTTTTTAGGGTTTCAATCATGTATCTGTCTGCCTGTCTGCACGGTAGAAATTGTAGCCAAACGGCTGAACATAGAAAGCTGAAATTTGGTATGCTTATACAACTCTTTGACCCACATATAGGAAAAATACTGAGAGTTCAAAAAACACATCCCGGGATAAATATAAACAAATATGTATTAAATAAAAAAATAATTTTTTTTTTTTTAATTTTGAGTGGCATATCAATTGGAAACCTCTTACTGTGTGAATGAACAAGCAAACTTTTATATCTTAAAACTTTTTTTTTTTGGGTTTTTGCTAAAAATATGTCAAAAAACTTTTCTCCCATCCTATCTTCTAGAGCAGTGGTTCTCAACCTTTTTTTAGGTGAAGGCACCCCTATGCAAAATGTGAGATCTTCGCGGCACCCTATCATTAAATATGTCACTATTTAGTCAATTTAAAGTATAATCAATCAAAAGTATAATTGTGATGTTGGAAAAAAAACAATAATATTACAATTACATAATATGTATTTAAAGATCATTCGAAAATTTCGTCGATTCGGTCTTCGATTCCGAGAATAGCGGCGAATTTATTTTGAAAAGCTCGCGGCACCCTTTTCGTGTTCTTGCGGCACCCCAGGGTGCCGCAAGCACTTTATTACAATTTTGGCAAAAAATGTGCTAAAAAAGTTCTTGTCCATTTTACCCAAAGGGGTTAAAATAAAAATCTGAAAAAATTATAGGTAAAGTATATTGGTCTGAGCCGAAAACGTACCAGAGGAATTTTTAATCAGATTGCGATTTTGAAAAATATTTCAGTTTTTGTGTTTTTACAAAATTAATAATTTTTTTAATTCATGGTTGAATAATGGCTAATAATTAGAGTTGATAGATAATGGGATTCGGACCAGTCAGATTATTTTATGTTATATTTTAAATTCCGACAATTTTGTCATGCTTGTTTTAGCTACTTGACATGTTAAATTTGAACATTATTATATTTTCATTGAAATATAGAATTAATAAATTAGTAAGTTTACATGTAAAATGTAAACTTACTAATTTATTAATTCTATATTTCTATATATCTTTGTAGCTCTGATGAAGATTTAAATTAAATCGAAACGTAAGCGAAGTTAATAAATTTGTTTTATTTTCTGACTGGTCCGAATCCCATTATCTATCAACTATAATTACTAACTTACGGACGTAACTCATCTAATCAAGATGGCTAATAATGTTATGGATTTTTTGTATTTATGGCTAAAACAGTGTTTTTTTTTATACTAAAAGTATATTTAATTTTTTTAACAGCTGAGCATCTGAGATCCGGGTTCCTATGTAAAGACTCTAAGAATGCCACACTACACTGTAGAGTGTAGTGTGTAGTTATTTTATTATACTATTATATCGTACGTTGTGATTCAACCTATTGTTTGAATAAATCATATGGTAATGAAATACTTATAAAACAAATAACACAATATTAATAGTGAGAAATACGTATCAAACTGAAAAAAAAAATTAATCCATTTATCAATATACTTCGTATTAATCTAATGAAGACTTCAATAGGAATTAAATGAAGAAAACAACTATTTTTGAAAAATTATTTAAATTTTGTTGAAAAAAATTAAATGGAAGCTCTTACTCAAATAAAAAATAAAAGTTATTATCAAAAAACTGTTGATTTTGATGTGATAATAGAACAAATATTCCTAGATATCCAGTATTATGTTGGCTTCTTACATTTATTAAATACCTACATAATCCTGAAATGTGTGAAAATTCACACTTCACATAAATTTTTTAGTTTTTGACATATGGATAAAGATATATTCCAAGGAGACTACTAGGCTAAAATTTCCAGCTAGATGAATATTGTTGTATCAAATAATAGCTTCATGGTTCAATAATTTTGAGTGTACAAAGCTCCTGAGAGTAAAGTTTGATAATCACTGCTTATTTTAATTCCTGATGGCATCACTGCAGTTTATTTTGGATTTAAATTTGAATTATGCAGAAATTACATGATAGCGCATGCAAGAAGGCGTATTGTGTTTTAAAATACTATTTATAGATGGCATTACACTACTTGTTTACAAAATGTTTATATCTTTTAAAAGATAAAAGTGTGTTTTGAATATACAAAATTGAATTAAATCTTTGCTGTTTGATTTAAAAACGTTGAGAAATATTTTCTATTATAATTGGATTTTCATTGGATAAATCGTAACGGGAAATTCAGTTTTCTTTAATATTTTATTCAAACCTGCGGTTGTACCTGATTATTTTCTGTAATTTTATCTTTTTGTAACATTTATTATTCAATTCTTTGTCGATACATAACGGAATTGAACGATCACTATCTATTCCAAGTATTTTGTGAAACAATTCCAACTCTTCTTTCAACTAATATCGAATTTTTACTAGTGGTGTGTCATATATCAGGTCGCCAAGGATGAAATTTGTAGTTAATATTATTGCAAACTTTAACAGCGTATTAGTTGACATTGGCTTAATATTTTACCGTTGTTTTTTTTTTTTTTGAAAGTTACATATCTCGCCTGTTTAAAGAAATCATTGTAGCTCTAAAAAATATAAAAAACTTTTTTAAAAATTAATTTTGTTGAAAATGGAACGGTCGGAAATTCGCACTATTATGAAGTATGAGTTCTTACGTGGAACTACGGCATCGCAGACCGCGCGAAACACATATAATGTAATTGGCTCTAGTGTTACTACGCAGCAGACAATATCAAATTGGTTCGCCAAATTTCGTACAGGTAATTTGAAAACAAAAAAAAAAAAAAAAGCTCATCGATCACAGGAGAAATATACTGCAATCAACTGGACGAAATGATGCAAAAACTTAAAGAAAAACAGCCTAGATTGGTCAACAGATTGACTCCTATCTTATTGCATGATAACGCTAGACCACACACTGCACAAATGACTGTGGCAAAACTACAGGAATTAGAGTTGGAACTTCTTCATCATCCTCCATACTCACCAGACCTAGCCCCCACTGACTACCACATCTTCCGCAATTTGGACAACTTTTTAATACGAAAACAGTTTAATTCCGACAATGCTGTAAAACTGGCCTTCCAGGAATTCATTGACTCTCGTCCGCCATGGTTTTATATCACCGGCCCGAACAACCTACCGCTTAAATGGCAAAATTGTATAGACAATATGGGTGCATACTTTGATGAATAAAATAATTCCTTATATTTGTAAGTTATCAAGCAACTTTTTGCTACAAATTTCATCCTTAACGATCTAATAGATACATTTGAATTAGTTATAATATAAGATTGCGTTTAAAAATGCTTAAGGAGGAGTAAATTTTACTCTGACGTTTAAATTCATATTTAGTCGAGCATCACATTACTTACAGGTGGTTTTAGAACAGTCTTGTTATACATTAAATATTGGAGTAAAAATAATCAAAGTCAATGAGTGAGTGATTTTGAATTCAACCAAATTGTGTGTCTGCGTAAGAACACGTAGAAAGATTGTTTTCGGTGCTTATAAACAGGCGTTTTATTAGGTATGCTGTTGTCGGCGCTTGTTGACACCGTTTAGTGGACACGTAGAAACATTATAACCAGTGCCTGTTTACCAAAATTTTTTCATCAAAAAGTGGCCTGGTTTATAATAAATGTTCCTGTAGTTGCTTGGGGGAGTAATATATCTACTTAAACATGCCACTTATGCAGACTATACGTTGGAAAGCAAATTCATAACAAAATAATAAAATTTATTCTGCCAATAAGTAATTGTAAATGTCGGTAATTCGCAATATCAAAGAAATTTTATTGATAACTATCACAAAAATCGACAAAATATCAGAAAACTGATTGTCAGCTTCTTGTAAGCTGATATATAATGTTCCAAAGATTCTTGTTACTCATCGGCGTATGTTTCAAGCGCCAACAAGCATTCTACATGCCCGGGTATAACTGAAAGTAAAGCGATATTTATTCTCGCTGATCGCCGCAAGTTCGCAAGCGCTTATAGGCGCCGGTAACAATCTTTCTACGTGTTCGTACCTTCAATTTGTATGCTTTGGTTTGTAGGAACAGCATGACACATCTAACTATCGCTTCAAGGACGTTCGTTTTTTTTTTTTACTGTAATATAAGATCCGTATCCGTATGCGCGGATTAGGATGCACATAATCCTTATCTGTATCCGCGGTTCTGACTTTTAAGTGATCCGGCACATTACTAATGTTTACATCTTCCCACTTATATCTTCTTTGCCATTTTACCTATCTTCTTTTACATCTTCATCACTTCTGTTAGACGTAATATGTTTTATTTATTATTTTTCAAAATTTGACCAGGTAATGATCGATTTGATTTATGGGTGTTGAGAGATCGGAAATGGAACTCGTTTGAAAAGTTTTTCTCCAAAGTTAGTGACGTGGGAGTCAAATGTGATTTGTACTTTGAGTGGAAGTTTTGTTGAATTTACGTTTTAAGAATATTCAATTTCTAGTATTGCGCATTTAACTGCAAAGATCAGTTTTATTTTTGGTTGCATACTAACGAATTCAACAGAGATCTAGCAGACCAGTATTCAATGGTATAACCATTTCAAACCACTGATTTAGTATCATAAAAATCTTGGTCTATTCTAGTTTCAATTCAAAGCACGGAATTTTATTTTCTATCGGAAAGTAACCTGTCGATTACCGATATTCGTGAGCATGTCCGGTAAAATAATAAAGACTTGCTTTCAAGTTTAAGCAGACGATTTATCTCAACCTAGATACCTATATGCGGGAGCTGTAGAAAGTACTGTCCGTTTGTAACTGAAATGTATTGTAAGCGAAGAGCGTTATTCAAAAAATATTTTATTATTACTGAACAATCTCAAGAACGAGGTGCCATCTTTGATGAATTTGAAAATGTATCTGTTATATACGTTCCACTGTTTCTTTCCAGATAAATGTGCAACAGATATATATTAATATAATTGGAATATTTATCAGGTTTTTCTACGGCTGACGCCGTTTTCCCTTTCTTAACCGGATTCTCTAGTTATTTGTATGTTCCTATTCTTTATCTCTCAGATATCTCTTCTCCATGGTCTCATTTATTTCATCCCGACACGATCTTCCTGGTCTACCTCTTTTTCTTCATTTTATTGGTCATAGGCCGCTGGTTGTTGACCCCTGATTTAGATCAATTAACAGGAGAATCAGAATCTGTATTGATGAAGGCGGTTGTCACATATCCCATCTTGTTTAGTTTCTAAGTTTATTATGTTATTTATTAAGTGTTTGTGTCTATTTTGACTTGCTATTTTATAAAAACTAAATAAATAAATAAATAAATAAATAAATAAATAAATAAATAAATAAATAAAATAACAAGATTTATTTGTAATGAAAACTAACTGCTTAAAGCAAAATTTAGCTCAATAGCTCTGTAGTGTCAAAGGTTATGTGAGTAGATAAAACGTTCCAAATTTATTGTTAGGTAGACGTGATTTTTCTTTTTCTTCTTCTTCCTCAGCCTGTATTCATCCACTGCTAGATATAGGCTTCCCTCGTCTTATTCCACGCATATTTATCTTGAGCTGTTCTATACCACCGGTTCCCGGCGATGCTCTTTACCTTGTCCAGCCAGCGTTTTTGAGGTCTTCCGACGCTTCTTTTGTTTTGTCGCGGGCGCCAATGAACTATTTTATGTCTTGCTACGTGTCCTGCCCAGCTCCATTTGAGGTTCGCAATGCGGTTTATTACGTCTGTAATTTTGCTGCGTCTCCGAATTTCAGAATTTCTAATCCTGTCCCGCAGACTTACGCCAAGCGTGGCACGCTCCATTGCACTTTGTGTTATTCTCAGCCTTTTTGATTGTCAACGTCATCGTTTCTAGACCGTAAGTGGCAACAGGCAGGATGCACGAATCGTACATTTTAATTTTCGGTGATATGAGAATCTCTTTGTTTATTAAAATGTGTCCCAGTTTCCCAAATGCAGCCCAGCTCAGTCTTATTCGTCGAAATATTTCTGCTGTTTGATTATTTTTTCCGAGCGTAATAAGATGACCTAGGTATACGAATTCGTTAACGATTTCAAGGGACTTATTTCCAAGAGTGATCTGCCTGATCTCCTGGCTCATTATCTTTGTCTTGGACCAATTTACTTGTAGACCTACACATTTGGATGCTTGGGTGAGTTGTTTTAACATCGTGCTCAGCTCTGTAATGTCGCTGCTAATGATGACTACATCGTCAGCGAAGCAAAGATGATTCAAGTGTACTCCATCAATGTTTATACCCTTTTCACTCCAGTCTAAATTTTTGAAGATGTCCTCCATTGTTTCTCTGCTTACTTTGACGAATTCTTTATTTTATTTTTTTAATCACACGTAATTGTTAAGTGGCATTTGCCAAGGAGGACTGCCAAGAGAGAAAAGACTACCCAATGACGCCTACAAATGGTACTCATCGTCAACTGAACAGGTTTGACAAACGAGAGAAATACTGGTCAAAAGAAGAAGACAATATCAAATATAAAGTTCAAGATTATAGTTTGATGGATGTTACTTGTGTGAAATATCTAGGAGGCACTCTTAATTGCAAATTAACCTTTAATTTTCATGTGAACGAAGTTGTTAAAAAGGCATATAAAATGTTGGGCATTTAAAGCGAATGACAGTTCCTTTAATGCTTGGTTTATATACGGAACAAGAATAAGGAATAGGAAATAAGAATAGTGCACAAGATGTTAAAACATGGCTGCGCCGTATATCGGTTTATGTAGGAATGAAATTTAACTTAAACATAAGAATAGTTGGTAACATTCAACATTTTTATTCTTATTTCAAGAATAAGACACGATAAGCCCGCGCACAGCAATCAAAATGTCTGCCGTAATAAAGTTTGGTCAACAGATGTTTTTCAGTTGTGATCAGAGGGTTGTAAACAATAAAATGTTTTTAACGGTAATAAACGAAATTTTTTAAAAGGTTTTATGAATCAGAACCTGTCAAGTGACAAACGTTAAACACAGGCCAACGCAAGTACGCAGGCGCAGCGACGAAATGTTATGTCCTATATAAACGGTTTAATATTTTTTATTCTTGTGTACTATTCTTATTTCCTATTCCTTATTCTTGTTCCGTATATAAACCAACCATTAGAATTAGTCAACATTACTGACATTATATTATACACTAGTCCGAAGTCAGTTAGAATTCGCCACTGCGTGTTGGTCTCCTCAATATTTAACTTACATTAACCGAATTGAAAAAGTACAAAATAAATTTATAAAGTATGTAACTCCCCAATAATAATATCAATCTAGTATCTTTAGAAAATAGACGTAGATTTTTAGATTTAATTTTTCTTTAAAAGATTATTCATAATAAAATATATTGTCCTGATTTAATAAATTCATTATCATTTCGTGTGCCATTTTACAATATGAGAATCAACGACCTTTTCTTGTTACCTCATAATAGCACAAACTTTGCCTATAATTCGCTTATTAATAGAATGTTCCTAGAATTCAATAAAATTTCTAATCTACTGTTATTTCTGACATTTTTTTTTCTACTTTAAAAATATTCAGACGATCAATAATTAATTGTTTACAATAAGTTTAAACTATTTTGTTTTTTATTTATTTTTCATTTGCTTCAGTTATCTAAGATTGTAAGAACTATTGTTTTAGTATTTGTTACTGATATGTAAATATTGTATTATTAATTAGTGCTACGTTGTAATTAGGACGATGTACTATTGTGTAGCCTAATTAATAAAAAGAAAAAAGAAAAATATCGTGGTTTTCGAATTTTCTTGTTCCTTTTTATTTTCTACAATACATCTTCTGTACTGGATAATTGGGAAATCTACATTTTGAAAATTCTTTCATGCAAAAATATTTTCTGCATTGGCATTTTTTAATATTTTAAATTTCATTGATGATGCTGGTTTTCTAATGTAATTCTGTGTGTAGTGTTTGGAGAGAGTGTTTGTTTGCTGTGGTGAGCATCACATTTGGCTCGTTGTCGGTGTCTGTAGGTCGCTATTCTCTGTAGGCGGATTGTGAGAAAGTAGGCGGTTGACTGGTCGATGCTAAAAACCACTTTGTTTCATATCTACGCGATATCATTCCCCATAGAATATAACAAGATAGTGGCATTTACCTTTGCTTATTTAACAATATTTACCAATGTTTGTTCTTTCTAAAGTTACATGGCCTCGTCCACTTCATCCCGGTAGGATTTTCTTAGCTTTTCGTTTCCTTCTTCCTGTAGGGATATATTTCTATAGTCCCTGATCGTATTATTAGAATCATCTTGATTTTTATAGAATATAAATAGAAATCAGTTTGGGAGGAGAAAAATGTACTAATATTATTTTTCCTGCCTAAATCCAACGAGTTGCGAGACGCATCTAATCGACAAGTGCGGAAAAAAACCTTATGTAACGAGTTTTTTTATAATATCTTTTATAATATCTTTGAAATTATTTTGCAATGGTCATGAATCATCACGAGAAGTGATGAATCATCACTTCTCGTGATCGCTGAAGACGGAAACAGATTGTTGAGCAGTTTCCGAAACGTCCGAATTTTTTATATTACTCTTGAAGTATTATATCTTTTTGATACTAATACTCATTATATTGTACTATTCTAGCCTAGTACTATCAGCAATGGCAAACGTCCAAAATAAAGGTGTCTGCATTAATATCTTTTATATTTAGCTTTTTCATACCTTTTAAAATAATAAATTTGCATCACATAGTCAAACAACATCCTCGATTAGGGACAAATCTTTATATGATCTTCATAAGTTTTTAAATGTGGCAAATTACCATGGTTAATTTTTACCAATATTTCAAAAAACGTCAAATAAGGCGAAACATTAAATAATTATTTTTAATTTCATAAACTGTGAATAATTCCAAAAAAAATTTTTCTACGACTGTTATATAAACTATAATATATTTAACTATTTAAGTAATCAAAAATTAGGTCTTAAGAGTCTAAAGACCTAAAGAGCAAATAATGTAAAAAGCGCAAAAAAATGCTGTATTCTGCTGCAACTGGCTGCGCGCCTGTTGGTATAAGAAAGCTGTTGCGACGATTAAAAAAAATAAATAAATAAAGTTGCGTGTAATAATATGCCATTGTTCTAATTCTCTGTTAATATTTAATCCGAGAATGAACACAAACGAGGTGTGTAAATTAAGTAACCGGACTGGCAACATAGCGTTTGATCTGGCAACATCTGGGACGCGTGACTTGGAGGAGCGGCAGGTGAACATGTTGTACGCCTTCAGTATGAGTTTGAACTCGCTAGAGTAATTTTGTTGCCCGTAGCGATTTTTTTCGTGAAACATTTTTATCTAGTGCGTTCTAAAAATGAGTGACATTCATTTTAAGCAACGGTGTGCTATCAGGTTTTGCTTCTGACTTGGGCAGAGTGCAACGGAAACTTTTACAAAACTTCAGCAGGCCTACGGAGACAGTATTTTGTTAAGGATCCAGGTTTTTTGGTGGTTTAAGGCATTTTCAGAAGGAAGAGATTGAAGATGAATCACGCAGCGGAAGGACTTCATTTTCAAGAACCGATGAAAATGTCGACAGAATCCGGGATCTTGTACGTTCAGATCTTCGGTTAACAGTCAAAATGATCGGGGAAGAGTTGAATTTGACTCACACTACCGTTCATCAGATTTTGACCAATGAATTGGGGATAAGAAAAATCCTTGTCACACAGCAATTTCAATAAACGAGTTTTTGACAGTAAAAACTTTCCAGTGGCTCCTCAACCTCCTTATTCGCCTGACTTGAGTCCTTGTGACTTTTTCCTCTTCCCAAGATTGAGAAATCACCTCAAGGGACGTCATTTTGGGACACTCTAAAACATTCAAACGTCAGTAACCGACCAGCTGAAAACTATTCCAGTATCCGAGTTCCAGCACTGCTATGAGGATTGGAAAACCCGTCTTCAGCGCTGTGTGGCTTCCCAAGGAAGTTATTTTGAGAGAGACAATATTGAATTGTAATTCTATTCGAATAAAAAAAAATAAATAAAAAAATCAGTCCGGTTATTTAATTTACACAAGTCGTAGATAGAAAAGCGAATACCTGTTTTGTTACGATTCAGATAAATCGCATCATAAACAGAGTTATTTATGTTTATTTCACATAATAAGTGAAAGGGCAACCTGCATCTAACCTGACGTCAGTTCCACATTCAATAATGTGGGTGAGGTGAGTCTCATGTCCAACCTAATACGGTATACCAGGTATAATACCAACAACCTTGCCATTCGGTCGTTGACTGTCATCTTAAATTAGGTCCTACCAACCGTACTATAATTAACTAGATTTTTTCCTGTGTCTAATTGACATCGCAGTCGAGTTACAACGGTTTAGAAGGTCGACTTGCATTTTCAAAATGTAAATACTAAGAACGTGTAATTGTAACAATTATTTTAACAAGTTGAATTTAATTATATATTTAAAAGTTTTACATTATAAAATTTAGAAAGGTTTATGCCTGTAGATAAAACGCAGATTTTTGAAATGATTTCAAAATATATACTACATCAGAAAAAATTGATGTGAAGTTATAAATTTTCACACGTCAGGGTTTTGTAGGTATGAGGGTTGCCTTTTATATTTTGGGATTTGAGATCAAAAACAATTATACGGAGTGATTATTTAATGGCGAGACGACGTCACTGGAAGTTTTAATAATTTGCCGTTTCATACACATCGTAAAAGGCGATTATGCGCGCATTCGCATAATCTTTTTTTCTTCATAATCAAATTTTCTTCAAGGTTATTATAGTATTCTGCTAGGAGGCACGTAAAATTCGGTGACGTCGTCTCGCCATTAAATAATCACTCTGTATATCAACAAAAGTGGCTTTATTGTTTTTCAAAATATTCTCCATGAAGATCAATACACTTTTACTTGCGTTTGAAACAATTTTCGAAGCACTTTTTCCACTCCGATTGAGGCATTTTCCACTCAGATTGTCAAATTATGTGAGATCTAACGCGAATAAATCTTTTTGACGGCCAAATATTCATGCAATAGTGAATGTATGCTGGTCCCACTAATGCCCAAGGATACCTCAATCACACGATACATCATATGACGATCTTGCAGTATTAGTTCACACACAGCATCAATGTTTTCCGGAACAACAACAGATTTTGGACGACCTTCACGAAATTCGTCCTTAAGCGAACTACGGCCACGATTAAAGTCGGCAAACCATCGATAAACAGTAGTCCTTGATGGTGATTCATCGTCAAAAGTCGAATTAAGTTCATCGATGCACTGTTGTTGGGTTAATCCACGTCGAAAGTTGTAAAAAATAATCACAAGAAAATGTTCACGATTTAATTCCATTTTTACCGACCGCCAACATATATAAGGGAGGTATTGTGATCATACCGATTTTGACATTTCGAGATTTCGATGGATCTCCACGAATTGAGGTCCCTACATAACGCTTTGACTATTTTTAGCATGATGTCTGTCTGTCGGGCCGTGTACCCGTAAACCCGTAAATTCGGCTGAAAGGATTTTTATGAAGCTTTTAAGGATTTTAATTAAGCTTTTGACATCAGTGGCACAATTTGATCAACTTTCGGTAAAAATCGATTAACTAGAAATGAGAGTTTACTCGTGTCGGCTTTTTGCGAATTTTTCACAACAGAGAAATATTTCGAAAAAAATTATTTAATAAAAGTTGCTATAAAAGCAATAACTTTTATTTGAGATATTTTTTGATAAAGCAGCATAAATTAAACAAGTACTTTGTGATGACGGTCGGTCCTGTGGTGGCCACAGCTGATTTTTTCAAGTTATTGTAAACAACACAATTAGCCCAATAAAACGTTCTGAGTACGTATACCGTCAAGAATGTCAAACTTTACGATAGAAGCGTCAGTTGCCAGATGGCAGCACTAGTTTAACGCAATCCCGAAATATAAGAGGCAACCCTCGTAATATATATTTTTCAATGGTTGATTTTTTTCAAAGGCTTATCAACAGGTGTTTTTAAATAATTTTTTTGTTATTTTGTTGTGATTTTAAATCCAAAAGTGAAACTATCCTTGCCCTTATGTTATTAAGAAATATTTGAAAAGTTGCCATCAGGCGTCACAAAATTTTAAGCCAATAAAAAACAAAACCCACGCTCTTTCGCCTGCGGAAATGCGTGGTTTTATGAAAAGACCCACCTATATGAAGCCATCATTGTTGCTAATTTTCACTGATCATTATTTATGAATTAGCTAGAATGCTAGATTGCAACAGCACCTTTTAATTCAAATATGTTAACATGGACATAACTCGACATAACGATATTTCATATGCAAAATGAATTAGGGGTAATTATTAACAAATTTATGCATTGTCAACTTGCGATTTCATATGTTAATCTCGGATTTAGCAACAGTTTATAACCTGGGAATCTTTGATCCAATTTAAATCACAATCTCTTTCAATAAACACCAAGATCAGAGTCTACCAAACTATTCGCGACTATAGGGATTTGCAGCTAAGCACCCTACCATCTGGTGAGCGTTTCATGAACTTGTGTACATCATATAACATTTCGTTTTGTGTATTTGTTTTGTATGAAGTTTGTTTTTAAAGTTTTATTATAATCATTGAAAAATGTATAATACATATTGTTGTGTGCCTATGTGCAATTCATTGAAAAGAAGAAACCCGGAAATATCGTTTCATTTGTTTCCACTAATATCAGACACCGTATGGTTCGAAACAAAATTGGGAAAGCAAGAGGTTAGGAATCGTCGCGATGTTTAGATAAACAATTTAAAAATTGGAAAAAAAGTGAGCCCTTGTATCAAAGTTTGCTCATTACATTTTAATGATAGTGACTACAAAAAATATTTTCAATTTTGTATTTATTATCGCATATCTTGAAAATTCCTGTTATTGTGTATGGGTTTGATTCTAATGCACAAGTCTGTATAAATCTTTATGAACTCTCTGTTTTTCTCAGTGACCCCACACAATATTATATGCCCAGCATTGTAGATTTCTACCCCCTCGTAAACAACACGGGAATTATTATTTAAACCCCCAATATAATTAAAATAATCGACAATGGAAAACCGCCATAACTTAAAACCAGATCACAAAATGTAGTATTTTAGATGTTTACAAGTAATGTCACTTCACAAAATCAGAAAATCCCAAACAATTATTTATTTTTTGTCGTTTTTTGATACACTTTTCGCTATTATTTACTAGTAAATGTCAAGTGGTATCTGATTTAGAATGGTTTCAAAAAAATCCGCGTAGCGCTACGATCTTAAAATTTTTCCCCTATAATTACCGAAACGGCGCCACTATCGCCTTGTGAACTTTTGACACGAAAAAGGATAGTCATCTGTCAACGTATGTAAACAGTATTGGTTTATAATCAATTTTTGGTCTAATTTACGTTTTCTTGCTCTATACAGTACTATATTTAAATTATAACCGAGTATTAAAAAAGTGTATAAATATATGTGAATCCATTTTATGATAAAATTTGCTGCTTGTAAATGAATATTTTCAGAGGTTATATATTGTATGTTGGTGCCGGCTTATACTCACAGAGAAAATAAAATGTTATACTTTGAACTTAAAACATTTATTTGAATACTTAATATCTACACATATCTCAAGAAATTTTATAGAAAGAGAACTTGTAATTTATTCTACACAAGAAAACTGTCAAATATTTGCAAACTAACACAGTTATGGAACACTCCCATGAAATAACAAGGGGTTTTAATTATATTAACAATAATTTACACAACATTAAACGATTTTCTTGCACATGTGAGACAGGGAAAATGAAAAATTCAACGTTAAAAACTTGTTTAAAATCATCTGAACAGTATAAATTCCCTTCAATAGAAACAAAATTTTAGAATCACTGATAATCTTTCAATCTAATATTCGAAGATGTTTTTCCTGTGATTGACTACCATACACACAACAAGGAGTATTTAATCTTTTTTTCTTAAATTTATCACTTTATTCGCTGTAAAAATGGAGTGAGAATGGACAGAAACAATAAAACACATGGTGAATTATACGTCAACAATGACAGTAACCTTTTTCGAAGTGTTCGCTTTTTTGCCGCTAGAGGGATACGCGTTAAGTTGAGTCGCCAATAGTACGCTCCATATTTATGTATAATTTAATAATAATAATAAAATTTGTTGTAACAATAAATAAATAAGATACAAAAGTTTTTTTTGTATACAATACGTGCATTAAGGACACTTTTCAATCTGTGGGGGCATTCATAGCATCAGTCGAAACGTCACGGTTGGCTAATTGACTTTAAATATTTTCACTGTACTTCATGATATTTACTTTGAAAGGCCACATAGTGGGTTTCCCAACTTGCGAGCGGATCAAGTGTGAAACTCTAATAGGTCCGCTGGTCGGTTGACATGATTCTTTATGACAGGAATAAGGGTGTTAAGGGAATTAAAATCCGCATTTTACTTAATCTACGTTTAATGCTTAAATACGATTTAAATTTAAAAGTACTCAACACAAAACTCTTGGATACTCTGGCTGATACTCTTCCTGAGAGAATCGAACTTACCGTTTTATGTGTGAAGTCTTGCACCTTATTTTAATGTGTTCTAGTTATTGACTGTGATATTCGATGGTAATTGGCCCCTTTACAGCCTCTTACCATCACCCTGACTCTGTTCATTTTTTCGAATAGACCTTTTATTTTATTTATTTGTATTTGTCAGTGCAAGATTCCTTTTATTGAGTATGCGTTATTTTCATGATTTTATTTATTTATTGTCTAATTTATTGTTTTTATTATGTAGCGTCATGTAAATGAGCTGCGTTAGGTGCAAATAGCCTTTGTTGCTGTGCGCCAAAAATTTTAACTAACTAACTAACTCGACACAAAACCTCACAATCACCGTTTCACCTCACCATCACTGTTTCACCTCACAAGCCGTTAAACACCTCACAACACTTACAGTGTTTAACCCGTTATCTAGGTTCGTTTATTTCATTAAAACTCTCCTCAACACTTCCAGACTACTTCTGGTTCACCCATTACACGATACTGGGCTTCTCAACCAAAACGCTTGGGAGGTTCATCCGACTACGGTGACGGTTTACTCACGACTCCCCTGTCTCTCACAAGATTTCCCCAGCCCTTTTCTTAAAACTAATAATTTGATCTCTGGACTAAATTTTTTCGTCGTTGTAAAAATAATCAGCTCATTAACTTCAAAAACATTTTAACTTATCTTGAAGACTCATATTTCTACCCCTAATATATCATAAACCCAAATAATTAATTTTGACTGTAATTATCTACGAAATCCACATCACTGAAAATATATGGTCTCATAACAATATCTGTATAAACATTCGACCATGTACTTGAAATAAACGGTAATAGCATTTAAACAAATCATATAATATACGGTCCTAAATTGTACCCCTGTCTTTCAACATTTAACTAAAAAAAAAAATACCGTCGTTGATAAATCACCTAATCTCTGATGATGTTTATCTTAAAATAGATTAGGTTTTATATTTAAATAATTTGAATATTTTTAATTAATTGATTAATATTACAAAACGAAAAAAATATTACAAAACATACTGGTCCTTGTCTGAAAAGTTTGGGAAACGCTGGGCTATTCCAAACGTTTAAGCGGAACTTACTGGAATATTCATTTAAGTAAGTTGTCATGAGCTCTTCTTTTAAAGTTTGAAATGGGCTTTTGCTAAACAAAATAATCAAAAGCCTCACTTAAACGGTAAAAGTTACTAGAATTGAAAATCTAGTTCCGCTCAAACCAAAGAAACAAACTAAAGTATTGGTTTACTGGAAAAACTTATCAAAATAGTAAAATGAAAGAGTTGAGAACTCACAGATTTTGGCATTTATTATATTAGATTTTTTTATTTGGCATTCTAAAACTATAATTTATTATCATGCAACTAGCGACCCACATTCTAAGACACAAAAAAGCAAATGTCATCTTTTTCGGTCAGTAAAAACACGTTTTCAAAATATTTACAACATCCTACAAAATAAAACTGATCAAATTTAATAATTTAACTTTTTCTGAATTTCTGCAATAAACTCCAAGGCTTTCCAATTACCTAATAATCAAAAAATTACTTTCAACCAATCAAATAATAAACTGGAAGGTCAGAATTAATTACTACGTTAAATTTCACCCCCAGATTCGAGAAAAAAACGCGATTTAATAAATTGAATTAGAAGTTAATTTTCAATGGAAATAAATTAGAAAAGACCCAAGTTTGGTCAGGTTGAAAAATCTTGTGATTAGCTGAAAAAAGTTAAATTCCAAAGCTTCGACTAAGAAGCCTTGACCGCTAAAACGCCGTGATTGACACTAATTTAATTAGATACCTTACTACAAAACAGTGACGTACATTTCTAACACTAATAAAAGAACCAAAAAAACAACTTTCTTTCAAATATAATAATTCCTATAATAAGTACAAAAAAATAAATATTTTTATCTACGACCATCAAATAATAAATGCATTATTTGTTCAACTGTAAATAAAAATGCTGTTCATATTGCAACAAGTGTAAAAAAAAGGCGCGCATGCGTGTTACCCCGAAAAATTAACGTTTTTTTACACTGCAAGGTTTTATTTAGTAAGTTAAGTGGGTTTTATACGGTTCAATTTATTGATCAACAAATTAAGAAAGTCGTTCAATTTATTGATGTGTGTAAAGTGTTCAATAAATTGATCAATTTATTGATGAAAAAATTGATCAATTTATTTCTAAAATAGAACATGTTTTCATATTTTTTTTAGGGATTTCTAGGTATATTTTTATCTGTTTAGTTACTGCCAACTGTTTAGTTGTAGCATAAACAAGAAATGTATAAGTATTTTCATTTTCAAATTTGACAGTTCCACTTAGAACCGGAAATGTTCTAATTCACCATCATCTAGTTTTTGTTTTTTTGGTTTTGTTCAAAGCTCGTAATTTTGTTTTTGTGAAGATTTTTTTCAATATTTTCATTTTGAAAAATATGTCAAAATATTATACAGTTGGTAATGTAATGGTTTTCAAAAAAATTGATAAATAAATTAATGTGTGTAAAGTGGTTGTCTTATTTTCAAGGTTATCAATAAATTATTCAATTAATTGAATAATTAAAATTAAATAGTATAGTTAAAGTTGTCGAATTTTGCAAATATATATTTGTTGGTCTTGGTCAGTCAGTTAATCAGTTGACGCAAGTATTGTTATTTTAAGTGAATTTACATTCCGTATGACAACGTACATGATCGTTGCTACCCAACGTAATAAATAGGTTGAAAGCAACTGTCAAATTATTCTTAGTTTTTAAAGGGAACTGAATAAAAATTAAATAAGTAATAAAGTTATAGTCGTGGAAAAAGCATAGTATGAAACTTGTATGGAATAGTAATTTCACACGAGTATGAAAGTTACGCCACGAGCTGCAGGCGAGTTGCGCAAATCATACGAGTGAGCGGCGGCCGGTGAAGCATATTTGGTAGGGCAATCAGCATGATTGGACACACTCGTGCTTTGTCATTGCTATACTACTGTTGAGCGATATAGTACGAACTTGTCCGATCATACCAATTGCCCTCCCAAACATGCTTCACCAGCCGCCGCTGTTAGGGACCTCAATTCGTGGAGATCCATCGAAATCTCGAAATGTCAAAATCGGTATGATCACAATACCTCCCTTATATATGTTTGCGGTCGGTAAAAAGTAGTATTTATTTCGTAAACTATGATTTTAAAAGAAATTTTATTAATAAGGGTTAGCATAATATTTTTATCGTTATCCGTAATCCGCGGATATTCTACAAAATAATTTGTATCCGTATCCACGGATATGAAATTTTTATGATCCAACACATCCCTAGTTCCTGTAAACATTTTTGAAAACCCGTATATGGATATTTATAGTAAATTTAATTAGCTTTCAGAATATTATACCACTTGGATCACAGTCTTAACAATTTAAGATATTGAGCAAAATGTGTGAAAAAGCTTCGGCATCATGAAGAAAATTTAGTTTATATTTTCCACAATCAAATTTTTATACTTATATTTAATATGTCTATTTCTTTCAGTGATTGGTTAGCACTTCAGTGGATTCTAAACGACAGCTTTATCAAGTCAATAACTTTTACAAGTTTAAAGTTATAACCGTGTAACTGAGTATCGGAATTTCTTAACGCTGTCTGCAATGAAGTTACCTTCGTACCTGAAAATAAAGACCAATTCCTACATCAAAAAACCGCTAACCTTGTTACATTGTATTCTTCGACAGTCGTAATCTGGCATCCGTTGCTATAGGGGAAAAATTTTAAGATCGTAGCGCCACGCGGATTTTTTTGAAACCATTCTAAATCAGATACCACTTGACATTTACTAGTAAATAATAGCGAAAAGTGTATCAAAAAACGACAAAAAATAAATAATTGTTTGGGATTTTCTGATTTTGTGAAGTGACATTACTTGTAAACATCTAAAATACTACATTTTGTGATCTGGTTTTAAGTTATGGCGGTTTTCCATTGTCGATTATTTTAACTATATTGGGGGAAATAATAATTCCCGTGTTGTTTACCAAGGGGTAGAAATCTACAATGCTGGGCATATAATATTGTGTGGAGTCACTAAAAAAAACAGAGAGTTCATAAAGATTTATGCATTATGCCTACAAACTTGTGCATTACAAACCCACACACAATAACAAGAATTTTCAAGATATGCGATAATAAATACAAAATTGAAAATATTTTTTGTAGTCACTATCATTAAAATGTAATGAGCTAACTTTGATATAAGGGCTCACTTTTTTTCCAATTTTTAAATTGTTTATCTAAACATCGCGTCGATTCCTAACCTCTTGCTTTCCCAATTTTGTTTCGAACCGTACGGTGTCTGATATTAGTGGAAACAAATGAAACGATATTTCCGGGTTTCTTCTTTTCAATGAATTGCACATTGGCACACAACAATATGTATTATACATTTTTTAATGATTATAATAAAACTTTAAAAACAAACTTCATACAAAACCAATACACAAAACGAAATGTTATCTGATGTACACAAGTTCATGAAACGCTCACCAGATGGTAGGGTGCTTAGCTGCAAATCCCTATATATGTAAGAGCATGGGTGAATTTATTTGCCTGTTTTCCTTGTAGTGATCTTCTTTTGCTTCTGTCTTTTATGTATCTTTGAAGTGTTAATAAAAAAGTCATTGGACATACGCACTGATTTCTTCAAATTAGTCCCATTCTAGTGTAATCTTTGCTAAGTGGTGCAAATAAGAGTTGTATACATTGCAATTTATACTCTGTTATCACTCTAGTGGTAATGAGCCTTTATTAAACTAAGCGAAGAATAATACCAAATTTGACATTGTATCAAAAAGTATGACGTCAGTTTTTTATTAGTTGTAAAAGGATCTGCCATCAACAGTGGCGTTACTACAAATAGTTAATAAGGGAAGAGGAACAGTACAAGAGACCCCCATTATACACAGTGCGGTTTACAACAAAAATTATTAAAAATAAAAAGCACGAGAGAAAATTAAAACGTGCGTATATTAAAAAATTGACCCATTTTCATCTGTATAATTTTTAGCGTGGTCGTCTAGTTTTTGGAGAGCTGTACAAAATTAATTTTGTATGTTACATTAATTCGTCTGTTACAACTTTTTGAATGACTATGCGCAAATGTATGTTCCTTCAGTCTAATTTTTACTTCAGGAAACAGAAAATAATCTGGAGATAATTTAGGTGGGTGATAATGCGTAGTAATACTTTATCAGGACAAAAATTAGTGCTCTTTTCAGCTTTATGAGCGAGTGCGTTACCGTTATACATGACGACGACCAAAGCAAAATTACTCTACACTACATGTGACAACTTGTACAACGTAAATTAATCTCACACTGTGGGTGTATAGACATTAAGTACGATACTTAGAGGGTTATTCTGAACATTCTTACACCGATGTAACATTATCACATACTAAAAATAATAATTGGCTTATTAAAGCCCAATCTTTTTTACCAACCCCCAACATATATAAGGGAGATATTCAGATAAATTCTGTAAAAAGTTACTGTGTAATAACATTACTACAACATAAAATATTATAAAAAGTATAATGGCTTTCATTCATGATAGTAACTGACCTTGTTCATAGTGACGAATTTAGTTACCATTATCATAGTAACAGAGTTGCAGAATTGATCTGATTGTGATCATACCGATTTTGACATTTCGAGATTTCGATAGATCTCCACGAATTGAGGTCCCTACATAACGTTCTGACTATTTTTAGCATGATGTCTGTCGGTCTGTCTGTCTGTTCGTCTGCCCGTCTATCTGTCTGTCTGTCTGTGTACACGTGCAGAGCAAATTCGGCTAAAAGGATTTTTATGAAACTTCATATTTAAGCTTTCGACATCAATGGCACGAGTTGATCAACTTTTGGTAAAAATCAGTTGACTAGAAATGGGAGTTTACTCGTGTCGATTTTAAGATTTTTGCGAATATTTAACAACAGAAAAATATTTCGAAAAAATGTATTTAACAAAAGTTGCTATAAAAGCAATAAGTAACAACTTTTATTTGAGACATTTTTTGATAAAACGAAAAAATTTGAAAAATTTTTCGAATTTTTTTCATTTATTCATACTTATATGTAACGTTTCCATAGTTATGATAAATAATATCTCTGTTAGAAAATATTAGGCCAAGTTATTTCTACTCTGCTGCTAGAATGTATTTTATACAAGTACTTTGTCGGTCGGTCCTGTGGTGGCCACAGCTGATTTTTTAGTTAGGTTTTATCAAAATTTGCAAAAAAATGTAAAAAAATGTATAATTTTCAAATTTTTGATTTGTTTCACAATATGGTTACAGGGCAATTATGATTTCAAGATTTTAAAAATTGATGTGAAGTGTGAATTTTCACACATTTCAGGATTTCGTAGGTATTTAGAAGTGAATGATTATTTGTGATGCCAAAACAAATTTTATGTTAAAATATTATTTGTTCATTTTAATTCGAATGCCTAATATCATTATTTAGGTTCCTAAATATGTGCAGTATTTTTTTTTATATAGCTAGGTTCATTAAGATTTTGAAAATTACGCCTATGGTTTCCATTGGTTGTTTTACGTAAAGTTCCGCCCCTCTGATTTCGTATACATTGAAACATAGAATCAAATTATAATTTCAACAATTCCCACTGGTTATTAATTTACGATTTTAAAAATTAAATGCATCATTTTCCAAAATATAACTACAGTTTAGTCAAAAAAAAATTAAACAAAATAAAAATACAAAAAAAAATAAATAAAAATAATTGTTTCCACCCCGGAAGCGAACCCTAGTTAGCAAGCGAGAAGCCTAACCATTAGACCCTGAAAGTTTACTGGTTTTCTGTGATACATAACGTATTAAATATTTTACATTGTCAACCAAAAAACACATAAAATGCGTTATTTTCTGAAAACATAATCTGATCAAAAATTCCTGTTGTACTATTCCGGTTCACACCAATGTACATTACTTGGATTTTTTTCAGATTTTTAGTTTAAACCATTTGGGCTACAGGATGTGGGACAAAATTTTTTTGCACAATATTGGCAAAAATCGTGCCGAAATAATTTATTTTGCAAAAATAAAATTTCGATCGTTAATCCACGTATTAAGAGCTTTCTTTTGATATCCTACTTAGAATTATTATTATTTTTTTTTTTTAAATGAGCACATATTTGTTTATATTTTTAAGGGTATATGTTTTTTAGATGTTTTAGTATTTTTCCTAAGTGCGGGTCAAAGAGTTGCATAAGCCTGCCAAATTTCAACTCTCTAGCTTTAGCCGTTTGGCTACAATTTTTACCGAACAGACAGACAGACAGACAGACAGACAGACAGACGATAAAATGACGGTATAAGGATTTTTTGTTCATACCTACAAAACTCGAAAAATTGGAACCTAATTGAAACACTAAAACTTTGCAGTAGCACATCTTGTTAGTGAATTAGATTTGTGATTTCCTTATGAAATTCATATGCAAAGTCTAAATTGAATTTACGCTAATAGGGTTTGAAGTTTACAAGAGACTGAGAGTGAATTGGTTAGTTCAAGTTACGTGGTATTATGAAATGATTATGCATTCTTGACAATGCATTTCCTTTGTACCTCATAAGGAAGTCGATGGTTACCAAATAAACACCTCTTTAACTGTCTATACTTGGAACTGTCAACAACGTTTCAATGAATATTTTTCTTAATGGTCAATGGTCATCCTAATTCTACAAAAAGTATAACTGAATCTACAGGTAAATTTCATCTCATCCGTCTTCGTGATAGTAATTCGTGACTAGCTTTACATTGCTTCTAAATGTCATGGCATTATCTTAGTACTGATGTTACTCTCAGACATTCCAATGCATCTGTTCTTTCTTACAGTAATATAAACATCTTTTCACCTTGTATCAACGCAACTCGGTATTATTAACGGTATTCATATTATGCAATAGGAAATTATGTACGCAAATATTCACGTTTCTGTGGTATGACCTATTCATTGTTTTGACCTATTCATTCATGAAGATTCTCAAGTTTTCAGTAATTATAATAATTTAATATAATTATAAAGGTCGCTTAGTTAACCAAATTTTGTAACAAGAAAATAGAACTAATGAAATGAAATGCAATTACAGTAAAGATGAAACAGTACTTAATGGTAAGAATAAACTGGAAGACAACAACTTTCCTTTAATCTTTGATGCTAAATATGGAGAGATCAGATGGAACAGTGGTTTCCAACATGTGGTCCGCGGTCCGCTATAACATCTCAGGGGGTAAAATTTAAACATAAAAATATTAATGCAATTTAAAATTTAAATTTTCATAAAAAAAAAAAATACATAATATCAAAGTGATAATTAATGCGATATTTGACAATGAAAATTCGTGGCCAATTCGTTGTAATACATAAGTAGAATTTCCAGTTCTCAGGCATTGGTCCAAATGAGCGTCAGTGAGGCCTGTTCGGTATTGATTTTAAGTATTTCATATTAGAAAACATACATTCACAAGCATATGTCGACGCGCAGAGAGACTTCAATTTTAGAGCACATTTTCTCAACAATGGGTAGCTATTCCCATTCACCAAGTTCCAGAATTTTTCTTCGTTACGATGTGATTTTAATTCAGTGTCATTTGTTATATTTATAACTTCCAATTCTAAGTCCTCCTTATTGGAAATACCGAAATATGTTGCGATTTTATTAGTCACATCATCCTCTCTTTCAGAAAAAAGACATTAAAAATGTTAAAAATGCCTCCAATTCGTAGAAGTCTTCAAATCTGGTATTAAATTCTTCCAATAATGTATCCATCGCAATAATTTTCTATTACCATTTTTATTATTGCTTTCTTTCATATTGGGTCTATATTGGGAATAGTTTTAAAATTTAGTTTTACAATAAAATTTAATGAATATTAAATTATATTTATTTATAAAACTATAACACTTCTAGTCTTCTTGACAGTACTTTTATTACTAAAAGCGGAAAATAGAATTTCGCATGGTTAGGCGGGCACTTAGAAATTGCTTCGCGGGCACCGCGTTGCCGACCCCTGTTCTATGCCATTGGTTCCCGGCGATGCCCTTCGTCAAGCCAGCATTTCTGAGGTCTTTCCACGCTTTTTTTGTTTGGACGGGTCCTTGCTTATTTATGCTGAGTCCTGTTTTGCCACATGTCCTGCTCAGCTTCATACGAGGTTCGCAATGCGGTGTCTATAGTTTTCCTGCGTCTCAAAATTTCAGTATTTTTGATTTTGTTCCGCAAATTTAAGTCAAGCATGATATGCTCCATGCTAGGGGTTGCATTACCAGTAAACGGTTAACCGGTTTACCGGTTATACCGACAAATATAATTACCAAAATTAAAATATACCGATAATTTCGGTAATATTTTAAAAGTTTGTTGAATTTTGGCGAACTATTGTGGCGCTCATTGAACTGGTAAATAAACAAAATTCTGAAAATATAAATGTATCAAATGAGTCGTCTGATGATGGTGTAACTGAAGTTGTTGATATAACTAATTTAACTATGAAGGAAAGATTACATTTGGCAATTAAAAAGAAAAATGAAATAAAACACAACGAAAATTCTAATGCAACAACATCCACCAACACCACAACTTTAACAAAAATGATTAGGAAAGAAATCGCTGTGCTTGAAGAGGAAAAAACTCGAGGAAAATATTTAACGCTGGCTTACAACTATCTGTTAACAATAAAGCCGACGAGTGTTGAGTCGGAAAGAGTTTTCTCTTCAGCTGGGTTTATATGTTCCAAAATAAGAACAAGTCTTAGTGATAAGACTAGATACAATAGGGCATACGCATAAAATTAATATTTCCTTAAAACTAAATTTTTTTTATATGTTAATGTTATTTAAGTCACCTAACAGAACAAAAATTACATTTTAATTAATATTACAGCCAAATTTTTTAATTAAAATATTGTAAATTTGAAATAAGCCGACCACAGCGCGAAGGCTGCCGAGTAAATACGACTGAGTATGACGTCAAACCCCAGCAGCCCAGACTACAACATAATCTTTACGTTGTGTATATTGTATTGTTCGAGAGATTTGTTTTTAAACAATTTTTCACGCATTTATTATTAAAATGGCAGATAAAGATTTTGTTAGGGTTCAGAGTGATAATTTACCCAACATTGATGCATTTATGCTCATGGAATATATGAAAAATAATTAATGCTACAGTACTGAAGAAATACGTAGTGTCAAAACAGACTTGTAAGTAATCCATTTATATATTCTATAACTTTATATAAACAAACGCTGCAACTCTGTAAAATGTAAATATTTATGTAATTTAGATTTCAGAATTTTACTACATTGTATACATGAAGTTACAAAACGTTAGAGGCATAACTGAAATACTGCAATATAGGTTATATATTTTAATATAAAATTTAATTCGGTAAACTTGTATAAATTGTTTTTATAGAATTTAACTTTATTTTAATTAAATTCACTCTAACTTTACACAATCTATAAAAGTTATACAAGCAAATAAGTTCACGACAGACTGTGTAGGCTGTACGCTGTACACTGGGTAGGCTGTACGCAGTACACTTAAGTAGGGTATGGACGTCACACGTGGTTTTCGCGCGCTACATACATTTATGATTTTTTTAAGCCTTCAAATTAAAAAAAAATGCAGAACTGTTTTTTATATGCTGCAAGAGGAATATAATAAAAAATAAAAATAAAATCATGCCTATCCCCTATTTGCATGCCCTACTCCATGCCCTTTGTGTTGTTCTTAAGGCGCTTAAAAACTAAAGAAGAAAACAACTTAGTGGAGATTTCTTTTGATAGTTCATTATTGTCACCAAATATACTTTAGTTGACTGATTTAGTTGACGCATTTACTTTCTGAATAGTTATGCAGAATTATCGAACAAGACTCGAAATATTTAATGCTATTTTGTGGAAAAAATTTAAATATTGTTTCAAAGATTAGACTGTCAAAATATAACGGTTGTATTATTTTCTAATTTAATACTTTTATGTAATAATTATTTTTCTCAGCGATAATTTATTTGCGGTAGAGTGATCTTTATAATAAACATTGTTTTACATAACTATAGAATTAACTAACCTTGTTCTGTTACTGCATTTGTTGTAAGTTGTAGTTCGCGTGTTAAGAACGCGTGACAGGCAAGGCGGTGTCACATCTAGCATACGGGCCCGAAAAAAACACATATTATAAGATGCTGGCGGGGTTTAAAAAATTGATTAAAATTATTATGCTGGTTGAGATTTTAAAAAATGTCACAACAGGGACGGATTACGTAAAATATAAATGAAATGCGGGTAAAAGAGGTCCACAAAAGGTATTTGTAATAATAGGTTTTGTAATTCCAACGGACTTCAACAAAATGGACAACATTTGGTACTTTTCGCATCGCAAGGGCTTTTGAATCTAACCGGTGTTCATTCTCCTCTTTCTTTACAGTGCGTCGCCATGCTTCTCTGTACCTTCAAAATCTTCTCTTATCATGTGAATTCCAATTCAATGCTTTCTTTGCACTGTTCTCTGCAATTTGGTTCTCGTAGTTGGTTAGGACCAATCAATTTCCAATTGTACATTTGAATTCCCTGTCTTATTTTTGTTTGCTCTGTGAGCTAAGTCTTCTCTTCTGTTTGCTATGATTAGAGATATTTGAACCTTTGAAAAGAATCGAGAAGGGGAGCTACAGATTTTGAATATGGTGTCCTCTAACGCAGCATTTCTCAACCAAAAACGAACCGCAGACCAGTAAAATATTTAATTTTCTACAAAAAACAACTGTACTATTGAACAAATTTATTGTATATGTACGCTACATCTATATAATATCTCAGTGATAAAAAAAAAAATATGTGAAGTGTGAATTTTCACACATTGCAGGGTTTCGCAGGTATCTAATAAGTGAAGGCGGCTGAGTGTGTAGGACAAATTTTGCTTTGTACTAATCACGGCAAAATGAACGATATATTACGAATAATTTATCGTCTGTTAATCTAAGAGCTATAAAAACAAATTTTATGTTAAAATATTTGTTTGTTAATTTTAATTCGAATGCCTAATATCATTATTTAGGTTTCTAAATATGTGCAGTATTTTTTTTATATAGCAAGGTACATTAAGATTTTGAAAATTGCGCCTATGGCTTTCATTGGTTGTTTTAAGTCATATGCTCCGCCCCTCTGGTTTCGTATACAATGACACATAGAATGAAAATATAATTCCAACAATTCCAATTGGTTATTAAATAGAATGTTTACAAAATAATTTAAACAAAATAAAAATGGAAAAAAAATAATTGTCTCCTCTGCCCGGGCGGGAACCCTAGTTTGCTGTGTAGCAAGCGAACAAGCTAACCATTAGACCAGGATACGCCTTCTAGTATAATGTGCTATATACATAACTTTTGTACATCGTCAACCAAAAAACACAAAAAAAGCGTTATTTTCCGAAAACATAATCTGATCAAAAATTCATGTTGTGCTATTCCGGTTCACACCAATGTACATTACTTAGATTTTTTCAGATTTTTGGTTTAAACCATCTGGGTTACAGGGTGTGTGACAAAATTATTTTTGCACAATTTTGGTAAAAATCGCATCAAAATAATTTATTTTGCAAAAATAAAATTTTGATCGTTAATCCACGTAAGGGATTATCAT
The DNA here is from genome assembly GCA_963971575.1 of Liopterus haemorrhoidalis. Taxonomy (NCBI): domain Eukaryota; kingdom Metazoa; phylum Arthropoda; class Insecta; order Coleoptera; family Dytiscidae; genus Liopterus; species Liopterus haemorrhoidalis. Next base: position 6,208,894 of record OZ020615.1, read on the forward strand.
TTGATACCCTACTCAGAATTTAAAAAAAAAATTTTTTTTCTTCGATGAACACATACTTTTTATATTTTTAGGGGAATATGTTTTTTAGATGTTTTAGTATTTTTCCTATGTACGGTCAAAGAGTTGTATAGGCATGCCAAATTTCAACTCTGTAGGTTTAGCAGTTTGGCTACAATTTTTACCGAACAGACAGACAGACAGTCGACAAAATGATGGTATAAGGCTTTTTTGGTCATACCTACAAAACCCTAACACAGAGGATGGGTGGTAGAAATTCCGAAAAACAATTAAAAACAGGGGGATAGTGAAACAAAAAAAACAAGGGGCAGAAATTTCGTGCGGGCTGTTTGAAACTTATTGTTGTGCCGGATTCGGTTCACGGGTCATAGGCTGGATACAACTGCAGTATATATGGATCAAAAAGTGTCCCCCCCAAATATTTTACTCACCATTAGCTACTGAATACAACACTATAAAATAAACATATTTATTGTAACTTCAATAGTCGAAGTCGACTAAGAATTATTACACGGTGAATAATATTGCCAATATCAACGAATATTGACAATAACATTGATCGTGTAAAGATTGCAACTCTTACAAGTTCATTCTTGAATTTTATAATTTAAATGTATTAATAGGGAATCTATATACATGTTTTTAAATAGTGACGTAATTATATAGTAGCAAAATACAGGAAATTACCTTAAGATTTAAGAATCAAAGGCCTTAAAAGGCAAGTTGATTGGTAAGTTCTTAAGCTGACGTACACAAATTCCTTATAAGGAAAAATGCTCCCACGAACTAAAAATACACGTAAATAACCGACATTTATGAATGGCAGAAAATAATTTGTTTTCACCTCCTGCACTATATATATCAAATCGACGTGGTTATTTACTAAGTGATAAAAGAGAAAATTTAATTACAGTAAAATTTTATTGAACAGATAAAATATTTTACTGTTCTTTAATATGTTTAGAAAACATCTTTATAGACAAAATCTGGTATTATATTACTTTGGCATAAATTAGGACGAGTGAAAATCTAATTTAACATTTGACTTTCAATTTCAATCAGTCTTTATTTCTAGATTTAGGATCATTGCATTGTTAATGTTAAAGGTAATTTTTATTTAGATGAAGTACATTGTCATTTGTAAAAATAAACAGTTGCATCAACTAAGAATTATTTATTACGAAATTAAAACTGAAAGTAATAGTTAAAATTAGAAAAGAGATTTGAATAAAATTGAGATAAATAGTTCAATAAAAAAATTATAATTCAAAAACAGTAGGAGATAACAACGTATGGTTTGAATTTTTAGAATTATTGATGTTTATATGCCCTATAAGAAATTTAGGGCCTTATTTCTTTATTCCCTTTTTGCCTAAAATAGTTTTTAAAAATTCTACTATTATCGCGACTATATGTCAAATTTTAAAAATGGATAACACAAATATGGTAAAAAATATCGACCTAAAGTTTGAATTTTTAGAATTCCTGGTGTTCTTGGTGTACAACCGTATGTTTTTACCGACCGCCAACATATATAAGGGAGGTATTGTGATCATACCAATTTTGACGTTTCGAGATTTCGATGGATCTCCACGAATTGAGGTCCCTACATAACGTTTTGACTATTTTTAGCATGATGTCTGTCTGTCCGTGTGTCCGTCTGTCTGTGTACACGTACAGAGCAAATTCGGCTGAAAGGATTTTTATGAAACTTCATATTTAAGCTTCTGCCATCAATGACACGAGTTGATCAACTTTTGGTAAAAATCGGTTGACTAAAAATGGGAGTTTACTCGTGTCGAAGATTTTTGCGAATATTTCACAACAGAAAAATATTTCAAAAAAATTTATTAAACAAAAGTTGCTATAAAAGCAATAACTAATAACTTTTATTTGAGACGTTTTTTGATAAAACGAAAAATTTCGAATAATTTCTGTAAAATTTTTCGAAATTTTTTCCAAGTCTCAATTTTTTCATATTTATATGTAACGTTTCCATGGTCATGATAAATAATATCTCTGTTAGAAAATATTAGGTCAAGTTATTTCTACTCTGCTGCTAGAATGTAATTTATATAAGTACTTTATGATAGCGGTCGGTCCTGTGGTGGCCACAGCTGATTTTTTTTTATACAAGACTAACAATCTGAAATAAAATTAATAACAATCTATACTTCAAAATTTTCAGCGAATTTTTATTTATCTAATAGGATACTTTTAATTGTTAAAAGAACTGTCATGTAATTGTAAATAAACAAATTATGTTATAGACGCCATCTTGTAAACCATTCGACGCATATTTGTGTACCATGCGGCAAATTGTAGCTAAAGCTTCATTCTACAAATATGTTTGGAGATATTTTGTCCTATTGTGAAAACTACTTATAGTTATTGTACTTGGTAATCTACTGTTGCCGCCATATTTTCGCCCATTTCTGAATATAGATGCTGCGGATAAAAATGATTTATGTTATGTAAAAAATACTTGTACCAAGTGGCGTTTCATTATCATCAAGTATAATATTTTTCGCCGAAGGTTCTAAACTATAAACAATCATGTAGAAAAAAATGTTGACGTATTATTTGAACATTTCTACATAAAACTATATAAATACCGTGGACCACCGGTTGAGAAACACTGACCTATAGGCCAGTTTATATAGTTTTATAGCCGTATACGGCGCCTTGGCGGGAACGACGAGGATTTCAGAGTGTATTTAGTGATGCGCCCGAAGCGTCACACGTGTTTTATACAATTGAACAATTTTATAAACATAATTTTAATAATAACTTATTTTATGTTTCAGATTTTACAAAATTTGGGTAAAGTAGACCGCACTGCCGACGACATTTTCGACGAACACCTGCAGAATTTCAACAGGCAACAAAATTCCGCCAACAGATTGCAGAAGGAATTTAATAACTATATAAGATGCATTAGAGGTAAATATTACTTACCATAAGTACGCTTTAAGGGTACACTTGAGACGGAGTGCGGGACAGCGGACGTCAGAAATAACTGTTCCTGTTGATGGAATTCCGTTTGCAGAGCCGTGCGAAGGGGAGACGAAGGGTCCACGGACCCCGGGCGCCAAATCGTCACTATACGGTTGTCTCACTTCGGGTGAGGGTACTTCAGTAAGCCCAGTAAACAGCATTTGTGAAAATTGTTGGGTCCAGATTAGCAAATCGATCCGATAATGATCCGCGTAGTATAACATGCCGGGTAACATTTTCCTCTAGTTTGGACGGGATCAATCTGAGCGGTGTGCCAAGCACTCGATCTGATTCGGTCTGTGTTAAGGCTAGTACACACTAGTAGACATATTGCGCGATTCTGGTCTCTGAGACGTGTCTCAGGTTGTCTACTAGACATGTCTATAGACCAATCCCCGTCTACGGGCCTGTTGCGAGACCAAAAATTGCAGGTCTAAAGTCTCCCGATCGAAATGGGAGACCGCATGCAACGCTAAACATGTTGCGCAACATTTTGACAGTGTGGACGTCACTCGGCGTCTACAGGCGAGACACCTCTGGTACCATTTTCGATATTGCTTGCTTAGATATTCTAAAGGTGTGAATGAGTCTCCACTTGCTAGGAAACGCAGTGTGACTGCAAGTCGAAGAGAAGCTGGGATGGTTTCTCTAAATTTTGTATATTGCTTCATTATCATCCCTCCAACCATCAGAAGCAAATGTTCAAAATCAGTAGACGTCACCCGGGTGAAATTCCGAAAACCCATGGCGTTCCGGTCTTAAATTTATTTAATAATGCGTTACCGAACCTAGGTCCTTCTGCGAGCACTTCGCACGTCCATCAACGTTTAAGTTTTCGCGTTCTTTCACTTGTAATTAGCACTAAGCAGGAACTCATTCCACACAAAACAATGTCCTCCATGGTGGACTGCGAAGATGAGACTGAGAAATTCACATCGTAGTGTGGACGCTAGACGAGACAAAGAACGGTGTCTCTAGACGGTCTATAGATCGTGTCTATAGACCGTTTCTAGACGGTCTATAGATAAATCGCGCAACATGGTCTACTAGTGTGACTAGCCTTTAGGTTTTGTAGGGAACACAATGGAGTTCGTCGAATTTAATTGGAAGCGTTCAAGGTAGTATTGACACGCGCAAGCTTGGCCGTTTGACATAAAGATTACACAGTCTAGAGTAGATAGTAAATACTAGTTAATTAATTTATTTATTTCGACCTGTTTCGCCAGCAGTTTAGCTTCTTCAAGATTTTTCTTCTTCAGTGTGTTATTATATTATACTTAAATTCATGAGTGAACACTAAAAGTAATATTGCGCACGCGTGTATTCTAATCTGCAAGAAACTTCATCCGCGAATAAAGCTAATATTTATAGTCCGCGCGCTGTGATTTGGATCACGACTATAGGGGAAACTTCCTAAGCGCTCTGACATCTGGTGGTAATTTACGGGAGATACGAAAGTGACATTGTTTTGTTTTGTTCAATGGAGAAATACGTGTTATTTTGTTGTTTGTGTTTTATTTTTGTGAATCATGGAAAAAAATTTGTTGTGTGTCGCAATGTAAATCGTGAATAAGGAAAAATCCTTCTTAAACATTCCATAATTTACCTAAATCGAAAAAAATATCAATTGAAACGACGTTTGGAGGCAGAGAGAAAGTGGATCGTAGGTTTTTATGGACCCAAAAACTAAAAATGGACAAAAATCCAAGCCCATGCATGCTTGTTTGCTCGTTGCAGTTTATGGAAAGCGATTTTTTACGCCCAAGAAAAGACTGAAAAAAAGCATTTATCCCACCCAAAAGTTTCCTAAACCATCAGTTGATATATTAAAAGGCCCATCTACTTTTTCAGGCAGAGATATTAATTTTTACTAATATATTTACCATATTTTTGTTGTTATTGTATTGACAGACAGTCAAAAAGAATTAAAAACACAATGAAAAACTAAAAATTTCCTTGAAATTTCTTTAGAGTACTATTTTTATATATCTTGTAAATCGTAATTACCTTGAAATTAAAAAAAAAAAAGCTCGGAAAACAGGTAAAAATACAACTCGTGTTCATTTTCACCATGTAAAAAAATACACGACTAACAGTTTAATGTCACTTTGGAGTGTTCCAGCTTTGCCGCATATGGCGCTGCGATCTTAAAAATTTTCCCCTATTGGGGTACGTTCTAAAACCTATAGAGTTTACTCTAAACTTAACTCTAAGTTTAGTAAGATCTTTCCAAAACATTCGAGTTTCCGGTTTGAGTTAACCCTAGAGTTTACTCTTTTAACTCTGCTTGCAAGGTGTGTAATATTTACTCCCATGCGCAGAATGTATACATGTAATGTAAATTTTGAAATAAGAAATTAATTATGGAGTCGGCAACCCCAAATAATACATACTTCCCTCTTCTTTTCAACCATCACTATTTAAAAATATGAATAAATATTTAAAATAATATGTCGTGTTGACAATATTTTAGCGGAAATTTTTATATAAGCACTACTAACCTTATCATCGCCGTTCCAAAACTTGATCATATGACCACATTATCTTTGAGTAAACTCGAACTCCAAGACATACGTTTTGGAACGTAGCCCTGCTGTACTTGGGGTGGGTTCGAGAAGTAAACTCGGAGTGTTCCGAGTCACTGTTCAACTCCAGACCGGTCGAAGAAACGCGTTTAGGCCTCTTCTCGAACGCTCTGGAGTTAAACATTCACTCGGAGCACTCCGAGCTTGCTTCCCGAACCCACCTAGTATATTCACTTGAAAAAACGCACACTTGATAGAGGCACAAAACTATTGCATTAAAACAAATCTAGTTCACAAATTTTATATATTATTCTTGAAACGTGATCGATACAAGATATTAAACACAACTAACTAATAAAAAATCAATTTTAAACATACCTACGCAGCTAACCCGTATAAACCATTACAAAACAATTAGTTTAGGATTAAGATAAGATATCGCACGTCTTATTAAATTCTTTCCTTTAAAACTAAATATAAATGAACTAAATGAAAATAAATAAAATTATGCAATATTATGGATATAAAATTCCTAATACGGAATATTGCGTTTAGATTGCAATAAAATAACATTTTTTTCTTCCTGGTTATAAATATTAATAAACACGTTATTAATACCGTTATTTACACTTTTAACAACATTCTAACATTGATCTTTAGGATTAAAATAAAATTTTATTACAAATATAGTTCATTTCTTAGGACCGTGCGGAACTAGATTTTGGAATCTCTAGTTCGTTTAAAAATGTGTCGAAGCTGTAAAACCGTGGTTTTAGGGTTTTGTAGGTATGACCAAAAAACCCCTATACCGTCATTTTGTAGTCTGTCTGTCTGTCTGTCTGTTCGGTAAAAATTGTAGCCAAACGACTAAACCTAGAGAGTTGAAATTTAACATGCTTATACAACTCTTTGACCCGCACATAGGAAAAATACTAAAAACTCCAAAAAACATATCCCCCTAAAATATTAACAAATATGTGCTCATCGAAAAAAAAATTTTGTTTTGTATGTTTCTGAGTAGGGTATCAAATGAAAGCCCTTGGTACGTGAATTAGCGATCAAATTTTTATTTTTGCAAAATAAATTATTTTGAAGCGATTTTTGCCAAAATTGTGCAAACAAATTTTTGTCCCACACCCTGTAGCCCAGATGGTTTAAACTAAAAATCTGAAAAAATTCTAAGTAATGTACATTGGTCCGGAATAGTACAACAGGAATTTTTGATCAGATTATGTTTTTGGAAAAAAACGCATTTTTTGTGTTTTTTTGGCTAATAATGTACACAAGTTATAGCTTTGTAACATGCGACACTGAAAGGTGTATCCTGGTGTAGTGGTTATGACGCTGGCTTCTCACCCAACTAACTCGATCGAAAGGGATCGAACCCTGCGAGAAGAGACAATATTATATTTTGTTTTTTTTTAAATTTTTATATTGTTTAAATTATTTTTTCAAAATTGTAGTTGTATTTTGGCAAATGTTGCTGTAGTTATGTTTGGCAAAATTGTAGTTATAGTTTGGCAAATAGTGAAGCATAGAGCAAAGCAGCGATGAAAGCGTAGAGTAAAACAGCGAAAGAATGTCGCGCTTATAAAAGAGTGTCTACACATAGTGACGCGTTTAAAATCGAGCAGAAAGTTCACAAAATTATAATGGATTTCTTGCTAACATAAAACTCTTCCCTGAAAATTTGGTATTTACTAAAAAATAAAAATAAACACACTAGAAGGTGCAATGTTCACAGAATAAATAAAAGTAGACATATACATGGTGAATTTCATCATTTCTATATGCAACTCCGCAAACATCCAGAAAAGTTTCATTCTTATTTTCGCATGAGTATTTCAACGTTTGATTATATTTTGGAAAAATTCAACATAAATTGGTAAAAAATGGACAAATTTCAATCGGAACCTACACTAAATACCTCTTATAAATGAGAACTACTTGTAAATTCCTCAATATCCATTTTAAACAACTATTTCAGCAACGATGATAGCAGACAAATCAAAATTGTTTGAACGCGTCGCCTTGCTCGACTATAACAACGATATAACCTCGCTGCAGTACGCTCCACTATGCGCGTGTTAACAGGAATTAATTTATTTAATTTCGCCACTTTGCTGTCTTTTTTATACCTTGGCTATAATCAGAAACAGATATACCATTGATGTCCAGTATATGGGCCGCGGGCCGTATCAAGCCCAATACTAATTTTTAAACGACACGCATTAAGCGGTTTTTAGGATTTCCTAGGTATAATCAGAAACAGCTATAACATTGATATCCAGCATATGGGCCGCGGGCCGTATCAAGCCCGATACTAATTTTTAAACGACACGCATTAAGCGGTTTTTAGGATTTCCTAGGTATAATCAAGAAACGTTTTTGTTTTGTTAATATACGCAGAAGCATGCAAATTTTAATAATTAATTCCTGCTTATATTGATTTTTATTCGATATCAGTTTGCCAACGTTGTTGGCAACGGGGTCTGCTAGTACATTTAATATTATTGAAAAGTAATAATAATTATTATCATAAAGAATAAAACACAATACATATTACGACTTCATTTTTAATTAGAATATTTATAAATTAATTGAAACATTGTAATGGAATCGAATTAAACTGACAGAAAAGTAATTTTAAATAATGACTGGGGTGGGAGGAGTTGCAATGATGCAACCCACGGAAGCCAAACAATTTGATAATATGTCTAATGTATTTTTGATGTTTTTCAGCTGTACAGACGGCGTCCAAGACGTTAATGGATGCCATAAGCGACGTATATGAAAGTCAATGGAGTGGACACGATCTAATCTATTTACAAACACAAAATATAGAAATGCTGTGGCAAGATTTTAGTCACAAATTAGCGGACCAGGTTCTAATACCACTAAATACATATCAAAGTCAATTTCCAGAAATGAAGGTAAATATTTTAGTACCACACAAACAGTAGTTTTTAACCTTTTAGTAATATCGTAAAACGGGGTGAACCTGACCAAAAAATTAAAAAATGTTTAGAATATTTACAGATTAACTGCGAAAGTTGCCTCTTATATTTCGGGATTGCTCTAAACTAGTGCTGCCATCTGGCAACTGACGCTTCTATCGTAAATTTTGATATTTTTCACGTTATACGTACTCAGAACGTTTTGACGTACGAGCGCTATTTGTGTTGTTTACAGCAAGTTGAAAAAATCAGCTGTGGCCACTATAGGACCGACCGCCATTACAAATTACTTGTATAAAATACATTCTAGCAGCAGAGTAGTTATTATTATTTATTTATTTATTTATTTATTTATTTATTTATTTATTTATTTATTTATTTATTTATTTATTTATTTATTTATTTATTTATTTATTTATTTATTTAATTTTGGCCACACAACAGGCACAAGCCCAATAAAAGTGTGGCACTAAAGTAATTTACATAAAAAGTTATTTACACAGTATCAAAAGTTGTAAAAGACAATAACGTATTATAGTACATTAACAATTTCATGTGTATTTATAATTTACGATAACCATGGAAACGTACCTGCATGCATACTAAAAAAAAAATGAACCATGAAAACGTTACATATAAGTGTGAAAAAATAGATACTTAAAAAAAATTTCGAAAATGTTTTCAAAAAATTTTCGTTTTGTCAATAAATGTCTCAAATAAGACTTGTTTGTTATTATTAACTTTTGTTGAATAAATTTTTTCGAAATATTTCTTTGTTGTGAAATATTCGTAAAAATCTTAAAACCGACACGAGTAAACTCCCATTTCTAGCTAAGCGATTTTTACCAAAAGTTGATCAACTCGTGCCATGATGTCAAAAGCTTAAATATGAAGTTTCATAAAAATCCTTTCAGCCGAATTTACTCTGCCCACGGACAGACAGACAGACAGACAAACAGACAGACATACAGACAGACAGACATCATGCTAAAAATAGTCAAAACGTTATGTAGGGACCTCAATTCTTGGAGATCCATCGAAATGTCAAAATCGGTATGATCAGAATACCTCCCTTATATATGTTGACGGTCGATAATTTGAACATAAAACTGGTCAGGTTCACCCCGTTTTACGGTTTCTAATTATTGTAAATATTTTTGCGGCAAATTTATTTAAAATAGTGTTTTTATTTATTAATTATTAATTATAGTAAATAAACAACAAAATCAGAAAAAGGAAACAAATTTAAAAGTACAAGGTGTCTCAAAAGAAATTTTATATTTATTTATTTACGCAACGTATCCGAGGGGCGCGGGGGTTATGTCAATCGGTAGCCTGGCTCTTGGGAATTCAATCGCTATGGAGCGTTTCTCGGGAGCAGACCGCGCGTTATGCGTGCGAGAGTTTTACAAAAACGGTGATTCGGCGACAGTAGCGCGTAGAAAATTCTGCAGTATTCGACGTTTTCGCCACTTAAATGATGCGCCAAGCATTCCTCTCATTCGACATTGGGTTAAAAAGTTTGAAGAGACTGGTACAACGCTGGATAAATCAAAATCCGGGCGACCTAGGTCATCAAGAACGGTAGAAAACGTGGAGAATGTTAATCAGTCTGTTCGTGACGACCCGAACCTTTCAATTCGGAAGCGCGCAAATGCTTTAAATGTGCATAGATCATCATTACATCGCATTATGCACAAAGACCTAAAGCTGCACCCCTACAAAAGTCAATTGGTCTAAGAATTAAAGCCCCAAGATGCCAGTCAGAGGCTTAATTTCGTAAATCAGGTGATCTCCCGGAGAGGTGACATAAATTGGCCTCCACGCAGTCTAGATTTAACCCCTATGGACTTTTTCCTATGGGGTTATCTTAAATCTAAAGTTTACGCCAATAAACCGACTTCACTGGCGCATTTGAAAGAAAATATCCGTCACGAAATGGCAGCCATCCCTGAGTCCACTTGCCGAGACGTCATAAGTAATTTTACTGTTCGATTAAATGAGTGCCGAGAACGCGAGGGTCTACATTTAGACGATATTATTTTTATAGAAATAAATCCCCAAAAAGTGTATTTTAATAATTAATAAACATTTTTTCTATATACGGCTTACTTTTTTTAATCGATCCACTAAATATAAAATTTCTTTTGAAACACCTTGTATTTAATGAGACATGTGTTGTTTACACTACTAATTTATCTATTTTTGTTTCAATTGTGTTACTCAATGCTATTCATATGTAGGAGTTTATTTGGAGTCGATTTCGTTGTTTACATATTTTACCATTGTGGAATATCACTTTTCGGACAAATATGTCGACATAAAAGGCAGCAAATTTTGAATAGTAAATAGGTTTGGGTATTCCCCAGGGGCTTGTATCCAAAATTGAAGCTAAACGATGACTGGGACCAGTCGCGCACCCTTGGGGGGTGGGGGTTCATGGGCTTGAACCCTCAAGAGCTCCAAATATACGTAGTTTTTACATGATTTTGTAAAAATGCAAGTGATGACCTTTTTTTAGGTCATCACTTGTATTTTGGAAGTGGGGACCTTTTGTTTGAACACTTGCATTTTTAAAAATTGCATTTGACCAGCACTTGTGTTCCCGATTACTACCCTTCAAAACAATTTCGTCTTCTGAGTCTCTCCCCAAGAAAAATACCTGGGTGCGTGCTGGATTGGAACTATATGCTACGTAGATGGAACTAAAAATAAATAATGCGTTTAATTAAATAATCTTTGCATACACTTATGCACGCATTACTGTATCTAAAATGGCATCTTTAAGCACTAGTGTTTAAAGTGTTGCTGTGGAAACCAAGTGGCAATGACAAGAATTGAACCACCAGTTTGAAGAAGGGAATAAACGCCAAAATTTTGTGGAAACGATATATTAAGAGGTGCGCTCATTCATCAGGAGTAAGAAAGGAATAAAAATTGATGTGAAGTGTGAATTTTCACACATTGCAGGGTTTCGCAGGTATATAATAAGTGAAGGCGGCATGCTGAGTGTGTAGGACAAATTTTGCTTTGTAGTAACCACGGCAAAATGAACGATCTTTTTAAAATAATTTATCGTCTGTTAATCTCAGAGCTTTAAAAACAAATTTTATGTTAAAATATTTTTTTGTTAATTTTAATTCGAATACCTAATATCATTATTTAGGTTTCTAAATAAGTGCAGTATTTTTTTTATATAACAAGGTTCATTACGATTTTGAAAATTGTGCCTATGGCTTTCATTGGTTGTCTTAAATCATACGCTCCGCCCCTCTGGCTTCGTATAAATGACACAGAATGAAAATATAATTCCAATTGGTTATTAAATTTACGCTCTTGAAAATTAAATTCAAAATGTGCTAAAATATAACTAGAATTTTAACAAATTAATTTAAACATAATAAATATGAAAAAAAAAACAAAAAATAAAATTGACTCCACAATCCAGGAACGAACCTGTGTAGTGAATAACGATCCTGTGTGGTTGTCGAGCAACTGAGCCACTAGACCACCAAACGCTTATCAACTTAGTGTGTTATAAGAGTATAACATGTATGCATCGTCAACAAAAAAACACAAAAAATGCGTTATTTTCCGAAAACATAATCTGATCAAAAATTCCTGTTGTACTATTCCGGTTCACACCATTATACATTACTTAGAATTTTTTTCACATTTTTAGTTTAAACCATCTGGGCTACAGGGTGTGGGACAAAATTTTTTTTGCACAATTTTGGCAAAAATCGCCTCAAAATAATTTATTTTGCAAAAATTAAATTTTGATCGTTAATCCACGTACTAAGGGCTTTCATTTGATACCCTACTCAGAATTTTAAAAAAATATATTTTTTTTCGATGAGCTCATATTTGTTTATATTTTTAGGGGGATATGTTTTTTAGATGTTTTAGTATTTTTCCTATGTGCGGGTCAAAAAGTTGTACAAGCATGCCAATTTTCAACTCTCTAGGTTTAGCCGTTTGGCTACAATTTTTACCGAACAGACAAACAGACGACAAAATGACGCTATAAGGGTTTTTTGGTCATACCTACAAAACCCTAAAAAGCACATTCCAATGCACCGCTATGAAGTAAAGCAAAACGTGTCAGTGTTAAGAAGGGAAGAACTCCAGGAGTTATTTCCTTCTTCAAGATGATACGGCAGTCGCGCACGTCGTAGCGTCGTCAATTCAATATATGCCGGAAGATAAGAAAGGTTTTTATGAAGAAATAATACTACGCCGACCAACCACAGATGTAGAGGAATATGATGAAGATTGAAAAGTGAAGATGATGAGAATCAGAAAAAGAAAACTTACCTCTTTGAAAGTATTTTGTAGTTTATATTGATAAGTTTGAGAATAAAACAGTTTTGTTTGATAATTTTAATTTTGTATTTCATGTTTCTAAAGATAAGTACCCAAACATTTTCAATAGTTTAAAGAAGGAAATAAATCCACGGTCGTGTTTTGAATAGTTAATACTGAAAATTGAAAATATAATGCATTTCTTCAAAGGAAACATGTTAAAACATTGTCCTAAACGCACAGTATAAGTTTTGTTTAAATCCAAAAATAAATTAGTGATTGGGGAAGTTTTTTTAATTTTCCCGCAAAAAGCACTTTTGGATTTATACCCTACTTTAAACTGGTGGTTCAATTATCAAATGTACACTTTCGTATTATAAAATAATTGTAAAATAGGCTCATAGTTACGCCATTGTAAATAAAAAGCGATTTAAGCACATAAATTTCAAATAATTAACATTATAGGTACTGGTTAGCCATCTTATGTTGCCATGGTAACCAGCTGTCAAAATTCCAAATAATCATACAATATGGACACTGGACACTTGTGTAGAATTTCGGTACTGAAAGTGGAATATGTAATTAATTTTTACCCAATTGTTTTGAATTTATTATTAATATTTTCGGTGATAGAAAAACAGTTCCATGCAATACATGTGTAGAGAACTCTTTTCAGTCTTGTGCTCTCATTTTTGGTAATAGGCTGACGCCTCGTGTGAAAATTCGTACACAAAAACCACATTTACACATTTAGTGCATAAAGGCATAATTAACTATTTTAGCTCCTTTAAAAAAAGTGCTTTCTCCGTCCTTTCGGGATAGTTAGTTAAACATTTTGGAGAACAACAGCAAAGGCTATTTGCGCCTAACGCAGCCCACCTTTCGGTATAAAATGGCTGTATTTCATCTCGATGTCTCTTGGTTTACAAGTAAGTTGGATGCGGAATACTTGTACAACGCAATACAATAAGGTTTGAAACAAAATAAAATAAAGGACAAAAATAATTCTTCTAAGAGACTATGTCAAACTATAAAAATTAGAAACCTAAAGACGTTCTATAAATTTTTGAGGACCTCTTAAAAATCTTTCTCGAACTTCTAGTTAAGAACCACTGCCTTAGAAGATTAAGGATATATTTATGTGGCTTTAAATAACAGTTTTAAAGAGACAGTTCTCTCATGGTCTTTGAGATTCTTTTAGAAAGCCCCTGATTAGGCCTATTCACAAGTAAATGCAAATATAATGGTTATAAAACTGATTGTGAATGTGCAGTAGATGCATTTATTAAATGTTAATTTATAGTATCTATAGAAAGTTGTCATTTGTCTTTAATTAAGCAAGCTTGTTAATAATACTTTGATTTTTGTCTCACAGTTAGAAAGTAGTACAGCTTTGTAAACAGCTAACAAATACAAACACGAATATCAACAATATAAAATGAACAGGAACAAGCAAGTATGAATAGAAACGAACAAAAAATAGACGTCAGATGTCCTACCAGTTCTGTTACCAGTTTTAACATTTCCCACAAGCATACGAGCCCGAACGAATTCTTTGAAATACCGACAAGCTATAGTATTCGTTTATGTTCCGCGTTGCTCGTTTATGTTCGTTTGTTTCGTACGCTCATATCGTACGTAAATATATTTATTTGTTCTGCTGCGTCTATGACATATGCAAGGGCGTATTTCGAGAGCAAAAGCGTCAATAGTAGTAGGTAGCATATTGGAGCAATGGCGTTTTAATATTTGACCTGTTTTGAGCATGTAAGCTGCAGAATAAAAAAGAAAAAGAAGAACCATATTAAGATTAATATTTATAACAGATTTTAAATAATTTAAAACTATATCAGCCATTAGGTCGCCGTTAACAGTTTCACTTATATGTGTTGCAATAAGGTAAGGCTCATACGGACGGGAAGGGTGTAGAATCCCTACAACGATATTCACAACACAGCGTCTTTTAAGGTCCGTTGTTTCGTCTGCACTTACCCATGTATAATTATTGTCAACGGCGTTTTTAATTGCATCTATAGCAGTGTTTCTCAACAGGTGGTCCGCGGACCAGCAGTGGTCCGTAGGAAAATTTTAGTGGTCCGCTAAAGATAATTATTCGTTGGTTTTATAATTGAACATTATATGTTTATTTTCTCTGATAATTTTTTTATGTCAATTATTTATACTATATTGTTCATTTTCTGTGATTTTTTGCAAATGCAATGAATTAACAACAGTTTTGTTTAATTTTACAGTTATTTTTGTGTTGCATTTCATTATTTAAATATAGTTATGTATTTTTTACTGTTTTTTTGTTATTTTTATGCATATTTATATGTAAATAATTTATTTTTTGTTTTTTTTTTTCCTGTAAACTTTCTGTGATTTTCTACAAATAAAATAAATGTATTTAGTAGCACATTAAATATATTTGTTTTCTTGCAAAAAATGAACCAACAATTATTATTAGTGGTCCGCGTTAAATAATTATATATTTTACTGGTCCGCGGTGCATTATTGGTTGAGAAACACTGATCTATAGTCTTTGTATACTGCTTGGAAATATAATAATTTCGTAAAGTTGATTCATCAGGGATTACTTTTTTCATATATTTGTTTAAAAATGTTCTTAACTTGGTATTATTTCGGGTTGCTAACGTAAGAGTTTTCTCTAACTCAAGTTAAAATCATTTGTTTTTATACGTTACAACATACATAAACAAATGTTTTTAACTTGAGTTAGGGATAATTCTTACTTTATCAACCGGCCATTAGTGGTATATTTGCTGCCAGAAACGCTTCACACAGTTCTGCATTATAATTATCTTGTAATCCGTCGACGTTAGTTCTATGTATCTTTCCACTGACGTGTTGAGTTAAATGATTTATTTTTGTGCATATTATATATTTTTTACAAAGTATAAAAAACAGTTATTTCTCATTAATAACTTGAAAATGATCAGTAAATCCATATTCTGTTAAAATCTGTTGTAAAATATTTAATTCAGCCATTTTAAAATCTCCGAAATAATAAATATATAAATAGCAATAATAAGAAACATGTCTATAAAAGTTTCTTTCAGAAACAAATATATTTTAAAAATGCTATAATTATTATTATTGTAAAAAATCAGCTGTGGCCACCACAGGACCGACTGCTATCACAAAGTACTTGTATAAAATACATTCTAGCAGTAGAGTAGAAATAACTAGGCCTAATATTTTCTAACAGAGATATTATTTATCATAACCAGGGAAACGTTAGGCCTTTATCACACTAGAGTTATTATTCAAGTCTAAACTTGGAAAATTAAAGTCTTTGCATTCGAATCGAAGTCTTGTGCGTGTGATAGTATGAAGAAATAACCTAGGTTTTTAAGACCAGGCAAATGCAACAGGATACAATTTCTCGGTCTTTTTACCCAGGTCTTACAGCTGACGCGTCTTTGTCTTTTGTTTATGTCAAAATATAACTGTCAACTGTCATAATTTCACGATGTGCGCATGGGTAAACAAACAATTTCCAAGTCTTAACTAATACCGTGTGATATGTCAAGACCTGAAGACTTGGATCTTGAAAAAAAACCTACAAAAATAAGACTTGGATAGCGTTCTAGTGTGATAAGGCCTTTACATATAAGTATGAAAAAATAGATACTTAGAAAAAATGCTTTGATAGCAACTTTTGTTTAATACATTTTTTCGAAATATTTTTCTATTGTTAAATATTCGCAAAAATCTTAAAATCGACACGAGTAAACTCCCATTACTAGTCAACCGATTTTTACCAAAAGTTGATCAACTCGTGCCATTGATGTCAAAAGCTAAAATATGAAGTGTCATCAAAATTCTTTTAGCCGAATTTGCTCTGCACGTGTACACAGAGAGACGGACAGACAGACAGACAGACGGACAGACAGACAGACAGACAGATCGACAGACACCATGCTAAAAATAGTCAAAACGTTTTGTAGGGACCTGAATTCATGGAGATCGATCGAAATCTCGAAATGTCAATATCGGTATGATCACAATACCTCCCTTATATATGTCGGCGGTCGGTAAAAAGTAAATATTAGTAGACAGATTCAAGAAATGTTTGAAAGTATATGCTCTAAATCTAAATACTTATAAGAATTATTGTTCAGCTCTGATCACAGTTCAGAATAAAACTAATAGTTGACAGGACTTGCAAAGTTTATACAGATTAAATAACGGTTTAAAATATGACTGGTTTGAATGTATTTGACGTTTGCATTAAAAGAAATGTTTTTCTTTAATAATATTTCTTAACAATGATAACATCTAACAATGATATTGCATTCAACAAGGCACATTATGGAAAAACATATATAGTAGTATTTGTATTTAGATATTTTTTGATATTTACGTTACGTTTATTGGATATTATGATGTGGATTTTTCTACGTCTATGAACATCTCATTACTAATGTCGTTAGTGCAGATTAGCCTAAAACTGTCCGGCCTCTAGTTATGACTCATTTATGGCCGGTTGCTAAAGTAAGAATTATCCCTAACTCGAGTTAAAATCATTTGTTTTTGTATGTTGTAAGATATGAAAACAAATGATTTTAACTTGAGTTAGAGAAAACTCTTACGTTAGCAACCCGCCAGTAGTGAATCTTTAAGATAATCACAAAAAATGGGAATAAGGAAAAAATGATTACGATAAAATGATGACTCGTCAGGCATGCAGTAATAGTGCTTAAACCATTAAATGCCAAACTTTAGGTGATAAGCAAAATTCATATATGTTTTCATGATAAGATAATTATAACACAATCAGTAAAAATTTCTTTCCGACAAAAAATCTTGTCAAATCTAGCCCATCAATTAGAAGATCTTGTATTTATATTTATTTTTCCGTATTTTTTATTATAAATAATTGATTTTAATGTTTATTTTTCTTTTTTAGAAAAAAGTAGACAAACGCGGCCGTAAACTAGTGGACTACGATGGACAAAGACACAGTTTCCAGGCGCTGCAGGCTTCCATGACGAAGAAACGTGATGACGTGAAAATTATGAAAGGACGAGAACAACTTGAAGAAGCAAAACGAACATACGAAGTCCTTAATAGCGAATTACACGATGAACTTCCGGCCTTATATGACTCTAGAGTACTCTTCTTGGTAACGAATCTACAGACACTTTTCTCATCTGAACAGGTTTTCCACGCAGAAACATCGAAGGTGTGTAACATTGTCGTTAAACGTAAGCTAAAAAAATAAAAAAAATAATAATTAGAAAAATAGACCTATGATTTGAATTTTTAGAATTTTCTTAGTTTATATATCGCGGGTGACCTGGCAATACCTCCTATCTGCATAAATAGAAATTTAAAGGAGAGGTAAAAAACTGCTTTATGTCAGCCGTTTTTGCGTAGTTTAAGATAAAAGGTAATGCTATGTATGAAGTTTAGACCTTAAATATTTTTCTTGTTTAAGAAGTATTGTCACAACTTGTGCACTAATACGTGGGTTACAATGCAAACCAAGAACTTATTTTCGCAAAAAATTGTAAATAGGAGATATTGCCAGGTCACCAGCGATATTATACTATTATACTGTTCTTTCTAAAACGAAATTTTCTTTTCTAATCGCAGCGAAAAGTTCAGCAGTGTTCAACTTTATGCGTCACAACAATTACACATGCGCCAAAAAAAAAAGTTTGAAATCAGCCAATAAAAATACGCGACGCAGAACGTAGTAATGAAAACAGCTTTTATGTAAAGTTAAAAAACAAAAATAATAATTATCTCAAGGAATAATCAACTAGAAAAGATTTTTTCATGCCTAGAACTTTCCATGTCTAAATAAATTACACTGGCAAACAAAAATGAGCTTATTTTTTGTGACTTAAATCCCACGTAATCCCACGTAAAATTTGGCCAAAACGCCGAAAATGACAGATTTTTCCCATCACCCATCATTTTTTTGCTATGAGGTATTGTTGGTTTCTAATGAAATATAGCAATAGACGTATTATTTTTAATTTTAATTTACCTCAAAATTTTGTTTTTGATGTTTTACGTCTATAATTTGTTTCTGGGGCATCCCTTATTAATGTCCAGCAGTAATCAGCAAGCAAATTTGGGCTTAATTTACCATGATATCGCTTTTCCATGGCGGAAATGTCTTGGTGCAACCGTTCCCCATGTTCATCACCTACTGCACCCAGTTCTGGGACGAAATCTAGATGAGAGTCCAGAAAGTGAATTTTTAAAGATATCCTACATCCCATTTCTTTGTAGGCATCAAGTAGTTCATTCACGATATCTCTGTAATTTTCAGCTCTCTTATTTCCAAGAAAATTTTAAACAACTGTTTTAAAAGCTCTCCAAGTTTTTATTTCAGTTTCATTTAGCATACTGTCAAATACATCATCTTTCATTATTTCTCTTATTTGCTGGCCCACAAATATGACCTCTTTAATTTATGCGTCACTAATTCTCGGAAATTTTTGATTTAGATACAAAACCCTCTTTCGTTTCGATCCATTGCTTTAACGAAATTCTTCATTAAGCCCAATGTAATATGTAAAGGTGGGAAAAATACGTTTTTGGGATCGACCAGTGGTTCACTTCTAATTTTTTTTAGTCTTTGAGTTAGTGCTTGACGTAATGGCCACTCCTTCTGTATAGTAAATTACTTAAAACTCAAAAAAGTTACCACTCACTAATCACGACATATAAAATGCTACAGATTCGGATACCTGTTGTTTACTAATGTTTGCAATCTATTTAGAAGCATACTTTTACCTGATAAACAAGCATAAACTGTGCTTAACCAGTTGTATTAGTCATCGCAGATACACATTGTGAATTGACGCAAATTGAAAACGTTGCATATTACAAAATATAAATTTGCGTTTTACAGAAAATCTATGGGTGATAGAAAACTCTGTTTTCAGATTTGTTTTCAACGTATCAAAATACATCGGAAATATCTAAAAATTGCCATGTCACAAATAGAGTATTTATCACTGTTATTTAACACAATTTTAGTTCAAATTGAAAACAACATTTTTGATGATTTTTGATAGGTTGTGCATTTAGGTTGTCCGCTAGTAGCTGATTAAATTTCACCAAATATCTATAGTTGGAGTTTATATTATTCCACAAATTAACTTAATAATGGTTCGAGATAAAACCTTACACTTGGAATTTTTTAATTCAGAAGTCTAATCTGACTAATTTAACTATTTCATTATCTTTTAGGTATATGCCGAATTAGAAGCAATAGTTGACAAATTAGCAACGGATAGTCAAAGAGGGTCTTACACAATCAAAAAGAAAAATGGTTCTCCAATGCTTCCCAAAAGTTCACCAAATGCAAATGCGATAGTTATTAATAATGGACCGTCTTCACCGAACAATGCAGTCAGCAGTGAGTATAGACTTCGTTTTGAAATTTGCATGACTGAAATTTTTGAAATAGTTTTCACGTCATTGTCAAAAAAATTCATTGTTTGTCTTTTTGTGTTTTTATTTAGTTAAATAAATTTTAATATCGAGATTTTGTGTCCAAACCTGTAAATTAATAGGAATGAAAAAATATTTTTAAGTGTAAAAATATATTTGAATTAGAAAAAAAGAATAGCATAATTTAAAATATGTAAATAACGATAATATTTATAAAAATAATGTTAGTAGTACTAAAAAAATATAATTTGGAATAATTTGGTTACCTGTATTAACAGTAGTTGAAATTTCTGTCTAAATTGGACTAAATTTCCCTGTTTCACATGGAATGTCAATAATAAGTTCTCAACGTCTAAGTGACGCATAGGGCAAGCATAGAAATATTATTGTCATTACAGTATGCCCGCCGTATCCGCAGGAAATAGGTTCCAAGCCACTCCGCGGATAACGAAATCCGCGAATAATAGCGAACCCTTTCTAAATTACAGTATACTTCGGTTTTATTTGTCTTTGTATGTACCTGTACTGTAATAATTTATTATTCTGTTAGTGTACTGTATAACGTTTAATTAATAAATTGTGTATAGTATTATAATACAACTAATTATATAATGAATTCTTGTTGGGGGTAATGTAACAATACCTATGTGATGAAATGAAACGAGAAGAATGACGTAGACAATGTGTTGTAGCGTTAGGCTACTCTTGACATGTTGAGAACACGTCAGAAGGAGACCCATCTGGTGATTTTCTGGAAAAAAAAATATCATGAGATGTCAACCGCGGATAACTGAAGCCGCGGTAGCCGAATCCGCGGATACGGAGTATATACTGTATATGAAAGCTACGTGGCTGTTTTAATGATCCTTTAAACTTCTGTATTATATGTTAAGTTTATAATAGGTACCTAACAGGGAATGTTAATTTTTTATGTTGTATTACAATGCATTTATAATATTGTATCATAGTATTGGTTCACATGGATACGTCAAAGTCCGTTTACATCACAAAAGTCACCAAAATCATCATATTTAGTAACGTATAACCTGTTTCTTTGATTTAAGCGGAACTAGATTTTGGATTTTAGTAGCTTTTACTGTTTAAGTGAGGCTTTTAATCATTTTGTTTAGCAAAAGCCCACTTCAAACCTTAAAAGGAGTGCTCATGACCAGAGCCGGACAAAGGTATTTCTGCGCCTGAGGAAAACTACCAGTCTTGTGCCCCCATCCTTAACTAAATAAAAAAGGAAGATAGATCCAGTGATGACCAAAAAAAAGAGGCGTGATTTTTGCGCCTCAACTCTTTCTTGCGTTCGAGGCGAGTGCCAAACAATGTATTCCACGTGGCATATCTTAATTTATTTAATATTATTATTTTTATTATGACAATTCCATGTGAAATATTTTGGTAAAAACTACTAAAATTCTTGTACATAAAGTCTCTGAATTTTAATTTATTTCTAGGTTGATTCTTTGACTTATTATACATCCTTAAAATATATATCCAGTCTTTTAATCTCTTATTTGATTTATTTGGTACATAACAATAAAAGACCTTATATTTTTTTGAACCTTTGGAAGGAGTGAAATACATTTTATTTAATGCAGTAGGACCTGAACTTATGTTGCTGTTACGTTGCTGACTTACATGTGATGTTACAAAAAAGGCAGAAAAATAGCAAAGTAAAATTATTTTTATTGCTGTTACATATGCAGTAATATATTGTATATGCACATTATTATGCTTCCCCTCACAATCCCAGTACATATCAAAGTTCACCCAGGCCAAAAAGAACAAACGGAAGTAGTGGTAGGAGAAAAACGAAGCATATTCTATAGAAATTCACTACTTCATTGCTTCCAGGCGTAAACACATCTTCAAACCAACAATTTTGCCAGAAATTTAGAAGACACGAGAAAACCTATTTACATCATTCACTAAGTATTTCCATCACTTGATACAAAAGAATATTATGCGTGGGTCGTCAATCCTTTTGCGAGCTACGACGATATAAATCAGATATTGAAAGAAAAGAAAATCGCATAGATTTGAAGAATGATCTGGTGCATAAAGCGTTATTTGCGGGGCAAGAATTGCCAACATTCTGGATTTTACTTCGGAACCAATATCCTCAATTAACTAGTACAGCAATTAAATTTTTGTGGCCGTTTGGATCATCATATCAATAGGCGTTTACGTTTAGTCACTGTCAAATTAATCCGAGCGATCCAAGTGTTCCTGATCCGTTCTTAAAGTCAGTTGGAGCGTACATATTAGCTTATTTTTAGTCAATTCGATTGATCCGCCAGAGCGCTTCGAGCATTTCCAAACAATCCGATGCTCAAGCAGGATTGCTGGGATTAATGGATTGCTGGCGGTGGGGGTTAGCGCGGGTAAATTGAACCTTACCGCTGATTGGAAAGTGTTGAAAACATAACTTAACAAAATGGAGGAAATAAGTGTCGTTTGTGATAGCATTCTATTATTGGTAATAAATTCATAAAACAAAACGCGGTAGCAGTAATCAACGACAGAAATTTGACACTTGCATTTAGCGCAACCGTCACTATATAACTTCAGACTTATATTGCTTAGGAAAATTTCAACAAAACCTGAGCAATCCGACTAATCTTGTGACGTCACTAGATCAATCTGAGTAATCTTGTGGATTGAATAAACGTAAATGCCTATTTTGATTCAAGGATTACACGGAAATAAAATCGAAAAAACGTAAATGATTGCAGATGGTGGATGAGAAAATGAGTGTTTGCTTGTCATCTTTAGAACTGCGTTTGGAGTTTATATGTTCGGGTTAAAGCTACAGTTTATGCTACAGTTGGAGCATTATTTAAGTATATATCTAAGCAGTCTGGCAACTTTCGTCAGAGGAACCCTAAATTTAGGCACAACCCGAGAGGACTGGCATTAATTTGTGATACGTCAGTAAGTCCGTTTGCGAATTGAACTTTACAGCTACGCAAGGATCTCATCATTCGAAGGGAAGTATTAGCGATGATCCGCAAAAAATGGAAGATCTTAATGTTACCCTCAAAAACTGATTTGATTTCCTTTCTATCTGCATAATTCGTGATTTCCCAAGCTTACAATGATTTAAAACAATATGTTATTGATCGAATAAATTTATTAAGAGTTTAAAATGGCAGAATGAGTCAAAGAATCGACCTTTAGTTTGTTATTTACAATCTAACTATGTGTGTATCATTGTGTTTGCAGCTCAGGCTGAAGAACCCCCAGTAACTCCTACTAAATCAGAAAAATCCTCTGACAGGGAACCTTCTCCTCCCGGAACGCCCGTTACTCCTCTTACACCTGTTACACCTGACACTCCTATAACTCCCGTAACTCCCATAACTCCCGTAACTCCCGTCACTCCCAGTACTCCAGCTACCCCCGCCACTCCTGATAGCCCACCACCTCCAACTACCCCCACCAAGGGTCCACCAATTGTTAACGGTAACAGTAGTCCCGTTAAACAAAGTTCCCCTAAAATGCTCCCCGCCAATGCAAATAACACTGCTACCACAACAAACAATGGAAACAAAAATGTTGAAGAACTATATGATATACCTGTTGGTAAGTGGAATGCTTATTGCTAATTTTATTAACGTTAGTATAAATAACATATGGAAAAAATATTAAAACATTAACTTATTGGCAGTTTTTATAAATTATCTGAAAGCATAAAAGTAAAAATCATATACAGCGATGTCGGCCATAGCGATTTAACATGTAAAATAATAAATATGCTATTTCCTGCCTAATTATTTTAGAGAAAAAGTGCAACAAATAAAATTTATTTAGAATTAAAAACTCTACGTGATAGGTAAGTAAACTGTCTTCCAATTACTTCTGAGGACATTTAAAAATTATCTATGGTCTATCAGTAAATTACTTTTTCTATAATAATATTTATTTATTTTCCACATACAATACATAATCATTAATAGACAGTCAATCAAATAAATTACAATAACATGACAGATGATAAACGATAGACAGAAGTTATAAATTAAGTTTAAAAAATTCCTCAAAACTATACATAGGATCAATAAGTTTTTAATTGTTTTTTTAAATGGTACTGAACTTAATTCTTTGGTAGAAACTGGTAACAAATTCATAAACTTTATAGAATAATAGTTAATACTATATCTTGATTTATTTATTCGTATAAAATTGGGGTAAATATTAGATTTATTACGTGTGTTGTATTTGTCAACGTCTTCATAAGAGACAAAAGTATTTAGGTTTTGATGGGCATATATTAAACAGTGATAGATAAAAAGTGATGGTAGTGTCATGATTCTAAATTCTTTAAAGAGTAACCTACAATCGGCTCTATAAGATGCACTCCTCGTCATCCTTATTACACGCTTCTGTAGTCTAAAAACTCTTCCAACAGAGGCAGAGTGTCCCCATGCTAAAAGAGCGTATGCTATGTGCGACTGAAATAACGCAAAATACGTAATTAATAAAACATCCCTTGTAACAGATTTTTGTAGGTTTCTTAGAAGATATATAGTTTTGCACAATTTCCCACATATATGGGCAACGTGATGGTCCCATATCAAATGAGGATCAATATAGACTCCTAAAAATTTAATGCAATCCAGATTATGTTGACATTTAAATAAAATCTAATGGGGACATTTAAAAAGAAAAGTATACGGAGCAAGGCATCCAGACATTATTTACTTAAAACATAAAATTATCAAGGAATGCACAAAAATAACCGATAGGCGACTGGCCAATGTGCGGAGAAATTTTTACGACAGACTTGGTTTCATATACATTTGTTTATAAAGCATGGCTACTTGATAAAGACTTCTTTATAAAATTTATTATTTTTAAATTTCCTCGGAAGTAGTTGGACGGTAGTTTATTTACCTAACAGGTAGAGTTTTAAATTCTATAAAATTTTATCTCTTGCACTTTTTCTCTAAAACAATTAGGAAAGCAAGAAATAGCATATTTATTATTTTACGTGTTAAATCGCTATGGCCGACAGGTCAATTTACCCTGTATATAGCCGAGTCGCCTAATCAACAATTCGTCTTATTACGTTATAATTTCATCGTGACGTAATGGATAATCTTGGTACTGAAAAATAGCTAAATATATTTTTTGTTAAATTTGAATTGTAGACTATTATGACTCTTCAGTCTTTTATTTTAGTGAAACATACCTATAGGGGAAAAATTTTAAGATCGTAGCGCCACGCGGATTTTTTTGAAACCATTCTAAATCAGATACCACTTGACATTTACTAGTAAATAATAGCGAAAAGTGTATCAAAAAACGACAAAAAATGAATAATTGTTTGGGATTTTTTGATTTTGTGAAGTGACATTACTTGTAAACATCTAAAATACTACATTTTGTGATCTGGTTTTAAGTTATGGCGGTTTTCCATTGTCGATTATTTTAACTATATTGGGGGAAATAATAATTCCCGTGTTATTTACCAAGGGGTAGAAATCTACGAGAGTTCATAAAGATTTATGCATTATGCCTACATACTTGTGCATTACAAACCCACACACAATAACAGGAATTTTCAAGATATGCGATAATAAATACAAAATTGAAAATATTTTTTGTAGTCACTATCATTAAAATGTAATGAGCAAACTTTGATATAAGGGCTCACTTTTTTTCCAATTTTTAAGTTGT
Organism: Liopterus haemorrhoidalis; assembly: GCA_963971575.1. Lineage (NCBI taxonomy): Eukaryota > Metazoa > Arthropoda > Insecta > Coleoptera > Dytiscidae > Liopterus > Liopterus haemorrhoidalis. The sequence continues at coordinate 6,234,827 of OZ020615.1, forward strand.
TTATCTAAACATCGCGTCGATTCCTAACCTCTTGCTTTCCCAATTTTGTTTCGAACCGTACGGTGTCTGATATTAGTGGAAACAAATGAAACGATATTTCCGGGTTTCTTCTTTTCAATGAATTGCACATAGGCACACAACAATATGTATTATACATTTTTCAATGATTATAATAAAACTTTAAAAACAAACTTCATACAAAACCAATACACAAAACGAAATGTTATCTGATGTACACAAGTTCATGAAACGCTCACCAGATGGTAGGATGCTTAGCTGCAAATCCCTATTGAAATTTTATTTGAGGGGCTGAAAACAGGCCTACCCAGGGTCAGACCAAGATAATTTCGTGTCAGGAGAACGCAGTTTGTGGCGCACCAGTTTTTTTATCAATATTTTTAAAAAATTAATATTTTTATGGGATTTTTGCCAAAAATGTCAAAACACATTTGTCCTCCGCCCTATTTTCCACAAGGATTAAAAATCTATAATGTATATTGATTAGTTCAGTCTTCTGTCTGTTTCGGCGACTCGACTTATAGAAATTTATTGCTTACAATATCGCTGTAATTTATTAGAACATAAACGAGACGGCCAGGAGAACATAATAAACAAAAAAAAATGACCGCGTATGTTTTGTATTAGGGATACTATGTTCTCCACTAAAATCATCTGCGTGCTTTATTATTTTTTTATTACTGTATAATTAATGGGTACACTGTTGTTTTTTTCGCATTACATCGAGTTAAATCTCTGTATATTATGTACTTTTGTTTTAAAGTAAAATTTGTAGTTCAGCAACTTATTGCTGTATAAAAAATTAAACAATAGTCAAAATTCTTAGCTTAGTCTTTATTGAGCATACTAATGTACATATAGATTACAAAGTAGTCATCTTCAGAGTATAATATTTAATTACAGTACAGCATTCAATACTGTACTATGATGATGACCACTTTGTAATCGAAATGAACATGAGTGACCTCAAACAACAGTGAAATTAAAATATTGTATTATTGTTTTATGTTGTATATACAATCTCCTCCACATATCGCTACTATTATAACTTCTTGCTATACATTTTCAATAAATTAACAGTTAAAAACTGTCTAAAATCAAATTTGTGCTCGGACAACGTACTAAACTGTTTAAAGTAACCGTAAAATATAATTTTGAAGAGATTTTATTGTTTTTTCTAATGAATATTTATTCTTTAGGTGCTACTACAGACAATTTGCCACCAGGAGTGCTATATCGAGTAAAGGCTACGTACAAGTACACGAGGGAAGATGTGGACGAACTGTCTTTCGAAGTCGGAGACACAATCAGAGTCATCGAATATGATGATCCAGAAGAACAAGTTAGTTTAAGAAACATTTGAGTTAAGAAAAAGTGTTAAATAAATTTAACTGGATTGTTAACATTAAAGAATCGTTTTTTAATATTAAAGTATTATAAGAAAGCCTAAAATGGTGTAATTCAGAATTTACTTTTAATTTGTACAGTCTGCACTCGCTTAACGTGTATCCATTTAATGTACGTTTGATGATACACAAGTGTTTACTAACTCTGTTTATACGATGTACTCAGTATCCACACGAACGTACTTTTTATGTGTACGTATACAAAAAAATTTAAGTGAAGTGTGAATTTTCACACATTTCAGGATTTTGTAGGTATATAATAAGTGTAAGAAGCCAACATAATACTGAATGTCTAGGTATATTTATCACATCAAAATCAACAGTTTTTTTGATAATCATTTTTATTCGTTATTTGAGAACTAAGAGCTTCCATTTAATTTTTTTAAACAAAATTAAATAATTAGCCAAATATCCCAGCGGTTTTTTTTTCTGCATTTGCTTCGTATTCAAGTCTTCATTAGATTAATAAGGAATATTTTACAGTGTAGAGTGTAGTGTGGTGTGGCATGAGTAACTCAGTTCGCAACTATTAAAAACATATATTATTTTTTTAATACTTTTAATTCCAGAAAAATACATGCACTATCTTAGCTGTAAATACAAAAAATCCATAACATTACTAGCCATAATTTAACCATGAATTAAAAAAATAATTAATTTTTTCAAAATCACAAAAACTGCCATATTTTTCAAAAACACAATCTGATCAAAAATGCCCTTTGTACGTTTCCGGCTCAGATCAATATACATTACCTACAATTTTTTCAGATTTTTAGTGTAACCTCTTTGGGTAAAAGGGTGCGGGACAAGAACTTTTGCAAATTTTTGGATAAATTCGTGTTAAAAGAAACGAATTTCAAAAAACTATATGTCGTTCCTTAATCTACGTCTTAAAAGCTTTCTTTTGGTACCACAAACTTTATATGATTACATACAATAAATTAAAAAAATATATATTTTATCAACGACAAAAAATCGACATTTTTCGAAAAACTTATCTGATTCCTGTTGAACTATTCCGGTTCAATGTTCATTACGGAAATATTTTTCAGATTTTTAAATCAACCTCTCTGGGAGATAGGGTGGGGGACAAAAGTTTTTTAAAACATTTTTGACAAAAATCCAATAAAAAAAATGATTTTTCAAAAATAAAAATTGGTGTGTTGATCCACGCTTTAAGAGGTTTCATTTGGTATGCCACTCAAAATTTTAAATAAATATTTATTTTTTTATTAAATACATATTTGTTTATATTTATTCCGCGCTGTATTTTTTTAACTCTATAGTTTTCCTATATGTAGGTCAAAAAGTTGTACAAGTATGCCAAATTTCAACTTTCTATGTTCAGCCGTTTGGCTACAATTTCTAGCGTACAGACAGACACGTGAGTGACGTTGTAAGGGTTTTTTGCTGGTTATACCTACAAAACCCTAAAAAAAGGTCATCAGTTGAGAATTTAGGAAACTTACTGTAGGGATAGTCGTTTTTTTTTTTTTGCTCGACAAACTTTTTGTGAGATATAAACGACGAAAAAAGAGGGTCATCACTTGAGAATTTAGGAATTTAGGACCTGTTATTCCAAAAATATTTAGCTACTGTTACGCCACCATATTGTCTACTACATACCGGTAAAACATCTTAAAAAGATTGGGAACCTCTGCCTTAGTTTATAGATTAATTTTCGAAACGTGTAATATGATTCACATAGGGCAGATAGGACGCTGCTTTAACATTAGAATTTCAAAACAGAAAAATAAATAATCAGAAAATAAAAAGAACACTTAATAAAAAATTAACCGGTGCCCAGTGAGTTCTTAATTTGGACCGTCACTAAGACCCCCTCGTTAAAAAAATGATTTATGGATTTTTATGCGTTCCATTATTTTTGACAACCGCCTAGGTTTACCTGCGTATAAATGCGGTTTAGGCTGAAAGTCTAGAAATGGGCACTTTACCTCTCTTCCCTTAAGCGCCATTTAGGTTTTTTGGAACTTATTGGTTATTTCTGGTTCCTAGTCTAGCTAAAAAAATCATGATCCAGATGTTTATTGAACATATTATTCTTAATGCTTGGTTTATATACGGAACAAGAATAAGGAATAGGAAATAAGAATAGTGCACAAGATGTTAAAACATGGCTGCGCCGTATATCGGTTTATGTAGGAATGAAATTTAACTTAAACATAAGAATAGTTGGTAACATTCAACATTTTTATTCTTATTTCAAGAATAAGACACGATAAGCCTGCGCACAGCAATCAAAATGTCTGCCGTAATAAAGTTTGGTCAACAGATGTTTTTCAGTTGTGATCAGAGGGTTGTAAACAACAATAAAATGTTTTTAACGGTAATAAACGAAATTTTTTAAAAGGTTTTATGAATCAGAACCTGTCAAGTGACAAACGTTAAACACAGGCCAACGCAAGTACGCAGGCGCAGCGACGAAATGTTATATCCTATATAAACGGTTTAATATTTTTTATTCTTGTGTACTATTCTTATTTCCTATTCCTTATTCTTGTTCCGTCAATAAACCAACCATTACTCAACTATATTATTGTTTTATTTTTGTATGGTACTAATTATTGTCTTTTTCAGGAGGAGGGCTGGCTAATGGGCCTAAAAGAAGGTTCTAATGAAAAAGGAATGTTCCCAGCGAACTTTACAAGACCTTTGTGAGTTAACTACTATCGAGCTTCAATCATCATGCTCATTTCCATCGTTGTTATTGTGGTATTTTTGCCCTAATAGTATTTAACTCGTAAGATAAAAATATGTTGATATTTTTATGCATCAAATATTACAGATAGAATCAAATATAGTACAATTAAAGATGAACATTTAAGACCAAATAATTATGTTGATAATCAGAGACAGACTTCATTTACCCCTAGGCAGTAAATATTAGCCACCAAAGGCATAAAAAGAAATATTTTTTATGAATTATAGTAGCGCCATATTGTTAGGAGCGCTTAGATAACTGCCTAGGCTTGCATGTGTCTATATCTACTGATAAACAAAGACATGAAAATGATTTTTATCAATGTCTACAAGTTTTCATCAAAATATACATCCAAATTTCAAAACGAAACAACATTACATTTTATTGCTTAAAAACTAGATCACCTCGACTTTATTTTTTAAATGTGGAGCATTTATGGATCAGTAATTAATCTAATTGTTTCTCCTTCTCGTCATTTGGAGCTCTCTGTTTATTTTTTGAGTCCATTTTGTCGAATTTTGGGTCCAGACGATTTGAAATCCTTCGAGAAACGGTGACTAATTGTAGTGTTAGTGAAAAATGGAAAACAACAATTTCTAAAAATTAGCCTAAGCTAATTTAGATTAGAATATTTAATAAAATAATACAGAACAATTAATATACTTATGATTTAGGTGTTACTTAAAAAACGCGTTTCTAAATCCAGATAACTTTTAGGTAATTGGATTTATTTTAATGCAATATAAATTCTAGAGATAGTAATAAAATCACGTGAAGAATTGAAGTCGCTTACCTAATGGCTGTTACGTCAAGTTAAGGACTTAACAGCCAATGAATGATAAGAGAACGACCAAATTATTACATGAACAGTGCGTGATTATTATCTCTGTATTTTGAATAGAGTATACAGCAAATGAACAAGTAAATGGTCTTGTAGTGCCATCTTTGATTGTACTAAATAATGAATATAAGTAATTATTGTTTACTCATTTTAACATATGTTTATGATGAAATATTATAGATTAATATGATCAAGTGCCTTTTATGACCCCCTAATTAATAAACGCAATGTAATATTGCAGCACCTTTTTTAAAATAACCTGTATTATAAGTCGTCCCGTCCCGAGTTGCCAAATAATTGAGTACTTGTATCCAGATATAGTCATCATTATATTGTTTGTATAGATAGATTGTGTGGAATATTTTATTTCTTTGTTTAGATTTAATTTTTGTGGTTTTTATACAGAATTCTTTAATAAAAATAACCTTTTGTATAGGAATTTGGAAGAAAATGGCCGGATTTTTTACTTATAAAGGCCACGGAAGCGGAATGTAATTCTATCCTCGATACTAAAAGAATTACAAATATTTGTACAGTATAATTCGTGGGAGATGGCAGATCTAATCATTTTAATAACATTTATAGGCCTGCCAACTCTTATTTTTATGTTTATAATGTTGGCAAAAGGTTATATTTCTTGGGAAATTCTGTAGTTTTGTTTTATTTGTCTAATTTCGCTATTGTAGCCATGCTATGTTTAAATACTCGATAAGAACCACATTTATTGAATCATTTTGCATTTTATGATTTTATTTATGTTCATAGAGAAGAGAATTATATATATTCTGGTCTAGATAAACTGATACCTTCCTCTTTTGTGGTGTGGGTGTCAGTTTATGTGGTCCAAATTATGTGAGACGTTGTTTGAACATGTAACTATCTTCTAATCAGCTAATACTTTTAACAGAAACCCAGTTCAAACATCATCTCATAATTTTAGTTTAATATTTGTATAAAGGTGCAACTGTTAAGAATTATCACGTAAGGGCAAATGTTGAAAAAATGAAAATATTTTATTTTGATCGTTTTTATGTTTTGTACAAATGTTTTAATTTAGAAAAAAACAATCAAATTTATCCTCTCCATTTACAGATCTGATTTTATATTTGTTTAATATTGATTATAAATTTTACTTTTTTTGCTTTTATTTAATTATAGACTAATATTTTACCTTAAATACATTAATTTATATAATAATGGTACAAGTTGGAATGTTTATTATTATACTTTTTCTCTTTGTATAAATTCTTTTATTGTTTAGATTGATTCTGCCAGTACTCATAATTTTACCCATTTTAAAATAATTTATAACGTGTGTCTGTACTGTTTTTATTGTAATTCAAATAAAATTATGTTATAGATTGATCTACTACTGTTTTTTATTGGTTTTTGTTTCCTAACATGTTTGTATTCGTTCGTTGGTGAATTGAGGGCATATATTTAATTAGGATATTTTACAGCCCTTAACATATTTATAAATAGTGCAAGGATTAGTTGCAAGGTCGCGTGCACAGAGAAGCCATAGATTATTATTGGGTTTTTTATTTCGTTCTACAATCCTATTTGAATAGTTTTGCGTATTTGTAGGTTTTCTATCAGTGTCTGGAAAATGGGTTATAACATTCGTTGAAGTAAACTTTATATGTAGAAATGAGGGAACACGAGAGGTTAATAAATGAAACGGAGATAAATTATCTGATGAATGAGGCGCTTGTTGAGTGGCTAGCGTTGTTGGGATGGTGATAAGGCGGGTGATTATGTGGTGCGTTTTGAATTGAGCGCGCTTGGGACGCGCCGCTTCCTGCTGCGTCGTCGAGAGAGTAGACAGATCTCTACTGATCATAGACCGCCATTTTCTCTTATAGGCGGTGGTGTGTAATCAAAAGTTAATATAATTGTGATTGTGCCGTTCAGTCAGGTGGCTAATACAATTTTACCGTATGGATATTATTATAGGTACGTCGTGTGGTTTCAAATAGTTGTGAAAGTGTCTATGTGCGCCGTTATGTGTATGTGGATGTAACCTAAACATAGGCTGATCCAACTATCTTCTCTCCCCTCGGCAGTTGTCCATTTGTTCACTATTTTAATCTTATTAATAAACACGTGCACATATCGGCATTGGCTTCGCGAATCTCGTTACGGTAACTGGATTAGGGGCAGGTGACGACAGTTATAAGTTAGGATTTCCGGTGGGGTGGCTAGAAGATCTGCGTCGACTGTGTCGGCCGTCTGTAGGTTACCACACCCAGTGGCAGCGAGTGCTGTTCTGTGAGGGAGGCACGGACTCTCCGGAGTGTACTCCGGGTCGGGTCGGCGCCCCATGTTATGTGTGTGTCGTATGTCGTATAGTGTGTCCGTCCGTAACGTAGCGCACGGGTAGCGGGTGTAGGTGGGACGTTCGGAGGAGGGTGGACGATAATATTGTCTCTGTTGTGTCACAGGAGTGCCGCGTGCATGCTAGCGCGAGCCGTGAGGGTGTCACATCCCCGTCGAGACTTGGCCACGGTGAGAGCAGGCTCGGCCACGGCTCGCTACAGATAATACTGGCTGAGCTACCCGAATCAGCACCACTGAAACATGACGTGCTGTATGTCTGAAGAGGCGAAAGAGCAAAAGCGAATCAACCAAGAAATTGAACGGCAACTTCGGAGGGACAAACGCGATGCCCGTAGAGAACTTAAATTACTTTTGCTGGGTAAGTTTTTGTTTAGTGTTTTGTGTCTTGTGTCCATCAATCATTGTTGTCTGATACACGTTGCAAGTAATTAGTTTGTTGGTATCGCGGGAGGCGTGCGCCCTTGACATTGTCAACTTGTTCATTGCATTATTTAATTATCTGGTGCTCATTGCGACTGGTGTACTTGTAATGAAGTGCACCTTGCGCGCTGGCCGGCGCTAGTCGCGGCTCGCGCTATGTTCACGCGTCTTGCCGGCCGTCACCCGACATCCACGGCCGCACTTTTGTTTACCTTCGTCTCATGTTTATGTTACTCTTTTTCCTGGCACTTGCAAAACTTCCCAATACATACAAACATTCATGGGATGATTTGTTAAATACGTACAGTTGTAAAATACGCCGCCATAGTTAATAACCAACGCCAATTTCAACACAGGAACTCTAAATAATCAAAGATTACAAATTCATTTCTCGAGTGGAATATGTTATGAATTCCAAAGTGCAGTTTAACATAAATATTCCCCCTATTAACTAGTCGATCCGTTATTAGTAACGTGATTCATGTTGAAAATATTCGGGATTGTCCTACAAAAATAATTCAACAATTCCTTCTTAGAAACCAATGCAAATATTTTACGAATAACAAAAATACAACCCAAAATTAAAGTATTTATTTTATCTTGTTCAAATATTTTTATAATCGTCTACCTGATATTATAAATGAAATTTCTTTTATGTAATTTGTATTTATGTATCGATAACAATTTCTATATATTTTTTTATCTTATCCAGTATCTTGAGAATTTTTGTCAATGGTCTTGTGATATTTCTTACGCACTCATTCTGTCTTCTTCTACGGAACATGCGCCCCATGCTGCATCCTCAATTACTCTAAATTATAAGTACGTCAAATTTACTGATTCAAAATGGCACGCACGTTAAAAACACATCCTTTTTCGAAAAAATAAATCAAAAAATCTTTAATAATAACTCATTTAAGTACAATGTGTTTATAAAACTATAAGAAAATCATATTTGAATTAATTATCTCAAATTATTTTCTTTTACATAATTGACAAAAAATCATTTTAATTATATGCTATAATTGGAGAACGGACAGAAGTAGTATTATTAAAGAATATTTTAAAAACATTTATAAGTTGCAAATATATTCTAATGTGTCATATGTTCTTAAGTTTGTAAGCTCTGCGGAGCTTACACACATGAACTCAATTCGCGGCTGTTAATTTTTTTATATTTTATTTTAATTTCAAAAGAAGACATACACTACCTTAGTCATATAGTCATAGCCATAATTTAGCCATGAATTAAAAAAATAATTAATTTTGTTAAAAACACAAAAACTGCAATATTTCCCAAAAACGTAATCTGATCAAAAATTCTCTCGTACGTTTCCAGTTTATGTCAATGTACATTACTTCGAATTTTTTCAGATTTTTTGTTTAACCCCTTTAGGTTAAAGGGTATGAGACAGTATTTTCTTAAGTACATTTTTGGAAAAAAAAAAAAAAAAAAACGTTAAAATAAATAAATTTTAAAAGTTACTTTCCGTTCCTTAATCTACATCTTTTTGGAAAAACTAATCTGATCAAAATTTCCTGTTTAACTATTCCAGTTTTCATCAATACATTATTCGATTTTTTAAGATTTTTAGATCAACTCCTCTGGGAAATAGGGTAGATGACATAGTTTTTGGCAAAAATTCAATAAAAAAAAATGATTTAAAAAAAAAGTTGTTTATCTTCGCATCAACAGGCTTCATTTGATATCCCACCCAAAATTTTAAAAAAATATATATTTTTTTCATTAAATATATATTTGTTTATATTTTCCCCGTGTTTTGTTTTTTTTTTCAACTCTTTTTTTTCGTATATATGGTTCAAAGAGTTCTACAAGCAAGCCAAATTTCAACTTTCAATGTTCAGCCGTTTGGCTACAATTTGTACTGTACATACAGACCGACACATGAGGGACGATATTAGCAGGGATGGGGGTCCTGAGTCAGTACTTTTGAAAAGCGACTCCTCCTCCCGGCTCCTTTCATTCGTAAATCGTACTTACATTAAATATTTTAGGTTGGGGTGAGCTATCATAAAATTATTTCATTATATCTTAAGTTACATTCTTAATACAAATTTTTGAAAATATTGGTTTTAAAAAATCTCATTTAATTTTATATATTTTATTTTTCATGTCACTTTTACCTATTGACATTTAAATTTTGGCTGCCAACATGAAATAATCACGGAACTCGTTACAACTTGAGAAAATAAAAATTCCGTTTAGTTCCACTTAAACATAATAAACAGAACATAATATACAGAAAAAGATAAAAAATGGATAAGTGTAATAACAAAAAATCATAAATGCCTTATCGTATTAATCTGTTAATATGAGAAGTCTTAGTCAAATTATAAACTGGTGGACATGGAAAACCGGTTAAAACCGGTATTGATTATTTCCAATTTCGTTTTCATTCTTGAACAGAAAAACAAAATGTTGTTTCCGTTCTTCGGAATTCTGGTAAACGGTAATACGAGGGCTGCTTATATTTCGCGATTTGATCAAAAACAATTATTTATCAACAAAAGTGGCTTTATTGTTTTTCAAAATATTCTCCATGAAGATCAATACACTTTTGCTTGCATTTGAACCAATTTTCGAAGCACTTTTTCCACTCCGATTGAGACTTTCCACTGCGATTGTCAAATTATGTGGAATCCAACGCAAACAAATCTTTTTGACGGCCAAATGTTCATGCAATAGTGAATGTATGTTGGTACCACTAATTCCCAAGGATACCTCAATCTCACGATAAGTCACATGACGATCTTGCATTATCAGTTCACGCAAAGCATCAACGTTTTCAAAGCAACAACCGATTTTGGACGACCTTCACGAAATTCGTCCTTCAGCGAACTACGGCCACGATTGAAGTCGGCAAACCATCGATAAACAGTAGTGTTTGATGGTGCTTCATCGCCAAAAGACGAATTCAGTTCATCGATGCACTGTTGTTGGGTTAATCTACGTCGAATGTTGTAAAAAATAATCACTCGAAAATGTTCACGATTTAATTCCATTTTTAGCCAAGATAATTTTTTTCAAGTTACTGTAAATGACACAAATAGCGCTCGTACGTCAAAAATTTCTGAGTACGTATACCCTCAAAAATTTCCGGGAGATTTTTCCGGGACAGAAACCCTACACCAATCAACACGAGCCTTTTTTTGAGCTTTGGTCAAATTATGCGGATTCCACCAGGAACAGATCTTTTTCACATTTAAATGTTCATGTAAATTCGAATGTATTGCAGTCTGCGATATGCCAAAGGATGCCTCTATCTCACGGTAAGTCACATGCCGATCTTCAATCATTATGCGCACAGCATCGATGTTTTTTTGAATCACAACCGATTTTGGTCGACCGTCACGAGATTCATCACTGACAGACACACGACCGCGACGAAATTCTGCAAACCAATTGTAAACAGTCTTTTCTGATGGTACTTCATTACCAAAAGTTAAACGAAGCAAATCTATGCATTGTTGTTGAGTTAGGCTTTTACTAAAATCGTAAAAAAATATCCAACGAAAACCTTCATGAGTAATATCAATTTTGTTAACAAACTACCCGGTCAATTTATAAGCTGCCACTGATTTCACAATAACAAATGTAAAATTTTACGAATATAGTAATGACACATTTCAATATTGCCATCTAGTTGTCGTTTGTAAAAACATAAAAGGTAACCCTCGTAGAGATGGAGTGTAACTTGTTACTTCCAGACTTCCCAGAGTATGCCAAAAGCATGCCGGGATTTGTGAATTTGGTTTTCTACGTTAGATAAAGCTCCTCTTTGACCAATTATGGACTACAATTTTTGCCTATTTGTCAGTCTGCCCCAATGTGACAATCCCAGTACGACTTTGCTAATAAAATTATTTAATATTTGTAGTGCAATGAAAATATTTGTTTTTAAAACTTTATCAGTAAAAATTATGGAAAAATTGTCTAATCATAAAGTAAGCTATTAGCTAATACAAATTCTTAGAAGAATATCGTAGTATATTACTATATTATATAAACAAAAACTAATTACTTTAAAAACTTTTATCATATAGAATCGATTAATATATGGGACATAATTTTTAAATTTGAAATTTAATACCTTGTTTATAATCATTGTTTATAATCACTTTATTAGAAGTTGTAGTTTACTTTTTTGTGTTCTCAATTCTTTAATGACACATGCTTTAGTACTGACAAAATAATTCTGTGTATTTTCTTTTTTGAAGCCAAGAATTTTTTGACTAATAGTTGTAAATTTAAAAATGTTGAAAGTAACTTTTTAAACATAAATAGTGATTCTTTGAAGAACAAATGTTTCAGTTTTTTACCGGAAGTATGTTTCCTATGTATCACATAAATTGAGCTTAGCAACCGATTGTATAATCTGAAATATTAAAATTTTAATAAAATTAATTTCTTTTAACTCTTACAAAAAGTGGTTTGCGGAACTATTCTTTGTAGAGTTTATAATTCATTATTTCTGTTTTGTTCGGTCATATTAGAAGAGTAAAATTATGTCCTTGTATCTGTTTCTTCTGTACGGTAGATCTGAGTCTTTTAAAAAATATTTTTTGCTGTTGTTCCTTTCTTTTTCGGGTATTGTCAAGTGAGATGACTTTTGGCCTCACTCACACATCTTCCCTCCTGCATTTTTAAGTGTCAGGTCTTTCCAGACATATGGTATAACACTTCCTAGATCTGTTGGTTGACTCTCCATCTTGATGTACATATTTTGTAGTAGGCGTTCGAGTATTAATCTTGCGATGTTCTTCTCCATATTTCTTGTCACTCTTTAGGGTTTTGTAGGTATGACCACCCTTATAACGCCACTCATGTGTCTGTCTGTCTGTACGGTAGAAATTGTAGCCAAACGGTTGAACATAGAAAGTTGGAATTTGGCATACTTGTACAACTTTTTGACCCACATAGAGGAACATTAAAGAGAGTTCAAAAAAATACAGCGCGTGGTAAATATAAAAAATATTATGCAGGGCTTCGAACCGTTATTTTTTTCATTACGATTTTCGTTCAGGTTCAATTAAAAAAATATCAGTTCGGTACTGGTTTTCGTTTCGCTAAAAATAACGTTTTGTTTTTTCGGTTTTCGGTTCAGTTCCGAGTGATACATTTTTAAATGCTTTTATTTGTATTCGAAATTTATTATTCTACTATAATTTAGAAAAACATTTTATTCCTTATTTTGTAATAATCATACTAAGGCCGTTGCCACGGGGGGTCTGGGCTTCACCCCCCCCCCCCCCCCGAAATAATTGAAGCGCAATTTTTTTTTTACTTATCAGTTAAAAAAAAATACTTTTTTTTCCTGCTCATCAGTTATTCACTCCCATAAACATTATCTGAACCGAAATTAACTGATATTTTTTTTTCGGTTCAGCTCCGGTTTTCGTTACGACAAAAATAACGGTTTTTTTCGGTTTTCGGTTCAGTTCCGGTTCAGTTCCTGATATTATGTATTTGGTAAAAAAATAAATATTTTTTTTAAATTTTGAGTGGCATACCAAATAAAACCTCTTAATCCGTGGATCAACAAACACATTTTTATTTTTGAAAAATCTTTTTTTTTTATTGGATTTTTACCGAAAATGTGTCGATAAACTTTTGTACTTCACCCTATCTCCCAAAGGGATTGATCTAAAAATCTAAAAAAATCTCCGTAATGAACATTGATGGGAACCGAAATAATTCAGCAGGAATTTTTGATCAGATAAATTTTTCGAAAAATGTCGATTTTTTTGTGTTTTAAATTTATTGTGTGGTATCAAAAGAAAGCTCTTAAGACGTAGATTACGGAACGATAGTATTATGAAATTCGTTTCTTTTAACACGAATTTAGCCAAAAATGTGCAAAAGTTCTTGTCCCGCACCCTTTTACCAAAAAGGGTTAAACCAAAAATCTGAAAAAATTATGGGTAATGTATATTGATCTAAGCCGGAAAAGTACGAGAGGAATTTTTAATCAGATTGTGTTTTTGAAAAATATCGCAGTTTTTGTGTTTTTGAAAAAATAATTATTTTTTTAATTCATGGTTAAATTATGGCTAGTTATGTTATGGATTTTTTGTATTCATAGCAAAGATAGTGCGTGTATTTTTTTGGAATTAAAAATATTTAAAAAAATAATATATTTTTTTAATAGTTGCGAACTGAGTTACTCACACCACACCGCACTACACTCCAAACTGTAAAATATTTCTTATTAATCTAATGAAGACTTGAATACGAAGCAAATGCAGAAAAAAAGGCTGGGTTATTTGGCAAATTATTAAAATTTTGTTGGAAGCTCTTAAGCCGCATTCAGAGCTCTTAAATCAACAGCTTATACACTGTAGCTTATAGACTGTTTACTGTCACTAGAAGTTTGTGATATGGTAAGACGTGAAACCGTTCAAACTTCTAAATTCAATACGTTGTTCGTTGTGGATTATGGATAATTTTCTAAACTTATAGCTAGTGAGATGTTTTAATGAGACAGACATATAAACACATTGGCTATCGCATTCTATCAGTGACACCGTAGTTATCGTATGCCTTTACATAACCTAGCATAATGTCATAATTAACAAATCTTGCTCAATATTACAAAGACGGATAGTAAATATGATCAGTTTAGGTAATTAGGTAGTTAAAATCCAAGACAACAGAATTATAACAACGATAATACATATAAAACATTTTACGAAACTAAATAGTTGGTCTCAAAATACACAGACGTCGGACTATTCTTAACATATTAATTTCTAACTTGCTATGAACGTACAACCTTAAAAACAATGCATAGAAACATAACTTACAGCTAACAAAGAACAGTCTACAACCTGTTAATTTAAAGAGCTCTGAAAATTCACACTACACTTCAATTTTTTCTTGCATACCTCCAATAAGCCAATCTAATGTCCGGCCAATTTCCATTTTTGGTTTGTCGTCTTATTATGTCATAGACAAGTTTTCTGATCCATGAATTTGTTTTGCCATCCAACGATATCGTTCTCTTAACGCTACGTGTAACCCCAAGAGATGACAAGTTTTTTATACAAAACCAACAATCTGAAATAAAATTAGTGACAATCTATATATTAAATTTTACACCGAATTTTTACAAGCAAGGGTTTATTTTACAGATAAAAGTACAATCTAGTTTGCTCTTGAGTTGAAATTTTCAATTTTTATTTATTTACTAAGTGACAGTGGTGTGAAGTTAGATAAAGTTTAGGTCATTGTAAAACTGAAAATTAAAAATCAAACAAAATTTCAACACACGGACTCACAGGGGGCAATCATTATTTTCAAATTAAAAAATCAAATTGATCAGAGTATATTTGGTCTAAAAGCTATGGCCGAAACAAATGAGGCGTTATGTTTTAAATCTAGCTACATTGCCCTCTTAACATTTGATAATTTTTTTTTTCTCTAAACGTACTTTTGTAATTGTACATTTAGTTCTGAAATTCCTCAGTTTCATTCGATTATTGTATAGTCATAATTCTACAAATTATTCCTTAATATCAAAAATTCAAACAAGATTTTCTAGTTTTGTAAAATGAATATTATAATTCGTTTTGTATGGAAATTTAAAATCAATTTGCACTTTTTGTTTACATTTTAGTGCACATGACCTTGATTACCTAATGCATTCCAGAACTGATACTAAAATAAGAAAGTAAGGACCTAATGATGTTTTAGACCTTCTATTCTGTCTCTAAATCAGTCAGCTGATGTCATCTTTTCGATATCTTTCCATTCTCTTTAATCTTTTTTATAAAAAGGATCAAATTTAACGGCACGACAAAAAATATATTGTT
Source organism: Liopterus haemorrhoidalis (assembly GCA_963971575.1). Taxonomy (NCBI): domain Eukaryota; kingdom Metazoa; phylum Arthropoda; class Insecta; order Coleoptera; family Dytiscidae; genus Liopterus; species Liopterus haemorrhoidalis. The sequence goes on from OZ020615.1 coordinate 6,250,407, forward strand.
AACGTTAAATGGTACTCGACAAAATATGTACTCAACACGATAAATCACGTAATTATAGCGACAAATGAATTTACGATAAAGTAAGTTCTTTGCACGACAGAAAACTAGAGAAGACATTTGAACTACAGAAGTTGCAATTATAAGTCCGTACCAAATTAGTTTTGAAGATCGCATTAAAATAATAAAAGTTAGGGAACTTATAAAATTACAATAGAAGTGATATAACTAGGCGTGTCAACCCATAGCCGTAGGGATTAGTTTTTCACTTACGCATCTAAAGTGGTTTTTACTAGAGATGGGTCGTTCATGAACGAACCGGCTCACTGAGCCGGCTCAGTACACTGACCGAAGTGACACGGTTCACCAAATTGAAATGAGCCGGCTCACGGTTCATTGTATAGTTTCAAGTTTCAAGAATACGATAGGTCGGGCGATTGTGAACAGTGACCGGAGTGATCCGGATCTGGGTCGATGTCATGTTGAACTTCGCGAGAACTTGGCTTGTAATGTATTATCATAAAGTGTATTTTGTCATCAATTTGTAGGGCAGTTTATTTGAAACTAATCGGCTTAGTCTGTATTTTCTTACAACCATACTATATAAAAATATTAAAAATATTGCCCAAATCCCAGATGTCCGATTTATAAGGGCAATAAACATCGCCATAAACTTAACACATCTGGTTTTAAATACAGTAGCTACATAAAGTGAATTGTTTGTTTCAAAAATGTTTGATAAGAGTCGGGGCTAAACGACGTTCTACCTACGACCGAACGACCGGCAACTGACTGACCTGTGTCTCGGGATCATGTTTAAAAGAACCGGCTCTAAGCAAGAGTCGGTTCTAAGCGACGTTCTACCTACGACCGAACGACCGACCGACCTGTGTCTCGGGATCATGTTTACAAGAACCGGCTCTAAGCAAGAGTCGGCACTAAGCGACGTTCTACCTACGACCGAACGACCGACCGACCTGTGTCTCGGGATCATGTTTACAGTTCATATATTGCAAGAACCGGCTCTAAGCAAGAGCCGACTGTAAACGACGTTCTACCTACGACCGAACGACCGATCGACCTGTGTCTCGGGATCATATTTACAGTTCATATATTGCAAGAACCGGCTCTAAGCGACTTTCTACCTACGAACTAACGACCGTCCTGTGTTTTGGAAACATGTTTACTTAACCGGATCACTGAGCCGGATCAATGAACCGGCTCAACAAACTGAACGACCTCCACTGATCCGGTTCCGCAAACTGAGCCGAAATTCCCATCTCTAGTTTTTACACGATTCAATGAAAGAGTTGACATTAATTGATGTGTGTAAAGTGTAAAAATTTCGTCAATTAATTGAACAATTAATTGACAAAAAAATTGATCAACTTATTTTGAAAATAGGACAAGTTCTTCAATTTTTCATCAATTTTTTAGGGAATTCTAGGTATATTTTTATCTGTTAAGATGTTGCCAACTGTTTAGTTGTAGCATAACCTCGAAATATATTGTTTGTGTTTCGTTTTTAAATCTGACATACTCTAAACGCTCTAATTTACCATCATCTAGGTTATTTCTTTTGTTTTTGTTCACAGCTCGTAACTTTGTGAATATTTTTTCAATATTTTCATTTTGATAAATATGTCAACATGTTTTCCAGTTGGTAATGTAAAAATTTTCTAAATAAATTGATGTGTGTAAAGTGATGCCGTTGTTTCCAAGGTTACCTATAAATTTTTTATTTAATTGACAAAAAACTTTATCAATTTATTGATCAATTAATTGAACTGTGTAAAACCAACTTTACTTAAAGAATTAACAAAAACAAGTATACTTATTTATAGTTAGTACTTCAACGTATGTATGCGCCACTGACCGTTGACTGTTTACAACGTGGTTGTAAACATGAACCCTAGTTCTTTTGTAGTTTAACAATGTGGTTATAGTTATACGGGATAATTGTTTTATGCCGATCTTCAAAATAATATGGTATGTTCTATAGCAGTATATTAAATTTTAATAGTGGAATAAATATTTATAAAAAAACCTTGCAGAAATAGTTATTTAGGTTTAGAGGGCCGAAAATGAAAGTTTACACCCGCGGACGATGTTTGAAGTCTGATGCATAGCGGAGAGTCTTTATTCGTGCAAGGGTGTAAACTTTCGGACCGAGGTACGTACGTTTTACGCACAACCGGTAATAAATTTTGTATTTATTTTTCATATTTTAACGCAGTTGGCTGTTGCTATGGAATTGTTATGTGGTTGTTAGTTATGTAAACAATAAATTTGACAAATAGCATATGAACTTGTCAATTGCTCTAATTAATTTTGTAAGAAATCGTGACGTAAAAATTCCCTTATTATTATGTTTTATACAGACTTACAGCAAAAACTTATATTACAAATATTGTTAAGAATAAGAAGACAAATCTTTTATCTAAATGCATTTTTTTGATTGGATAAAATTTTGGAGAGTTATGACGGAAAACCCCAAAAATTAAAAACTTACAGACCAATTCTGTAACTCAGTTACTATGATCATAGTAACTAAATTTGTCACTATGAGCAAGCTCAGTTACTATCATGAATGAAAGTCATACTTTTTATAATATTTTACCTTGTAGTAACGTTACTACACAGTAAATTTTTACAGAATTGATCTGTTAAAATCTTTTATTATAAAACCTTTACTAAGGTGTTATAAGGATCTTCGCCTTCTTTTGACCTGTAGTATCATCCATTAAAAAATGATGTGAAGTGTGAATTTTCACACATTTCAGGGTTTCGTATGTATTTATTAAGTGAATGATGATTATTTGGGATGCCAAAACAAATTTTATGTTAAAATATTTTTTTTGTTAATTTTAATTCGAATGCCTAATACCATTATTTAGGTTTCTAAATATGTGCAGTATTTTTTTTTTTTAATATAACAAGGTTCATTAAGATTTTGAAAATTGCGCTTATGGCTGCCATTGGTTGTTTTAAGTCATAACCTCCGCCCCTCTGATTTCGTGTATTCAATTTCAACAATTTCCACTGGTAATTAAATTTACGCTTTTAAAATTTAAATGCAACATTACGGCCCGGTCTTTCCACCTTCAGATAAAGTTCCAGGTAACTATCTGACAGATAAGGTTATTTGTAACTTCATCTGCTGAATAAATGTCAATACCAGTCAGTGAATCCAATACGTCAGTCTCATTATCCGTTAGATAACTATCCGATAGATACATTTGTATAGAAAAAAGGGATGACATTTAGTCAGCAGATGAAGTTACAAATAACCTTATCTGTCAGATAGTTACCTGGAACTTTATCTGAAGGTGGAAAAACCGGGCCTTACCCAAATATAACTAGAATTTTGAAAAAATAATAATAATGCAAAAAAAAACAGAAAAAATAAATTTTCCTCGAGAGCGGAGCGAACGTTAGTTTGCAAATTAAAACGCGAGCATGCTAGCCATTACACTGTCAAAACATGCTGGTCCAATGTCTTAGACAAGTTAAATATTTTACGTGGTCAAGCAAAAAACACAAAAAATGCGTTATTTTCCGAAAACATAATCTGATCAAAAATTCCTGTTGTACTATTTCGGTTCACACAAATGTACATTACTTACAATTTTTTCAGATTTTTAAATTAATAAAAAATCTGGGCTACAGGGTGTGGGACAAAATTTTTGCACAATGTTGACAAAAATCGCGTCTAAATAATTTATTTTGCAAAAATAAAATTTTGATCGTTAATACACGTACTAAGGGCGTTCATTTGATACCATACTCAGAATTATAAAAAAAATATTTTTTTTTTTTCGATGAGCACATTTTTGTTTATATTTTTAGGGGGATATGTTTTTTAGATGTTTTACTATTTTTCCTATGTGCGGGTCAAAGAGTTGTATAAGCATGCCAAATTTCAACTCTCTAGGTTTAGCCGTCTGGCTACAATTTTTACCGGACAGACAGACAGACGACAAAATGACGGTATAAGGGTTTTTTGGTCATACCTACAAAACCCTAAAAAGAAATAAAAAGACCGTAAACTCCCTGTATACATACGAGGGCCGCAGACAATATTTACATAATTTCGGGGGGTCCTATGCTAGAAAAGGTTGAGAAACACTGGTGTAGGCGATAGCCTAGATTAGGCGCCACTAATAGTAAAATCAGCCCTGCGTGACCACAACTGATTTTTTCCGATAGCGAAGCAAAGGGTATACCAAAAAATAATACTTCTGTATTATTTTATTTGAAATCAATTTGTAACTCTTCTAATTTTGATAATTAGTAATTGTAATAATTGGGGGTAGTGTATATGAGATGTAGATTATTATTAAGAAAGAGGCCAGGATTGCAGTTGTAGGTAGGTCATGTCTAGTTGGCGGTAAAGCGGCAAAGGCGGTGATATCGACCCGGTAGTGTGCCAGTGGCAGTAATGCCCGTCCCTTTGCCTTCAACCCCAACATCCCTCATCGCTAACCCATCCCATATATCACCGGTGTCAATAACCCGACCCTACCAAAACTCTTACTCATATCACCAGTCATTCATCGACACAACATTTTCATTGTTAAATTCTAATTTTTGAATTTGAAAACCATTCACAAATCTCTTATAGATTTTAGGTTAAAAATATGTTTTATGAATGATGTTTTAGAGTCCTTTTAACTCGTAAAAGTTATTTAATAAAAAAAAAGATAATAATTTTTCAATTAGATGATTATTTATTTTGAGAAAATGTAGATTTTATGAATGATTATCAGAGAGAGGACATTGCTAGGTTAGGTGGAATAACTGCAATAAGAGCGGCAAATTATCAAAGTTAATTAGTTGGCTATTTGCGCATTTAAATGACTAAAGTATATAATAAAATCAATAAATTAAGCAATAAAAAAATGAATAAAACCTTATACAGTGGAATTCCAATATTCGTCATTAATCCGTTCCTGAGAGCAGCATTCAGAGCTCTTAATCAATAGCTCATGCACTGTAGCTTATGGACTGTTCACTGGCACCAACAAGTTTGTCATATGATAAGACGTGAAACCGTTCAGACCTCCAAATTTAATACGCTGTTTGTTGCGGATTGTACATAATTTTCTAAACTTATAGCTAGTGAGATGTTTTAATGAGACAGACATATAAACACATTGGCTATCGCATTCTACTGATAGAATGTGACACCGTAGTTATCGAATGCCTTTACATAACCTAACATAATGTCATCATTAACAAATCTTGCTCAAAATTACAAAGACGGACAGTAAATATGATCAATTTAGGTAATTAGGTAGTTAAAATCTAAGACAATAGAATTATAAGAACGATAATACATATAAAACATTTTACGAAGCTAAATAGTTGGTTTCAAAATTGACAGATGGAGGGCTATTCGTAACGTACTAATTTATAACAGATATGAACGGTACATGGAACGTTAAAAGAATGCATTAAAGCATAACTCAGAGCGACACAACGCACAGTCTATAACTTATTAATTTAAAGAGGTCTGAATGCGGCATTAGTGTTTTGTAAATATTGTAGCCAAACGGCTAAACTTAGAGAGTTGAAATTTGGCATGCTTGTACAACTCTTTGACCCGCACATAGGAAAAATACTAAAACATCTAAAAAACATATCCCCCTAAAAATATAAACAAATATCTGCTCATCGAAAAAAATATATATATATATTTTTTAATTCTGAGTAGGGTATCAAATGAAAGCCCTTAGTACGTGGATTAACGATTAAATTTTTATTTTTGCAAAAGTTATAGTTATGTAACACACTATACTAGACGGCGTATCCTGGTCTAATGGTTAGCTTGCTCGCTTGCTACGCAGCAAACTAGGATTCGCTCCCGGGCAGAGGAGACAATTTTATTTTTTCCATTTTTATTTTGTTTAAATAATTTTGTCAAAATTCTAGTTATATTTTGGCAAATGTTGCATTTAATTTTTAAGAGCGTAAATTTAGTAACCAGTTTGAATTGTTGGAATTATATTTTCATTCTATGTATCATGTATACGAAACCAGAGGGGCGGAGCATATGACTTAAAACAATCAATGGAAGCCATAGGCGCAATTTTCAAAATCTAAATGACCGTTGCTATATAAAAAAAATACTGCACATATTTAGAAACCTAAATAATGGTATTCGAATTAAAATTAACAATAAAATATTTTAACATAAAATTTGTTTTTAAAGCTCTTAGTTTAACAGATGATAAATTATTTTAAAAATATCGTTCATTTTTGCCGTGATTACTACAAAGCAAAATTTGTCTTACACACTCAGCCGCCTTCACTTATTATATACCTGCGAAATCCTGCAATGTGTGAAAATTCACACTTCGCCTAATTTTTTTTTATTTTATTTTATTTTTTAATGAAAAAAAATAATGATTTTTGCCAATAATCAGACCAATTCTGTAACTCTGTTACTATGATAATTGTAACTAAATTCGTCACTATGAGCAAGGTCAGTTACTATCATGAATGAAAGCCATTATACTTTTTATAATATTTTATGTTGTAGTAACGTTATTACACAGTAACTTTTTACAGATTTGATCTGTATGTCTCAACTTTTGTCCTCCACTCTGTTTTTCAAAGGACTAGGTTTAAATTCTAAAAATAAATCCGAGTAATTCATATTGATGTGAATTGGGATAGTACCAAAAATGGTATGGTATCAAAAAGATTCAATGTAGTATTTATATTTATTTATTTAATTATTTTATATTTAAAAAAATTTATACAGTCATTAAACTGTCATAATGAGCACATTAATGAACTTTATTTTTATTTTACATAGGCCCGGTATTTCAGTTGTACTTTAAACTATAGTTAACCGTTGATCTTCGTTTAAGTGAAATCAAGTGTATTTCAGTGTCATTAAACTGTAGTTTAATCGTTGATCTTTAGTTTTCTTTAAACTATGCATTGGGTATGGTTTACTGATTTATGTGTAGTTTAATTTCCATGGGTAGATAGATAGATACAGAAACAAATGAAACAAAATACAGTCACAACTGTCAGTGAAATTGTGAAATTAGGTTAATAAAAAACTCCTATTTCTTATTTAATATTTATTATCATTTTGCTTGACAAAAAGGGATAAAAATGGATGTGGATATTTTTGAATGTGAATCGTCCAGTGACGAAGAAATAAGAAATTTTGTAATGAGATTAGGTGGAAGGAAAGAAAGAGGATACAGAAATCGTAATGATCAGTTTGTAATGTGGGATGACATCGAATTTTATCAAAGGTTTCCTATCTTATGTACTGGAATAAGATTAAATGTCCGAAAAACTCACGCATTAATAGTAGCAACTGCTATATTGCATAATATCGCTGTTTCTATTAATGAATTAGAGCCTCCACCAATAAATGATGAGCTTCAAGAAGCTATTAATTTTGTTAATTCTGTACCACATGCACCAAATATAAGAAATGAACGTAATGCAATAAGAAGTGCATATATTAGGTATTTCGATAGCCTGTAAGAATTTATTCAATAAAACAATAAATAATAAATATTGTTTATTTATTCATTTTAAGTTTAATTGTTTTTGTAAAATTTTCATTCTTATTTCATGCTCTTCTTTTTCAAATTTCATTTTCTGCTCGCTTTCTTCTCTTCTTAATAATAAATTTAGCTCGTGCTCCTCGTGCATTTGTCGAACTTTTAGTTCATAAATTTCGATTTTCTTTTCGGCCACGGTGCACCATGCCCTGTTCGTCATTCCACTCGTCGCAGGTGTAGTTTTTCGCTGCCTATTCATGCCACTTGTTTGCTTTTTATTTTTTGCTAAATTAATAAATATTACATTATTTACATGTTATTTATTATTTTTATACAAAAAAAAATTACACTGTGTTGTGTTCTTGACACCTTCCGAATTTAGTTCTTCAGGAACACCAGATGCTGCCAACGGTATCTCAGTTATACTACAACACGGTGATGCAGTTGGGTCTTCGTCCTCCCTCGATGTGCCAGAACGAGGTGTGTCCTTATCAGGAAGTGGTTCTAAGATCTATAATAAATATACAATTAAAATATGTGAATTTATATACTTTTGTTGACATTCTGACCAATAATTCTGCAGATGTTGGAGCTTTTAATAACTGCGGGGTATAATTATTCCACTGAAAAGATTCACTGTCGTTTATACCAGCAGTGTCAGTGTCGCAGTCAAATTCAGCTGTATCTCCAGTAGCTTGCACATTTAATAGTGCTAAAATTTCATCGTCTGTACCTGACAGATCAACGGACATTGCAGGTCCTCCACCCGTGCCCTTTATATGCTTTTTCTGTTTAGATACTTTTCCTTTTACAGTTTTCTTCAAATTATCCCATTTCCTGTGCAAAATGTCCACCGTTCTGAATTGTTGGGGATTTGAATTAGTGGCGTTAAATTCATCGGCGATTTTCTTCCAACACTTATTTTTATCTTTCCAAGTGCATTTATCTGATTTTTTATTTTCAATTACGTTCCAATATTTAATTACTAGAGTTTTGAGTAATTCAATTTCGTCAGTTGTAAAATTGTAAGATCGTTTTCTTTCCTAAAATTAATTAGATATTATACATTGTTAGATATCTTTCTCTATTCAAATTTGCAATTAAAAACTAATAATAATATAGCAAATATATAGTTATAATTATTGACATTATCTTACCTTATCCATACTTCGATTACTTTTACGACGATTACTTCGTTATCTCAACAATATAAATAAACAACTGTCAAAAATATGTTGAAGTATGTCACAAAATCGAATATGTCAGAATAATAGCATGTTGCAACATTTGCTAATGCAAATGTTCGCATTTCATTTGTTACCATGGCTAACTAACTTGTAAATTAAAGAAATAACTGAAGTTTTACTATGTGACACTCTAATGTGGCACTGAAATACGGATATGATATTTATGTGGAGCTTAAAAGTTAAGCTCCACATTATTAATCTTCAGTTTAAGAAGCAACTGAAATACCGGGCCATAGACGCAGGCTATTGGCTGTTTTATATAAAACATCAATAACTATTTATAGATGGTTACAATTACGTGTATGACCTATGCTAACATAATATCGCTTTGTAATACTCCGAATATATTACATGATTTCTTCCCATGAGGGTCTGAATCACGGTTAGCTTTTAAGTAATTGATAGAAAATAGCATATTTTATATAATAAAATATAAATTGGTAATGCAAAATTGCATGAAGAATTGTCTATACCTAGGCTCTTCTAGGGTAAGAACAATTATAGTGCAATATTAAACAGATTGGAGATACTTAACCAGCATTTCCCAACCTTTTTTCATGGCGGACCGGCAAGTTTAGAAAGTAATGTGTATCGCAAAAGTTTTATATTTTTTATTGCACTGATTACAAACACAAAAAAAACAACAAATAAAAAATCACATATAATTAGTGAAAAAAGAAACAAATTATTCCTTAAGCCAGCGGTTCTTAAACTGTGATCCGCGGACCCCCAGGGGTCTGCGTAGGAATTACCGGGGGTCCGCGAAACAATTTTAACATTAACTTTACATCCCCCAACTTTTCGCTTTTATTCAAATAACTCATTTAATAAAAATCCTACATGGTCAAGACTTTTTGTATTTGTTATCTAACTAGTTATTGACATATCTAAACAATAATTACTAAAAATTTAATTATTTTTATTCAACTGCAAATTATTTACAGAAAACATATTACAATAAGATCTATTTTGACCATTATTTGACCAAGAAATGTTTGTATGAGTTTAACGTATTATAATTTGTAACGTTTTTATTCTTTTCACTACTATTTTTATTAATTTTATGTTTTTAAATTCTATATGCTAATAAAAATGTTCCTCTATAAATGCACAAGACCATTTATTAGAATAATTAGCGATACATTTTTACCAATATTTATTACAACGTAGTATAAGCTGTTCACTTTTGTAAGAACACACTATGGTCTATTTCAAAGTAGAAAAAAGTAGATAGCGCTGCGAACCGAGTACGATTTACACTGATCAAATACAGTATAGCGGGAAATTTAAAATAAGTTACAACTAGGGCATGGGCGTAGCAACTGGGTTAGCAAGTGATTTTTTTTTTTAATATAAAAAAGTTAATAAGATATTGAAATAAACAAGGCAGATAATACACTTACGTTATTTATGCGACATAAATTCAGTTTAATGGGAAATTTGAAAAAGTTAAAAAATTATTAATTTTAAAAATTATGTACTATATATAAAAAGAGAGATTTGGCTAAAAGAGTTTAAACAAAGCAATAAAACAAACAATATATCTTCAGAGCTAAAGTTTCTTATTTAAATAATTATTGTAAATAAAAATTAAAAATATATGTATATATGAAGGTCTAAAAATTATATCAATAACTTCTTCTTTGGGCACAATCAGCTGGGCTGTCTTTTGCCCTCACATTAGTCCTCTCTCTTGATCTGTTAAATGTCAAGTGTCAAAAAATATTTATATGTCAGATAACCTAAAAAATATATAACTGCGTAAAAACAATTTACATGGAGAATTTTCTCCATAAAATCTACGCCAAGAATATAAATAAAAGTCTAAATATGTAAATAATAACAAAATATATGAGAACAATTAAATAATATATTTCCAATGTACGACACTGAACATCTGTCAACTTGGACTAAAAACAATATTTTTACAGTGTAATAGGGATGACGATTTAAACCAATCCGAAGCAAGGACAAACAGCTCCTATCTTCTTACACACATTTTTCTACTTTGAAATAGACCATAAATCTGGTTATTTTGGTTACTTTTATGGTGTGTTACTGACTTTAAATGTCAATTAAAAAAATTCCTTACGCTGTAAAACCGACTCTAGGTTGATAAGGTTATGATCACTATAATTAAGATATCATTTTTCATTATGACATATGTCAAATGGATCGACATTTTAAAAAAGTGACATTTTTTTATACCAACATGACATACAGCTTCAAAGGTGCAAACTATTGAAAACAAAATTCACTCTTAGTTTGTTTTTACAAAAGTGAATTGCTTGTACAAAATATTGAGCCAGAAATTAAATGTGAAAAACGATGTAAAATGCCTAGGGTTGGGATGGGGCCCGCAAAAAAAATGTTGTTCAAGAGGGGGTCCGCGGACTATATAAGTTTAAAAACCCCTGACTTAAGCAATTAACAGATTAAGGACCGAAATTTTCATTTCAAAATTAAATGGGTTATAACTTATTAGGGGAATAGTTGCATAGTACAGTAATACCCCGCCACTCAACTGCCTTTTAGCTCGACGTTTTCGTCATTCGACGTAAAGTGGCGTTTTCGTCATTCGACGGAAGCATCTCTATTCGACGCGTGATCGAGTACCAATTACGTTGTACATATTTTGATAAACAAAGCGAAATGAACGCATGGCCAGCAGTTCGCGCCTAGATATCTTGACGAAAACAACTCAGAATTAGTGCTGCTATGAACTTTTTGTTTTTTGCTGAAATAAGTGATTTATATTTATAATTATGGGCCCAAAGAAGGCTAGAGATGCAAGCATAGCTAAAAGGGAAACAGTAAGAATCACTATGGAACAGAAAAAAGAAATAATAGCCAAATATGAAAGTGGTGTTCGTGTGACTGAGTTGTCAACAAGGTATGGCATTCCTAGATCGACGATCAGTTCTTTTGTACAGCATAAGGAAGCAATCAAAAGTTTTACAGTATAGTGTATGATAGGGTGACCATTCGTCCCGCATTTAGATTTGTTGTCCCCAGGGCCAAATTTTGCTCTGTACTTATATTTGGGAGGTGAAGACCTTTTTTTTTGCTCTTTACTTATATTTGGGAGGTGAGGACCTTTTTTTTTGTTTGCTCTTCACTTATATTTCGGAAGTGAGGCCTTTTTTTTGCTCCGTCCCGCATTGCCGTCTCCAAGAAAATGGTCACCCTAGTGTATGACTACTGTACATTATTGTTTTATGTATGCTTATGTTGTCATTACTCAAAATTTTAAACAGTGTATTAAAAAATTATACATACATGTATTTCCTAATATGTATATGTATATATGTACATATGATTCCCTTTATTTCTTATGGGGAAATTCGACTCGCCACTCGACGAAATCGCTATTCGACGCTTTTTCAGAACGAATTAACGTCGAGTGGGCGGGGTATTACTGTAAAAACAAATTTCGCGAACCGGCAAAAAAATCTCGCGGACCGGTGCCGGTCCACTGATCGTTGTAATAAGACAGCTTATTACAACTTAAAATAAAAATGCCATTATTTCCGCATAACCGTTTGGAATATCCTATAGGTTTTCAATCCCTTTTTAGAAGTGATTGAATGGAACCTAACTTTTTTGACATTTGTAAACAAATAGCGGGCAACAGCAAATTTATCAGCTAGTACGTAATTTCATAGTTATCGTAAAAGAACTTTAAGGTCCGGTTTTTTAGAGCTTAGCCGAGTTTAACCATTTGATTAATAATAATAATAATAAACATTTATTTATTTTGGAGGTCAGACCTCATACAAAGAATAGAGAGACAGTCTTGTTACAATACCATTTACACTAAATAACACTATATTTATGATATAAATAGTATCTATAAAAAAAAACATATAATAAATTTGTAGAACATAAAATATGATTAGTTATAAAAAAGAGTGTATTATTCGTTCAAACAGAATGCTCTAAGTTGCAGGGCAGATACAACATAATAATAAACGTTATTTACTTGTGAAGCGTCGACAATGTCTAATAAATTATAAAGATTATCTATAGTTGGATTAATACAGCTATATTTTTTTAGATACCTATTTCTAAGGGGATTATAAATCGGACAGCGAAATAGGAAATGGAGAAGATCCTCGTTTTCTTCGAGATTGCAAATTTGACATTTGCTACAGGTGTCTAGCTTATAATAATAATAATAATAATAATAATATTTATTAAATAGCACAATTGGCTATTATAGCAATAGTTTTTTATGTTTATACGGGTTTCATATTTGTAACGCAATCTTAATTGTGCAATTGTTCTGGTTTTAACCATTGGAGTTGCTACTGTCAAATAATATGAAATTTCGTATTCCGATTTTAGGGACTACAGTTTGTTTTAATAATCGTTATATTTTGTATCTTTTCTAAGGTCAATTTTGTGGAGTTTTTTCGTATATTTATCGATAATTACTGTATTTTTATTTATACGCCAATATTGGTGTGTCCAGGTGTCCAGATATCCCAGTCCGCTTAAGAATTGTCTTATTTGTGTTGCCCAGTTGTATTCTTTTTTATTTAACTCAGAAGAATCAAGTTGATAGAGCCTGGTATAACGAATTTTTGGGTAAGCTTCATTGTTTTGCGCGAGTATTTTTGTCCACCAGTTCAAGGCCCGTTTCCAGATTATGATACTAACATGCATAGCTCCAGTTTCGAGACGCAGCATATGATTTGGGGTTGATTTCTGGCATTGCAGTATGCCCTTCAGATATTCCTCAGTATATTCATCACTTCTAATTTTGATGGGTGAAATATCGCCCAAGATTCGGCACCAAATAAGCCAGTTGCCTGGACAATTACTTCAAAAAGTTTCGTTTTTTCTTGCAACCATTTGATTAAACTCTGTTACAATATAACAATCCCATAAGTAACCATAGCAACCATTTTCTGACTATTTGGTTATAGTTAACTAAGCTTTCAGAAACCGGACCTTTGGGTTTCTTGATCATACCTACTAAATCCTAAAAATGTATTAATATAAAGTCTGTAAAGTAATTAACAGATTCCTATTTGATATGTACATGGTATAATAGCAAAGACAATCTTATTGTTCAAGAATTAGTGAACAGAACAAGAAATATTGTAAAATAAATATTCATCTCATGATGTGTACATGTCTTAAAAATAAAAATAGAAATTACGTGCCTATTTACAATTTTTTATTTATTATTGATGTAAACAGGTAATAATTATTATATTCATACCAAGAATTTTTTGTGGAACACGGAAATATTCTCGCTTATAAATACTTATAAATAATAGAATTATCAGAAGTTTAAAAATGAGATTGAACGAAACAAAAATAAAATTTATGTTATAAATTTTGACAGATTTTCTCCTAATTTTTTTAATCGTAAATTATTATATCAAAGATGTGTTGAAAATACCATGGGTCCAATAATTTAAAACCGCTCTATAATTATCGTATAGTTTCTTGTCCAAGTTTGTAATTTTTCTTTGTAAAATAACTGTGTTCTGTAAACAAAAACAATTTTTTATATTAGAAGCCAGAAATATGCTGCTTAAGAAACATGTGCATATAAAATTGACTAAACCACAACATAAAAACAAGAATCATGTATAAATAAGGTGATAATATAGAATGGGTTCTTTCACCACGAGATTATGCATACAGTGATTACCAAACAAATGAGATACGTTGAATTTATATATCATGTATTACATTCCCTATAGTTGGATATTATAGGTTTTTAAGTAAATTTTGCACTGTTTATACACGGTGCTTACAGTCTTCTTATTTTAATATTCTTATCTTAAGTCAGTATAAGGGAGATAGTTAAAATTTTTCATTTTTTGCTTTTTCCCGACATAACTCTCCAAATATTTATCCAATCGAAAAAATGCATTTAGATAAAAGATTTGTTTTCTTATTCTTAACAATTTTTGTCATACAAGTTCTGTTAAGTCAATAATAAGGGAGGTATTTATTATTATTATTATTATTGTTATTATCAGGGCTTCGAACCGTTATTTTTTTCGTTTCGGTTTTCATTCCGGTTCAATTAAAAAAATATATATCGGTTCGGTTCCGGTTTTCGTTCCGGCAAAAATAACGGTTTTTTTCGGTTTTCGGTTCAGTTCCGAGTGATAAACTTTTATATACTTTTATATCTCCGAAAGACTGATAGTAATAAAATTTATTATTTGTAAAAAGTTATTGTATTATCACACAGAAGCGGTAAAACAAAAGCGACAAAATATGAATAGTTCAAAACGAAATATTGTTAAAAACAACCGAGTGTGCCGCACATATTATATGGGAATACGAACTAGGGTTAAACACAATAGGCCATAAAATTTTGACCCTAAAAATTTGAGGAAAAATATGGTTACAGGGGTGTGTTTAATAAAATGATAAATAGTAATATAGAAATACACAAAACCAATTTAAACGTGTTTAAAATGTGCACGCCACTGGTGACGCCAACTGCCTGACAAAATGATTTAGTACTATCAGTCTTTCAGAGATAGAGTATAAATGCTTTTATTTGTATTACAAATTTATTTTCTACTATAATTTAGAAGAACATTTTATTCCTTATTCTTTGATAATCATACCAAGGTCGTTGCGCGGGGGGGAGGGTTCTGGGCGTTCAACCCCTCTCTTCCGAAATAATAGAAGCGCATTTTTTTTTTACTTATCAGTTAAAAATTACGAATTACGATTTTTTTCTGCTCATCAGTTTAAAAAATAATCTTACATAAAATGTGTTTTATATTCACTCACATAAACATTATCTGAACCGAAATAAACCGATATTTTTTTTTCGGTTCAGTTCCGGTTTTCGTTCCGACAAAAATAACGGTTTTTTTCGGTTTTCGGTTCAGTTCCGGTTCGAAGCCCTGGTTATTATCATTTATTTAAAAAGAACTGAAGCCAATGGCTTGTAAAGTTCTTATAGAAAAATTACAATATTTCACATTGTTGTGATACAGGAAAGTTGAAAGAAACAAAACAATTTGATAAACAACTAAAATCAAACAATAACAAATATAAAAAGTGGGTATTCAGATGAAGACAAGAGGGGCTTCATCAAGCTTGTATATCAGAACATATTCATGGCCATGCAGAGCATGATACGCGCTATGGACCTTCTCAAAATGCAGTACGCAGTAATACACATAAAAAGTGTACAAAAACAGAAAATTACAGTTTATGGGGATAGTAGCAACTGATTGTAAAGGTCCAGTCTATTTTTAAAATTGTTCACACTTGGGGCAGACATTACACTTCCAGGTAGATTGTTCCAGTCATTAAACACACTCGGTTTGAAAGAATCTTGGCCCGAACGTTCTTACGGAACTTTTCTTGACATAACTTTAACGAATGTCCACGTAAACGAGAGTCTGTCGTGCTCCTTTGCTATTTAAACCTGGAGGATTTCCGTAACCGGGTAGAAGCAGCACTGGCGGAAATTCGATAAGGCATGGGCTTTGCAACATACGCTGATTCATGGATATGCCGGGCAAGACTTTGCTTACAACAGCAGGGTGATAACTTCGAATATCTGCTGTTAAAGTGATTATTGTTTTCTTTTGATCCCATAAAAATAAAAACTTTAAAATGAATATTTCTTTTATTATTGATTTTTAAAGAAATACAAATTTTTGATTTAACACAATTGTACATTTTGGCTATTGCAACATGGGTAGTAAAAAACCCTAATACAATTAAATATGCATATCATAACTACACAACGAGATCCAAATACAACCAACTAGCAATTCCAATTAAGCATAAAAAACAAAAAGTTAAATGGTATTACTCATATTTTTCAACTAAAATCCATGATTTATTATATAATTACAACAGTAATCATAACTTAACTGTTCATAATTTTAATTACAAAAGAATTATCAAAAAATGGATTCTTTCCCTGTCAGATGATGACATTAAAAATATTATGAATAAATAAATTATAAATTTATATGTACATATAAATCTTACACATGCCACAAATTGTAAATTCTCAAATATTACCACGCGCAGAAGCTATGGGTTCTTAGTGGGCTACATCCTCAATTAGGTTTGTGTTATACTTATTGTAAATGTATGTATGTAAAATAAAAATGTATATTATTTGTAATAAGAAATAATAATTATAAAACTTTTACTAAGGTTTTAAGGTTTTTCGCCTTCTTTTGACCTATAGTATCACCCATTAAAAAAGAAATAAGATGACCGTGAACACCCTGTATAAATAGGGAATTATTGCATTTGTAAGTAGTTCGTAAAGAGTAACTGATTTAAAAATATAATTATACCACTGATACACGTAGTTTTCGAAAGATAGTTTTGCTGGAGTTTTTTGTAGTACATATGTCATCTGTCGTGCAAAGAAAATAATTTGTCGTTATAATGTCGTAATTTGCAACATTTTTCGTTTGATATACGTATTTTGTCGTTTTGGTATATTTTCTTTTTATATAATTTGTATGATTTGTTGTTTTAATTATTTGTGTGTGATATTTGACTGATGTATAATTTGTTTCTAGGTACGGGGGAGTCTGGCAAATCCACATTCATCAAACAGATGCGCATCATCCATGGCTCTGGGTATTCAGATGAAGACAAGAGGGGCTTCATCAAGCTTGTATATCAGAACATATTCATGGCCATGCAGAGCATGATACGCGCTATGGACCTTCTCAAAATACAGTACGCAGAGTCTTCCAATATAGTAAGTATACAATATTTTCAATAGCATTTAAACGACAAATTTGCAATATCTCCGCACTAGATTACGTTCCTAATAACATCGTAAGAGCAAGTATTAAAGTCAGAAACAATAGTGAACAGACGACCCTAGTTTGGGCACTTCGAGAGTATGCGGGATGACCGATAGCCCAAACAAACCCAGGATTAATTATAGTCTGTTTTTTAATTCCGAGGAATAAATGCAAAAGGAAGATTTACATTAAAACATTTTAAGAAGCATTAATGTTTACAAACTTAATTCTTTGGTAGAAACTGGTAACAAATTCATAAACTTTATAGAATAATAGTTAATACTATATCTTGATTTATTTATTCGTGTAAAATTGGAGTAAATATTTGATTTATCACGTGTGTTGTAGCTGTGAACGTCTTCGTAAGAGACGAAAGAATTTAGGTTTTGATGGGCATATACTAAACAGTGATAGATAAAAAGTGATGGTGGGTCTTGATTCTAAATTCTTTAAAGAGTAACCTACAATCGGCTCTATTATATGTACTCCCTATCACTCTTTTGCACGCCTCTGTAGTCTAAAAACTCTTTCAGCAGAGGCAGAGTGTCCCCATGCTAAAAGAGCGTATGCTATGTGCGACTGAAATAACGCAAAATACGTAATAAATAAAACATCCCTTGTAACAGATTTTTGTAGGTTTCTTAAAAGATAGTTTTGCAGAATTTCCCACATATATTGGCAACGTGATGGTCCCATATCAAATGAGGATCAATATGGACACCTAAAAATTTAATGCAATCCGAATTATTTTAGTTATGATTTTTTGTTGTTTTGTAAATTTTGTGTTTTCTCCTCATTTAATGATAATTTATTTGATAGAAACCAGTTCTTTGCATAGCCTCATGATTCTTACGGAACCCTGTGGTTTCGGAGAATACAGTTTGAGTATTTCTCTTATGTACCAAGTCTCGGTAGATCTTTCGCTGTCTTGCATCTTTTGTCTTTTTTGAAACCGTAGGGTATTCAGTCTATCTTATCAGATCTATACCATTTTGCACTTTGTTCCAGGCATCCTATTTTTAAGTTCTTGGTAGGTTTTCTATTAGATGATCCATCTTGTCTTTCCAGGTGTCGAGAATGTTCATTTTTGTTTTCCGGGTCTTTGCCATTCTGTCCGCTGTCATTTGATCACGTGGTCTATCCACTGTTTTGATCTATTTATTTCTTTAATTGATGTTATTAGTTATTTTATTAATTTTGACTAATACATTTGTATTTTTGCAGGAAAAAGCAGAATTAATCCGCGTTGTAGATTACGAAACAGTAACCACATTTGAAAATCCATACGTAGATGCCATTAAAGATCTTTGGAATGAAGCTGGAATTCAGGAATGTTACGACAGACGTCGTGAGTACCAGCTTACGGATTCTGCCAAATAGTAAGTATCGATAAATATAAACAATAATAAAAATGAAGTATTTTTAAACAAGGTAACACAAATTACTGCAGATGGCAGCTGTTTATTTCCTATATGTTCGTTACAAAATTGTGTTCGAATGATTTGTTTTTCTAATTTTGACAACATAAGTTTATTTCAAAATTTGTGATTTTAATTCTCCGTCAGGCACAATAGTAAAATGAATAAATTCTAGTGCGATGTATCTTACAGATAATATTATCATAATTGTTATATTTACCAGAGAAAAAAGAACTTAACCCTCAACAACCGTATTGAAAAAATGATCACACCATAAACATAGTGCGGTTATACTGACTAACAATGAATTAAATTATTATTTTTTAATACCACTTACTAGAAGACTTAGGTGAAGTCTTTGTAATTAAGATTACAAATGAAACTCTTTGGATGTTTTTGGCAAGATATATCTTTAAAATCTTATGAAAACACTAGTAACAGTCTAATAGATATTATTTTATGAAATAGTTCAAAAATAATCAACAAAAATTAGTCCTAATTTATTATTTTTTTATTTAAAAAATGATAGTTATCCAGAATAACCTCATCTACTTTACAATCAAATAAATGTTTTCAGAGCATAAATGCTTCTTCCAAACAAAAATATTTTTAGCATAGTCGTCAAGAATATTTTGACAATGTTGTTTTATTATCACTCCAACTGTTTTTTTAACACTCAAAACAATACTGCGTTAAGGTAATGGAAAGGTTAGCTGGACGCTCAAATTCTGACATAAATCGACCAATGAGATACTTAAAATGTTCGGTGTAGTATATCTTATAGCGTATTCGATTGGACCACTCTGAAATTGCTCTGCAAGCGAGCAAATGACATCATGCTCAATCCGAGTTTGACTAGCGAGCGCGCCAGCGCAACTCCCAATCGTTTTTATTATTGTTATTATTAATTATTTAAGAATTCAGTGATTTCCTAGCGTAAACAGTACAGAATAATACTTTATGTATAATCTTATTATAGTCGGATTGCTGATAAGTGACTGTTCGTTGCTACAAGTATCGATATTCAATACTATATGCTTTCTCTGTCTATATCATTATAATTATTTGCATACCCATAGTAACGTATAGTGACGCAAGTTGACAACTAACCTTCCAAATTATTTGAATAAAAAACAAAACATTAGAAAGAAATGGCAAGATTTGTAGATATCTTTACTAATTAGAGCGCGAAAATAAATTTACAGCAGTACTCAAACAAACAAAATTATTAATTTTAAGGTTATAATTATAAATAAGGAAAAATTTATACTCATACGTAAATTTTAGATTATAATTTGTTGTTTATTCCAGCAGATTTAAGTTTGTGAATTTAATAATTGGCCGCAAGCCGTATTTTAATTAATATTTATTACCAGACACTGACAGTTAACACAAATAACAAAAAACATTTTTAAAATCGCTGAAAAATGGTAACTAGATTATTATATGAATGCACTACTTGAAACATACATGTAACAGTAACCTATCAGCAATCCGACTATATTATTATTTTTTTGTGATTGCAATAATTTATTTATTTTCTGTTTATTATATTAGCAAAATGTTACTTTTTTTAAATTATTTTATTTCTTTTAAGTTCCTAATTTGATTTATTATACAAAAAGATACATCACTACTTGATGAAGATTCAATTAGTTCTAATAGCTTTGAAATACCGCTGCGCGCCATATTGCTCGACGTTGCTTTGACTCTTTAGCCAGAGCAAGAAAGAGTGCACTGCGAGCACTCTCAGAGCAGTAACCGGTCCCAATCGAATACAAATTTTAAACAACTCTAGAGCGACTGCTCTGCCAATCAAATACGATACTTGCCCACCGATTGACCTGAGTGCATATTAGAGTTTCCAACCGAATACGCTATTACATATCAATTGCGACTGCATGAGTTGCATTATTGATTTTTAGGGTTCCGTAGGTATGACTAGGGTTTCCAATTATCTGACATTAATAAATATCCGGATATCGAATACAGAAAATTCACAAAATATTCGGATATATCCGGATATCCGGATAACAAATAAGAAATTAAAGATAATAGATTGAATCCAATATTCATGGTGTTTTATAACTCAATTATTTAATTTAATTAAAGTATTTTAATTATATACATTAATAATTCACAAAATAATTTAAAAAAATTATATAATTAAATCATTTTTAAGAATGCGTATTTTAAAAAAATAATTGCATTGAGAGTTTCAAAATTCAAGTGAGTTCTAATTTTTGTCCTAGTCAGGCCTGCAATTGATAACGCGCTCTGTTGCAGTAGATGTTGGTTATATTGTAAGAAGTGCATTAAATAATATATTTCATTTATCTGTCCTTATTTTTTGATTTTCCTGATTAATTTGAAATGAAAGCTTTAATTCATTTACATATTTCGTCATGTCATTTAAAGGAACTCTTGTGAAGGCGAAAAGGTATAAAAAGTATCAGGTAAATTGAAAAAATTGTTGAAAAAAAAAAAAAAAATTTGTTTATTCAAAAAATATCCGGATTATCGAATAATCCAAATTGGTCGGATAATCCCGATATTCGGATATCCGAATAGTCCAAATTGGTCGGATAATCCCGATATTCGGATATCCGAATTGGAAACATTAGGTATGAACCAAGAAACCCATTTACAATCACATATGTGCTCTTCTGTACAAAAAAGTTGTGACTGAATGGTTCAATTTAAAGAATTGAAATGTTGCATGCATGTACAGATCGTTCACGCGTTTATAGGAAAAATAATGCGACTAAAAAAAAAAAAATACATTGTGAAAAAATAAATGTTTTTTTTTTAAATTTCGTATGAATATTGAAAACTCTTGATGCAAAAATTAAGGTTATGTTTACGCGATTTTCGCAAAAAATGTCACCCAGACTATTTTTCAGAAGAGTTGATTTATAAAGTTTCACAGAAAAATTGCGCCTGACGTAGGGTTAAAACAAATTAGTTGTAGAAATTTATAGTAAAATATGCTTTTACATTTTTAGTTTGTTCTTTAGTTTATATTTTTAGAAATTGGTTATCTAGGTTTTGTCGGGTAAATTGGGTGTAAAATAATGCACCGTAGATCTCCGTAACATAATTTCCAATTTGCAGTTATTTAATGGAGATAGATCGAGTTGCTGCTCCAGATTACCTTCCAACAGAACAGGACATTTTACGGGTCCGAGTTCCAACAACTGGTATTATTGAGTATCCATTTGATCTGGAAGAGATCAGGTTTAGGTAGGTCACCTAAACATCGGTGTCTACTGCCTGTGCCTGCTCTGCATCTGCATCTGCATGATAATACTTTCTCTTTCAGTGTCCCCAGGCATTGGTGTAAACTACATGTTTCTAATATGCACTATTTTCATTTTATTCGGTAATTCGAAATTTGATTATCATACATAATACAAAATAACTAAGGATGCATTCATCATCGTCTTTTCTTCTCCATTTTGTCAGAGCAAACAGTTGATGGTGACGTCATGAATAGAACACTGACGGGGCGCAACAACTCGAACACGGAGCGAGCATGGATTGTGACGTAATGTTTATAAATGTAACCCTACAATTTTAGGCGGTGTTTTTACTGTCAGATTAGTTCACGTCAGTCATAAATCAAAATTATGTACAGGTAAACCTCGTTTTACGTCGGGGTTCCGTTCCAAGAGACACCGGCGTAAAATGAATACAAATATAATGGACGATATAAGGTTAGGTTCCGTGTCAAAATTCTAAGAACAATGTAACAAGTTTATTAAATACATGGCCCATATACAGTAGGTGGCCAAATTATTAGGGACAGTACGATTTTTTTTGAAATTTTCAAGTTTAAATGCATTTAAAAAAAATTGTTTTTAAATCATTTTTCTTCTCTATTCTTGTTGCTGGTATCATTATTATTTTAAAAAGCGGGAGATCGCCAAGTAATCATCACCACCAAGCGGCAATTTATAGTAACCCTTATCAGAGAGTGGCATCACAACCCCAATCTCAGACACAACGCAAAAGTCTGCATAGAAAGCATGCCCAAACGCTTGGAAGCCGCAATCGCAGCAAAGGGTGGCATTACAAAATATTAAGATTTTACTTAATTTGTTAAATTAACACTTTTTATACAAAAATAAATGATTATGAATAAGCAATTATGTCGTTTTATATTCTAAATAAAGCACTCTAATGAATAAAAATAAATACGAGATCCAAAGCCACTTATTTCCTCATTAAATTCATTTGAAAATTACAGAAAATTTGTACTGTCCCTAATAATTTGGCCACCTACTGTATATTCAAAATAAATTATAAATGTATTTAATAAATAAAGTTTAAATTCTTTTATAAAATAAATAATAATCTCTTAATATAAATAATGAATTTTTTAAAATAAATACTAATTCATCAGTTTGTCGGTACGAAATTAAATTCTTACACTTTTTTGAAAAAAACATCCAATTTCAATTGCTTTAATTTCATAAAGTCGAACGGCAGCTGTGACGCTTCTTTTAACATTTGCGCTTCGATTGAAATCCCCGTCTATCTCACAGAGCTCATCTGTTAACCTTTCTATAGAAGAAAGGATACGAGTTAGATCGGCCGTTTTTAGGGTTTTCCCATCATTTTCTTTCTCATCCTCTTCTTCTTCTTCTTCGGGATTTTCTGATTGAGGGCGATCTAATTCCTCCATCAACTCTTCTCTTGATTTGAGAGTGGTTGGTCATGCACGTCTAACAATTCGGTCACATCTTCGGTTGTTACTTCTTCAAATCCGCATTCGCGTGTGAACCAGACAATGTCTTCGTTTATGTTAATGTTATCTACCTCTTCTACACTTGCACCTTGTATAAATCCAGGCAGAAGTTTAATTCATTTAACTAATTCGGAAACAATTTCACACACACAATAGGCTGCTTGCGTACACGGTAATAGAATAAAACAACGTATAAAAGTGTGTCTGCTATTAGAATCGCGGCGCCTACTGTCGACTGGTGTCGGCCGAACCGGGGAATCCTACTGCCAACACCAACCGGCGTAATTGTGAATCGGCGTAAAACGAACCGGCGCAAAACGAGGTTTACCTGTACTTCGATTTGCCGTTAAATTATTTTTCAATGATGAAGTTCTAACATTATTTAAACATATACCTCCGTTTCACTTATTAGAAATAATAGGTAGTAATATATTCACTGTAAACTTTGTTTGTACGCCTATGTTTACAAATTTGGGTTAAAATAACAGAGACAAATAGAATAAGTCGAGACAGAAATCTATTGTTCTACAGTGTAAACTTTTCCACGTTCTTACCCAATCAAAAACAAGATCAGGAGCTATTTCGATCTTGCCCACACTCCATTCTTTAAAAAAATGAAGTATACATATTTCGTAAACTTATAGGGCTGTTCTAAACAAGATATGTTAGATTTTACGGTGGTGATATTGCTTCAGACCCTATTTTATAACACTTCCCATCTGGTCTGTTAATGTTACAAACGTATAAGAAATGAGTAATTCGAATTACCGAATAATATATTATTTTTGTATTATTTCACAATGCATGCGGCATGTTTCTATCATAATTGTCTCATTCCAGTTATCTAAGTGATTTAGAGCGTATTAGGGACCCTGAATATTTGCCCACTGAACAAGATATTTTGAGAGCTCGAGCCCCAACTACAGGCATTATTGAATATCCATTCGATTTGGATTCTATTATATTTAGGTAACAACAAACAAGAAATAAGTATATGTGCTCAGGTTATGTCCTAATTCGCTAGTGATATTCATTCGTATTTTTCGCTTTATTAATATAATTCATTACATGTCTTTATTCAGGTGGATTTATGTACTTCATTCTAGGTGGATTTGTGTAATGTTTATTTCTTTGAATCGCTTGCTTGTTACGCATGTTATGTATAATACTAATTATTTCATTAAAAAAATAAAGCTTATGTGGTTATCTTGTGTAATTTAGTAATAGTAAAGCACTAGGCTGTTATAATATATAGTTAAGAAAACGAAATCAAAGCTAGCTAGGAATGCATTATGTTCAGTATGAATTGAAGCGAATAATTTTACGAGTAATTATTATAATTTGTAACATCTATATTCATCTACGTCGAAAGTCAACGACGGTGCTTCGTTAATAGCTAAGCAGCTGCTATAAAGTTCTTCGCGAATTAAATCGTTCATGGCTGTAGAACCCGATACTTGTATCGGCCTTCTTAAATTGAAAACTTCTCGTGTTCACTTCTCAAAGTAAAAACTCTTCTATTGGATTGATGCAAAATTAACGAAGTTTTTTTAGCATATACGAGGTCTGTTCAAAAAGTAAAAATATTTATTTATTCATGAATATCTATTTTGTCCCCTTCAAAGTAATCCCCACCAGATATTATACACTTGTGCCAACGTTTTTTCCAATCCTCGAAGCACTTGAAAAAAATCATTTTTTGTGATCTTGTTCAGCTCCTCCTTCGATGCCGTCTTTATCTTCTCACTCGTAGCGTAGCGTCGTCCTTTCATGGGCCTCTTCAGTTTCGGGAACAAGAAAAAGTCACAGGGAGGCAGATCTGGCGAATACGGTGGCTGCGGCATTATTAGTATCTTGTTTTTAGCCAAAAATTCGCGCACTAACAACGATGTGCGATGTGCGGTCTCATGCCCAAATCATTGGTAAAAATCGAATGGCACGAGCCAATCGATATGTTTAGGTCCTCAGCAACTTCTCTAACGGTGATTCGACGATTGGCCAATACTATTTTCTTCACTTCATCAATGTTTTCGTCTGTTGTTAACGTGCTTGGACGTCCGGCACGCTCTTCGTCGTTCACATCTTCTTGGCCCTCTGAGAACATTTTGTACGATAAACGTTGCTTCGGTCCAAGGTAGCTTCACCATATGCCACAGTCAACATTCGTAATGCGCACTTAATTTTGTTTTTCACACAAAATTTGATACAGATTCTTTGATCCATATTTTGGTATAGGCAAAAATCGAAGACGAGCCAAAACACGTGCAAACAAAGCAACTGTCAAAAATTAACTGAACATTCAAAATGGCCGAACTTGTCGGCATAAGTGAGAGACATAAGTACCAACATAACGCCACAGAAAAATCGAAAATCGAATATACGTAACCCGTGGAAATTCAAAATTCGGGATACTTTTTGAACAGTCGTCGTAAGTTGATTCAACAAAAAAATTGCTGTATAGAGACGATCGAGCCGAGCCAGATAGACGTCGCTGTTGATGTTGAATGGCCGTTTGCCGTTTTTATACGGAATCCACCACTGTTGACGCTCATCATCTTCATTCCACTAAAAGTAAATGCCGTTTGCAATGATCTCCCAATGGATGACCCGCTTCTATCCCACCATACGCACCACATTGCCTTCTTACTGTGGGCACCTTTTGCTATTCCTTTCGGTGTTTCACCCGGAAATACAGAAACTTTCTTTTGACGTTTTTGAAGAGTAACCACGATTCATCACCAGTGACAAGATTCTTCAAAAATGACGATTGCTCGTTTCTCTGCAGCAATTCTGTGAAAATTCGAATATGATTGGCTTTGTTGTTGTCGGAGAGCCGTGGCGTAGCTAGAGTTGCGTGGGTCCTGGTGCGAGAAATGGGCCCCGGAAAATTTTATCCTATTTACAGCTATAACAATAATACCTGCTCGGTTGAATCTACTCATATATAATTTACGTTTAGTAACAACTTATCGCGTATAAATATTTTTTTTCTTCTTTCTTTTCCTTGCAAAACGATTGATGATTTCTTTTATGTCAATTTTCCTTGCTCGATCTTTTCAATTGACAAAACTGCCATGCAGGATAAGTGTTGTTGTGACATTGTACTTCTTAAATAGTTTTTAATTAATTTTAAAATCGAAAACGATCTTTCATAACTGGCAACACTCCCAGGAATTGTTAAAATTAAAATACAAGCTGTATATATATCAGAAAACGTAGACGACAAAGCAACATCACTTATGGATGTAATTTTCTTAACTTTTGAAGCCATACTTCTTCGGAATGATACTAATTGATAAGAAAATGAGTCGGAAATAACATCAATTTTATATCTTTCTCTAATAAAGTTTCTTCTGAAAATGTTTCTAAATTTGACGGAATAAGAACATTAAAAGAATCTATTAAACTTTCCATTTTTCTTTTACATGCTCGGGCGCCTTTTCGCTTTGGGCCCCTTTTGGCTTCGGGTTCTGGTGCGGTGGCACCACCTGCACCATTGTAGTTACGTCACTGTCGGAGAGTTCGGGAGGCACCCATCCAGCCAATTTCCATTCCTTTCCAAGCTTGTTTAGACGACGGACGATCGTGGATTAGTCGACATTGAAGTCTTCGTCCAGTAGCCGGGTTGTCATGCTATCGTCTTCTTCCACGACTGACAAACGTGCCTGATCATCGAAATCCGTTGGCCGTCCTCTTCCTTCATCATCCTTAAGACTTGTGTCACCCGATTTGAACTTGTGGAACCATCTATCAACTTGTTTTTGACTGTTTGTCCCCTTGCCGAAAAGCTCGTTGAGCGAAATGACTGGCGCTTTCCATCCTTTCTCGAAGTGGTAGAGCATTATATGACGAATATGAATATGATTTTCTGTGTACAGTAACCATATTTTGCCTGCTTATTATGGTTTTGAATTTCTTTGGTAGCGAAGAATTTGAGTGGCGCCATTCTATTCGCGACTCAAAATAACGTTGGCGGCGCTGCTGACACCAGCTGAGAGAAGCGTATATGTCAGAAGTTTTTTCTTAATATTTATCTGTTCAAACAATATTTCGACAAAAAAGCACTGTATTTAAGTCACTATATTTAAAAATACTTCTTAATTCACATAAACTGCAGCACAACACGCTACAAATATTATCCAAATATACGCTTGTGTTTAATTTACCAAGCTGCCACTAGATGTCTCACTGTTATTTGGAGTCGCGAATTCTACCTTGTTTGCTTTTCGGGAGGTAATGGTGTATGTATGTACATATATGTTCGGTGTATGACCGAATGAGGGATAGTGTTAAGAACGACCAGCCAATGGCAGGCTTAAAAAAAAGTATTTTTTTACACAAATTCCTTTAAGCTTACTCCTTTCGGCTTCTGCTGTCCTACATTTTTACTAACTAAACCTAACCTGTCATTGATCGGTGTTTGTTAACACTTCCCGCTTTTCGGACATTGGCCGTAATATATACAAATATTATTATTATTACAATTGTGTATTCCATTTGCTTGAACACAGCTTTTTGCTAGCTCTTTTTTCGTTTTCTGTACTATTGTTCAATATTAAGATTTTAACTTAATAAAAAAAAAGATAATAAATAAAATATAGCCCGTTTTTTTGCTTTAAGCGGAACTAGTAATATTTCCCGATTAAGTGAGGCTTTTGATCATTTCGTTTAAGCCAACGTCAGTCCTTAAAAAAAAGCTCTTGGCAAGATAGGAAACCACTTTGAAAATTCGTAAATTCCATTTAGTTCCGTTTAAACGTTTGAAATAGTCTGTAAATTATTTTTAACGGATGGTTGATGTTTTCCTATTTCAATATTTATGTATATGATACTGATTTTACGATGATATCTTTCAGAATGGTGGATGTCGGAGGACAGAGATCGGAAAGAAGAAAATGGATTCACTGTTTTGAAAATGTAACATCAATTATTTTCTTAGTGGCTTTAAGTGAATACGATCAGATTCTTTTCGAGTCTGAAAACGAAGTAAGTTAACGATTGTAACATATTTTTATTTGATACTAACCATATTTTGTTTCGTAGAATCGAATGGAGGAATCCAAAGCGTTATTCAAGACCATTATCACATACCCTTGGTTCCAGCATTCTTCGGTTATTCTTTTTTTAAATAAAAAAGATTTACTTGAAGAAAAAATTATGTATTCACATCTTGTAGACTATTTTCCAGAGTACGATGGTAAGTTTGTTTGCTGTTCAACATATTAAATTACGATATATTTTATATTTTTATTTATATTACGTTAAGGTCCAAAGAAGGATCATATTGCAGCTCGAGAGTTTATGTTAAAAAATTATCTTAAAGAAAATCCAGATCCAGATCGGATGTGCTATTCTCATTTTACTGCCGCTACAGGTTTGTTTCGGAGACTGTAGCAGCTAGAGCTAAAAGCCTACATTGCAAAACAAACCTTGCATTTATTTAAATCTATTTTATATTTTGTCAATTTTCAATCCGTTTTTTTTTTCTTTTGTAGTAATGCTAGATACGATTCTTTTTAGGGTTTTGTAGATATTTATTTAATCAAGTACATACATTATAGGGGAAACTTTTTAAGATCGCAGCGATATATTCGGCAAATGCTAGAACACTTGAGAAAGACATTAAACTGTTATATGTGTATTTGTTTACATGGTGAAAATGAATACAAGTTGTATTTTCCTATTTTCCAAGCTTTTTTTGGGCATTTCTTCTTATTTAAAGGTAATCGACGATTTACAAGATATGTAATATTATACTATTCTAAAGTAAATTTCAAGGAAAGTTTTAGTTTTTCATTGTATTTTTAATTCTTTTTGACTCTCTGTCAATATGATGTCAACAAGAATGTGGTAAATATATTAATAAAAAATAAAAATCTCTGCCTGAAGAAGTGGAAGGGCCTTTTAATATATCAAATGATGAGTTAGGCAAATTTTGTGTGGGGTAAGTGCATTGATTCAGTCTTTTCTTGGACGTAAAAAAAAAACTTTCAAAAGTTGTTCGTTTCATAAAAAGCAACGACCAAACGCACATACATGGGCTTGGATTTTTGCCTATTTTTAGTTTTTGGATCCATAGAGACATTTGTGTTTGATAGGGACCTACAATCCACTTTCTCTCTACCTCCAAATGTCATTTCAATTAAATTGTACCCGATTTAGGAAAATTATAGAATGTTACAGTAGGATTCTTCTTTATTCACGATTTACATTGAGCATACAACAAAATGAATTTGTTTTTACCATGATTCACAAAAATAAAATACAAATAACAAAACAACACGCATTTCTCCATTGAACAAAACAAAACAATGTCATACTCGTATCTTCCGAAAATCGCCACCAGATGTAAGAGCGCTTTGGTAGTTTCTCCTATAACGAAGAAACTCTTATACTCTCATGTCTTTATCAGTACGGTGGAAATTGTGTTTAAAATACAACTTAACTACTTAACTTAGATAGTAGGCAAACGATTTTCTAACTATTATCTGTCTCATTTTGTAATACGGAACTAGCAGGAAAAGTTCATTTTTTATGTTGTATATTGACAATACATTTATAATATTATCATAGTATTGGTTCACACGGATACGCCAAAGTCTGTTTACACCACAACAGGCACCAAAGTAACCAGATCTAGTTTCGTATTACAAATTGAGACAGATTATACTATTCAGACGGGATTACAGCAAAAAATATACAGCATTTATAACGGATATAATACGTAAAAATAAGGGTATAGGGGAGATGTGGGGACGGTGGCACAATTGGTACAGTGGAACATTGAAATATAGAATATTTTCATGTCTGTTTGGGTATATACAGTCTGTTTCAAACGGTTAGGCGGAACTAAATGGGAATTTCGTTCTTTTAGGTTGTCACGAGAAGGGACCTTGCTTGGGTAATTTCATTTTTTACGTTGGAATGTCAAAATTTAAAATTCCAACAATGAAACCATGGAAACGAATGACAATAAATTATTTTTTTATATATTTTAATAAAAAAATAAATAAATAAATGGGAAATTTGTATTAAGAAAGACAGAAAAAATCAAAATATAAAGAAAATGACATTTTAAAATGATATTAACCTTGACAAAAAAATGTTTATTGTAAGTATGATTTACAAAGCTTAAACAAAACGGCCGAAAAGCACGATTTAAAAGATGAAAGTAACTAGACTGCAAAATCTAGTTCCGCCTAACCATTTGGAACAGACTTTAAAGGCCCCTCTGGTACTGAGAAATTATACTATCCACATTTTGAGACTATAAATTTAAGTCCCGCCATTTATGATGAAAATGTTGATTTGAGGTTGACAAACTAAAGTTTATCGTAACATGAAATTTTTTATTTGAACGAGACATAACTAAATTAGTAAGGAATTTTGTATTACATGTTGTAAATTGGTCATTTGTCTACAGTGTAAAGCAATTACTAATGTTCTAAACTATATCATATATTATATTTGATAAAATGTTCGTGAAAATAGGGTTAGGATAACAGTGGCACACGTGTTATGTGGATACAGTTGTACAGTGAGCCACTGTACCCACGTACGTGGGTACGAGTTAGAAGAACAATTCCAAGCTGCGCAAAATAAAAAAGATCAAAAAATTAAAAGATATTCTTGTAAGTTCAGACACATCTGATACTGATGTCAATATTGATGAGAATTCAAACTCAGATGATAATGTTGACTGTGAATGTGATACAGATTCGACAGACTACGTAAACACGAATATTAAAGTAAGGCAATATGCCTTACTAAGTAAGGTAATATGCCGTATCCTTAATATTTGAAGGATACGGAAAGAATGAAATGAAGAGCCACTCTATAGGGGAAATCATAGAAATAATAACTGACAATATTGTTGTAACATATCTCCGACTCTACTCTTTAAATTTATTAAAACAAATGAAAATTACACATTTAAAAAATCAGAGCTGATAAAAGTTTTACCATCTCCTGCTCCGTCTGATAGCACAAAACACCGTTTAGACGTTTTGATTTTTACAGTAAATTTAATGAAATATAATTAACATTAAAATAAAAACTATCAAAACTTACTGCTTCCAAGGAACTTACCAAAGTTTATTTTTTTATATTAATAATAAATTTACATTTATATATTTATATACATTATTTAAACTTAGTAGTTTGTTCCAAAAAATTTGATTTTTTTACAATAATATTAATTTTTCAGTATCTTTCAGATGATTTATTTTTAAAGACATTGAATTGTAGTTTCAATAAAAATTATTGATACATATACAGATTTTTTAGATACCTATTATATTTACTGTTCCACTGTATCCCTAATGCTGTTTCACTGTACCCTCACGTATAGGTACAGTGGCACAATTGCACAGGTCAACAAAAATATTAATTATAAATGGCACGTGATAAGGACATTAATTTTTAACAGGTTATTTAAACAACGACATTATAAGTATTAAGTGGCAAAAAGATTTATTTAAAAAATTCAAAATTGAAGATGTTATGTACAGAAAACCAAAATGTGTGCCACCGTCCATCTCCCTTATTGCTGTGTCGCCGCCAAAAATGGTTGAAAACCATTGATTTAGACCTTTTGGGCCGGTTTCTGAAAGCTTAGTTAGAAATGTCAGAAAATTGTTGCTATGGTTACTTATGGGATTATTATACTGTAACCGAGTTTAACCAAATGCTTAAACTCGGCTAAGCCATCAGAAACCGGACCTTTGTTGTCGTCTTCACTTAGTAGATACCTGCAAAACCCTGAAATGTGTGATTCACACCAAATTTTTTACCTATTATTTCATTTTTTGTTTTTTCCATAGTAGATGCTAGTTACTATTTTTATTGTGTATAACAGGTCCTCAGAGGGACGCTATAGCAGCTAGAGAATTTATACTAAGGATGTTTGTGGATCTTAATCCAGACAGTGAGAAGATTATTTATTCACACTTTACGTGTGCTACAGGTACTTCTAATTTCAATTATTATAAGGCAAAAGCAAGATAACATGCTTATGTCTTTACTAATTGCTTTGCATGATAACAGCTTTTTTACAGCTTTCGTATTGGATGTGTATGTATTTATTTTATTCTGTAACTATTACAATCGGAATATGTAACGTATTACCGATAGTTGCAGATTGTTTAATGTTATGTTTATATCATTATGCATTAATCGTCAGCAGCACCTAGCGTTTTCTGCACGAATATCTGTGGAGTGTTCATACGTTCCGTCATGCATCGTAGCGTGTCAGTCATTTTAATATACAGTTTTCTGTTAAGCACCTAATCGGATAGTTGTCTAGTTATAAAAATGATTATTCATCAAACTAATGAAGATTTATTGGTTATATCATTATTATGCAAAATAATAAATGTCTTAACGTTCTACAATAAGCGCCTACCGAAACGGTGGATTTAAAAGTTAACGCTGGTGTTTAGTTCGCAAAAATGGCTGATCATATTTAAGTAAATGTCATGTTATTAAAATAAATTGAATAAAATACAAGACGGTAGGAATATTAATTGTTAGAAGACAAAATTCAAACTTTATAATACTTTTTAAAGTGAATTCTTTACAGTAGAGCTAAGAATGGCTCTTCGTTATTTTTGTGATACAAGTAACCCAGACACAAGTAAATGGAGTATTGAAGAGCAGTTTTGGTTTTTGTTGAGACAGTATTTAAAATTATAATCCTCTGAAAGCTACAAAAATCACTTATACCTCTGCCGTGCTTCACAACATCGCAGTACATTTTAACCCTTTACCGTGTAGTGTGCCATATATGGCACATTCCGATTTTTATTTTTTATTTTACTTTTAAAACTGAATCAGAACGTTACTTCATGAATGTTCATATATGCCACATACACAGCAATGGATCCTGCAGTATCTCAAGTAATGGGCTGCAATAGATTTGAGGATATCAAGCGGAATTTGCACTTCAACGATAACTCTGAATTTATTGAGAAAGGACAACTAGAAGATACGACCTTTTCTTTCAAAAATTCGAGGCGACTGCTTTTAATCCCTAATGAAAAACACCCAGCAATTGACGAGCAAATAATACGGAATCATTTTTTTTTGTAACATAATGTGGAATCATAATGTTCCATGTATGGCACAAATCCTAAATTATTATTTTAATTATTATTTTTTCATAAAAATAATAATTAATATTTTAAATATATTTTTTTAATTAATTTTTCTACCAATAAGAACCAATTCCTAATACCCATGAATTATTTCAGCCAAAAATAAAAATTCATGCAGTAAAGGGTTAATGGTGTATTATTACCACATAATCCAGGGTAGAAATAGCGTAATAAATCAATTAATTATTTAATAATTAATATTACCAAACACCTGTATAAAATTTAATTAAATACACATTTTATTCAAAAGTGAGATACTGTTATAATATAATGTATAGTCGAATTGCTGATAGGTGACTGTTGCATGTATGTATCAAGTAGTGCATTCATATAATAATCTAGTTACTAGTTTTCAGCGATATTAAAAATGTTTTTTGTCTTAACTGTCAGTGTCTGGTAATAAATATTAATTAAAATATTTATTAATAATTGAATAAACAACAAATTATAATCCAAAATTTACATATGAGTATAAATTTGTCCTTATTTATAATTATTACCTTAAAATTAATTATTTTGTTTGTTTGAGTACTGCTGGAAATTTATTTTCGCGTTCTAATTAGTAAAGATATTTACGAATTATGCTGTTTCTTTCTAATGCTTTGTTTTTTATTCAAATAATTTTGAAGGTTAGTGTCAACTTGGGTCACTATCAGCAATCCGACTATAGTATATAAATTGAGTAAATAAAAGTTGAATATAGTTATAGTTTTATTTAATACACTGTGGAAACCAGTTATAATGAGTATCACAGGACCAAACATTT
Organism: Liopterus haemorrhoidalis; assembly: GCA_963971575.1. NCBI lineage: Eukaryota > Metazoa > Arthropoda > Insecta > Coleoptera > Dytiscidae > Liopterus > Liopterus haemorrhoidalis. The sequence continues at coordinate 6,285,051 of OZ020615.1, forward strand.
CCGTTCCATTTTTAAAATTAATTTCGCCACTGAATATTTAAATTTACACCGAAATATTGGGTTGAGATTTTCTTTACATTTGACACTTTTTGTCAAATATGTTAAAATTCAACGAGGCAGCGCATGCGCGTGCAAAAATATAGCCTCTTCACAAGGTAAGTTAGCACCTCGCGTTAACAAATATGGTATTAACGCTTACCTTAACAAATGCTATTACAGAATAGCATTTTTTTATAAAGGCGTTAGACACGGAATTATAAGTTTGGAAAACAGTCGACAAGGCATAATCTATTAAATTTAGAGTTGTGAACGGTCGCTTGGGTTACCATATGGCAAACTTGTTGGAGACATTAAACAGTGAACAACTCATAGCGTATAGTCTATTAATTTTAAAGCTGTTAACGTTAAGTCTTCAATCGACAAAGGAGCGTATAGAAGTGTTTCACTTAAAAAAAGCTGTTACTCAAAATATTTTTCACTATCCATAGTTCTATGCTCTTAGTAGTAACACAAATATATAACATTTACCTTTAAATCTACAAACCAATACATGAACGATCCGGAGAACCTGTTCATACTTTCAGTCATATTCCATAGCTGTCCGTTCCGGCAAAATTCTCGTTGAAATTGCTGGTCGGAACCGGAGAATGCCGAATACGCTACGCTTCGTGCAGGAATCGATTGTTGCATTATGATATGAACATACCCTAATTTGTTATTTAATATATATTTTTTTCTTGCATGCTGCGTTATAACTGGGATTGCATGTTAACTAACAGATACGGAAAATATTAAATTGGTGTTCTGCGCTGTTAAAGATACCATAATGCAGACCGCATTGAAGGAATTTAATTTGGCATGATATGCTTGTTTTTATATTATTTGGGTTGTATTTCTTAGCGTTAGTATTGTTTTCTTGTCTATATTGTTTGTTATATGTCTATCACTTGTTATGAAATTTAATTTTTGAAATGTAGTCATTTTAAAAATAAATATTTATCTTCAATTTATGTTGCTTTGGATGTGTTTAAATGGGATTATGTATTTTATGGAAATAAATGGTCTTGTTCTATGTTTTGTTTTTATTGATATGTTTGCATGATATGAGGTAGTGGTGTTCCATTTTTCTGCCCGATAAAATAAATTAATTAACAATAAATTTGATGTTACAAACGACAGAAAACAAAATTCGCGACAAATTATTCAAGTAACGACAAAATATGCAAGTCAGTGACAAAACCTGGTGCGCTATCTGTGTAAAGATTGTAACGTAACTGTTATATCATAAATAAGGTTATGTTGGATGTTTATGCCAGCGACTAAAGAATATACAGGAGGGAGCACAGGCTGTGAGCACATTGAAGTCCAGCAATTCCACACTGACGTCATTTAGGTCTCACAGTGGCGTAGAGCATAACTGTTTCAAAAGTACATTAAGAGGATAAATAAAAGAAATAATAATTTTCTTTTGAATTAATATTACGAAAAATACTTCAAAAATTTATTTGTAATAATTAATACACCCTCTGTCCGAAAATAACAGTCCATTTTAATTTAACAGTGTTATTTGAGACTAAGTATCAATGCTAGGGATTGAAGGACATTGAAACAATCAAAATAAAAGTTTTACTGACCATTGCAAATAAACCAGAACTCTATTACTTACATAATTACTTAATTTATTTATTTAATTTTATTTTAAAGTCTGTTCCAAACGGTTAGGCGGAACTAGATTTTGCAATCTAGTTACTTTCATCGTTTAAATCATGCTTTTCGGCCGTTTTGTTTAAGCTTTGTAAATCATACTTGTAACAAATATTTTTTGGTTAAGGTTAATATCATTTTAAAATGTCATTTTCTTTATATTTTGATTTTTTGTGTCATTCTTAATGCAAATATCCCATTTATTTATTTTTTTGTCATTAAAATATGTAAGCAAATTAATTTAAGTTTGACATGTCATTCGTTTCCATGGTTTTATTGTTGGAATTTTAAATTTTAACATTCCAACGTGAAAAATGAAATAACCCAAGCAAGGTCCCTTTTCGTGACAACCTAAATGAACGAAATTCCCATTTAGTTCCGCCTAACCGTTTGAAACAGACTGTATGTATTAATTTATTTATTTCACGTTTCAAAGTCAAGTCGAACAATGTTTATCAAAGAAAAATTGATCCTTTTTTTAATTTTTCTACCCCTAATAAAGAAATTTAAAAAAACCTAATATTTCAAATGGGACTCTTATTTTTGGACAGAGAGAGTAATAGCTATTTTATATTTAAAAATTTTAAGAAAAATACTTTATAGGGTGGCTCTATAAAGTATTTTTCATTAGTCACTATAATATAAGCAGTTCACTTTTGTAAGAACAAACTAAGAGGGAATTTTGTTTTCAATAGTTTGCACCTTTGAAGCTGTCTGTCATGTTGGTATTAAAAAATGTCACTTTTTTTAAATGTCGATCCATTTGACATATGTCATAATGAAAAATGATATCTTAATTATAATGATCATAACCTTATCAACCTAAAGTCGGTTTTACAGCGTAAGGAATATTTTTAATTGACATTTAAAGTCAGTAACACACCATAAAAGTAACCAAAATAACCAGATCTAGTGTGTTCTTACAAAAGTGAACAGCTTATACTTAAAACCTGAATATTATGAAAGATGAAAATTATTTAAACAAAATATCTGTATCAGAGGACATGTTCTACTTTGGTTTATTTACAAATTTTATCCATTACATTCGTTGGTTTATGTTTGCAGGAAAAAAACTGTAACAAAAAATGAAAATAATAATAAATAAATAGATAAAAATATATTGCAAAGCCTCTGATCATCGTTGCTACGTATAACCTCAAACAAAATTTAATAATTTTCTTTTTGTAATGCTACGAACTACTGATTTTTTTTATTCTTTAAACAACTATTAATTATTTGTTATAAAAAAAAGTACTTACCGATGAAATATAATTTCATGTCGCCAGTTTTCTTTATCACTGATCAGTGTAAATAAAATGTAATGAAAAGTCAAAAATGTGTAACATACATCAAACAGGTTCCCGCATTTTGTCTAAATGTTGGACTGCAGCTGCAGGGGCGTATGGTCCCTCCTCTATATTCTTCACTCGTTGGTTTATACAAGGCATAAGGGGTGTTAATAGTTTATGAGGGCTGGTGATGAATACATATCTTGTCGTACAATATTTGTCGTTCGATTTACACATTTTGTCGTGCCGTAATATTTGGCCCCGATTGATATATGAGTTTGTGACGTGCGTTGTGTGCGTTTTGCAGATACTGAGAACATCAGGTTCGTTTTCGCAGCTGTTAAGGACACAATCCTGCAGTCAAACCTTAGGGAATATAATTTGGTGTAAGGCAGCCGTGGTGTGTGCGCAAGCGCGCGCATTGGACGACAATCCCATCTTCAGTTAGTGCCATTGCCGCACACAAATATCTTTTCCTAACTATGCAATTAATTTATAATACACTACACGATTACTGACTGCCACCCAATGCGTATTGGGAACAACAATGGGATCCGCGGCTAGATGGTACCGGCTGCTGTCTGCCGACGACACATCACATCGCTGCTGTGAACAAGAACTGTTATAGTGTAAAACAGCCTTCTCGAGACAGCACCGTATGTGCAGTGTTTGTTACATCATGAACGTCAACTTATATAATTAATTAAAAATAAAACGAAGGACCTAAATGTGACCGTTCTTTTTCTAACTTTTTCACTGTCGAAACACATGTTTCATTTTAAAACTTATGTGTCCCAAATGTCATTTTGTTATTATCTAAGCTTAGCTTAGTGGTTTTTGTGGCGAATTGGATGATGCGAGTGGATGAGATAATGGCCGAGCGCTGCTGGACGTAGCCGTGTAAGCGAACGCGCGCAACGCGCACGTGCTCTCGTCCGCAAAACCGCGCATGCGCCAAACAATCGTCACCCTACCGATGCAATGAAGCATTTCTAGTGCCATTTACTAGTGTGGTGTTTTATATTCAGTCCTTCGTTAGATACAAAGCCAAAGCAAAGTGTTTTTTTGTTTATTTCTGTGCGAGGATCGACTCTGAGTTCTGTCCGAGCATTAACTCAGTTCATTCATATTATTAATAAAATATTGTTATGTATTATATAATATATAAAAGAATAAATTAGAATAGTGTCCAAAATGCAACAGAAAGAAAACTTTACCCCATTTACATTGCAAATACTAGTAAATGCATCTTGTTCATGTGATTTTTTAGATAATTTGCATATGACGGATGGATTGTATATTCTATAAGCTGTGTGCGAGCTGATGCGGACGGTCAGGTGATGAGCTGATGCTGAGCACCTCGTGTCGTCCGCTTGTTTTCTATCTGAGCCTATACAAGGGGCGGGGCGAAGTCCCTAACCGCCTGACCACGCTCTGCATCGTGCTCGCTACTATTTTCGGTTTATGTACTGTACTAATTGCTAAATTTATAAACATTGGATATACATAATTATACAGTTGCTTGATTTGATGTGTGTGTGAATGCTTGAATAAGCGAGTATGTATTACGAGCGCCAGTATAAATATGAGTGAAATGACATGCATCCTAGAAATTTGTAAAATCATTCTTTGTCTGATATACAAACTTTTCTGAAGGTAACACGTTGCTTTATTTTCAACTCCAACACCATTACAAAATTCCTTTCCTAACAATCCTTCGAATGCTTTCATCACTGCAAGAAAGGTAGGTTGGTACAATTAGTTATCCTTTATTATTTTCCAACAAACTACATATATATTACATAATTAAGAAGGGCTAAAGAAATATTAACAGGTATTAGTTTGCAAGATAATTGGATAGACCAGACTACAGTGCAACATGGAGGTGAGTGAAAGCAAAAGTTATGTCAACTGATACTGCCTTAAGGTGTGTCCACACTATGCCAGTTGGCAAAATCAAGTGGCAGAGACGGCAACTCTGTCAGCTCAGGTTACAGTGCATTTTGGTATTGTTCCAGAAATAAAATTTCATAAATAAATTCAATATAATCATTCAATTAGAATAAAATATTAAAAATGATAAATGATAAAAAAATAATCTATTTCTTAGCAAGGGCATTTAAGATAAGGATAGACATATTTAATATTGTAACTTAAGACTGTTGTAAACTTAACATGAAAAGTGAATCGTAAATTCTTAAACAAATGACAACTCTGTTAATTAACGGGTTATAGGTATTTAGACTAGGGTTACCAAATGTCTCTCGTGACAGAGTAGGATATTTCAACTAAAAATAGTAGTTTAGTAGGACGTTTTTTTTATTTATTTATTTTATTATGCTACGAAATATATAGCTACCTAATTAAGTTCAAATCCCATAACGAGGCCTTTTTTCATAGTAAGGCATTTTTTTTCATAATGAGGCCTTTTTAAAATTTGTTTAATAATACTATAAAAACATTTTATTATAGATTATATAATATTAAACAAATTTTCAAAAAGGCCTTATTATGGGATCCAACATAACATATAATTAACAAGAAACAGTCAATAAATAATAAGTAATACTACCAATATGAAAATTAAATTATATGTTTATTGGTTCACATCTTTCTTTATATTTAACAAAATCACATTTTAGAAATAAAAATAAATCATAAGAAACTTTTTTAAATTTTCTTTGTATATAGTAATTAATAAGAAACAACCAATAAATAAGTAACAATCAAGTTTAAATATATATGGTAATAAAAAATATAATTAAATATGTTTATTGGTTGACGTTCACATTTTCTTTTCATTTTTTTTTTTAATAAAATCATATTTTTTAGATGTACCTGCTTTTTTAAATCAAGCTTTATCCTTAACAAAACGTTATGCCTCGATCGCGTTCATCGGCAAACGTCGACTCAGCGTTAAAGGCGTCTTCAAAAGTAAAAATACTATAAAGTAGGACATTTCCGATATTTTTTAACAGTAGGTAGGACGAAGGACAAGGAGGTAAATTGTAGGACATGTCCTACTATAGTAGGACGGTTGGTAACCTTAATTTAGACCATACGCACATAAATAATAATCTTTTTCTGAAATATAAATATAATTTTTGGGTTATTTTTCAAATGAGATACTTATCTGAGTTATCATCAATAAATTGTGGTTTAAGTTATTTAAGATGACAGTAAATATATATATATATATATGGGCGTTTCGTGCATCGGTCGAAACGTCACAGTTGGCTAATTGAATTTAAATATTTTCATTTGTAGTTCATGGTACTTACTTTGAAAGGCCCTTTCACATAGTGGACTTCCCAACTTGCGAGCGGATCAAGTCTGCAACCCTAAAATGTCTGCTGGTTGGTTGCTATGATTCTTTATGACAAGAATAAGGGTGTTTGAATCAAAATCGAGTACCGATCACGTGATACATAGTTTGGTAAACAAAGCAAAATGAACGCATGGTCAGCAGTTCGCGCCTAGATATCTTGACGAGAACAACTCAGGTTTAGTGCAGCTATGAACTTTTTGTTTTTTGCTAAAATAAGTGATTTATATTTATAATTATGGGTCCAAAGGATAGAAATGCAAGCATAGCTAAAAGAAAAACATATACATACATATAAGTATTTCCTTATATGTATATGTATATATGTACATATGATTCCCTTTATTTATTATGGAGAAATTCGACTCGCCACTCGTAATCGCTACTCGACGCGTTTTCAGAACGAATTAACGTCGAGTGGCGGGGTATTACTGTCAGGGCCGGCTCAAAGCTCGGATTTTCGGGATTTTTCCCGAGGCCCCGCGCTTGTAAAGGCCCCATACGCGTAATTTTAGGGCCCCGCACAATTTTTTTGTTCAGGGTAAGAATATATTTTTAATCGAAAAAATTTTTTTGACAGAAATTATGTAAAAATTATTGTCCTAAGGACCCCGCAAATTTTATTTTCCCGAGGCCCAGCAAAACTTCCAACCGGCCCTGATTACTGTATATAAAAAAATAGCTAATGGCATCTTACAAAAATTAAAATTGCAGTTAGATCCGTCTAATCGTTTGGAATAGCCTGTATCAACACGATAAATAGTACTACCTCCGTTTCACAATAAGTGAGCTATTTCAATTTTGTACTTAATTAATGTGTAGTTGTACTTAATTAATGTACTTAATTAATTGTACTTAATTAATGTGTAGTTGTATCAGAATAATTCATTAAAAATGTTTCCATTGTTAAAGTTCTTAAATTTTTTTAATAACTCACTTATTTTTAAATAGGTTTAATAGCTCACTTATTATGGAACGGAGGTAGTATATTATAATTTTTGGAGGGCCCGTATCACCTGTAGCTCATGGGCCTACTACATCCTTAATTCTGCACTGCAAATATAAACCCTTCTACCTCGGATCTTAGGCCTACCGAATGTAGAAAGGCAAAGGTCAAATTCCGTAATAATGACTAGTCCCGGATAACTTTTGAAGAACGTCGAGTGTAGCTGTTTGTTTATAACGCGGGTCGGAACCCTATTTTGCAAACCCGCGTTATATTTGAGCAGCAAGGTACTGCGGCAGTCACTTTAATGCGCATAGTTTCTAAAAAGCTAACATCTTTCCGTTACTTTGTTTGATAGATTGTTGCGTTACCATAACAACGTCTCCATTTATTTATTTGTAGTGACATTCGTGTCAAAACGATCCCTGTTTATCTCCAGTGTATTAACAATTTTCGGTGTTTAAATAATTAACAATGTAAAAATGAATCGTTTAGGTAGCGGTGATTGTACACAAAACCGCATACCTACAGAATCTGAGTCATTGTTAAAAAAATACGATATTCCAGTGGACCATTTGGATTTTAAATATGTTAAGTCGTGCAAGGATGCTAATGAAATCGAAAAGATATTACATATTTTACAATCTGGACAGGAAGGATATTATCCTGATTTGATTAAATGTACTGAAAAACGGTTAGAAGAATTAAATCCTAATAGTAAACATTTAAGAAAACAAACATCTATCCTTACTAAAGCTGATTTAGGGAAAGATGAATGGAATAATTTGACCAACGAAGTTGAGGTAAGATAAACTTAAAGCATTGAGTGGAAAAAAACGTTATGTTCATAAAAATCATTCTTTATTCTGTATAATAGTACAAGTACTTAAAATGTATGCCAAACTTGCTAATAAAGTCTGTTACTTTAGTTTAGGCGGAACTAGATTTTCAATTTTAATAACTTACCGATTAAGTGAGGTTTTTAATATTTTTTTTTAAGCAAAAGCCTACTTAAAACCATAAAATATGAGCTTATGACAACTTACAAAAATGAAAATTCCAGTTAATTCCGCCTAAACGTTTGGAATCTAGGATGATTAAGTAAAGGATGCGCTATTCGTATACTAACAACATTGACGATTGTGTGGAAACCCCTGTTGAGAAAGAAGGCAATATATATCTGTACTGTGCACACTGCAACTACGTAATGCGCATTTTTAAATGAAAATAATTATGGAATTTCTTAGAAATTATTCTAAAATCTCGTAATATATTTGAGAAATTTGTATAACACGGTGTTAATTTTCTGCGTATCGTGTCAAACGGACCTGAAACTGTGTAAATGTGTATTTAAAATTTATCTAATCATTTTAAAATAATATTATTTATCATTAAAACAATCTTTAATGATATTTTAAAAATTAAAGGTTGCCAATAAAGGAGGCATTATTATGAATTTAATCAGTCAGTTAAAGGATAAAGTGGTAGTTACAATAAACTAAAATAAGCTTGAAAAATATTAGTGCCAAATAATACATACTACCCAAACATCTTGTTGCGAAAATTACATGACTATGGCCCGATTGCAAAAATTTATATGATTCAAAATACCAGAGGTGGCTAGCTATGGGTCCTTTTCAAATATTCCGATAAGACGTTGAAGGGCCACATCCTTTGAGTATCCCCCCACAAACCAGAAATTAATTTAATTTTTATCGTTCGATTAATGAAGGATTGAAAGACGGATGTACAAAATGAAATATATGGGGGAGGGGGCGCAGAGGGGTTAATTTTGATATATATATATTTTTTACATTACATAGAAATATTCTAATCTTTACCTATAAGTGATGGTTTGATAATTTTTATTTGGTTGTGATAATTGATTAAATGAAAGTATGGAAATAAAATATATAACACAAATAGATACACATATTTTTATTCGTTTTGAAATATCACAAGTCTGTTGAACATTTTTCTTTTCGCCACCTTGTGTATATCTAACAATTTAGCACAGTAATAGCGTCTTACGTGTGTACGCAGTACCGCGATATATATCTTTCTCACTCAGTAAAGGTTTCCACACATTTTACACACGAATAGCGCATCCTTTACTTAATCATCCTAGTTTGGAATAGCCTGTAGCTGCTCTCCACGAGCGTGGTTTGTGTTGAGAATAAACATTAACTATAGAGGCGCTGTTGTCGCTTACAAAATGGCGATTGGAATAGGATTTTTTTGACATTTGCCATTTGATACACAACAATTCACATTGCAGTTAATTTTCTGTTGCGATTTTAAAGACATTTTTTTAAAGTTTTTTTCACTTTAACACATACAAACAATGCAGTTAAATAAGCCACATCCAACAAAATCCTATTCCTTATTCGCCTAATAGGTTATAACTTATTATGCGAATAGTTGCATAGTAAAAAAAAAAAATCGTAGTTTCCCAAATATATATCTTTTTAATACCTGCATTGGACAAAAAGAAATACTTCCTTTTCTCATATTCATTTTTGCAGTTAAGTAAATAAGATATTTCAACCTTTTAAGTAAAATTCCCCTTCTCCCTAAATAATACTATTTAGGGAGAATAACTGCATTGAAGAGAAATAAAAAAGTTTCCTCGGGTATATTTTTAATGTAAAGTAAATAAGTGAGATATTTCAAAACTTTAGCTTTAGGGTCCCCCCCCCCCCGTAACTCCCCAAATATTAATCTAAATGAAAAAATGCATAGATATAAAAATTTTGTTTTCTTATTATAAACTATTTTTGTCATACTATTAAGTCAGTAAGGGAGATATATGTATATTTTAATTTTAGGGTGTCTCCTCGTTACTCCCGAAATATTCATCTAATTGAAAAAACGTATTCAACAAAAAAGATTTGTTTTATTATTATAAACAATTTTTGTTGTATATATTTTTTTGTTAAGTTAATAATAAAGATATTTAAGTTTTTTTCAGCAATATAAATTTGTGATTGTATATTTTGTGCGGGGACCGTATATGCTACTAGATTAATTCGTCACTAAACCTAGGTCTAACGAAGTCGAACAAAATGTTCATCTAATTGGCAATCTGATTTTTTTTTAAGAATTGGGTTTCTTCCATCAAACAGAATGATCAAGAACTTCGTTCTTTTCGAAATTCTAAAGATGAATGTCATGTTCCGATTAGAGATTCAAATTTGGAAATATCGAAGAAAGCAAAAAAGAAAAAAGATGATCGTATCAAGTCTATGGAGTATGAAAAGTGGGATAAGCTTGACGTAGATGCAGAGTTACTTAAATTGGAGATTAAGGAAGAAAAAGAGTTAAAGGAGCATATGAAAAAGCAGGAAGAAAATGAAAAATTAAATACTGTTGTTATAAAGCCTGATTATATGACTGATGCAGAATTGACGCATGCAGCACTGCAAGAAAAAAATCGGGGAAATGAATTTTATAGACAGGGGGAATATGAAGAAGCTTTACAATATTATTCGAATAGCCTGAATTTTCAGCCTAATCCTGTTGTGTACAATAACAGAGCTATTACATGTAAGAACAGATATTTTAACTCTCCGTTTAAACTATTTCTGGGGTTTAAATATACACACTCCGGCAAATTTAAAGGAACAGACATAAAAATCTAATTATTTTCCCTGTAGTGTACATATTGTTAATATCTCTCAGGTAATTTTCTAGTACAATGTTTTTTGGTATAATGTTCAATCGGGTTGAGGTCAGCGGAGCACGCTGACCAACTCATTGTTGTTATACCCACTTGATTTAAAAAGTCTGTTACACAGTGGGCGACGGATGGGCGCGCATTATCCTGCATTAGGGTGAAATTTCGCCGATATATGGGGCAAAAGGTACAACATGGTCTTGAAGAATATCTATGATGTACCTATCTGCAGTTAACGCTCCGCCATCAATCACCACTAACTCTGTGCGAGCTCCCAAACATATTTCAACTCACACCATAATCGAACCTCCGCGAAAAGATACAGTAGTAGCAAAATTAAATGGTGCATTTTGTTTTCCTTGGCGTCGATACAATCTTTCCCTACTGTTTCGTGAGAGCAGTGCTTCTTAATGTGGTGGGCCGCGGCCCCCAAGGGGGCCACGACGAGTCGTAAATATAACACTTAATTATTTTATTACTTAAAAAGGATGATTAGCTTTAACTTTAATGCTACATAAATATTATTCTTCATTATACATAGATCATTGAATGATTTGAGCGTAAAAAACTATATATATGTATATATTTTAACTAATCTTGGTTCCAAAAACAAAAATTAGGGGGGCCGTGGGTTATTGATTTGAGTTTCAGGGGAGCCGCGACATCAAAAAGTTTAAGAAGTGTCGTAGAGCATTCAAAGCTATCTAGATATAGGCTACAAAATAATAAAATTAAAAAAAAACAAATTTCAATCTGTTCCTTTAAATATGCCGGTGTGTGTATTTTCTCTTCAAAATTATTATTACTATTTTTCTTAATTTCTCAATCAAAATTGTGTTTATACTAAAATGAAGCCCAGAAGTATAAAAAAAAATATTAAAAACATTTATATTCTCTAGTTTTTAAAACAGATACAGTGAATTTCTTTTATCCTGCAATATAGGTATTATCGTTACTACAGTAATTGAAATCTGACAGCATGTAAAATTGCGTTTCTTTTAATTTGCAACATTGGCGATTTAACATTGTGTCAAAATAATTTTTCGTTACTAGTGAAACCATGCATAATAATAATTTCAATGTTGCAGGATGAAAGAAATTCACTTTATAAAAAAATCAAAACGTGGTTCGCTCTCTTACCTTTTTTCCCTTCTCTTATGTTGCTCTTGAGCTACAATTTTTTTTAATGATTCAGATATAAAATTAAATCAATATGAAAACGCCTTAAAAGACACTAAAGAAGTCCTTAAATTAGAACCAACGAACGAAAAAGCACTTCTGAGACAAGCTTCAAGTTTGAAACATTTAAAAAAATATGGTCAGGTAAGTTTAGGGGCCAAATATAAGCTCAAAATAATAAATATGAAAAATTACAGGCTTTGGAATGTTTGCAAATACTGATTCGCTTGGATCCAAATAATAATCTAGCTCAGAGTATGATGAATGAAATTGTTGAAAAAACAAAAAATAAAATGCGATCTGTTAGGTAAAATTATTATACAAGTAAGGCTCGATTACTCAAGTGAGTTTACTAACTACTCGGTGGCAAATTTACTCGCTGCTACCAAACTCATTCAATGTAACAAGGCTGGTTAGTAAACTCTCTGCTTGCTTTAACCCAGTGTTGTTGGTTGGCGAGTGATGTTGAAGACCGGGCTACTTTACTCGCTACTCGCAAGCGAGTAATTTGATGGATATGTTTCACCCTCTGGCTAGTAAAATCTCTGTGTGTTTAGTAGTCGCAGAAATTTTTAGGAAAGTAGTTCGTGCGGGAATCATTGTCCTTGCTCTTTTATTACGTCAGGAGTTGGAAAAGGAAAAAAAAAACAAATTTAGAAAAGTCTGAGTAAAAGACTGGATAGGAAGACGAGAAAAATATGAAAGAAAAATCAACATTGTTGTTCCATTCAATTTTAAATAAAAATAATAAAAACAAAGAATCAACAATTGAATAACAACGTAATTCAAGTATAAAAATATAGCTCTATTAAGTGAGTTCTAGACGTGTGATCGACACTCACTAATTAGCTAACTCACGCACGACTTTACTCGTCAGCGAGTAGCTAGTACAGTGCTTTGCTCACGAGAACAGGCCAGTAACGTCAATGCGCAGAAACCTGAATTCGTATAGTCGCTTCGTTGGTAAGCAGCGGACGTAGAAACGCCTGCAAACTCTGTTGCTGGTTGCTTAGTTTGACATCATTATTTCGCACATGTATGATGACATCAATGGCTTGATCTCGTGGGAAATGCACTCTACACTTATTTAATGTAATCGAGCCTATACATATGTACATATGAATATAATGTTTATATTGTTGTTAATTTTAAAATTGTAGGATGGTAATTAAGGATGAAAACACCAAAATGGTTAAAAAGCCATCGGACACAAATCTAAAAACTAAATCACCGATTAACAAAAAACGAGATGTTGTAGTACCAATACCAGGAACCTCTAGCGATCGTCCTCCTTACTATAAGGTTCTTAATGTAACTCAGGAATTAGAACAAAAATATCTACAGTCATGTAAAAAAACTCACCATCCTTCCGACGATAATGTCATAGATTTGAATGGAACTGATGAAATACAATCAGAAAAAGAAACAGATAAAGAGACGATAGAAAGGAATATTAGAAGCAACGGGGGTGGTGAACCACATATTTTATTGCAAGATATTTCTCCGTATGAGTTTATTAAAAAATGGCAAAATATTAGAAGTGATAAGAGCTTAAGGAAATTGGAGCAGGTTTTGAGGGGTATAAACCCAAAAGATCTGGTTCAAGGTAGGTCAAATATTATTAAGACGGTATTTCTATATCTATATTTGAATGTAGTTAGCGGTAGGGACATGGGCTGGCTTTAGAAAGAGCATATAGTCATCATCATCATCATCATCATCATCAATCAGCCGTTTCGATCCACTGCTGGATATAGGCCTCCCTTAGTATTTCCCATCTTGTTCGGTCTGGGGCTTCGGACATCCAATTCGTAGCGATACGTTTAATGTCGTCAGTCCAGTGAGTAGGTGGTCTTCCTCGACTCCGTCTATCTGCCCAAGGTCTCCATTGGAGTATGCGTTTATTCCAGCGTCCTTCTTTTATCCTGGCGAGGTGTCCTGCCCATCTCTATTTCATTGTAGTTATTTTCACAAGGATGTTAGTTACGTTGGTTTTGCTGTGAACATCTGCATTAGGTATTCTGTCTCGTAAGGTGATGCCTAACATGATTCGCTCCATGGTTCTTTGAGCTATTTGAAGTTTTTTAGCTGAAGCTTTTGTTAGTGTTAGAGTCTCAGCACCGTAAGTCTTTCCTTTTAAGGCATAAGGGGATTTTGCTCTTGAAAATGTTTCGGAGCCCAAATGCTGCTCATCCTTGTGAAATTCTTCTGGAAATCTCGCATGTTAGTCTATTTTTCGTAATATTAAGTTAGTTTTGTTGCTGTAGAGTTTTTTTTTTTTTTGTGTTGGTTTTAAGAGCTCCATGTATTTATCTCTGGCTGCATTGATCGACGACAGGTGTTCTTGAATCATTTCCATCTTCTGCTGCTTTTTGGATTGTCACTGCATGGCGGTAAACTTCGCTAGTAGCTCTTTGAATAGTTAAAACTCCAGATAGGAAAAAACGGGTGTTCTAAAAGCATTTGGAGTATTAAAACTCAACCACGACCCATTTGTGCATAATATTGCTCTAGCCTACGTTTAGTCTGTCCAAAAGGCTTGCCAGCAAACCGTAATCTTTCAACTCGATGATTGCCGAACAAAACCGGGCATGATCACATTCTTGTTGCCTCAACCTTCTTTGGACAATTAGTGGTGGAGTAAAAAATTTCGAACTTCTGCGAGAAAAGTTGTAGGTCAGTCACGATCGCGCAGAACAGTTAGGGTAAGGAATCGCCCGTCTCGAGCGCCTGGAACATGTAGATTTGAACCAGGTTTCATGATGTAGGCACCAGTTTACTGATGACGCTTAATAGTGTTTCTAGCTACGTCCAAAGCGTCAGCGATATTCGAATACTGCGGCAATCTTCATATAACGACGCAGCTCGTATAACGTCTTCCAGTCACATTTAATTTTATTGCACAAAAAACACTTGCAAGAGTTTATAAATCCCTAAGATAGGTAACTAATGCCCATAATTTTATTTAAACAATGAGTTATTTGTGTTAAAATACGATTACATAATATGAGTAAAGCCCTGCACATCCACGGATTATCATTACCTAGGTTCTTATCTAATAAATGTTTTTTTACACAGAACTGATTAGTAATTTTTATTCAAATTCCAAAATTTGTATCAATTTTTGTTATTTTCTCTCGTAATAATTTTTTTATTAACCGAAGTTTTGCTGATTTCAAAAATTTGTAAAATAACACACGTTGCCATTTGAAAAATTAAAATTGCATTGACTAGCGTATGCGCGGAATAAAGTAAGAGAATTTCTAGGTCACCAAAATTTAAAGCACCTTCTAGCAAACCTGGTTTTTGTCTGGATTATTTTTTTCTAAATTCAACAATATTAACAGCAAATCCTGTACAGATTTTGCGGATGCGGATATTTTTATTTACAAAAGCTGTGGATATGGATCGGATGTGGATCCTGGATATGCGGATGCGGATATAGAAAAACTTATCTAATATGAGATAACATATAGTCTTTGTTCAAGCGGGCATTATTCATTGTTACAGCCTGTTTAATTGGCAACAAAAATGCTTGTTTATGCAGACTCGTTATATTGTATTTCCTCCCGATATTTATACTTTCCTTTTAAAACTGTTAAATAATTTTTTATCAACCTTTAAATTACTATCGAAACACTGTACCTTTTTTTTGTTGAGTTTTGTGGCGAGTGCGTTAGACTTCGTTCAACATAAGAAAAACACAGGAGAACGTTAGCGGCTCCCATGTTCAGAAACCAAATTTCGTCCATTACGTTATCAACAGTTAGTTCAACACATTTCAGTGGCGTCACTTACTTTGATTTGTATTTGTCTACGCGTATTGTGCGAAGTTGTTAGTTTATTTCCCTTATTAATATTTATTTCTCGTACGTTTTAAGGTATACCGTGTACTAAAATGAGTAAAAATTTATTTGAAATGCATAATTTTGTTTGTTTGTCTATCCACAACAATTGTTTAAAACCCCTATGTACGTCAATGTGATCAGCTGTTTTCTCGCGCAGAATTGATGACGTAATTTATGATACCCTGTGTTTTTCTTATGTTGAACGAAGTCTAGGTTGATACAAAAGTTAGTCTAGGTTGATATTGCATAATAAAAATACGCAATAAAAAAAAATGTATTTCTCCGAACTGAGTAATAATATTTGCTTTCCGGATTGCAGTCTTATGTGTGTTAGATTGCAGAGATTTCGAATTCACATTTTAATTCTTGGCGAAAAATTTCCCCAACGTAAAATTTTATCGGTAAATGTAATGCCAGTTTCCAATAACTCTTAGTTTTTCCCCACTTTTCAATGGTAAGAATACCAGTCTTGAAAAGTTTCAAACAAAGTCACGCTTGGATCAATAAAGACCTACTTACTCCACCCGTTATTTATCGACCCAACTGAAATGATACAAAATTAAAAACAAACTTTGATGTTTTACATGCAACGTCAAAACGAATTTGTATAAAAATAGTAATTTTTTATTTGTTGTTTTAGTGATTGGTAACAAACTTGATGGTCAGATGCTGAGCCTTGTTCTGCAATGTTTGGAAAAATATTTCATGACTCCAGAGGACTCCAAACGTGTTTCCACCATCTTGACAAAATTCTCCAAATTGCCAAGATTTCAAATAGTTGCCATGTTGCTCAACAATCGCGAGAAACAAATTGCTAGCAACATCATAAGATTCACCTCCAATTGTGGGCATTCTGTTCCAGCAGAATTAAGTAGATATTTGATTTGATAGTGAATGTATGAGAAATTAAGATAAATACATTTTATTACTGAAATATTATTATTCGAATAGGATACTATCAGTCGGAAATTATAAACATTGGGTTTTTAATTATTTTATTGCATTTTTTATTTCGATACATATGTAATGAAAATTTCATGTTTTAAAGTTATAAATTTATGACTAACACACATATAAATTTCAATTATTATTATTGTTGCTTAATTGTAAATAAAACCAATTCCATCAGCTTCAACATCAATAGTAACACTTTGTGAGCAAAATTTTTATAATCAACAATTTTAACATTTCCAAATTTGATATGTCACTAGACAGTGTTACTTTTTGTTACTGAAAACACTACGCATTTTAACGTGCTAATAATTCAACCAGGGAGAATTATCTAAATCAGATCATACAGAATTAAAAATCTGTCGATATTTAAAATTTAAATTTATAAAGTATTTTGTGGACAGACGGCAGTGGCGCACCCAGGTAGGGGGCCCGGGAGCCTGGGCCCCCCATGAGAAGGAAGGAAATAAAAATAAAAACTCACAAACAACTAGAAAATTTTTAAAATAGAGATGAGGACCTTTTTTAGGTCGTCACTTGTATTTTAGAAGTGAGGACCTTCTTTTTTTAGGTCATCACTTTATATTTTCATAATTTAAATAATTTTGTCTTCCGGGACCCCCTATAAGTAATCAGTAAAAGTAATCAGTATTTAATTTAGTCATTGAAAACACATTGTGCGGTTATCTGATCTCGCGTAATTTCAGCGTCTGCATATTGCCAGGGTTTGGGATACAGTCGTGTTTATTTTGCTGCACTAGTCTCTAGTATCATCATCATTTGTGCGACAGCCCGAGGTAAGTCTTGGCTTTCTGTTTCCAGGTTTCATGACCATGTTTTTTCAATCTACCGAATTATTTTATATGGTGTCCACCAATAAGAAAATTTATTATTTACTTTTCTTATCCAGCTTAGCCAACACATTCTTGCCGTGCTACTTTAGGCTTATTACACACTAGGTGTATTTATGCCGACGGAAATACTTGTAAACCGACGTAAACAAAAACTGAAGATCGTAAAAAAATAGAAATTACAAAATGGCGTTTTGCCCGCAAGAAAAAATTATTACTGGATGCGGCTGGCGACGTTTCAATAAAAAAATCGTTACTGAAGCGGTCCGCGACGTGGAAAACTACAATCACAGCAAATCTATTTTGAAACCTAATCTTGGTTACGATTCTGGTGGCCGTTTTAATTCATTGTAACCAAGTTATGCACAATGAAAAATATCAGCTTCTTCATTTAATTGAAGAAAAATTGTGCGGAAAATGATCAGTTGGTAGAAAATTTGGTTACAGAGAGACTAGTAACCGGTACCAAGAGACTGGTTCTATAGTTAAACCAGTGTTTTGAAGGTTAATATATCTTGTCAAGTTAAATTCTCCCTGATCGAATTTCAGTAACATAATTTTAGCATAAATAATTTCGAAAGCAATGTGATTAAATCACAGTAAGATCGTTGTCTCAAACAAAACATTTATTTATAATATTATAACAACGTATTGTCAAATACTTAATGCTCGCATATATAATATATTATAATATTTAAAACCACAGCATTTGCTTATGACTGTATAACAATGCACAACAACACTTAATATTAATACTAATTACTAGGCTTTTGCGATTATATGAACATCGACTTTCGGCTTAGGGTCTGAAGTAGATTCACGGGAAATTTTTGCATCTTTAGAAGGTGATAGAGTGCTCTTCCCACGAGAACTCTCTAGTGACTTCACATGCGCAGAAATCAGAATTCGTACAGTCGCTTAGTTGCTAAGCAACGGACGTGGAACCGATTCTGCGCATCCTATTCGCGCATAGCATTTCCCGCAGTTTTTTTACCGACTAACGCCTTCCATGATCATTTGCTAACGTAGTCAGTCAGTCTGAAGTTGCTAGCGGAGGTAGACGATATTGTACGGTAATTTAAACCATTACTAATCCCGCCGATTGCGACGTACGCGCTGTGATTCAATTTTTAAATGCAAAAAACACTTGTCTTTCTGAAATCCATCAGCAACTCGTTCAAGTGTTTGAGGGAAGGTGTGATGAATGAAGGAAATGTGTCAAAGTGGTGTCGTTTATTTAATGGTGGAAGAACAAATATTCATGATGACGTTCTGGTCGTGCAACCTAGAGAAGTTTAAATAGGAATGTCTCGACCATCCACCTTGGGTACATTCGATTTGACGCTCTGTGTTCCGGGCACGTTCTGTACACTCAAACTCGTTCGATTTGACGCTCGGAGTACACCAAATTACATTCGTTTTGCGATCGAGCGAGTATTTAGAGTGCGCTCTATGTGTTCGGGATTTTAAGACCGAACATATGGGATATGACGAAAAAAGGTGGGGAAACGGCGGGAAAGAAATAAAAGTTTAAAATTAAATTATAAATAAAAATAATAGCCATAGACAAATAATATTTTTATTTGTCTATGGCTACAGAGTACGGCCATTTTGTGTATTTGTGACGTTCTGTAAACAGCAAAAAAAAATATTAAAATACACCGTGCATAAAATTAAAATGGAAGAAACAGACTATCAGTAAAATTTACCGTATTTTCTGCATACCCCTTTTCTAAAATTACTTGTTCAAATTCATCATCTTCAACTAATCTGACAGTAAAAATGCCGCCTAAAATTGTAGGGTTAGATTTTGTAAACATTACGTCACAACCCAAGCTCGCTCCGTCGTCGTGTTGCTGCGCTCCGTCAGTGTTTTATTCATGACGTCACCATCAACTGTTTGCTCAGCGCTCGCTGTACCTTGTACAAATCGAATGTACCCCTTATAGCCCGGACCTAGCACCTTCCGATTATCACCTCTTTACAAAATTGAAGGGATTTTTAGGCAGAAAAAAGGATGCAAACAGATGTTGACGTCAAATACATTGTCAATGGTTGGTTAAATGTACTGGTGGGGACGACGAGGGTATCGCCAAACTCATCACCCAATGCCTCGAGCGGAACGGGGATTTCGTCGAAAAATAGCGAAAGGATGTTGCTTATTGTACAAATAAAAATTTTGAAAAAATGTTGGTTTTGTTTACTTTTAAACCAGAATGGTTCTTATTTAAAAAAGACCTTCGTAGTAATTCTGTTGGTTTGACGGCATTATTTTACGCATAAACTATGAGATCATTGGCCACTTCTCATGAGAAAAACACTCTAGATATTATGGCCAATAAATAAGGTGAAGCCAGGCACACTCAATGTTATCCAGGCGATGGCGTAACTTCAGTTTTGCCCCCATTTACAATTTTCTCTGCCCACCCGCAAAATTTTCTCTGTCTCCTACTAAGTTTCTCAACTGTGTCTAGGGAGACGTCCTGAGAGTCTATTCTGTAAGCCTTCCGACAATTCTTTTTATAGTGTCCCGTCGAAAGTTACTACAGTGCAGTATGCATAAAAATTGCCGTGAAAGTGACTGTCGACAAATTACAGAATATACCCTCTGAAGGTGAAATTTCCTTGAAGTGTGGTCTGGGATTTGAACCCGTGACCCTGTGTTCTGTAGACGATCGTTTTACACCAACTGGATCCAATCGTAAACTACCTGGATAAAAGAGATTATTTGGAACAATAGTTTCAAAATTATTCTCGCTTAAATTGAAAGAGTTTTATAATTTTTCTGATTTTAAAAATGCAAAAATTTCCTTTCTAAGGGATGATTGCATATGTTTGATATGTTTATTATGGAACCCTATAATAGTTTAGGCACCATAACAACTGCCTAATTTCTAGAGTTATCTAGAAGAGTATTCTAGAATTTTCTAGAGTTAGAAATGCAATAGTGGTACGTATTCATATTCATCTAGATTCTGCTAGGTTAAGATAAAAATTATCCAGATACAGACAAATTTATAGGTGGAGTATCCCCATCTGATATTTCAAAACTGGAAGCTTTAGTGAGAGCTGTGACGCTCTGAGTTGAAGTTAATAAATTGCTAACCATCGTCAGTACGAGATGGCCATCCGGAAATCGAAAACATTAATTCAGGAAACTGGTTGCTTTAGTGGACAAGATTTGTGACTGTGTTGATCAGTAAAGTTCCAACTTTTGTCAGCGTCAGCATCCAGACGAAGTGGACCGAACTGCATCATACAACTTGGAACCACGAGGAACTGTCTAAGATTCAAAATTTGTTGCGCTCTTGAATAAGTTGTGTTCGTCTATGTTGGGCGCAAACTTACCGTATCAGTTCTCCTCCAAACCGACGGAGCAAAAACATGAAGTTTTCTTTTAAGTATCAACACTCGATTGATCGTGATTATTCTACCACAGAGTTGCGTAGTTTCCAGCATTTTGAATTAGGGATACTCAACCTATACACACAATAGTTGATAAATCATCAAGGTGTGTGTAGATATTTAAATAAAATTTGACAAATTTGACCACTGGCACAATATAAGAAAAGTGGTCCGACCGGTCGCGCAATTTGTAGTCTGAATCCATAAGTCAATAAATATACCGCCATAAAACTGGTCACAAATGTGCTGCTGGTGTTTTTGGCGATCGTAGCGACAATCTGGATGCTGCGGTCAAATGGACACACTTAATTCGAAACCGAAAACAATTCGACAAGTATTCAGGAAATGTGTTACTTAAATATTTACATATACAGTGATACCTCGGGCCATGAACGCCTCTAGTCACGAACAAATCGGGCCACGAACACAATTTCCGAACAAATTTTGAATCGACCCGCGTTGTTTGGCACCGTGATGTGGACATTTAAATGACAATGTGATGTTCCATTTTCGGAAATTATCCAACTAAGAAAAAGACAAATGTCTCTGGATCGTTGTTTTGTAAAAACGCCAGCCATCGAGACAGCAATCGAAACACTTACAAACTCGTGAAAACAAAACCAGAAATACCTACACACAGGGCCGGCGGAAGGCGGGTTCAGCGCGTTCCCAGAACCCGGCCCCGCGCTTTGAGGGGCCCCGTGCTTTGAGGGGCCCCGGGCTTTGAGGGGCCCCGCGCTTTGAGGGGCCCCGCGGTTTGCGAAAAGTATCCTATTAAAAGACACAAATTTGCATGACATTTATTTTATTTTTTTTAACGGTTTGTAATCTGGAGTTAAAAACAAATACTTAGTGCCGGCGCGAGGCATGTGCAGCCGCACATGGCCCCGCACATGAAAATGAGGACCTTTTTTTTTTTGCTCCTCACTTGGATCTGAACAGCAGACCCCGCGGTCAACAACAAGCCCCGCGCATGGAGATGAGGACCTTTTTTTTTGCTCCTGACTTGGATCTGAACAGCAGGCCCCGCGCATGGAGATGAGGACCTTTTTTTTTTGCTCCTCACTTGGATCTGAACAGCAGACCCCGCGGCTCTTCTCGCACATGGCCTCGCAAATCCTAGCGCCGGCCCTGCCTACACAATTGTCCGACGTTTTTATAGAATGGGACTCCCTTTCGCATGAGTAGTCTTCCTCTTCCTCCACCATCCTTCTCTACCATCTATATATCTGTACCAGTAACTATCAACCACAAAGGTAAAGTTAAAGTATTGTATGTTTTATATTATATATTTTTATCACACATAAATCCATAAAAAGTCAACAAACAATAGGTTTCTGGGGGCGGGCGAACGGATAAATTGTATTTACATTAATTTCAATAAGAAAAATTGTTTCGGTTCGCGAACATTTCGGCTCGCGAACGGAGTCAAAGAACGAATTAAGCTCGTGACCCGAGGTACCACTGTACTGTCTTCTTAATTCCATAATTGGGGCACATTTTATCTTATTTATTCCCGATTGCATAAAAACTAAATGTAATCTAAAATTCATTAAACGCATGGCGTTGTTTGGAAATTTTGTGTTTTACATCGAGTTTTAGCTTACATCTAGGTTTAAGACTTTTATGCAACTGGGCATTAGTGTGACACTTGAAATTTTACTCATATTTTTCAAATAAATGTCAAGCTGAACGCCATTTTACAGCACCCACAACATTAGTTTCCCCCGCCGCACTCCGCGGCAATTTACCTCGTCTATAGACAGAACTAACCTATAAACTCTTTGTTATTTATCCTGCCGAGTTTCTCAAATGCAAACACTTTCATTTGTGTATAGCAATGGTTGTCGCGATTATTTGGGCTTGTCGCTCGACTTATTCCAAATTGCGCCAGTAGTCAGACGATATATTTGTCATTAGATGTTGTCAATGAACATTCGATTGTTCATAAAATAATACTCCTAAAGTTAGCCCAATATTAAATATTTATAAATTCATTCTCAATGGCTTGATGTAAGTGTATGTGTAAATTTTGATGAATATGAAATGTTGTATGTATTCCAAAAATATGTAAAGAATATGTGTATGTGTAATTCCGTTTATAAACTTGTTATAAAAGTCAATTTTCGAACAATAAAGATTACAGAGTTCTTAATATAGCGAACATACATTCTTCTACTGAGTATATAGTTCCAAGAAAATAAAATCAAGAGATCAAATATTTATGGAATGTATTTCAGAATTTAAAATAACATAATATCAAATTTGAGTATAAAATTTTTGACGTAAAATCATTAAATTGGCACGTCAAAAATGTGTCACTACTACCTTTTTTACATCACCCTGTACAGGAATTTTTAAACCTGGTATAAAAGGGAGATTTTACGATTTTTAAGTGCTTCTAACACATGCACACGAATAGCATACAAGCAAAAAATTTGTGCCCTTTATGTGTAACAAATAGGTAACAAGGCGAAAAATAAACGCAACCCGCACTACTTACTTGTACTGCGGGTTATTTAAATGCGAATTATTCTATAAATTTAGGCTAGTTAGCGCCCTAACTAAAAGGTACATTATAACATTAAAAGCCTTGATACTTATAAAATTCTCTGTTAAATTCTAGAAAATGAGAGTCAGGTAACCATCTTGAATTTCTGAACACATCTGAGCCATACGTCATCGTTTTTTCTCTTTCAAACGTACATAAAATTTTAAAATTAAATTCATATTATACTCCGTTCAAACGTTAGAATGCAGTACAGAGCTAATGGAGTAGTTCTCTTTAATAGTCTGTAATGGGTTCTCCCAATGGCGTCGGTTCCGGCGTGTAAAACGCACTGATCTGTGAAGACGCGGTATTCTACAAATGAATATTCATTTTTGTTCGGCATTATATGATTTTTGTATAGAGATGCATTTAATTTCAAACAGTGGCGGATTAAGTAAGAGGCCTGAAGCACTTACAAATTCTAAGGCCACCAAAGTTACATCTCAGGAACTCACTATCAAATGCGGTGTACCCCAAGAGTCTATTCTTGGGCCTGTGCTATTTTTAAATACATTAATGTAAGGTGACCATATTTTTGAGTTCAAAATTCGGGACGGGAGCTTATTGACGTCGGGGGAGAGTGGGGACGTGCCAACCACTGGCATCACGCGGCTTTAGGCTTAAATTCAGGTTGTGATTCAGACGACGATGAGCAACGTTGTTTATAGATGGAGTGGACAAACGAAAAAGTGCTTAATTTGAGTGATTTATACCGGCATCGTCCTGTTTTGTGGGACTGTCATTTAAAGGACTATAAAAAAAGGACTATATCGTTAAAAGGTTTGCTTTGAAATCTTGAACATGTAACTTAACGAATGGTAGGAATCTTCTGTCGCCAGGAATCGCAAAGTAACCGCTAGACGTTCATGGACAGGAATAGCTCTTCTGAATGACGTATCTTCCTTATTGATATTTGCTGCAACCAAATTTAGAAGAACTTCAAAATCGCTACTTCTCATTCGAAAAAACTTTTTGAAACCACATCCTCTGTACTCGATATTCAATTCGTCCATATCGTCTAATACTAAATCCTTCATTAAATCACGTGCTTCATATCGTCATCTACTTTGAAGACTTGGACGTACCCAAAACCATCGTTTGGGCCGTTTGCGTATTTTTTCTGCACTGTCAAGTATGATAACAGCAGCTGAAGCAATTATTAAATCCTCCTTGGTGAATATTGTATGACTAAACTAAATGCCAACACAGATGTGGACGTTTTTACAGCCACTGGCTTTGCCAACTGGCCTTGCCAACTGGCAAACATCGGCATAGTGGGGATGCGCCTTTACGCAACACGTTTCTACAATGTTCTTCCCCAATCTGTCAAATGTTTGCCCACAAATAAATTAAATTTTGTAGTAAAGAAAACACTAAAAGAAAAAGCATTTTACAATTTCGAAGAATATTGGAATTGTGATTTTACATCTATTGGTTCTTTTCAATTTATCAAATCGTGTGTTGCAGTTGTATTCAGACATTCAAAATGTCTACCTGTCTCCCTTATTCGAGATGTTTATCAAATTATCTATATACATAAATTAAAAGATATTTTTATTCGTATGTTTCTGATTCTTGTTGTACTAATTTAAATCTACGCGGGCTTTTTACACAGATAGATCCATGACCTTCAAATGATATTCTCCCTTTCATTTGCAAATATCTTTTGATATATCTAGCGACTAGTTTCTGAGGTCTCTCCTGCCATTCATTTAATACTTCCTTAGGCGCCAGAACCTGAAATAGAATGGAATTTGCATTAATTATTTCACTTGAATAACATTGTAATGACGCGTAGGTATATTAAATCAATACTAAGACCTTGTACAGATGTTTAGGATAAATAAAAGAAATTTTCACCAATCTGATAATTTAATTAAGTTTTAAGATAGATAGTACCAGAACAGTGGTTCTCAATAAACTTTAGTTAGGTCCAGTGTCGGATAATGACCAACTGGGTCTGAACACGTGATGAGATTTTCAAAGAGAAAACACATAACTACGTCATAATCAACTAATTTTAGAGCTGTGAACGCAGCTTTAGATTGAAGATTTTACGATGCCATAAATGCCATGTCTATTTAGCTACGGTAGTCAATTTTATTTTTGGAAAAAATAAAAGACACTTCAGAAAAAGGTTCATAGAAATAGAAAAACAGTTATTGTTTATTATTCTATAGTCAAATGCTCAAGAAAAAAGCTTGAGAAAACTTATAGATAAAGTTTATCAAAAGGTCTATTAAAATTATTTTTCTGATATAAATGACAAATATTATAACAAAAAAAATATATATATATATATATATATATATATATATATATTAAGGCAACCCAATGTTATTTTTATGATATTTTTCATGATAGTACTTTTTTTAATTATCAGGCTTATTTTAAAAATTCGGAAAATTATATACAATAGACCATATTAGTAACTACGTCACAAAATGGGATTCAGTGCTGCCGTCTCGCGGTTGGATTCCTTTTATTTGAATTTAGCATGTTGTTTTTTTGTTAAATTGTATTTTGGAAATATAAATTAAGTTTTCAAAGTAAGAGAGTGCTTCATATCAAAACTACAAGTCAATATTTATTTATTAAAATTCTTATTTTATACATTATAATTTAATATGTCATTATTTTTGCAGAACAATATTATTTTGCAGGTTAATTTTGAAAAATTTACGTTAATAATCGTTATTATGGCAAGTAACATAGCAATAAGTGTGTGTGCCATATCTAAATGGTTTAAAGGAATAATATGTTGTTTTTAATTTTCCATTATTGTTTTTCATTTTCATTTGTCAAAAAACGAAAAAATTTGCAATTAATAATGTAGATGTAATTGTTACAATTCGGAGCAAAACAATACACCAATATGCATTCTAAAACAAAATATTAATGATTACTTAGTGTTAATTAAATAAATATTAAAGATATTCCGATTTTCATATTATTTAAAAACGTAACCTATAAATATATCTTCGAATCCTTATTTATATATTTATAAAATCATTATTCTATAATATAAAGTGTCTGGTCTGTATATATTAGTATATATTTATCAAAAATACATATTTTTTGCTCCAAAATTGAAAATATTTATAAAATTAAGGTAACAAAAGCAATGTCCCATGCATTTTAAACTTCAAAAGGACTCAGCTCTCAGATGGCAGCACATGTATGTGACGACACACTAATATGGTCTATTCATGTAATAATTACACTTGGTATAGATATGTACACATTTCTATTGTTTCAATTTGTAGTTGAATTTTTTCGTATTCTCATATTGTTTATTATGGCCTCTATATTATTTTCTCGCCGTACGCGTGCATGTTCGAGAGGGGGGGCTTATGCCCCCCCTCTGAATACGCCACTGTTGTTCAGTACAATTTATATCAGTACTTTTTGTGTGTAAAACTAATAAATTCAAAAATACCTAAGAAGATATTGATATTCACATTTATCTACAAAATAAAAACAAATACCGATTTTAAGAGCGCGATTGTCTCCAAAACTACTCTCTTTATTATACAGAGCGATCAAGAAATCTTGTCCGTTATGCAATACTTGCCAGAAACATTTAGTTATCAAACTTATTTCTAAGGACATGTACACATAGCCGTACATTCTATTTTTATTACCTTATACGAATTGATTATTAAATGAACACTATTTTTCTCTACACGCCAATGAGTTGACAATAGGTATTAAGTTAAGAAAACATATTTTCCTTGTTTCTCGGGTGAGTTCGGACAAACGATGTAATCTGATTGATTCATTATTAAATTGGGATTTTCAGCTGTGGATAGGATCACAGTTTTGATATTTTTAAACTCATTTACTGTTATGTAACTGACAAGAAATTATGTTCGCACGGTATTTCACGTTTGAGGTGTCATTTTAAAATTACATTCTGAAGGTTATACCGAAGTCAGATTTCCACTTTATCTTATCTGAATCGAGTAATTAGTTGTTTAAAACAGTTTTATCATTTGACTGGGCGAATATTTTAGTCGATGTGTCAGGGGGAAAAAGGATCAACGCTCTCCTTCATATAATTCGTTGGCGCATATTTGGAAAGTGATGTATTTTCACTTGAACAATAAATATGTCACTTTATCAAGAATAAGCAATCTTAAAAAAATGTTTATTTATACGAAAAAAAAAATGCCTGTATTGTTTACAATGAAGTAATTTATAAATTAACTACTGTTGTGGTTGACAAATTTTATCTTCAACTCCCCGAGCAGCGCCCTGTAATCTGCTGGTCCTGGGAGGGGCCCAGGCCCGTCGGCCCCCCCTTTGGCTGCGCCACTGTTTGTGGTTAACAAATTTTATCATCAACTCTCCGAGCAGCGCCGTGTAACCTGCTGGTCCTGGGAGGGCCCCCCCCCTTGGCTGCGCCACTGATACTAATACTAAATTAATACAGACGATTCCGCTTAATTGGACCACCGCTTAATTGGGGCAGCCGCTTATTTGGGCCAAATCTCAAAGAACAGAAACCAAACCAAGGTACCAACAGTAAATTTACATGTTTAATTGGGACAACATTCCGCTTAATTGGGACAGTAAATTTAAGATCACAGTACATATTATGTTACACATATTCTCAAGAAAAAATATGTACAAAGAATTTAATATTACAGCGTTATTTTATGCAGGAAGGAAATGAAGGGAGCCCTACATCCGCACTGAATATCTGTGCTGATTTTGTAGAAGTGAAATGTTACAAAAACAAAAGACAGACTACACTTGACGCATTTTTGCATTGAATGAAATTGTATGTACCTAAAGTCTGTTCCAAATGGTTAGGCGGAACTAGATTTTGCAGTCTAGTTACTTTCATCGTTTAAATCGTGTTTTTCGGCCGTTTTGTTTAAGCTTTGTAAATCATACTTACAATAAACATTTTTTGGTTAAGGTTAATATCATTTTAAAATGTCATTTTCTTTATATTTTGATTTTTTGTGTCTTTCTAAATACAAATTTCCCATTTATTTATTTATTTATTTTTCATTAAAATATGTAAAAAAAAATAATTTAATCTTGAAATATGTCATTCGTTTCCATGGTTTCATTGTTGGAATTTTAAATTTTGACATTCCAACGCGAAAAATGAAATAACCCAAGCAAGGTCACTTCTCGTGACAACCTAAAAGAACGAAATTCCCATTTATACAATGTTCCGTAACTGCACACCTAACTACCGCGGTCGCGGTTGCGGTAAAGTCGTGGTAAGTTGTGGTTACCCAGTGGTTACCTGAAAACACGTTTTAGTTACGGAACGGTAGTCACACCTCACAGTTGATAAAACAGACAACTGAACTGTCATTTTATGGACGTTATAGGTTATAGATATTCTCTTACAAACTTATTAATAAAAATATTTGTTTTATTAGTACTTGTTTACAATGGCACATTATATAAGAACATATATGATTTTTCCCGATATTATTTTTCACGACATCGATCAATATTACTAAAAATCAGTTACTTACACTCATTCTTACTGTTTTAATTATAGACTATAGTAAAATAATATTATAATTTACTACTTGCACTACAAAGAAACGATTAATTCCCTCTACTTAACTCTCGCCTTATTGTAATTGTTTAAAAATTCCCGCCTTTTGTAGTTTACATTAGATCTGAAGTTTGTAGTGGGAGGAAATAACCACACTAACCGCGATATTTCTACGGTTAGTTTGGTTACAAAAAAGTAACCAAAATTTTCAGTAACCGCGTTCCGAAACCTAACAATTTTCCTGAAAAGGTTAATGTCGTACACTTTCGGAACAGGAAACTTCAACCGCGGTTACTTACCGTCGAGTAATGGAACATTGTATTAGTTCCGCCTAACCGTTTGAAACAGACTGTATTTATTATTTTATTTTGGAATTTATTATTATTTTTTCTTAAAATTTTATATTTTTTGGTTATATGTAATTTATAGTTTTGTCCAAGAGTTTATAAAATAAAATTATTGAAAGAAAAATATGCATTGTTTAATTTTATGTGAAATTCGCTTAATTGGGCCAAAATGCCTAAGTCCCGATGTGTCTCAATTAAGCGGAATCGACTATAATTATATTTTCTAAATCCTTACCTGATCTCCAACTAATCTATCCAATAATGTGACGCAAACTATTGCAGTCCTAATGCCAGCATGGTGTGTTAATGAAGCAATGACTGTAGCCTCCATCTCAATATTTACGACACCGAATTTGTGTAATTTTTGCAAAAATTCTTGTTTATCAGTTTCATTATAGTCACAAAATGCTCCGTCCAATCGTCCTTGCCCTAAGAAAAAAACATGGTGTATTACGATCAATAATACTATACTGAAACTCCGTGTTTATGGAGCTGAAATGGAAAGTTATCTTCCAAGTAGAATAGGAGATATTTGACAAGAGGAAAGTAAATTAGGAAAATTCAGACATATTCATTTAAACACTAATTAATTTATAGGAGTGATTTTCACAGTAAATTCTTGTTAAGGGAAATTTTACTAAAAGTAAAATTCGTTTGTAAGAATCTGTTGAGGCTATGTTTAACTTTATAGCAGTGGTCTCCAACCTTTTATGGTAGAAGATTATTTTTTACCGACCGCCAACATATATAAGGTAGGTATTGTGATCATACCAATTTCGACGTTTCGAGATTTCGATGGATCTCCACGAATTGAGGTCCCTACATAACGTTTTGACTATTTTTAGCATGTCTGTCGGTCTGTCTGTCCGTCCGTCTGTCTGTCTGTCCGTCCGTCCGTCCGTCTGTCTGTCTGTGTACACGTGCAGAGCAAATTCGGCTGAAAGGATTTTTATGAAACTTCATATTTAAGCTTCTGCCATCAATGGCACGAGTTGATCAACTTTTGGTAAAAATCGGTTGACTAAAAATGGGAGTTTACTCGTGTCGATTTTAAGATTTTTGTGAATATTTCACAACAAAAAAATATTTCCAAAAAAATTATTGAACAAAAGTTGCTATGAAAGCAATAACTAATAACTTTTATTTGAGACGTTTTTTGATAAAACGAAAAATTTCGAATAATTTCTGTAACATTTTTCGAAAATTTTTCCAAGTCTCAATTTTTTCATATTTATATGTAACGTTTCTAGTGTGCTAGGTCCCACACTTTATCAAATATTTACCGGAGATTTGCCAACCACAGAGCGCACAATAACAGCCACCTATGCAGATGACACAGCAATTCTCTCTTCTGAATGTGACCCTAAGCAAGCAGTGCTAAATCTGCAAAGAGCCCTAAATCAAATGCAGACATGGCTAAAACTATGGAGGATCAAAGTGAACACCACTAAATCATGTCACATAACATTCACAACCAGACATGTGACATGCTCGCAAGTGACATTGAATAGTCAAGCTATACCTGAAACCGACTGTGTAAAATACCTTGGTATGCACCTGGACAGACGACTGACATGGAAAAAACATTTAATGACCAAACGTCAGCAACTCGACTTAAAAGTAAGGCAAATGAACTGGCTGCTAGGTCGAAAATCCAAACTGTCACTTCAGAACAAGCTGTATGTTTACAAGGCAATTTTAAAACCTGTCTGGACATACGGCATACAGCTGTGGGGCTGTGCCAAAAAATCGAATGTAAACATAATTCAACGTTTCCAAAGTAAAACTCTGAGAATGCTATGCAATGCTCCCTGGTACGTCAATAATAAATGTCTCCACAGGGACCTAAACATTCCCTGGGTCAGGGACGTTATAGCATCATATGCTACGAGACATTCCACACGCTTACAAATCCACCCAAACCAGCTAGTGCCAGATCTGCTAAACCCACATCAGCCAAGAAGACTTCACAGAAGGAAGCCAACAGACTTACCAGCTGACTCATGACATGTTAAAGTGTAGTGTAGTGTAGTGCACCGAAAAAAAAAAAAAAAACTAGCCAGGAGAATCACCACTGGGTGACTACTCCGCTCCAGACAATTATAGTCAACAAATTTACTTGTTGGCCTAAACATGGCCAGTTGTAAAATAATTTTGTAATAAAAAAAAAAAAAAATATGTAACGTTTCCATGGTCATGATAAATAATATCTCTTTTAGAAAATATTAGGTCAAGTTATTTCTACTCTGCTGCTAGAATGTAATTTATATAAGTACTTTATGATGGCGGTCTGTCCTGTGGTGGCCACAGCTGATTTTTTAAATAAAATTTGATCCAAGATTGACTTATGAAAACAGATCTTAAAAATAATGCCGGATAAACTTATTGTTAATTTACGTATTACTAATGTCCCGAATTGGCCGGGACAGTCCCGAATTTCCGCCTTGCGTCCCGAATTTTTTCAGAGGCAATATTAGTCCCGAATTCGGGTTTTTTGTCCCGAATTTTAGAAAAGGTACTTATTTTCAATATTTATTTTTAATTTATTTCAACTAATATTATTTTTACGAAACTGAAAAAAAATCTATTGAAAAGGTATTTTCCTTGATGAACAGCTTTTGGACAAGTGACAAAACTCCACTTGAAGTGGACACGTTAAAAGCAATATTACTGATTAAAGTAAATTATGAAGAAAACTGTGCAGATTTTTATAAAATGCTTCAAAGCAAAAAAGATCTACTCAAAACTTAAAACTGGTACGATATTTATTATTTTTATTTGGGGGAATGCTGTCTCATAAAGATACGGGGAACCAAAATAGGGTCTCACTTTTAACGCACGCGATAGGAAAAGTAGTAAATTTCCCTTTATCAAATACAATATCATCGAATTCAACTACTACTGTACTTAGGAAGGCGCGATCAGTGGTGGATCTAGCTTTTTGGGGGCCCAGGGCTTAAAAATACCAAGAGGCCCTACCCTCAATCAAAAAATTTAAAAAATAAAAGATTGTATTAAAGGTTAATTATTATTTATTACATTACCGAATACGCTATCTACGCTATACGCATCGCGTTTTAAAACACTCGTACGTAATCAGCTGTTTTTGTATACAATTTTGGATTGCTCAAAATAGATGATCGGATAAAAGTCAAAAATAAAAGAAAATAAGTAATTTATGAAATGTCTATTTTTTTAGTCCTATAAATATGATGGATTCAAGAACAATAAAATTTCGAATTAAACGATTCGATTCTCGATTTGAGAAAATTTAACAATGAGCAAAATTAATTAGCAGCGTTTCAATAATAACAACAATTAGTGATCGTATCTCATCTTACCTTAAAAAATCCAGAAAGGGATAAGAGAAAAGATCGAAACAAAAATATTACTTTAAAAAACAACATAAAAAATTAAAAACACAAAGTTGGTAATATTTATTAAAAATCATCATAAAGATAAAAATCGAGAAATTAAATTTAAGTTCTAATACTAATCTAAGAAAAATTAATTAAATTACTGGCACCCAGTAGAGATGGGTCGTTCATGAACGAACCGGCTCCCTGAGCCGGCTCAGTACACTGACCGAAGTGACACGGTTCACCAAATTGAAATGAGCCGGCTCACGGCTCACTGTATAGTTTCAAGTTTCAAGGATACGATTGGTCGGGTGATTGTGAGCAGTGACCGGAGTGATCCGGATCTGGATCGATGTCATGTTGAACTTCGCGAGAACCCGGGTTGTAATGTATTATCATAAAGTGTATTTTGTCATCAATTTGTAGGGCAGTTTATTTGAAACTAATAGGCTTAGTCTGTATTCTTACAACCGTACTATATAAAAATATTAAAAATATTACCCAAATCCCAGATGTCCGATTTATAAGGGCAATAAACATCGCCATAAACTTAACACATCTGGTTTAAAATACAGTAGCTACATAAAGTGAATTGTTTGTTTCAAAAATGTTAGATAAGATCCGGGGCTAAGCGACGTTCTACCTACGAACGAACGACCGCCCGTTCGACAACTGACTGACCTGTGTTCAGTTCAGATATTGCAAGAACCGGCTCTTAGCGACGTTCTACCTACAAACGAACGACCGACCGACCTGTGTCTCGGGAAAGTGTTTACCCGGCTCTTCATATAATGCAAGAACCGGCTCTAAGCGACGTACTACCTACGAAAGAACGAACGACCGACCTGTGTCTCGGAAACTGAACAACCTCCACTGATCCGGTTCCGCAAACTGAACCGAAATTCCCATCTCTATTCCAAACTTACAATCGTATTGAACGATGGGAGAACTGACGACTGACCGACCTGTTTCTCAGGGACAAGTTTACTTAACCGGATCACTGAGCCGGATCAAAGAGCCGGCTCAGCAAACTGAACGACCTGCACTGATCCGGTTCCGCAAACTGAGCCGAAATTCCCATCTCTAGCACCCAGCACCAAAATTAAATTAATAACTCTAATTAAAATAAACAAGTTTTAAGAATACCTGAACGTATGTTAGCGGTCAACTGAGAACTGAGATAGTCAAAATAATGCAATTTGAAGTAACAATTTTTGTTCACCTTTTGGCCAGTGTGGGTTGTGTTTAGCAAACATTATTAGAATAATTTTAACTAATGTTTTTGTTACTGATAGTTCCTTGAGGTGATAAAAATTAATCACGTTTTAATGTTGGATATTATTTTTTATTAGCTGGCGCTTCACTTATGTTGATTTTTAATAAATATTAGTAAATTTGTGTTTTTAATTTTTTTGTGTTGTTTTTTAAAGTAATATTTTTGTTTTGATCTTTTCTCTTATAAGCCGTGCTTGGTATAGAATATAATAGGTATATGTCCGAGAGGTTGGGGGCCCTTTGCGGATCGGGGGCCCAGGGCTTAAGCCCTATTAGCCCGTATGTAGATCCGCCACTGGGCGCGATCAATGGGCTGGAAACCACTGCTTTACATGGTCGACAAGATTAAATCTGGGGTTTGTTTTGTGTTTTTTTTTTTGCGTAACTTACCTTCATAGAAATCGTCCGCACACATTGTTTTGCCACTGACTGTATCATAAGGGTCCTCAGGATCAGACAATGCTTTTAATTCTCTTACTAATTTCTTGTCTAACTTCGCAGGACGACTGGTCAGCTTTCCTAATACAGGCTGAAATATTAAACCCTTTAGTGTCAAATACATGGTCTGAATTTCATTCTCTAATGACATTGTCTGAGTCAGACGTTAGAATTTTGCTTGGCCCAAAATTGAAGATGGCCCAAGATATCATCAGGCAAAAGATCTGATAAATTACAAAAGCAGGCGTCTATATAGAGTTAAGGGGAGGCAGAACAGTAAGTTTCTTATACAAAACAGATAAATTTAAATAAAATGAGGAACAAACCATACATAAAAATTTGCAGCGTATTTTTAACTAATAGGATATACAGAGTGTTTGAAACGGGG
Source organism: Liopterus haemorrhoidalis (assembly GCA_963971575.1). Classification (NCBI taxonomy): domain Eukaryota; kingdom Metazoa; phylum Arthropoda; class Insecta; order Coleoptera; family Dytiscidae; genus Liopterus; species Liopterus haemorrhoidalis. The sequence continues at coordinate 6,320,113 of OZ020615.1, forward strand.
CGCCCCGAAAATCTCCTTTATTTCTAAAGATACAAAAAATCTTCAGAACAAAAGTTAAACTAGACAAAAAGGCCCATCTAAAGGTTACTATAAGAATTCTGAGGCACTTCTGGTTTCACCGGAAATGATGTCAACTTTTGATCTAGCATAGGGAATCGATAATTTTATATTTTTTTCCTAAAAGTACATTAAATTAGCTTTATAATGACACCAAAAAGTCATATTTTTATGTTAACCATTTCAAAATGGCGACCATTTATTTACAAAATAGTAATCAACATAAGTTTTACAAAGTTGAACGTAGCAAGCTTTGAAAACAATAAAAAAAGAAACACAATATCTCTAAAATAAACTATTTGACTATTTAGAAAAAAAAAACTATTACTTTTTACAATTATTTTACAAAAAAAAAAAAAAAAAAATACAAATGTTCGATCAAACCACCATTATTGTCTACACATAATACTAGTAACTAATAACTAGTTATAACAGCTTATTTTAGAGATATTTTGTTTCTTTTTTTATTGTTTTCAAAGCTTGCTACGTTCAACTTTGTAAAACTTATGTTGATTATTATTGGTGTATTTATAAATAATTATAATACAAATAGAATATAGCTTTTTACCAATACAGTTAGAACTCGATATACGTCGGTTCGATGTACGCCGATTCACTTTACGCCTGCTCCGAATTAAGTATCATACGCCTGGGATTCCCCGATCTGATCGGGAAAGTACCGCGACAACTGTACTGGACGACGCTCAAGTATCATCGCGTATAAGTATCCTTCTACACGTCTGGCGTATATCTAGTTTAGTTATTCGCAATTAAATTAGTTTATTTATATAAAATAGGTGTTTTTTTTTGCATACGCATTTTTCTCGATCATATTGTATTTTTGACGAGGGTTTTGAACTATAAACAATTATCACCCATTTAGATACTTTTAACAAACTGTGTAGGAATTCCAAAATGTGTAAAAACGATAAATTTAAAAAAATACTATTTCGAATGGCTAAAACAACAGTTATGGGTAACAATTAATGTGATTATTGACATACTAAACATAAATAATTAGAACAGTGTAATGACAATAGATGATAGGAAAATATTTAAGTTTTGTAATTTTAGTATACTCTGCATAGTAATTTAGAATGTATTTTCTTACCAGTTCATAGACGCTCTTCATCATAGCGTTAACAGCATCATCGGATATAACAACAGTTCCACCCTCAAGTCCGATTCCTCCACAAGTTCCAATTCGGAAAAATATCGGATCGCGTACTCTAGCGTGGTACATAAGTTTAATTATTTCGTGAAGTAGAATTCCGACAGATGGCGACCCCATTCCATGCTGACAATAAAATATAATTAATTCACATGAAATATAAGACAGGAAAATAAATTGACTTTATTGAAAAAGTTAATTAAAAATGTTTAAAAAATTCAACTTGAAATAGGAGAAGAAATATAAAAATTATTAAATAATTAGCTGTGGGAGTATCTATAGATATTAGCGTTAATGCACTTAGCTACACCTCTCAAAATTTTAAAAAATATATTTATTTTCCCGTTAAATACATATTTGTTTATATTTATGCCGCGCTGTATTTTTTTGTACTCTTTATAGTTTTCCCATATGTGGGTCAAAAAGTAGTACAAGTATGCCAAATTTCAACTTTCTGTGTTCAGCCGTTTGGCTACAATTTCTACCGTACGGACAGATATACAGACACATGAGTGACGTTATAAGGGTTTTTTGGTGGGCATACCTACAAAATCCTAAAAATGTTGTTTTACGTATTACCCACAAACATAAGAGTTTTTCGAATACCATCTGTAGAATAGGGGATACGCATAAAATTTGTATTTCCTTAAAACTAAATTATTTTGATATGTTAATGTTAGTTATGTCACCTAACAAAACAAAAATTACATTTTAATTAATATTATAGCCAAATTTTTGAATTTTAATATTGTAAATTTGAAATAAGCCGACCACGGAGCGAAGGTTGCCGAGTAAAACGACTGAGTATGACGTCAAACGATAGGTGTTTCACATCACAGATACAGCTACAACATAATCTTTACACGTGTGTGTATTGTATTGTTCGAGAGTTTTGTATTTGTTTTTAAGCAATTTTTCACGCATTTATTATTAAAATGGCAGATAAAGATTTTGTTAGGGCTCAGAGTGATAATTTACCCAACATTGATGCATTTATGCTCATGGAATATATGAAAAATAATGAATGCTACAGTGCTGAGGAAATACGTGGTGTCAAAGTAATTTTTATTTTATATTCTATAACTTTATGTAAACAAACGCTGCAACTCTGTAAAATGTAAATATTTATGTAATTTAGATGTCAGAATTTTACTACATTGTTTACATGAAGTTACAAAACGTTAGAGGCATAATTGAAATACTGCAATATAAGTTATCTATTTTAATATAAAATTTAATTCGGTAAACATGTATAAATTGTTTTTATAGAATTAAACTTTATTTTAACTAAAATCACTCTAACTTTACATAACCTATGAAAGTTATAGAGTGAATTCAAATTGTAAAGAGCCAGTCTATTGCCTTGCGCAGTAAACCAAAATTCGTCCAGACGAGTCCAACTGCATATTGGAGGGGTGTATTTAAGTGATATTCTGTTTCATAGACGCATCATAGACGTACGTCTAACGCTGTTGTATGACATTTGTTAGTGTGTGATAATTTCTTATAATTCAGAAGTTTCTAGCTGTTGATTAGAAATAGCTTTTAAGAAAAGTTATTACTGTTTACTAATTGATTAATATTTAAGGTAAATATAGTTTCTATAATAAATAAAAGTTAGGTTATATAACAACAATCTAATTTTTTCGTTTTTTGTTACATTATAGTTACTTATTGTTTCACGGAACATGGAAAGCGAACCATCCAAAACTTTTGGTAAGAAGGGAAAGGTGATTCACAGCCAGGATCGAATATGTTTATAATATTATTTTGATATATTATTTGTAATATCATTTGGATAATTTTAATAAATTAAAGCAGGTTTTTTAATTTTGTTCTATAATTTTCAATTAACCCAGGATTTTTCTCATAAACGTCCTAAGAAAATTATACAGTAAGTATTATATTAATTTAATATTATAAATATACATGTTAATTGTAATTATAAATATACATACATTAAATATAAAGTAAATAATTTATGTTGAAATTATTTAAGTCATATACGACTTTTCATGAAGGTAAAATGTATTTTTTCTATAAAATAAATAGTGTCTCAATACGCCTTATAAATTTACAATGCATAATTGCCACGCCAATGTATTGTCAAGGTTGCGCATGATGACGTCAGAGCAGTGGCTCTTTACATTTTGAAACATCTCTACAAACAAATAAGTTCACAACAGACTATGTACGCCGGTAAGCTAGTAGTGTCATACGTCAGTTAGAAGGGGTATGACGTCACACGTCGTTTTCGCGCGCTACATACATTTATGATTTTTTTAAGCCTTCAAATTACAAAAAAAAATAAATAAAAACTGTTTTTTATGTTTATATGCAACAAGAGGAATATAATAAAAAATAAAAAAAAATCATGCCTATCCCCTATTGGTGTCTTTGTCACAAAATTGTTATAAAATTATTTACATTAAGTTCCAACTATTTAAAAACATTTCCAGCCACCAGGATAATTCATGAGACGACACAGGTTTGCAGAAGCGATGTTGGAATTGCTAATGGACGATATCGTTTTGATCACGAGTGACGAGGCCCACTTTCATTTATCGGGGATGGTAAAGTCGGTTTACGATAAGTATGAGATGACATCACACTTGGTTAATTTAAGTACCAACGTTATGATATGTTTTAATCAGCATCAATCCATAACTCAGTTAGTACATTTATTTTTTTAATGTTGGTACATTTTTTCAATGTTGCCGGTTTGAAATTGGATTGTTCAATCGTTATTTGTCAGTTGTCAGGTTGACATTTAGGTGTTTAGAATTTAGTGAGGATAATTTTATTTTTTTTAAATTTTATTGTAATAAAAATGCTCAAAGCTCTTAGTAACCGTGCTCCAAGGATGGTTTTGTCTCTTATTATTATTAAGTAAAAAGGCTGATATTCAACATGGCTGCGGGATAATGAAATAAATTTCGATATCAGTATGCTAAAAGCAGAATTACTAAATTTAGTGAAAATGTAAGAAATTTTTCTATATTTAGTAGAAAATTTGTTTTTTTGTAATGTACTTTTTGTATATGCCACTTATTTTTTAAGGTACAAACCTCCGCCTATATATATTGTTGACAAAATGTACTTTTATCTGTATATTGTGCTTGTATATTTTAAAAGGTTTTATAATTTGTAATGTAAGTGAACAAAAACAATATTTAATTTTGTATCTTGGTCGATAAACAAATATTATATATGATTAATAAAATATGTTCTATTTACATTTGTTACGTTCTTTTTTTTGTAATTTTAACCTACAGGTCTGTTACGTAGAACGGTTTATTATTATCAGATGCAAACGAAAAGTAATTTTAGCGTACTCATGAAATTTACACTTGCAGCTAGCGGCAATAAACTGTTCGACTGGAAATAATATTTTAATATTCATTATCCGAAACAAAATTGTATCTAACATCTGAAATTCAAAAATTTCTATTCGAATAATAAAAAATTTGACTCTTTATCATTGCTTTCCGATATCATTTAGTGAGTTCAGGAAGCAAGCTCAGAGCGTTCGAGAAAAGGTCTAAAAGCATTTATTCGAGCGGTCTGTAGTTAAACAGTGTGACTCGGAACACTCCGCGTTTGCTTCCCGAACCCGCTGTGTCAATGTAACACCAGGCGAAAAATCAAAGTAAATAGTATAAAAAGTATTAAAAGAACACGACACATTTCTAAAAACAAATATTTCTGATGATTCTTATACACTGAAATTTATTTATTTTTTTTTTTTTTAATACTACATTACACACTTAATATAATATAAACCATAAATTTCGCGACAAATCGATTAGAAAGAGCTGCTGTGCATCACAATTTACATTAATTCCTTTCCTCCATAGGAAATATAGGTTTTCAATATACTTTTAGAAGTTGTTCGATATAACGAATTGGCAACAAGGTGAGTTTTTCAACTGTGAAGTTATTTTATAGTTACGATAAATGGACTTTAAACAAACAGAACTTTCGGTACTGGGCAACCGAAAACCCGCAACAACTGCATCAGAATCCTCTGCACAGCGAGAAATTCAAAGGATTCCACGTGCCATGCTTGAATGCTTCGACAAAAATGGACACCACCTAACTGATGCGATTTTTCTAAGTTGATTATTTTTTCGAAAATAAATGTGTATTTTTGCAAATAGCAATGTACCAGTTATGTATAAAAACAATAAATTTTGAAATTGGTTCGAAATTAAATGTGTGACACTCTTCTCATCAACATCCACCGTCGTACAACCTCTTTGCAGCAGCTCTTCAATTACGTTAAGAAAAAAATAAAATGCAGGTTTCAGTTAAATTTTGAACCTCCCTCATAAAGACAAATTCTCCACGAGAATTAGTTTTTGACATTGAGAGCTCGTCATAATGGGTGCGTTTTGTTGTGCCAATTCTGGTTTCGGTTTAATCAGAATACGCGTTTTCTTGCGACAATATTCTCGTTCTATTCATTCGATGACTCGAGGTCGAACGACTAGAATGAATAAGTGTGGTGGGGATGAAAAATATGTATTTGAATGCAGTTGTTTTCATTTGGTTTTTAAATGTTTTAGAATTAAATCTTGCTTCAAAATTAAAACTGCTTCAAAATTATTTTTACTTTTAGCTATTTTCTCATTTTGTGTCCTAAAATAATATAAAATAATATACCTATATGATTTTAATATAGTATTGTTAAATCTAAACTTAAAATGTATTTATAATTCAATTATTCGTTCTAAAACATTACGTTCTAGAAGATTTGCTTCAAATATAAAGTTTTCTTATTCTGAATTTATTATTTAGATTATCCATTTAGGTGAAATATGTTCGTTATTTGTTCTACAACCATATGACTTAACCTCCATGTAAATGGGTGCGTTTTGTTGTGCCAATTCTGGTTTCGGTTTAATCAGAATACGCGTTTTGTTGCGACTGTATTCTCATTCTAGTCATTCTAATCATTCAATGACTCGAGGTCGAACGACTGGAATGAAAAAGTGTGGTGGGGATGAAAAGTAATATGTATTTGAATGCAGTGGTTTTCATTTGGTTTTTAAATGTATTAGAATTAAATCTTGGTATTACTGCTTCAAAATAATTTTTATTTTTAGGTATTTTCTCATTATGTGTCCTAAAATAAATATATACCTATATTATTTTAATACAGTATTGTTAAATCTAAACTTAAAATGCATGTACAATTCAATTACTCGTTCTAAAACATTACGTTCTAGAATATTTGCTTCAAATATAAAGTTTTCTTATTCTGAATTTATTATTTAGATTATCCATTTAGGTGAAATATGTTCGTTATTTGTTCTAAGTATAACCATATGACTTAACCTCCATGCAAATGTCATTCCATGTTTACTTCACGATCAAAATTGTCGTTTTCTTGCGCATCAATTCTAGTACTTCTAACCAGCCACCAACAAAACGCACCCAATGTCATTCCATGTTTACTTCACGATCAACATTGTCGTTTTCTTGCGCATCAATTCTAGTACTTCTAACCAGCTACCAACAAAACGCACCCAATGTCGCTTGTGGGCGTGATACTGTACAGTGACTGTATAAAGACAGTGTGGCCATATGAACTGTAGCCGCCATGTTTATTCCAGGTTTGTATTGGGTTATCACGGATTCTTTAATATCTCTTCGGGTCGATGGGATATCGACTTAGTTTTTGCTTACAAAGATTACACATACATATGCCGAAAAACTTATTTCAGGATTTTGTCCTAATCAACCCCTAAAGGGGTGAATCTACAAACGGGGTGAATTTTACATCCCGTCGTATTTCCTGTGTTTGTTGAGTTATAAGGTTTCTTTTTGGCACATAGGTGTCTTTTTATAATATCTCGAAATGGTTTTGACAGTTTTTTAAAATTTCACCCCTAAAGGGTGAAAAGGGGTAATATGTGATTTCAAGGATTCTTTAATATCTCTTAGGACCAATAAGATATCGACTTGCTTTTTGCTTACAAAAAATATCCATACAAAACCGAAAAACTAATTCCAGCATTTTGTCCTTATCAACCCCTAAAGGGGTGAATCTACAATTGGGGCGAATTATACATCCCGCCGTATTTCCTGTGATTGTTGAGATGTGACATTACTGTTTGGCACATAGGTGTATTTTTAAAATATTTCTAAATGGTTTTGACAGTTTTTTTAAATTTCAGCCCCAAAGGGTGAAAAAGGGTGACATGTGATTTCAAGGATTCCTTAATATTTCTTAGGACCAATAAGATATCAACTTAGTTTTTGCTTACGAAGATTACCCATACAAATGCCGAAAAACTTATTTCAGGATTTTGCCCTAATCAACCCCTAAAGGGGTGAATCTACAATCGGGGTGAATTTTACATCCCGTCATATTTCCTGTGTTTGTTGAGTTCTAAGGTTTCTTTTTGGCACATAGGTGTCTTTTTATAATATCTCGAAATGGTTTTGACAGTTTTTTAAAATTTCACCCCTAAAGGGTGAAAAGGGGTAATATGTGATTTCAAGGATTCTTTAATATCTCTTAGGACCAATAAGATATCCACTTGCTTTTTGCTTACAAAAAATACCCATACAAAACCGAAAAACTAATTCCAGCATTTTGTCCTTATCAACCCCTAAAGGGGTGAATCTACAATTGGGGCGAATTATACATCCCGTCGTATTTCCTGTGATTGTTGAGATGTGACATTACTGTTTGGCACATAGGTGTATTTTTAAAATATTTCGAAATGGTTTTGACAGTTTTTTTAAATTTCACCCCTAAAGGGTGAAAAGGGGTAATATGTGATTTCAAGGATTCTTTAATATCTCTTAGGACCAATAAGATATCGACTTGCTTTTTGCTTACAAAAATTACCCATACAAATACCGAAAAACTAATTTCAGGATTTTGTTCTTATCAACCCCTAAAGGGGTGAATCTACAATTGGGGTGAATTATACATCCCGTCGTATTTTCTGTGATTGTTGAGATGTAACATTACTTTTTGGCACATAGGTGTATTTTTAAAATATTTCGAAATGACAGTTTTATAAATTTCAGCCCCAAAGGGGGAAAAAGGGTGACATGTGATTTCAAGGATTTCTTAATATCTCTTAGGACCAATAAGATACCGACTTGGTTTTTGCTTAGAAAGATTACTCATACAAATGCCGAAAAACTTATTTCAGGATTTTGCCTAATCAACCCCTGAAGGTGTGAATCTACAAACGGGGTGAATTATACATCCCGTCGTATTTCCTGTCTTTGTTGTGTTATACAATTTCTTTTTTGCACAAATGTGTCTTTTTAAAATATCTCGAAATAGTATTGAAAAACGCATGTTTATATAAAAAAAAAATAGGATATTTTCATATTAAAAAAGAATAAGCAGAACATGTTATATACCCTGACTTCAAAAAGAAATTACATAAGAGTTGGCTATGGAAAAATAAAATAATGTATACTACAAGCTTTATGTAACAATAAATAACTTATGACAACAAGAGTGATTTAATTAATTCAGACAGTAAATTAATTCTAAAGCTTTCTGTTGACATTACTTTTATTTTCCATAGCCAACCCTTATGCAATTTCTTTTTGAACTCATGGTATAAATGATATATTAATAAAGAAAACTGATGTATATATTATCAATTATGCATTTATTCAACTAAAATTATGGTCAGGTGAAAAATAAAATGAAATCAGTATGGAATAACATTAAAATTAATGAAAGTAAATACTTCTTATAATTGTGAAACCATCCATTGATTTACTGGCATAATGTTTTTTTATGTTCATTTAGCCTTTTTTTTCCCAGCAATTTTAAACCTAAACATAACAAATCGTTTCATTATTTTTAATTTTAATTTGTGACATTTTAAAATATGTGCACAGTTTACATTATCTACATTACTCATTACTCATCACAAACACAACAATATTCACTATTAAACGTCTAAATATACGTATATTATTTGAAAATATCACTTAAATCTGTTGAAACACAAGCTAAACACATGTAAACCATATATAATCTGTAACAAAGTTGGAAGAAATATGGCGGACTTCAGCTCGACCAATAGAAAATGAGACCATCGTATGGCCACACTGTCTTTATATAGTCACTGTATGATACTGTGCGCAATTTCTAAATCGTAACACTCATCCCTTTTGTAATCTCTCGCTAAATATTTAACATCTTAATCCAAGAATTATAATATAAACAATTTGTGTATAATCAATTTTAATCTCAATTTAGCTGACATTAACGAAAAGTAAATTTAGCACACATTTCTGAAGATAAGGTCTATCTTTATGGTTGTAATTCCAAATGTTAAGCATTTTATGACGTCACGATTTGCAGATTATGCAAATTTTATGTTTCACACCGTTGATACAATACAATGAATGGGGAAAAAGTCTCGTTCCCATTTATAGAATCACGTATCAATGTAAAAAAATATGTAAATACCAGCATAACCACTGAGTTAAACGGTCAATTGCCTTCGCGATTATTTGAGGAGTGTTCATACAAAAAAATTGATGTGAAGTGTGAATTTTCACACATTTCAGGGTTTCGCAGATATTTAGTAACTGAATGATGATTATTTGGGATACCAAAACAAATTTAATGTCAAAATATTTTTTTATGAATTTTAATTCGAATGCCTAATACCATTATTTAAGTTTCTAAATATGTGCAGTATTTTTTTTTTATATAGCAAGGTTCATTAAGATTTTGAAAATTGCGCCTATGGCTTCCATTGGTTGCTTAAATCATAAGCCCCGCCCTCTGATTTCGTATACATTCAAACAGAGAATTAAATTATAATTTCAACACTTCCCACTGGTTATTAAATTTACGCTTTTAAAAATTAAATGCCACATTTACCAAAATATCACTAGAATTTTGACAAAATAATTTAAACAAAATAAAAATGCAAAAAAAACAGAAAAATTAAAATTGACATGAATCGAACTCTAGTTTGCAAATTACAAAGCAACGACGAAATGCACTACGCTACGAGCGCTTACTGGTCTACTGTGTTACATAGCGAATTAAATATTTAACATATTTTAGTTAAAAACACAAAAAATGCGTTATTTTCCGAAAACATAATCTGATCAAAAATTCCTGTTGTACTGTTCCGGTTCACACCAATGTACATTACTTAGAATTTTTTTAGATTTTTAGTTTAAACCATCTGGGCTATATGGTGTGGGACAAATTTTTTTTAGCAAATATCGCGTAAAAATAATTCATTTTGCAAAAATAAAATTTTTATCGTTAATAATAATAGTAATAATAATAATAATATATTTATTGACTAAATTACAATTCACGTACTAAGGGCTTTCATTTGATACCCTACTCCGAATTATAAAAATATATATTTTTTTTCGATGAGCACATATTTGTTTATATTTTTATGGGGATATGTTTTTTAGATGTTTTAGTATTTTTCCTATGTGCGGGTCAAAGAGTTGTATAAGCATGCCAAATTTCAACTCTAGGTTTAGCCGTTTGGCTACAATTTTTACCGAACAGACAGACAGACAGACAGACCCTGGCAAAAAAGGACAGATATTTTAGCTATAGCTTCATTTTGGCATCTGAATTTCAAATAAGTTAAGCCACTGTTTGTAAAATTAAAAGTTTCTTTTTAAAACATTTTCATTCACTCGCCGTCTGTTCTTTGTAAAATATTATTTTTCAGAAAGCTTTTGAAATTAGAATAATGATCGTACGTGAGTCCTCAGGCTTTAAACTTTAATATATAAAGCTTAATTTTACGTTGGAAAGAAAGTAATTATAAAAGTGTGAACGACTTTGAAATAAATTATACAGAAAATTATAAAATATAGAGATAAAAATGTGCTCACAGATATGTCCAGGGGCGGTCATAGGAAACGCGAAGCCCTATTAAAAGTATTATTTGCGAGAATCTGATAACGTTACTGAATTTATTTACGTGAATTTTTACCTTTATTATTTTTTAGGGTTGGCAATTATTTGTTGGCATGACCACCAAGAACCCTTCTAACGTCACTCATGTGTCTGTCTGTCTGTTTGTCTGTACGGTAGAAATTGTAGCAAAACGGCTAAATACAGAAACTTGAAATTTGGCATGCTTATACAACTCTTTTAGCCACATATAAGAAAAATACTGAGAGTTCAATAGAACACGAGATGGCTGTAAACAAGTATGTATTTATGAAAATATAAATATTATTTAAAAATTTCGTGTGGCATATCAAATGAAACCTCTTAATGCGTGGATTAATAAACTAGTTTTTTTTTTTTTTTTTTAATTAATAGTTTTTATGGAATTTTCGCTAAAAATATGTAAAAAGACTTTTATCCCCTAAAATATCTCCAAGAGGGGTTGAAACTATAGGTAATGTACGTTGATCTGAGCCGGAAACGTAAAGGAGGAATTTTTGATCAAATTGAGTTTTTGAAAAATATTGCAGTTTGACAAAATTAATTATTTTTTTAAGTCATGGCTAAATTATGGCTAATAATGCGATGGATTTGTTTTATTGCTAAGGTTTATTGCTTTTTTGTAAGACTAAAGTTTCTGATATTGAAAACATATGAAGTGTAACAGGACTATATTTTGCCGCGAAAGCCATCTCTACTTCACGTGATCTACGTCAGTAGTATCCCTCCACCAATGCGACTTAAGAATCACAGTTGGGCGTTCGCAGACACTGCATCACTTTATAACCAAAATTGTTATTTAGTTAAATCTAAATCAATATATATTTATCATTTTCTGTAATTTGTATATGGTCGTATAATAAAATGAATTTAAATCTTTATAAAGAACGTACGAGGGTGGATCAATAAGTATCCGTGTTTGAAGACAGGTGGCGTTGCAGATGGAAGTTGGCATTACCATCGTGTTCTGCCATCTGTCAAATGACACCATACTAAATTTCAGACTGATTCATAGGTTAGTTTTTATTTGACAGCTAGTTGTATCACACGTGTTTCGTGTTTCTCGATAAAATGGAAAAGAAGCAACATCGATCCGTAAATCGCTTTTTATTAAAACATGCGAAGAAATAAAAGCGAAGTTGGATGCTGTCTATGGGACTCTTCACCATCTATGACAACCGTGAGGTACTGGTTCAACGAATTTAAACGTGGTCGCACATCTGTTTTTGATGAGGAGCGGCCAGGCTGCCCTGCAGACGTGATTACCGAGGAAATCGTTAAAAAGATCCACGACATGATTCTTGCTAATCGTCGAAATAAAGTGCGCGAAGTAGCAGAGGCCGTAGGTTTGTCGTACGGAACGGCAATCAATATTTTACATGATAAGTATGAAAAAAGTGTCGGCCCGATGGGTGCCGCGATTGCTCACGGTGGACAACTGCGGATACGGCTGTCAATGTCCAAGCAGTGTTTGGACCTCTTTAACCGAGATTCGCAGGAGTTTTTGCGTCGAGTCGTCACCGTTGATGAAACCTGGATACATTATTATACGCCAGAGACCAAACGACAGTCAAAACAATGGTTTTTTTCGGGTAAATCTGCTCCGAAGAAGATAAGACGGTCCTATCGGCCGGAAAGGTCATAGCCACGATTTTTTGGGATTCTAAGGGAATAATCATGAACTTTTTGCAGAAAGGAAAAACGATCACGGGACATTACTACAGTGAATTGTTGGACCGATTCGATAAGAAATTGAAGGAGACATGGCCTCATTTGTCTAAAAAAAAGGTGCTGTTCCACCATGATAACTCACCAGCACATTCATTCGGAATTGTCGCGGCCAAATTGCATGAACTGCGCTACGAAATGCTGCCGCACCCACCATACTCGCCCGATCTGGCTCTCTGCGACTTTCTTCTGTTCCCCAACATGAAAATATGGCTCGGGGGATTTTTTTTAGCTCAAACGAGGAGGTTATCGCTTAGACAGAAGCGTATTTTAAAGAGTTTGACAAATCGTATTTGTTGGAGGTGTTAAAGAAATGGCAGAAACGTTGGAAAAAATGTATCTACTTAATAGGAGATTACGTTGAAAAAAAAAAAGTGAAAAACTTGCGTCTTCATTTCTAGCACGGGTACTTATTGATCCACCCTTGTATATTTAATATGAACCCGCTATAGAAGCTATTTATCAATATATTCTTATTAATTTAATGAAGACTTAAATTCGTAGTAAATGACGTAAAAATCGCTAGGATTTTTTAATTTATTTTTTCTTACGACAGAATATTCGAAAATTATTTAAATTTAGTTTAAACAAATTAAATGGAAGCTCTTGTATTCAAATATCGAATAAAAATGATTATCAAAAATCTGCTGATTTTGATGTGATTATTGAATTTTTTTCTCAGACATCCAGCATTCTGTTGACTTCTTACACATATTAAATACCTACAAAACCCTGAAATGTGTGAAAATTCACACTTCACATCAATTATTTAAGACTGCAATATGAAGGTTGTGTTATTATAATTACGCCGATGTCATGTCTGCAAAGTCATTAATTACTTCTATAATACACTAAAATTAAAGAAAACAATTTTATTGCAATTGTTATCTTTCATCATCTATAAATGCTAAATTATAGTACAAAAAGTAAGCTAGAATCTACGTGTAATATCGCTGGTGACCTGGCAATACCTCTTATCTACAATTTTTAGCGAAAATAAGTTCTTGGTTTGCATTGTAACCAGGGTTGCCAGACGTCCCGAATTTCGCGGGACGTCCCGCTTTTTGAACAGAAATAGATTGTCTCGCGCGGGACAGCTAAAATCACGAATTAATCAATTATTTTTTGTCTTGTTCATCACTTGGGAGTGAGGACCTTTTTTTTGCTCATCAGTTCTATTTTGGGAGGGAACACCTTTTTTTTTGCTCATCACTTCTATTTTGGGAGTGAGGTCCTTTTTTTTTGCTCGTCACTACTATTTTTGGAGAGAGTCTTTTTATAAACATTTTTAAATATTTTGAACTGTACATTTTATTAGGTTGTCCCGGTTTTTACGCCTTAATCCCGACTTTTTTATACTTATTTGGTAAAAATCCCGATTTGGTAAAATAATAATCTGGCAACCCTGATTGTAACCCACGTATTAGTGCACAAGTTGTGACAATATTTCTTAAACAAGAAAAATATTTAAGGTCTAAACTTCGTAGAAAGCATTACCATTTATCTTAAACTACGCAAAAACGGCTGACATAAAGCAGTTTTTTACCTCTCCTTTAAATTTCTATTCATGCAGATAGGAGGTATTGCCAGGTCACCCGCGATATAGAACTCAATATCGAATAAAAAATACTAAGGTCTTTCAGCCCACATTGTGTTGTTCCAGGATTAACACACAACACAAGAACACACAAAACATAAGAACACACAGAACACAATGACATACAAACAAGGAGTATCATTTATAGTTTGAAAATTTACTTACCGAAACCGCTAATACAGGTCCAACTTTATACATGGAATAGCGATAGGAGTACTGGGAAATATCCTGTAGCTGAGTTCCAGTGGGAAGTTTATGTCCGATTTCAGCCATGATGTAATTTGCGAAAACTTCCATTCTTTTTGGTGTTCCTCCCATACACACAAACTGGAACAAAATACAACTTAATGATGTGAAAGTTTTACTAGTTTTGAACTTGGTAAATTTGAGATTAGTTTAGTACAGTAGCGTACTGAAATCGTCAGAAATAGATTCATTTAAAGCAGTGGTACCAGGCGCACTCCCATGGGGGACTCAGGGCACTACTGTATTCGCAAAATCACCAAATTTATACTGTACATATATCGTAAAAACTAAAGGAGTATACGATACTGAATAACCTCCACTTAACGCAGAGAAATTTGAAGAATCAGAGGGTATACCCTATTCATTCGAAACAAAGCAGAAGGTATACGCCGTATACCGTCGTGTACTCTCCACTACAGACTTGAATCAAGGTCTTGTGCCCCCCCAATTCGAATTCGTATATCATTATACATAATGTTGTTTTCTAAATTTATTAGATTAAAATATCACTGACATGTTTTTCAAACTTTTTTTAAGTTAATTTCCTGTGGTAATTCTGTCTGTTTTCTACAAAGCGTGTAATTGTTTCATTCTACTTGAGTTGTCTTGTTCTTGTACTAATTAGGATCTTCGTTTAATTAAAACTATAATTGTAACGGTTAAAGTTGCAAATAAAAATACCGCAAAGAAGTTAATTTCCTAAGAAAATAAAAGTTTCAATGAATTTAAAAATGTGGTACTTAGGTACTATTTTTGTACTACTTTTAACTTATTTTTAAGTACTTGTGTCTCAAATTATGGTATACATAACTATTATAGGTATATATTTTTTTAATGTTTATTTATTTAAATTCAGTTTAAGGGCCGGTCTTTCCACCTTCAGATAAAGTTATTCCTACGAATAAACTATGCTATCTGGCAGATAATTTATTCGGTAGTCAAAGTAGCGAATGAGTAACAAATAAGTGCTGTCACTGTCAAAAAGTTAGAAATTAAATGATTCCTTGGATCAATAAATTGCAAAATGGACTTGAAAAAATATAATTTATTTGAATTTTATTAATTGTAGAAATAATGCCTTAACTCCAAAATAACAGTGCACCAGTCCACGGTGAGAAAAAATATGAAAAAAGTATCTCGTGCAATATCCAGCTTATGCCTGATTTCATGTGTATGCCTTGTACAGAAAATTAAATACACAAATTTCAACGAGATTTTACGAAATTGCCCGCTATCTACGAGTGGTTGCAGCCTGGGATGAAATGATAGTGAAACTGCTTTCTTCTGTGAAAAAAAGGCTGAAGTAAACGGTGTCGATAAGGATATTTTATATTAAACGTTAGCCGGGATCCACGCCTTACAATACAATGTTTAATAATTCTAATATTCGCTTCGAATTTGAGCAATAAGATTATAATTGGTATAGTAGCAACTGCAGTATTACGCAACTTTAACGTTACAAAGGTGGATATGAAGAACCACCCACAAAAGATCAGTACTATGTCGGTGACTGAAGAAACTGATAACTTAGAAGAAATGAAAATGAAAGAATACTCCGTGATTTAATTTTTTATTTTCAAATTTATTATAATTTATTTTGTATTTACATCAATCATAATAAAATTAAAAAATTAGAACAATTATTATTAATATCTACTATCTATTTTTCATTCCCCCAATTTTATTACATGCTTACGGCATTAATACTTGCTAAAATCTTGTATAATGCATACATAAATTTAATTTTGTCAATGACAATAACCAAAAAAACGGCTCGACAGCTGTCGGTTTACCAATTTATTTATTTATTTCCATAGAGAAACAAAACTAATTCCTTCTCAGCGCCTATTTCAGTTACACATTCAGCGTTACCAATCTGAGGATTTAATATGTCGGTCTCATTTTCGTCAGATAACTATCTGACAGATATATTTGAATTGAAAGACGGGATGACATTTATCCAACAGATAAAGTATCAGATAACTTTATCTATCAGATTGTTACCCAGAAGTTTATCAGAAGGTGGAAAGACCGCCCTAAATGTTATAAATTTAATTAAATTTGACTTCTACTATATTTAAACTTTAATATAATACTTTTTTATTTAATCTTTTTCTTTTTCCTCCGGTGTCCCTCTCTTTCTTCCTTTTCTCATTCCGGCTTCTCTCCGATTTCTCACCTCCAGTTCTCTCGCCCATCTTTCTCCCTTGCCTAACTCTCCTTTATCTCTTCCTTTATCTCTTCCTCCCAGACTACCATCTCTCTGTATCTCCGTGCCGCGTCCGCTTGTGAATCTCACATTAACTAGGTTTGACAAAGATACTACGTTGCCTATCGAATACCAACATGAGTTACAAAGAACACTGATCCCTAGGTTCGAGGATACTGTCATTTTTACTGACAGATCAAAATCCGGAACCAGGGTTTGGTGTGCGTTCGTTGACTCGAACACACGTCAACAGTTTCAATATCGTCTGCACTCCATAACGAGTGTGTACACTGCTGAGCTGTATACAATTTTCAAGGCCCTGTGTTTTGTTTCGTCAGAGCAAAGTCGACCAACTGTTATCTGGACGGACTCGCTGAGCGCTCTGAACAGTATCCAAGATCCAGATCCAGTGCATCCTCTTGTACTAAAAATCCGGTTGCTACTCCACAATCTGAATGCTCAGAATGTGAGGGTAGAACTGTTTTGGATACCGGGACATGTTGGTATTAAAGGTAATGAAGCGGCAGATGCAGCTGCAAAAGCCGCCTCCTACAGACCTATGATTGAAGTGACTTTCATATTTCCAGATGACGCAAAGAGTCATCTGAAACATCTTATTTTAGCCATGCGGCAACATGAGTGGGGCAGCATACAGAACGTTAAGTTGAGATTAAGGGAGACGTTAAACCATGGAGTTCTTCCTGCAGGATTAACCACAGGTAGGAAACTACCATCACATGCCTACGTATAGGCCACTGTTGGTGGACCCAAGGACACCTTCTTCGAGTTGAAGACTCCCCTGTCTGTGAGACGTGTAACAAAAATGTGTCTGTGTTACACTTTTTAACTGAGTGTACAGTTCGAGGATATCAGGGAGAGGTTAGGCCTGTGGTATGACCAGTCAGTTGCTTTAGGTGACGACAGAGTACTCATGTACAGGTTGATACTCTTCCTGAGCGAATCGAACTTACTGTTTTATTTGTGATGTCTTGCACCTAATTTTAATGTGTTTTATTATTAACCTGTGATATTCGATGGCAATTGGACCCTTTACAGCCTCTTAACATCACCCTGCGTATGTTCTATTTTCGAACACACCTTTTTATTATTTATTTATATTTGTTCGTGCAAGATTTCTTTTACTGAGTATGCGTATTTTTAATGATTTTATTTATTGTCATTTATTGTTTTTAATATGTAGTCTAGTTATTTAGTTGGGCTGCGTTAGGCGCAAATAGCCTTTGTTGCTGTGTGCCAAATTTATTTAACTAACTAACTAACTCTCTGCAGCTAAAAGCTCCAAGGTTTCCTCTTCTTCCTTGCACATTCTTCAGAGGTGGTATTTCCATCACTCTTATCTCTTTATATCTTTTCACACTCCGCGATTTGTCTATTCTGTCTGTTATTCCCTGTTCCTGTACCTGCTTATCCCTCCTTTTCAATTCTTCTGCTATATCTGTTCCTCCGTTTTTCTTTCTCTCTGCTTCTCTTATGTCTTTTCCCCACCTCCAAAAGTACTCTTTCCTTGTCTCTCCCCTTGCCGACAATTTGCCTTTTTGCTCTTCCTTTATTCTTTCTTCCCAGCATTCCTTCCATAGTATTTTTCTGTTCTCTCACATTTATTTATATAAACAGATAAAAATACTTATTCCCTACAACCGTCCATAATCAGAAAGAAAATTTACTTTAATAAATTTTAAAGAAATGTATACCATAATTTGATACAGAGGAAGTAGTTTTTAGTCTAATAGTATAGTTTTCGATAAAGATCCTTATACATTACGAGATAAAAATCCCTGGTTTCGATAAAAGTAAACTTGTTGCATTGGTGACATCTAAAAACTTTTAAAATCTATTACGTCCATCTTTATTATCTTGATATTTTCTTTTCCAATATCGGATAAATAAAAGACAAGATGGCAAGAATATCGCGTCTATCTTGATTACGAGCTTCTCGAGAAAAATTTCTAAAGATTAATTTGATATTTTTCACTGAAATTAATGGATAAGAAATTTTAAAGATTAAACGTTTTTTCATTTTTATAAAATCCCTTTAAAAGCAGGTGGAAATAAGATAGATGTTTAGCAGTAAAAACAAACATAGCCTTGCAAAAGTATTTTAATATCTGAATGTCATAAAATTGTATTTCAAGGTGATCATTCTAATAAGTCAATGTTATTTAGTGCAAATATATTACATAAACCTACGCTGTTTCCGTGCAACTGTTTACAATACAGTACAGCAGTGGTTGTCAACCGGCGCACATAAATGTTTCAAATATTATTGGAGGATACAACCAGTGTTAAGTTATGGGGTTAAATTCACATTTTTAAGCTAGGATGATTAAGTAAAGGATGCGCTATTCGTATACTAACAACATTGACGATTTTGTGGAAACCTCTGTTGAGAAAGAAGGCAATATATGTCTGTACTGTGCACACTGCAACTACGTAATGCGCATGTGCTACATTTGAATTTGAAACAAGCGTATTTTTAAATGAAAATAATTATGGAATTTCTTAGAAATTATTCTAAAATCTCGTAATTTCACAGCAAATTTTATAACATATTTGAGAAATTTGTATAACACGGTGTTAATTATCGTGTCAAATGGATCTGAAACTGTATAAATGTGTATTTAAAATTTATCTAATCATTTTAAAATAATATTATGTGCCATTAAAACAATCTTTAATGATATTTTAAAAATTTAAGGCTGCCAATAAAGGAGGCAGTATTAAGAATTTAATAGTCAGTTAAAGGATAAAGTGGTAGTTACAATAAACTAAAATAAGCTTGAAAAATATTAGTGCCAAATAATACTACCCAAACATCTTGTTGCGAAAATTACATGACTATGGCCCGATTGCAAGAATCTCTATTAAATTTAATGATTCAAAATACCAGAGGTGGCTAGCTATGGGTCCTTTTCAAATATTTCGATAAGACGTTGAAGGGCCACATCCTTTGAGTATCCACCCACAAACCAGAAATTAATTTAATTTTTATCGTTCGATTAATGAAGAATTGAAAGACGGATGTACAAAATGAAATATATGGGGGAGGGGGTGCAGAGGGGTTAATTTTGATATATATATTTTTTACATTACATAGAAATATTCTAATCTTTAGCTATAAGGGATGGTTTGATAATTTTTATTTGGTTGTGATAATTGATTAAATGGAAAGTATGGAAATAAAATATATAACACAAATAGATACACATATGTTTATTCGTTTTGAAATATCACAAGTCTGTTGAACATTTTTCTTTTCGCCACCTTGTGTATATCTAACAATTTAGCACAGTAATAGAGGCTTACGTGTGTTCGCAGTACCGCGATATATATCTTTCTCACTCAGTAAGGGTTTCCACACATTTTACACACGAATAGCGCATCCTTTACTTAATCATCCTAGTTTTTAAGGGCGACGACCAATACCAATGCAATCCGTAGTTTGACTCTCGGAAACGCTAGCAATGTTTTGATGAGATATAGTGCAACCATTGACGTCATATAAATAGACACAGCATGCTCTATGCCTTAGCATTATATGTTATGTAGCCAAGACCCTTTTTTTACGGGGGATGGGGGAAAATCTTCTGAATAGACCAGGCAGCCCCGTGCTGCCTGGTACTGATGGATTTCTACCGACTGAAAACTCCCTCCCTGTATCTTCTGGAGGAACTGACGGAACTGTTAGGGAGACATATCTTCAGGGTGTTTCTTCCATCTAGGTGTCATCTGGGTACTCATGCGTTTTGCCCTTCCTGCTTCGCAGTCTCATTTTTCTTTAATAATTTTTTGCTGTAGGTCTGAACTGCTGACCAGCTATCTTTCTCTGCCAGCATTTTACCGACTAGAGTCTCAGGTGTGACGGTTCCTAGGACTTCAGTCATCTCACTGCTGTTCTCCGTCCATTTCGGACACCGAAAAAAGGTGTGATCAGCGTTGTCCTCTTCTGTTCTACAAAAAACACATGTGCTGTTCTCAGCCTTCTAAAACCTTTTGAGGTAGGACTGGAAACATCCATATCCAGTAAGCAATTGTGTAAGGTATTAGTGCCTCTCTTTCAGTGCGGGTGTTCACTACACCCGCCTCTTCTGTGGGGGTTCTGCTCCTAGCAACTATATCGATAGGGGGCATACCTAAGATGACTGCTTCTTCAGATACGGTTCCGTATGCACTATAGACTCTAATCCCTTCTCCTTTGGACTGTGGCTAGCTTCTTGCGATGGTTCTCCTTTAATAGTGCCTTCGACCATATTGTGATCACATAAAGCATGACTGATTGCACCACGTGGCCTTATAGCTTCTGTTTGCTAGCCCTTGGTCCACCTTTGTTTGCTACGTTGGTAACGTGCGTGGAGTAGGTGCTTCTTGGGTCCAGTGTTACTCATAGGTATTTCAGGGAGTTTCCTGGAATGACCGTCTGTCCTTGTATTTGGAAACTGATTCCCTCACATTTCCTCTTTCCTGCTAATATGATCGCCTCCGTCTTCTCAGGCGCAAGTGCTAGCCCAGCCCCCCGCATCCATTCGCATATTTGACTAATGGTATCGTTGCTTTTCTCCGTTAGTTCGGAAACAGTTTTGACCACCACAACTAGGGCCAGATCGTCTACGTATATGACAAGAGTCTCAGCCGAAGTATTCCATCATATAGGACGTTCCACAGGAGTGGACTAAGAACGGGCCTCTGAGGGACACCACATGTGATAGCCACTGCTTCCTGACCTTCATCACTCTCTGCCAGGGTTAACCTCTCGCTCAAATAAGCCTGAATTACTCGGATGAGGTAGGATGACACCTTCCAGTGCCTTAGTTCCTTAAGATAGTTAAGGCCGTGTTAAAGGCGTTCCTGACATCGAAGGTCAGTAGGGCGCATATCTCCAGCTATGAATGCTTTTTTTCGCGTTGTTGGCTATGCTTATGACTGCTTTTAAAGCATCTACTGTCCCTCTCTGAAGCCGTATTGCTTATCAGATAATCCCCCATTTTCCTCGAACTATCCATTCAGACGACTACGGATCAGGTGCTCGTATAGCTTTCCTTGAGCATCCAGAAGACATATGGGTCTAAAAGCAGAGGGCTCGTCTGCGAGCTTGCCTGGTTTCTTGATGAGACCAAGCTTGAAAGCTAAGCCAAAACCCTGCTGTGACGGAAGGGGGATTTGCCCCTAGGAGTATAACGGGTAGCCTATTTTACATTTATTTTTTTACGCTATCGCTAGGAGAAACGCCAACGTCATATTGTGTTTATGAAACTATCATAAACACAATTGTGTTCATCAGCGTTGTTTCGTTGTGTTAATTTTTCTATTTTACTATTTTTACCTTTCCATTATCTTTCATCTTTTAATAATATTGCCGCAAATTGCATTTAAAGAGTTGTGAAATCCATTTCAAATACTTATGCCCGGTGGCATAAAAGTTTTAAAACTAGATGTAGGTAAGCTAAAACTCGAGGTAAAACACAAAATTGCCTAGCTACGTTGCCACTAAAACGCTTCGTGTTGCTAGGCAATTTTGTCTAGTAATTATCGACAAGGAAATTAAAGAAATTATGCAACAAAATCACAAACAATTAAAGTGGATATTATTTGTAAAACAAAATGATTCAGTACGGGGCCTACAGGCTGCACAGGCCCCAGTAATTTGTATTGACTCTCGACGCCTATAGAGAGTGGCTGAGATAAATCCACTGAGAGTGGCAATATATGTGCGAATTTGAAACGGGTGCAATAGTATTTTTTAAGAGCAACTTTCATTTGTTTTTACCTTGATATCCCCGAACATTTCGACGAGGTCATGTGATCCACTTCCTAGGGCCAGATGGTATAATATGTCCTGGTCCATAAGCTCGATATTGGGGTTGCGTAGCCGGACTGTGCCATCTGGATATCTGAAAATAAAAAATTTTTGATTTGAAACTGAATATATATAAAAAAAGTCATTTTATCCTACAGTGGTGTACCGAATTCTTCCATGGAAAGAGTTATAAGCAGGACAAGATTTATTAGTTTTTCACCTATAGGCCCATAAAAAATGCTGCTAATTGCTCAAACTGAATATATAAATGAAATTACAAAAAAAAAAAGAAAATTTATATTTGGTGCAAGTACAACAAATTTGTAGGTAGGTACAGACTCAAGTCCGTAGCCTCCCCGCCTGGATTCGTGCTCTTATAATTATCTATATTAATAAAATTGGAGGCTATATCTGTTTTTTTTTTCGGCCTCATATTTGGTTTCTACACGTTTCAGATGATTATAAGAAGATATCTGCAAAAAAATTCATTTTTGTCTTTCTGTCTGTCTGCGGTTAATCCAAAAACGGATGGATATATTTTCATGAAATTTAATACGATTATATTAGTAATTATATATTTTTAGATATTAGTAAAACCAGTTCGAACGTAATCTATATGGCCTCTCAAAAATTTTATTCTAAAAGTGTTTCGGGGTTAAATATGTTTACTAAAAAACTTAAAATATCATCCGTATTATTGACAACAGAAAAATGTATATAACAAAAATTGTTTACAATAAGAAAACAAACCTTTCAGGTTCAATACATTTTTTCATTTGAATGAATATTTGGAAAATTATGGGTGCACCCTAAAACTAAACTTTTGAAATATCTGCCATATTATCGAAACAAAACAAAAATGTATACAAACAAAAATTGTTTATAAGAAGAAAACAAATCTATTTTATTCTATGTACTTTTTCGATTCGATGCGTACTTGGGGAATTACGGGGATAAGCCTAAAACTATTTTCTTTTTTTTATATAAACTAAAAATCTGACATAAAATGGCAAATAATAAAATGATACTGGACAGTGATAATGCCAACATATTTTTTTTTTTTATAAAACAAATTCCATGGCTTTTTATACGACTTTTTTAGGGTTTTGTAGGTATGACCAAAAAACCCTTATACCGTCATTTTGTCGTCTGTCTGTATGTCTGTCTGACTGTCTGTCTGTCTGTCTGTCTGTCTGTTCGGTAAAAATTGTAGCCAAACGGCTAAACCTAGAGAAATGAAATTTGGCATGCTTATACAACTCTTTGACCCGCATATAGGAAAAATACTAAAACATCTAAAAAACATACCTCCCTAAAAATATAAACAAATATGTGCTCATCGAAAACAAAAATATTTTTTTTAAATTCTGAGTAGGGTATCAAATGAAAGCCCTTAGTACGTGGATTAACGATCAAATTTTTATTTTTGCAAAATAAATTATTTTGATGCGATTTTTGCCAAAATTGTGCAAAAAAAATTTTGTCCCACACCCTGTAGCCCACATGGTTTAAACTAAAAAAATTGTAAGTAATGTATATTGGTGTGAACCGAAATAGTACAACAGGATTTTTTGATCAGATTATGTTTTCGGAAAATAAAGCATTTTTTGTGGTTTTTGGTTCACAAAGTACAAAATTTATACCAATGTAAGACACTCACATGCAAGGCGTGCGATAGCTTAATGGGTTAGAGCACTGGTGTGAAACGAAGGGTTTCGAGTTCGAGTACGGAGTGAATTTTATTTTTTCTGTTTTTTTTTTTGCATTTTTATTATGTTGAAATTATTTTGTCAAAATTCTAGTTATATTTTGACAAATGTTGCATTTAATTTTTAAGAGCGTAAATTTAATAACCAGTCTTATTATATGATTAACAGACGATAAATTATTTTAAAAATATCGTTCATTTTGCCATGATTACTACAAAGTAAAATTTGTCCTACGTACTCAGCATACCGCCTTCACTTATTATATACCTGCGAAACCCTGAAATGTGTGAATATTCACACTTCACAAAAAACTTTTCACATGTGTACATATAAACTGACTTTACATATTTAAAAAAAATCGCCTTCTGATACCTAATTTGCAAATTACATTTATTCAATAACAAAAGGTGGGTGTGCCAGTGGGTTTTTCGATGATTACTGTTACCTGTCTATAAAAACTACAGCAGGTATTAGGTCAATTGTTTTTAAAGACGGAAGCGCAACAATATTTCTAATAACTAAAAATAACGGAAACTAAAATCTACGGAGGATTACTAACTAAGAAATTTTACGGAAAATTTTCTTACAAATGAAACATTTTGTACATACTGGAAAGATAAAACATTTTCTTAGAAATAAATGCTAACTTTGCAAAACAAATAAACACATATATATTAAAAAACAATTTTTAAATTCTTAGAATGTCAGTTTTTTCATTGAAGAACTCTTGAATTACCAATTCAAATTAATTTAAATGGTATCCACTTTTTTGTTTATTCATTATACAATATAGAACTAGTTTTATGAATATTCTTTCCGTATTCCGTATGAAAAGGTCAAGAACTTAAATTTTAGAAGAAAAATAGAATTTGGAATCAATTATGGGTAGTCAACTATAAATATATAATAATAGATTCGCAGGTAATAAATAAATAAATAAATAATAGATTCCTAATGTATATATTTATGTAAAAATTATTAATTTGTACCTTGGTGAATTAAGTTCTCAAAGTTGTATTTTTTGTGTACCTATAACTTTATGCTATGATTATTATTATTTGTTGTTAATAAAAATGTTGTTACATTAATATATATTAAAACCAGTGAAAAAATAAATAACCAGAAAAAATAAATAAAAAAAAAATTTAATTTAATTTTTTTTTTTTTTTAAATATTTAGATAAATCTTCAAAAATACTTCAAATTATGTTCTATACAAATTTTTGTCCAAGGCTTGCTTTACTTGTTACGAATTAATTATCATGACCATGGAAACGTTACATATAAATATGAAACCAGTGGCGAAGGGAAACCTCCGCTAGACTTGCCCTCCCAAAAAAAAAAAATTTTTTTTTTTTTTTTTTAAATATTTAGATAAATCTTCAAAAATACATCAAATTATGTTCTATACAAATTTTTGTCCAAGGCTAGGTTTACTTGTTACGAATTAATTATCATGACCATGGAAACGTTACAAATAAATATGAAAAAATTGAGACTTGGAAAAATTTTAAATAATTTTACAAAAAAATTTAAAATTGTTCGTTTTATCAAAAAACGTCTCAAATAAAAGGTATTAGTTATTGCATTTATAGTAACTTTTGTTCAATAAATTTTTTCGAAATATTTTTCTGTTGCTAAATATTCGCCAAAATCTTAAAATCGACACGAGTAAACTCCCATTTCTATTCAAACGATGTTTATAAAAAACAATAGGGTTCTTCCCATTTAATAGGAGAATTTTTTAGTACCAAAACGAATTCTCTAAGTTGAACCGTTCTTGAGTTATCGTGTATACATACAGACACACACACAGACACACAGACACACACACAGACACACAGACACACACACATACGGACGGCACTTCGAAAATAGGTTTTTTGGATTCCCTGGACCATGAAACGTGGTCATCAGTCAAAATCTCGACATCGAAAATTTTCGCGATTACAATACTTGCCCCTTATATATTAAGGTCGGGCAAGTAAAAATCTGTAATTTTTTATTATACTTTTGTTAGTATAATTTTTATAACGAAAAAAATTGTTTTGCCCCCACGGGCAAAATTAAAAGTCGGCGCCTGTGGCAGAAGAGCAATGTGTATGAAGTTCAGTTTTTTGAAGAAGATTGTTCAATGACAAATGAACGAATGAACAACCAACTTATTTATATATCATGAGTTCAAAAACAAAATTACATAAGGGTTGGCTATGGAAAAATAAAATAATGTTTACACCAAGCTTTATATAACAATAAAACTTATGACAATAACAACATTGATGACAGTTAATTAATTATAAAGTTTGCTGTTGACATTTATTTTATTTTCCATAGCCAACTAAAGCTAGAGTCCCTGTTTATTTTAATGTATATTTTTGCTATTAGACCGGGAGCTCATGACATTTTTTGTCTCCGATTTCATACAGCATGCCTTTTGGAGGAGAGAATATTTACCCTGTGACAACAAAAAAGGGATGGTACTAAACCCCTGCACGCTTTCCGGTCATAGGAAAAATTGCATTTCCACTTGCACAAAATTTTTGTGTTTTTCTCTGATTTAATATTGCTTGCCCTTTTGTCAAAAGAAAGTTATAACACATTTAAAGTCTTTTAATTATAGGCATGCTGTATGAAAACGCGGAAAATCATATTTTTTTATTACAAGATCACATGACCGTTTGAGCCCTTTGGGACCCTCCGAATCGCATGTATATCACAATACAAATAATTGTCAGATTGGCTGCTGGTGTTGACTGTTAGTAGCTGATGTCAGTCCCGTTCTTGCCCCGGTTTCTCCAGGATCGGTCAAACCACCCCATGTATCCGCACTAGGCGGACACGTGGAGAAGCCCTGTAGACGGCACTCACATCTCGGGTTGGTGACTCAATGAATAACTGACTAACGACTCTATTCCTTAAGACCATTTTATAACTGTTAACCAGGACACTATGACGGCAAGTCCTATCTCAATTGTTTTGGAAACATTATTCATTTGTGTAATTGTTGGCAGCAATTAAAGACCATAGTCGGCACAATTGAATAATGTTTATCAACACATTAGAAAGTAGTTCAAAACTTATGTTGACAAACACGCAACACTCTGCACATTCTTTAATTCCCAAAACCGCAAGTCAGCAACCGCGACCTACACGGCCTAAAGGCCGCTCAAGGGATTGGGACATTAGCATACAATTATATCATAATTGTGACAATATATGTAGATTTTAGTTTTAGGGTGTCCTCCAGTAACTCCCCAAATATTAATCTAATTGAAAAAAAAAATCATTAAATAAAAAAGATTTTTATTCCTCTATAAACAATTTTTGTTATATAACGGGTGTTTTTTTTAGAGGTATAGAACTTTAAATTGCAATAAAACAACGATGGATTATTCGATTGACATGAATTTTTTTTTATTCGAAAGATAATCTTGTGGCATTACATTAAATGATACCAACAAGACGGCGCAACATGTCACACAGCTCGTGCCACAATCGATTTATTGAAAGACACGTTTGGTGACCGCCTAATTTCACGTTTTGGACCTGTGAATTGGCCTCCAAGATCTTGTGATTTAACACCGCTGGACTACTTTCTGTGGGGCTATGTAAAGTCATTGGTCTATGCGGATAAGCTACAAACGCTTGACCATTTGGAAGACAACATTCGCCGTGTTATTGCCGATATACGGCCACAAATGTTGGAAAAAGTCATCGAAAATTGGACGTCCAGATTGGACTACATCCGAGCCAGCCGTGGCGGTCATATGCCAGAAATCATATTTAAAATGTAATGCCACAAGATTATCTTTCGAATAAAAAAAAAATCATGTCAATCGAATAATCCATCGTTGTTTTATTGCAATTTAAAGTTCTATACCTCTAAAAAAAACACCCATTATATATATTGTATGTTGTCAATAATAAGGGAGATATTTTAAGTTTTTTAATAAACAGTTTTAACCCAGAACAAACCCCACAGAATAAAAAATTTGAAATGCCTCATAACCTATGTTCGAAACCTGGTTTTACTGTACTCTCATTCCAAATTACGTGAAAATATGTTCAGCCGTTTTTGCGTGAATCTCAGACAGACCAGACGGACAAAAATAGTTTTTTTTTGCGGATATTGTTTTATAATCATTTGAAACAATATGAGAAAGAAAATTAAAAAAAAAAAAACAGATATAGCCTCCAATTTTATTAATATAGAAGAATTAGGATTGATTAGTGGCAAATGTTTGACCTTTTTCAACTTTGAACTTTTTTTACTTGTATATTTGAATAATTTAATATGCAATAATTTATTTTTTTAATTTATTTTATGTTTATTTTATTGCATTTTAATTATAAATTATCTATCATTAGTTTTCATTATGATTTATTACTTCATTTTTATACTTTTTTTCTTATTATGATGTAATACCATTATAGATAATTTGGCAAAAAATAGTTTCTAATAGAAATGCAGTATATACATGCAATTGAATGGAGTATCAAGACTGTAGAGATGAAAACCAAAACCCATCTTTACTGAAATTGTCCCAAAATAAGAACAAATCTTATTTCAACCTAATTTATATTATTGAATGGAAAATAAAATATATCAAATAGCAAGGTCACTAATGTTGGCAAACACATAAGTATTAAATGAAATGCATATTTTTTCATAAATTTATCTATTATTTTGATAACAATTTTCATAAGCAACTGCTCATAATATCAAAATTGATTGTGAAATTTTGTTTAGTATTGCGTTTAAAAAGAATATGGTTAACAACAGTATGACGCAAGAATACAAAAAACAAACAAAAATGCAAAAAAAAAAAAAATTAAATCCTGGTCTTGGCATGATACACAGAGTGATCATTAGAAAAAAAAAAACTTAATTAGGCTATGGACAGAAATGAGTATGTTTTTTATTGTATAAGTTTATTGCTTTGGTTTTAGCAGATCTAAACGGGAGTTTTGTTTTTAAGTTGTCTGGAAAACAGAGGTTGTCTTCGTTACCTTGGATGGTTCCTGTAATATGGAAAATATAGAGACGCACATCCGCGTTCTTGAATATTATCTTCGGAAGTAGAAGAATCTTCAATTGAAGCATAAGCATTTTTCAAATTATCCAATGTTTATTATATTATATTTTCTGTCATATCTGTTTTTAAAATTTCATTTTGAATCTTGGATCTACCAAAAAAGTTTTGACAAAAATGACAAATCAAAAGTTTTGAACAATCAGCGATATACATACATGTATAGTATGTATCACTAGCTAGCAGATTCCTACATTATAAATAACACCGGTCAACAGGAATTTTGAGTCTGGGTTCTGCATATCTGAATTTTATTTCTTCCATATTATTAATTAAAGAAAAAATAGTTTTACCAGAAAAAGTTTGCTTTTGTAGCTATCAGAATGAAATTACGGATTTTAAGAAAATTTACTTTTTTTCAGACCTTTATTGTATGTAAAAATAATACAAACTTTTGTTATGAATTTGAATCAGTTTTATTTACAAGAAAACCATTCGAAACAAATAACTACTGTAACAGAATATATAAAAACTTTAGAAATGATTATTTTTCGTATTTCTTCTGTGATTGTATGGACTTTCTCGTATTAGCCCCAAATATAGTTCCCCATCATACTCTCATTGTATTGCCCCTGATAACGACGTTCAAAGTCCATCACGTCTTGATGAAAACGTTCACCTTGTTCTTCCGAATAGGCTCCCATGTTATCTTTAAATTGGTCCAAATATGCATGTAACATATGCACGTTAAGGGACATTCTTAAAGTTATCAAGCATAGTTGCAATAAGCTCTTTTTAATTGCCTGCTCTGTTGTTTCCGAGAAAACCATGAACCACTGTTTTCAGGCTTTCCTTTCATGAGTATTGAGTATCTGTGAAAATTCGTTACTAGCCATTATTTTGTTTATTTGTGGTCCGACAAAAATAAAGGTAGCAAGGATATTTAGTATAACCGCCTATGCCAGGCGGTCGGAATCTCATGCATTCCTTCTGACTGGCGTATTTCCATAGACAGTTCTACAAAAAGTTTAAAAGCTGTCCTTCTTCACAATAGAAATAAATTTCCATCTCTTCCTTTGGTTCATTCCGTAATGCTCAAAGAAAATTACGAAAGTGTGAAAATGGTGCTTGAGAGTTCAAAGTATGATGAGTATACCTAGCCAGTGAACGGGGATTTTAAGATGGTTGGATTTCTGATGGGAATGCATTCCCATCAGAAATCCAACCATTTTCTTGTTTTGATAACTTCGCCACAAATGTAGCAGGACGAGTCTACCTCGTGTTTACAACTTTTTGACGCCATTTTTGGATCTGCCGCCACACAAAATGCGTTGTATCGTTATACCGACTATGAACCACGTAAGTGAAATGCCACTTGCTTTCCACTCGCTCGTCCCCACCCTTACTTAATATAAAGCGCTTCTCCTTATATGGTCATAAAAATAAATAAATATATATTGATCCTTGTAAAATGTACAAAAGCAAAGTTTTTCAAAAATAAACGAAGGTTTTAGTTATTTTTCGATATAAAGAATCAGAAAATAGTCATTAAAATAAAGACTCAAAAAAATTTTTTTTGCTGACCTGTGTAATAGGCGACCGGTATCGGCCGATTAATCAGTAATCGGTAATCGGCCAATTTGATTGGACCTACTATTTACCATTCCATTTTATATAAAACAAAATTTAGTTTCAATAGATTGTACATAATTAAAATTAAGTTACGAACGATTGTACATTGTATATAATTGTCGATTGTACATAATTATCGGTAAGTTCGTTATCCAGGTACATTCCTGTGTACGGCCATATTAATACGTAAATACTTATGTAGATATTTAGGCATTATTATTTTTTAATTTTAATTTTAATTTGTTTATTTATAGCCAAAATACAAGATTAAATAGTTATATTTTTTTACAAATAATAATAATATTGATAATTCGTACAATGGATAAAGGCCCATGATCAGTCATTGTAAGAATACAAAGCCTGTTCTTCCTCATGAACCTCCAAAAAGTATAAAAATATAATTATAGCACATATTAACAGAACCAGGGTTCTTTGCTATTGACAATTCCACAATTGTCATGACCAACATTGAAGCATGTAGATATGTAACATTATTATGGCGCTGGGAAAATAGTTAAAATACCTGAGTCATAAAAAACAGAATATTTTAATTTCAGTTTCGTATAATTTAACTTGATCCTATTGTTCCAATTCTGTCTTTTATAATTTTATAATAAAAGCATAATACAACGTAAGCCCTTAAGCCTCTTTTAGCGCTCTAACCAGATTTAAATTTAATATTAATTCACTCTGCAAAAGCTTAAAGATACATTTAAATATAAATAATGAGATAATTGTTATTGCAGCAACTATAAAAAACTATATATAATAGGAATAATTATAAAACTGTGTAATTAAATTGTATAACAATAGTATTTTATTTAATAAGCATATAATTCTTTTCACGAGGATGAGGTTAACCACCCGAGCATAGACTAGGGTTGTAATCATCCGAGTGAAATGCAATTATATCAAGACAAATACAATATTTTATCAACAACTATATAGTTTTATCATTAAACCAACCCATAAAAACTAAAAAATAAAAAATATAAAATAAAAAAAAAAAATTAGGTAAATCTTCAAAATACATCAATTTATGTTCTATACAAATTTTTGTTCAAAGCTTGGTTTATTAGTTACGAATTTTTTAAAATTTAATAACTTCCGTTTCCGGTTCTTCATAAAAAATAATAGGCTTCTTCCCAAATAATAGGAGAATTTTCTAGTACCAGAACGAACTCTCTAAGTTAAACCGTTCTTGACTTATCGTGTATACGCACGCACGCACGCACGCACGCACACACACACACACACACAACGGCATTTCCAAAATAGGTTTTTTGGTTTTCCTGGACCATAAAACACCACGTTTCATGGTCAAATCAGTCAAAACTCGACATCGAAAATTTTTCCATTATAATACTCAGTGGCGCACCCAGGAATTTTTGTTAGGGAGGGCCCGGAAGACAAAATTATTTAAAAATATGAATATATAAAGTGATGACCTAAAAAAAAGGTCCTCACTTCTAAAATACAAGTAACGACCTAAAAAAAAGGTCCTCATCTCTATTTTTAAAATTTTGTGTTTGTGTGTTTTTATTTTTATTTCCTTCCTTCTTAGGGGGGGGGGGGCAGGACCCCCGGGCCCCCTCCCTGGGTGCGCCACTGACAATACTTGCCCTTTATATATTAAAGTCGGGCAAGTAAATAATAGTAAATTTAATTTAAAAACACTGAAATTCTGATTGTCAATTGTCAAACTTCAGAACTGAAGTAACAAGATGTCTGCCAAATCATCAGCAAAAAATAATATATTTTAAAATTATTAACATAGGCCTTTAGAAATATTTAAGTGTATTGAATTTATTGTCTCAGGAAAATACTTTGGGAATAACTAGTATACAAGATACATGAAAAAACTTGACAAGAAAAGATCTTGTGCGCCTTTTTGAGCAATGTCAGTCGGGTTGATTTTCAATCTTACTCACACAAGTCCATCATACTCTGAGAAGTATATCTTTCCAGATATCTTGTAACAAAGAGAGATTTAATATTTGGATATTTTTAATAAAATATATAAAAAAATAATAATAAATTTTGAGCAAATCTCTTTTCAAATTAATCTCCTGTCAAAAAAGATGGATTGACATAATATATTATGAAATAAAAAAAAAAATGTGTCGTTGAGTGACAATAAAAAAACATATAATAAAGCAGGAGTAAAAGCCTAGGAAAGCTATTGTACAGAAGAACACAAAATCCAAAAACAAAGAAAAGTACTCCAAAGCCGATTTATTAACACCAAAAGTAGACTAGTAGTTAACAAATTTTTTCATTTTCTACCTTTGCGGAACCATTGAAATAAAATTTATGTCTCAGGGAAACCCTACATAAAAATTAATATATCGCAAAACAATATAACAGGTTTTACTTTATTGTAATAACCAAGATTTTCCAAGAATATGGCGTAGTTTTATAGTATAATTACGACTATGAAATTAAACATAAAAATTTATGTGAAGTGTGAATATTTACACATTTCAGGGCTTTGTAGGTATCTAGCAAGTGACCAAATTGTGGTTACATATTAAACATAATAAAAATCGATAACTTTTGAAAATAACCCGCGTGCTTCTAGACTTACAAGCATACTTAATTACAAGATTCACACGCATCAAGACAGCTGACCAGTTCTCCAATTAGTTAGTTATAGTCTATTTCAGAAAGAGCGATAGTAATAAATCTTTTTGTCAGGCAGTTACCAGTGGCGTGCACATTTTAAACACGTTTAAATTGGTTTTGTGTATTTCTATATTACTATTTATCATTTTGTTAAACGCACGCCTGTGACCATATTTATCATATCATTAAACGCACCCCTGTGACCATATTTTTCTTCAAAATTTTAGGGTAAATTTTTTATGATCTATTGTGTTTAACCCTAGTTCGTATTCCCATATAAGATGTGCGGCACACTCGGTTGTTTTTTAACAATATTTCGTTTCGAACTAGTCATATTTTGTGTGCCGCATCTGTGTGTAAAAAATACTTTTTACAAATAATAAATTTTATTACTATCGCTCTTTCTGAGATAGACTATAAATATTGCTAGTATGGTGTCCACAATTTGTTATTCATGCATTAAGAAGTTTCATTTGATATCCCACTCAATTGGAAAGCCGAATTGATGAAAAATTTCAACTACTACAAGAAAAATATAGTACGGATTGAAATGGACAGGTGAAAATACAACTGAAGACCTAAAAAAAAGTCCTCACTTCCAAAATACAAATGAGTGATGGCCACGTGCCCCTGGCACTTGCCTCGATGCCAGACCGTTCCTACGATTTTGCCCAGGACGCTGGGGTCCCAAGAACCCCGGGGCCCCGGGAATTTTCCCCGGAACGAATTATAAAGATTTAATAGACATTTTTGCGGAAGCTAACAGTTGAAAAAAACTGTTTTAAACACTAACAGTCGTATTTATAGTCAGCGTGTAAAAGTCGTGGTTGTTATGTACACTTTCACGCATCAAATACGCGTGGATCATAATGGTATTTATATTAGTATTTACACAGCCGTGCAATACTTAGCAACGTGCAAGTATTGCAAATTTGCAATATTATAAATTTCTGGTATAATCTCAGCAAGCCAGTATCGTTTGTTTTTGTGACATTAGTCATATGCCATAATAATTGACGACGTTGTACCTTTCTTCCAGTGGGGTTGCAGGATTTAGTACAGAGTTAACATATAGTTAGTGGCAGCATATCGCCCATCCCCAATTAGAATGCAATTAATCGCGCCACTTTGAAAATCCC
The DNA here is from genome assembly GCA_963971575.1 of Liopterus haemorrhoidalis. Classification (NCBI taxonomy): domain Eukaryota; kingdom Metazoa; phylum Arthropoda; class Insecta; order Coleoptera; family Dytiscidae; genus Liopterus; species Liopterus haemorrhoidalis. Next base: position 6,355,004 of record OZ020615.1, read on the forward strand.
TGAAAAGGGTATTCGCCTCCCAAATTCTTAAATCATGGGCGCTTTCTCGCCACCTAGCGTTTATATCCATGATCTGGCAGTTATCATCACATATTACCTGAATGTTCAGGGAAAATATCCTTTCCGGTTGATGTATATTGCTGGATTAGGTCCTCCAGGTCTTTTTATTTTTATGTGGGTACAGTCGATATCGCCCACGATTCCTGGCATTCCCGCAACCCTGTGGAACTCTTTTTTTTCGTAGCAATTCATATGCTGTATTTGGGAATTTAACAAATTTGTTTAAATGTCCCGCTAAAGCACAAACAACTTTTTTTATTATTATCGACTTGGTCGATTGAGAAAAACCATATAAATCAGCAATGTCTTGTTGATATGCCCCTTTCGCTAAATAACGAATAGTTACTAAAACTTGCACTTCCCCAGATATCGGTAACCCTTTCGTATTATTAATAGCCACTAAATTATTTTTTACCAATTGTACAATTTTTCGAGCACTACCTTTACTCATTCTATATATTTTTCGATATTCTTAATCATTATATTTATAAAGTAGATTAATCCGATTTCTAGAAACCTTTTCTTTCCTTGCATTGCGTCAGCCGATTCTCCTAATATTTTGGACATCTTCCATCCTCTATTATTTGGCATAACTTAAATAATAATATATTAAATAATAAATTAATAATATAAATAACTTAAACTGAAATTAAAAATAACTTTTCGCAAAAAGTTCCTTACACGTTGCTTACACGACAGTTTTGATACGTGGAAAAATTACTGCACAGTGGAAACTGCACGGCCTCTTTCCACGCATAAACTGTGTCTATAAATACGGTTTTTTTACCACGCACTTTGCACGAAAATTTACACGTTTCCATAGTACTATAAATACGGCTCTTAATGTATACCTATAAATCTCTTGGTAAGTTTTTTAAAATTATTATTCGCTTATATATATATATTTTTTTTTCTTCATTTAAAAACTATTTTTTGTTGTATTGTTGATTTTATAAAATGTGCTTCAAATAAATATCGTAATTCTAATTAAGTATTATCTATCTATCTTAGGGACCATAAAATGTTTCTGCACACTAGCGCAGCTTGAAGTTGCTACGCCACTGTGTACATGTATGCCAAATTACAACTATCAGGTCCAGCCGTTTGGCCACAATTTCTACCGAACAAGATTTTTTTTGTTATACCTACAAAACCCTAAAAATTACTGAGCAATATTACATATGTTTACCCTATTCATTACTATTTCTTCCGGAAACTCGTATTCTAGGGTCCGGGGATCACCGGTTGAGAAACACTAGGTTAAGGTTTGCCAAGCACTTAACGATCTCGAGAATCAATAGGGATTCCACACTTTGAGAATTACTAGCCTAATAATATTACAGTTTTAAGTCTTATTTATAATAGATCCACGGCACAAGCATAAAATAAAAAACACAGGACTAGCTTTGTTCTGTTTATTATAAACAGATGAGAACAATCACACTTCTTTGTACTTTATGCCCATACCATGCCTTATGTTGTGGAGCTATTATAAATCAGACTAAAGTCTCGTTTGTAAGAGATCCATAACAAAAAATCACAGTACTCTTTTTGATCTGTTTTTATCTTTGTATTAATATGTTATGCATTAAGTTATGGACATATATAAACCAGGCTTAACTCTAAACACAACTTGTTAACTTTAACAGGGCTGTAAACTCGCAAAGTTGATGGTACATTTTACAAGAACGTTGTTCGACCTTGAAAATTTACAGTCTTTGTAAAGCCAATAAATCGTGTTCAGAATAATATCATAAGATATATTAAATTTTCTTATATGTATGTTATTTTTTTTGGTCACCTTTTTTTACCTTGTAAGTGTAAAATCCTCATCACTATCTTCATTCTTGCCATTTTCTTGTATTCCATTCGTATGATTTCCGTTGAGTCCGTTCTTAATATCTGTTTCCGCCATCACAGCACTTATTGTTAACTAACTAACGGTCGTTCTTACAACTAGACTTGTTACTGACAGATGTGAGAGGTACAATAACTCAATATCTAAACGTGTTTAGCTTATATAGTAGCGCTACTGGTGGGGTACATTTTTTTATCATATTCAAAATGTTTCATTTAATATACATTCTAATACACAATCGATAGTTCGTGCGAATTTGTAAAAATCAATGTTGATTAAAGAAACATATAGATTATCTTTAATTTGTATTTTTACTAATATTCGTGCATTTATAACTCTAATACAGTGTTTCACAACCTTTTTTTGTTAGAGACATTTCAGAGTAGTTAGATTTTCGCAACATACCATAATTATTAGAATGAAAAGTTCTGTTGGCTTGAAATTTTAGCTCCATTAATTTTAAAAGAAAAAAAAACATATCAGGTGTTTAGGTACACTGAAAAATTTAATGGGGAGGGTCAATTCGAAAAAAATATCCTTAAGATAATACAGCAGAGGAAGGGGGATTATACATTAATTTAATTTTGATTATAATTTGATTTTGACATTAATAAAAGAAAGAGATCATTTTCAGTTCCTTAGTTATTTACTTTTTATTAAATACGTATGTTTTCTTCGGTGCTAGGAGGGGTCCAGACTAGAGATAGGAATTTCGGCTCAGTTTGCGGAACCGGATCAGTGGAAGTCGTTCAGTTTGTTGAGCCGGCTCATTGATCCGGCTAAGTAAACGTATCCCCGAGAAACAGGTCGGTCAGTTGTCAGTTCTCCCACCGTTCAACACGGTTATTGGTTTGCCATATGTAGGTAAAACGTTGCTCAGCCGGCTCTTGCATTATATGAACAGACAGCGCAAAGCGGAATTGTTTGGTCGAGTGGAATAAATGCGATAAAAACGTCGGAGTATTTACCGCTTTATTACCTATATTCTTGTTAATATTTTTAGTATGAATTCAAGATGTAACTTATGACTTATTGACAAATTCTTCCTTTCTCTCTCTCTCTCTCTCTCTCTCTCTCTCTCTCTCTCTCTCTCTCTGATTATTCGCCTGATTCGAGTCCTTGTGACTTTCTCCTCTTCCCAAGATTGAAAAATCACCTCAAGGAACGTCATTTTGGGACACTCGAAAACATTCAAACGTCCGTAACCAACCAGCTGAAAGCTATTCCAGTATCCGATTCCAGCACTGCTATGAGGATTGGAAGAACCGTCTCCAGCGCTGTGTGCCTTCCCAATAAAGTTATTTTGAGGGAGACAATATTGAATTGTAATTCAATTCGAATAACAATATTGAAAAAAATTAGTCCGGTTACTTAATTTACACACCTCGTATATGTTAGAGCTGCTCCAGGAAAAGATTAGTACGGAGAAAAAAGTGTGGGTAAGTAAATAGATCGCTAAAAGAAATACATTTGCAGGTTTAGCAATACTCTTAAAAGAACTTTATTCGGAAGATTCGGCAGAATATAGAACGTCCGAAATACACACTTCAAATTTAAATTCACGAAACACGTTTTTCACGTAATATAAGAATGGTTGCCAAGTCACAAAATCGTGACCAAACAGGCCAAGAATGTGTGCAGGTAGCTTGCTTGTTAAATATCGGCGTAGTGGAGGAAAGCAAGTATGTTAAAAAGTAGAAGAGTTCTCTACTAACTTGCCTTGCTCGGCAACTTGCCCGGCAGCTTGCCTTTTCCTCAAATTTGAAACAAGTAGATGTTTAAGCCTCGTTTATATAAAAATCGCAGTACTCTCTTTGTTATGTTTATTACAAATAGATGTTCAGAACATTAAAATCTTTCGTGAACTCTTTATATACATGAGGGCACTTATTACTACTGACTGGAATGCGGAACTAACAAACCACAATACTGAAAATGCTGATGCAGGAGTTGACAACATTTATTGCATAATTTATACAATACTTGATGATTGCGTGCCAAAAACCAGGTCGCTGTCAACATCAAACTATGACACCTAGATTACCTAAAAGAATGTGAGTCCAACATCTCCACAAACCCAAACCAGTTTTGTTCGTACTATCAACACACTAAAACCAAGATCCTCTATAGGGGAAGACCTTATTCCTAATATATAATCAAAGCCTGTGCACATGCCCTAGTGAAACCATTGCATTATTTATTCAATATTTGTATATTACTATATAATAACATGTAATTATTATCATTGAGTCTGTTAATTTGTTCATTATTCTGTCCAGACATTGCGACAAGCTTCAGCTTAGTGATGCTGGACAGAATGATAAAAAAATAGTATATATAAATAAAATTGTCAATAAGTATAAAAATTAGGTCTAAGAAATTATAATAGGTTTTAGAAATATATTTTCTTATTTATATTTATAACATAGGTCAATGTAAAATGTAAATAAAGTTATTATTAAGTTATTATAATATGCATTAAGTTATGGAATTATTATAAACGAGGCTTTACACAGGACTAGCAGCTTGGAACAAGTAACCTGCCCACTTGACTTTTCTCTTTACTCTGCTTAATGTAAACGAGTCTTTAAGTACGATATTTTTCGCTTGATTTTAAAATTATTTAAAAAATTCAGGTATCCTGTCAGTAATAATACCAGACCAATTTAACCATAAACGATGCAAAGAACAGCGTGTTCAACAAAAAAAAAAAAAAATCACCATCGTGGGGATTTTTTTTTTTTTTAATTGGTGCATTAGTTCTTTAATTTTGAGGTAACATACATACTTACATACATACACACAAACGAACAAATTTATATATTAGTATAAATTTATCAGTGTCATTGCCAGATAAAAACATAAATAATTGAGGGCACAATGTGTAATTACTACAAATTACACATTTTAAATTTATATAATTTTGACACTCAAAACGTAATGTTTGTTCATTTACCTTGACAGTCAAAATGCATTTTGTCCGTTATTGGCAAACAAAAAGAAGTTTGTTCTAGTATATTTTCAAAATAATTCAAAATTTAATTATTTGTGAAAGTATACGAGGGCTACCTTTTATGTTTCTACAAACGACCACTAGATGGCAATATTGAAATGTGTCATTACTATATTCGTAAAATTTCACATTTGTTATTGTGAAATCAGTGGTAGCTTTAAACTGACTTGGTGAATTGGTTGAAAGTGAGCGTTTAAAAAGAAACAAGTTGGATATTATGTATCATTTTCATTCTGGTGTTGGAAGCGTGGAACAAGAAATTCAACCAATAGGATCGCTCTATTTTGAAAAAACCCATACCATGGTGTCGTAGGCGCGGTGTTACAAGCGCGGTGTCGCAAGTTCAGAAATTTCAACTCTAGCGCTGGCCGCACCGTCGAAACCATAGAAACAAATATATTTTTTCGGAATGGTGAGATCTTTAGCGAGACACTTATATTAATTTCATAAAAAAAAAATTAAAAAAACATAAATTGATGTAGCGAAATAGCGACTTTTACAATGTTGTCGGCAGTCATAAAGTTTATTATTATGGATTCGGTTTCAAATATCTGGTTTGCTAAAATGTCATGCAGTGGGTATACTAATAATACACCCCCAAGCAGGGGCCAACAGAATCTTCATTCTAAACTGTGATGTCAAGTAAAAAACATTGTGAACTAAATTCTTTTCTTGTAATTGAAGTAACTGTTTGTGTTTTTTGTGTCTCATTTCTTGCAACAAGTTAAAATAATCTCCCTGTTGCCTTCTGTTTCTATGTATATATGGGACGTACCCACCATCGGTTTTCTTCAATAAGTCTAAATATGCATAAAAAAGAGCTAGACGTCTCCTTCGGTTTGACGACATATTTAATGAAATTGAATAACCGTTCACTCCAAACACTTGTATAAACTTTTAGGTTACATTTGGGTTAGATACAAATGTTGTCAAAACAGAAAATGCGCACTTATCACGCCTCCAACCCCACCATGAAATTCGAACTTGCAAGTATAACACCATGCCTCTCACCCCTGTCGCGTCTTTGATACTACTATGAAAATGATGCATTACTCGTGAAGGTTTTCGTTGGATTATTTTTACGATTTTAGTAAAGGCCTAACTCAACAACAATGCATAGATTCGCTTTGTTCAACTTTTTGTAATGAAGCACCATCAAAAAAGACTGTTAACAATTGCAAAGCCTTCGAAAACCATATTTTTGAGATACCAACTTCAGAGTGGAAATAATGTATCGAGAATTGGTTTCAACGCATGTAAAAGTATATAAATCTTATAGGCGAATATTTTGAAGAGCAATATAACAGTTTGTTCCAAAAAAAATTCTTTCTTAGTTTTTGTAAAAACTTAAAGCCCCTACGAGATTGGCCCTATTTTTTTCTTTTTATCTTGAATGTAAATTTTTTATTTCTTTGATCAAATATGGGTAGTGACGAGGGTAGGACTATGCAAATATATCCTTTGTAGGACTTGTACTCAAGCGCCATGCTTTGCTGACAGTATTTCAATTATTTAACGCTGTCAACCTCACGGCAAAACACAACTGATTGGTATATTATTTCATACTCAATGTATCACTTGCAGCTGTGCATATTTATTAACAATGATTGAATTTCTGTTTTATTTGCTTTAGAAAAATATTATGAAAATTTTAATTGTCTGGAACTGTATACATGAAGATACAAATGCAGTTAGTTTAAAATAATTTTGTTTGAGACATCAACAGTTTTTGGTATACTTAAAAGGTAGTCCTTTTAAGTTTTTACAAAAACTAAGAAAATATATATATATATATGTATATATATATATATTTGGATCAAACTGTTTTATTGCTTTTCAAAATATTCGCCTTTAAGATTTATACACTTTTGCATGCGCTCAAACCAATTGTCGAAACATTTTTTCGACTCTGAAGTTGGTATCTCAAAAACATGGTTTTCGAAGACTTCAACAGCTTCTTGAGGTGATGAAAATCGTTAATTACAAAGTCGTTAGAGGATAAATCAGGTGAATACGGGCAATGAGACATAAATTCGATGTTTTTCTCATTCAAATAATCAATTGTTTGACGTGCTGTGTGGGAGCTTGCATTGTCATGATGAAGAATGATGCGACGTTTTTGGTTGTTTTTCCTGATTTTGTCATTGATTTCTGGCAAACAAATTGTTGTATACCATTTAGCATTAACTATTCTCCGATCCTCTAAAGGAATGACTGCGACATGTCCAGTACAACCGAAGAAACAAGCCATCATTTTCTTGGAAGTGCTTCGTGAACGAACAACTTTTGTGGGTTTCGTTTCATCTTGAAAGACCCAAACAGTGGATTGTTGCTTAGTTTCCGGTTCATATGAATAAATCCAAGTTTCGTCACCTATACCAATGTTGTATACGGATTTTGCACTGCCTAGTTTGAATTTTTTTAGCATTCTCTTACACCAATCAACACGAGCCTTTTTCTGAGCTTCGGTCAAATTATGCGGAATCCATCGGGAACAGATATTTTTCACAGCTAAATGTTCATACAAAATCAAATGTATTGCAGTCTGCGATATGCCAAAGGATGCCTCTATCTCACAGTAAGTCAAATGCCGTTCTTCTTCATCCTTTTGCGCATAGAATCGATGTTTTTTTGAATCACAACCAATTTTTGTCGTCCTTTACGAGATTCAACAATGACGGACGCACGACCACGACGAAATTCTGCAAACTAATTGTAAACACTCTTTTCTGATGGTGCTTCATTATCAAAAGTTGAACGAAGCGAATCTTTGCATTGTTGTTGAGTTAGGCCTTTACTAAAATCGTAAAAAATCTTCCAACGAAAACCTTCACGAGTAATATCCATATTATCATAAACTTGTTTTTTTTTAAACGCTCACCGTCAACAAACTACTCGGTCAATTTATGAGCTGCCGCTGATTTCACAATAAAAAATGTAAAATTTTACGAATATAATAATGACACATTTCAATATTGCCATCTAGTGGTCGTTTGTAAAAACATAAAAGGTAACCATCGTAAATACTGAATATTAACGATTTTTTTCAATACATTATTTTATTAATAAAAAAAATCCTTCCTGTCTTTAATCGAACCCGCATTTCGAACTGTGAAATATGGTCACCTTACTTTAAGGTATGTAAAAATAAAATTAGTAGCTCCCCCTCAACTTGAATTCTATTCAAACAAAGTGCATCTAATAATGTGGTCAGGGACTATATAGTTTAGACACAGTATAATACAGTAATCTCACTCTTGTCGGAACCTTTAATGTTCGTGTACCTAATTTTCGTGACCTCGAGCTACCTCGTCCTACCCAGAACGCTAAAGAACGATACAGACTATTACGCGTATGGATACGGACGAAGCTTTATAAGACTGACGAATTGGGTGAAAGTTATCTCTATGGTGACAATAAATAAGTGTAAAAATTAAATTAGGTTATAAATGAAACAATTGAAAATTATGAAGATTTGCACTAAGCAGGGAATTATGTATCATTTTCATTCTGGTGTTGGAAGCGTGGAACAAGAAATTCAACCAATAGGATCGCTCTATTTTGAAAAAACCCATACCATGGTGTCGTAGGCGCGGTGTTACAAGCGCGGTGTCGCAAGTTCAGAAATTTCAACTCTAGCGCTGGCCGCACCGTCCAAACCATACAAACAAACATATTTTTTTGGAATGGTGAGATCTTAAGCGAGACACTTATATTAATTTTATAAAAAAAAATTTAAAAAACGTAAATTGATGTAGCAAAATAGCGACTTTTACAATGTTGTCGGCAGTCATAAAGTTTATTATTATGGATTCGGTTTCAAATATCTGGTCTGCTGAAATGTCATGCAGTGGGTATACTAATAATACACCCCCAAGCAGGGGCCAACAGAATCTTCATTCTAAACTGTGATATCAAGTAAAAAACATTGTGAATTAAATTCTTTTCTTGTAATTGAAGTAATTGTTTGTGTTTTTTGTGTCTCATTTCTTGCAACAAGTTAAAATAATCTCCCTGTTGCCTTCTGTTTCTATGTATATATGGGACGTACCCACCATCGCTTTTCTTCATATCGCAATAAGTCTAAATATGCATAAAAAAGAGCTAGACGTCTCCTTCGGTTTGACGACATATTTAATGAAATTGAATAACCGTTTACTCCAAACACTTGTATAAACTTTTAGGTTAGATTTGGGTTAGATACAAATGTTATCAAAACTGAAAACGCACACTTATCACGCCTCCAACCCCATCATGAAATTCGAACTTGTAAGTATAACCTCTCACCCCTGTCGCGTCTTTGACACTACCATGAAAATGATGCATTTGTTACAAAATGAAATTTAATTTTAAAATGTCAAAATGAAGAATTTTGCATTTTATGACTCTAAAATGAATTTAAAAAATATTATCTGCTTCGGAATAGCTTCGGAAAACTTGTCCGTTCTACCCAGGGCTCACGTATGCGCATGAAAAATCTGGTACAGAAAAACGGTCGAGTGAAACTACTGTATATATTGTGGTTTAGATTTTAAAGTGTGTTTTGTCAATATCCAATTTCTCTGATCATTTTGAGCAGTGATATTGTCCTTCTAATTTCGCCATGTTTTTCTAGGATGTCATCTCATTCTGCAATTTCAATTCAATATAATACTTCTCACATTTCTGAGATACTAAAAATTATTAAAACTATTTTTTGTCTAAAGCTTTTACGGATATTAAAAACTCATATTTTATATTTAAATTTTCGCTTTTATCTTTTCTAGATTACGGTTTTAACTTTAACATTTCTGTAATATCTTTCCTTGCTGTGTGCTATCTTTGTATGTATATGTTCCTCCCATTAGGGATAGACGACAGCAGTCCTATGTGAACTGTTCCGTAACGTTCATGTCACTGCAGAGAACCATTGTGTCTCGCAGTTTCCGGTGAAACATAGGTGGCGCAAGTAGGGTAAACCAAAGAAATTGATACTTCACTTTTATGACCAAGATAAACATTTTGTACATTACCATTGGGCAGTGGTTTACAGGCTCAGTCGATAACCAAGATTTTACGGTATGCAGATGACCTGGATATTATTTCAATCGCACTGTTTTAATATATAGTACTTCATAGTGTTAATGCTAACGCGTAAAAATGTTTGTTCTACACAAATCCGTATTCGCAACTATACCGAAACGGCGCTTTTGACACGAAATAGGATAGTCATCTGTCAATGTATGTAAACAGTATTGGTTTATAAACAATTTTTGGTCTAATTTACGTTTTCTTGCTGTATGCAGTATATTTGAACTATAACCGAGTATTATAAAAGTGTATAAATATATGTGAATCCATTTTCTGATAAAATTTGCTGTTTGTTAATGAAAAATTTCAGAGGTTATAATGTTGGTGCCGGGTTATACTCACAGAGAAAATACAATGTTATACTTTGAACTTAAAACATTTATTTGAATACTTAATATTTACACATTTCTCAAGAAATTTTATAGAAGGAGAACTTGTAATTTATTCTAAAACTGTTAAATATTTGCAAACTAACACAGTTATGGAACACCCACATGAAATAACAAGGGGTTATAATTATATTAACAATAATTTACACAACATTAAACGATTTTCTTGCACATCTGAGACAGGGAAAATAAAAAATTCAACGTTAAAAGCTTGTTTAAAATTATCTGAACAGTAGCAATTCCCTTCAATAGAAACAAAATTTTAGAATCATATTTTTCTCATTGGTATTAAAATTAAATTGCAGAACTAATAAAGACACTTTGTCATACACTACAATTTTTCTAATAAAATTCATCTAATATTCGAAGATGTTCTTGCTGTGATTGACAACCATACACACAACAAGGAGTATTTAATCTTTTTTCCTTAAATTTATCACTTTATTCGTTGGAAAAACGGAGTGAGAATGGACAAAAACAAAAAAAAAAAAACATGGTGAACTATACGTAAACAATGACAGTATACTTTTTCGAAGTGTTCGCTTTATTGCCGCTAGAGGGATACGCGTTAAGTTGAGTCATCAATAACCATTCATAGCTCCAATTTAATGCATAAGCTTAAGAAACTATTGAACGCATAATGTTAAAAGCAGGATAGCACTTTCTATGCACATGATTGACAAATTAGTAAGTCGTTCTTGTAACATAGTCGTTCGTAATTCATTTTTTATTCCACATTGAATGAGATAATCGTTAATGTCTGTCCCTTTTTTATATACTCACCCCAGTGTCTACGTCACTGATTCTGGGTTCTATTGTCATCCATAGCATCCGGCATAGTTCAGATGAGATCCTATTTAACGAGATACCGTTCTGTACGGCTGCGTCGGGATAAAGAATTGTTTTGGCATTTGTCTTTCGACATGTTGGTGAATAACTGACCTATGCTTTTATTTACTAATCAATATTGAAGGAGATTTTTGATTGAATTTGTATTTGTATTGAAAGGACTATATTGTTTGCTTTTTTTTTTAATGAAAAATAAATTTCAAACAACATAAACCAATAAAAAGCAAGCAGATATTGAACTAAACAGGACAAATCTAATTCTAATTCAGAAAGCAAAACTAGAAACAGAAAATAAAGCAGCACATACAGTTTTATAGGAATGTTAGTATTGAACCTATTATTATTTAGGGATGGGTATTATTGGTTCACTTGTTTGATTGATTATTTCCCTCATTGTATGTACGCGGGATGTTTCCTAAATTCTGGGAATTGTGCTATAATTAAATTACGCAGAACTTATAGGCAATGTTATTGGTGCCAGACAAGTCTTGACATGTTTATGCAACTATCTAGTGCAATATTGTTCAGTCTGATTTAGGTGTTCGACTGATATAGACGCGTTTTCATAGCACTATTTCTGTAACCATATAAGACGCAGCAAATACTCAAAGAGCAATAATTTTCTTTTTGTGGAAAGAAGGTGTGAAAACATCAGAAATTATTCAGCGTCTGCAAGGAGTATTTGGTGAGTCTGCAGAATCCAAAAGTACTGTTTATCGGTGGATCGATCGTTTTAAAACTGGTAGAACATCACTAGAAGACGATCCAGGCAGTGGGCGCCCAAGCACGTCGGTAAATGAAAGAAACATTACTGCCGTCGAAGACCTACTGAAAGAGGACAGGCGAATGACTATTTGTCAAATTAGTGTGCGCCTAAGGATAGGTACACGACAAGTTCATGACATCTTGCATGATTGTTTTGGCGTTAGCAAGGTTTCGCCGCGCTGGGTGCCAAGGCTGTTGGGACCAGAACAGAAACTCAATAGGTCTGATACTTGTCGTCGACTTCAAGAGCTGTTAGCCCGTTGCGGTGATGAATTTTGGCAACGAATAATAACCACTGACGAAACGTGGCCATTGCAACATTGACGAAAATTAACAAAATAATAAAAATTATAGCTAAATTTCCAGAACTTTGGAAACATCCCTCGTATATCATCGACAAACATGTGATGTTTAGATAATAGATTTATAATAATTAATTTAACAAGTTAGTTACGAATATCAAGAACACAATAGATCCAAAAATGCTTCCCTGAGGTACTCCATTTGTAACTAGGTAGAACTGCAAGCAGAATTAACCAATACGTAGAACCAAAAAAGTAAAAATATAATCACTGTTTTACATAGCTTAGCATTAATTTCAGAAGTTCTGAAAATCATCAAAATAATTAATATGATAAAACAAAAAAGCTGTTATTTAAAATTAAATTAGTCAATTTTTATTACAGCTACTCATGATTTATATATTCATTTAAAGGAGGTGCTTGAGAAGAGGGTACTAAGCAAAAACTAAAATACAGAGCTGATACGAAATTAGGGTGACCATTCGTCCCGCATTTTAACATTTTGTCCCGCATTAAGATGCGTCCCGCAAAAGTCCCGCATTTTAACATTTTGTCCCGCATTGTCCCGCATTTTGGGATTGGGAGGTGAGGACCTTTTTTTAGGGTTTTGTAGGTATGACCAAAAAACCCTTATACCGTCATTTTGTCGTCTGTCTGTTCGGTAAAAATTGTAGCCAAACGGCTAAACCTAGAGAGTTGAAATTTGGCATGCTTATACAATTATTTGACCCGCACATAGGAAAAATACTAAAACATCTAAAAAACATATCCCCCTAAAAATATAAACAAAAATGTGCTCATCTAAAACAAAAATATTTTTTTTAAATTCTGAGTAGGGTATCAAATGAAATCCCTTAGTACGTGGATTAACGATCAAATTTTTATTTTTGCAAAATAAATTATTTTGATTCGATTTTTGCCAAAATTGTGCAAACAAAAATTTGTCCCACACCTGTAGCCCAGATGGTTTAAACTAAAAATCTAAAAAAATTCTAAGTAATGTATATTGGTGTGAACCGAAATAGTACAACCGGAATTCTTGATCAGATTATGTTTTCGGAAAATAACGCATTTTTTGTGGTTTTTGGTTCACAAAGTACAAAAGTTATACCAATGTAAGACACCCACATGCAAGGCGTACGATAGCGTAGTGGTTAGAGCACTGGTGTCGTAAGCTAAAACTCGCTGGAAACGAAGGGTTTCGAGTACGAAGTGAATTTTATTTTTTCTGTTTTTTTTTGAATTTTTATTGTTGAAATTATTTTGTCAAAATTCTAGTTATATTTTGACAAATATTGCATTTAATTTTTAAGAGCGTAAATTTAATAACCAGTCTTACTATATGATTAACAGACGATAAATTATTTTAAAAATATCGTTCATTTTGCCGTGATTACTACAAAGTAAAATTTGTCCTACACACTCAGCATGCCGCCTTCACTTATTATATACCTGCGAAACCCTGAAATGTGTGAATATTCACACTTCACATAAATTTTTTGCTCTTCAGTTGGATTTGGGAGGTGAAGACCTTTTTTTTGCTCTTCATTTGGATTTTGGGAGATGAGGACCTTTTTTTTGTTCTTCACTTGGATTTGGGAGATGAGGACCTTTTTTTTGCTCCGTCCCGCATTGCCTTCTTAAGAAAATGGTCACCCTATACGAAATACTTGATACTAAAAAATAATAGTCAATGAATTTTATTTCTACAAGTAAATGGATATTATTATCTCTTCAAAATCTGCTTTAATCAAATTCTATTTCTTGTATTGATTAGATAATTAAAGAAAACATTACAATATTTTTATTATATTTAATCAATAAGTTTTAGAATAACAAAAATAATTTTGTATTATTTCCTTGTCTTTAATAAATATGGATTAAATGTTTTTAAAATACATTTTTCTCTTCTTTCCACAAATATATTATTATTTTATTTTATTCACGTTATCTTTATAAAAGAACACAAGTTGGTTTTATCAACTTATGAATTATGTATACGTACGAGCTCCCTTGAAGACCGCAACCCTTCTGACGTAGCTGTGCGAGTGGTAGTATCAAGAGCTTTCGCAGGGGTAATGAAGCCAGTAGAAATTTAATTTTGTCAGTAAAATGTGTTTTACAAAATGAAGTAGAAAAAGAAGTGTTCAAATATTGTTTCAAAACTTCACTATTATTACCTACAAGAGAACTACATGAGCTACGGGATGGGTTGAATTAGAAAATAATTGCCATTTTATAAGAGAAATAAATCAGTGCGCATATTGAGAACTGACACGCTCGACTACGCTGTTGGTGGTGTAATATTGTACTACATACGCTAGTACAGCGTTTGCCAACCTTTTTTCATGGCGGACCGGCATGCGACCTAGAAAAAATTCGCCCACCTGCAAGTTTAGAAAGTAATGTGTATCGCAAGTTTTATATTTTTATTGCACTGATTACAAACAAAAAAAAACAACAAATAAAAATCACATATAATTAGTGAAAAAATTGATGTGAAGTGTGAATATTCACACATTTCAGGGTTTCGCAGGTATATAATAAGTGAAGGCGGTATGCTGAGTGTGTAGGACAAATTTTACTTTGTAGTAATCACGGCAAAATGAACGATATTTTTAAAATAATTTATCGTCTGTTAATCATATAATAAGATAATTATTAAATTTACACTCTTAAAAATTAAATACAACATTTGTCAAAATATAACTAGAATTTTGACAAAATAATTTCAACATAATAAAAATGCAAAAAAAAAACTGAAAAAATAAAATTCACTCAGTACTCGAACTCGAAACCCTTCGTTTACCAGCGAGTTTTAGCTTACGACACCAGTGCTCTAACCAATAACGCCATCGTACGCCTTGCATGTGAGTGTCTTACATTGGTATAACTATTGTACTTTGTGAACCAAAAACCACAAAAAATGCGTTATTTTCCGAAAACATAATCTGATCAAAAATTCCTGTTGTACTATTTCAGTTCACACCAATATACATTACTTAGAATTTTTTTAGATTTTTAGTTTTAACCATCTGGGCTACAGGGTGTGGGACAAATTTTTTTTTGCACAATTTTGGCAAAAATCGCCTCAAAATAATTTATTTTGCAAAAATAAAAATTTGATCGTTAATCCACGTACTAAGGGCTTTCATTTGATACCCTACTCAAAATTTAAAAAAAATATTTTTATTTTCGATGAGCACATATTTGTTTATATTTTTAGGGGGGTATGTTTTTTAGATGTTTTAGTATTTTTCCTATGTGCGGGTCAAAGAGTTGTATAAGCATGCCAAATTTCAACTCTCTAGGTTTAGCCGTTTGGCTACAATTTTTACCGAACAGACAGACAGACAGACGACAAAATGACGGTATAAGGGTTTTTTGGTCATACCTACAAAACCCTAAAAACAAAACATATATGATGTAATTACATATCATTGCGCCCGCAACGTCTCTGAAAATTCTTAATTGCGCCCTTGCTTCCAAAAAGGTTGGCCACCCCTGATTTATAGCATTCTTGTAACTAAATTAATAAAAATAAAATAAATTTAAATTGCACAAACCACCAAACTTAACAAATTCTAATATTTCACCATATGTACATTAATTTTCCGGTAAATTAACCAAGCCGCAGGAGTCCAGTTTCAGTGAATCCTGCAAATAAGCCGTTGTAAAGTTTCCAGGAATCGATTTTATATTCGTATATCAACTTTCAACCCCCGTTGCTATCGTCATGCTGGCCAATTCCGTGGTATTTCGTATCGGATTTTATTTTATTAAGTTTATATTTTTTTTTGTACTAATATGTTCAGGCGATACGCTATTTGAGTTCATGTTATTTGGCATTGTATTGCAAATTCTATTACATAATACTATTGTATTGATAATAATAGTGTTGGTTTTTGAAATAAAACGCAAAAAATACATTTACTATTGCAAACATTTGGCCTCTTTTATTCTCATCACGTTTAACCACGATGAAAAGACGGGAAAAGGACGATACAATTTTTCGGTCCGCGATTTTTAATAGACTGGGAGTGTTTTTCAAAAGATCGGTTTTTTATTTTATATTAGAGGACCCTAATACAGAATTTAAGAATTGTGGGCTCTGGAGCAAGACCAGATCAAGGGCTCCCATACGAGGGTTACCATTTATGTTTTTACAAACGACAACTAGATGGCAATATGTAGGGTTACCATACGTCCCGGTTTTAAGAACTTGTCCCGGCGTCTCGGCCGGTTGTTAATAATGTCCCGGTTTTTCCATAGTTTATATATATGCATGCATGGAACGATGTTGAAAAAACTATGCAATTACTTAATTCCAAATTTACGACCAAAACATCATTAACTGTGATACTCTATTTGACGAAGTTGTATATGCTAAACAGTTTTATATCGACACTGACCGCAATAATTTGTGGCGGGAAAAGGGTACAAGTAGCGAGGAGAAATGGGTACAATTGTTTAAAAAAAATTCAGACAAAAATATTTCTGTTAACAATTTGCAGAAAATTGTCGAATTTATTTTCTGTTTGCCTCGTACTTCAGCACCAATTGAACGATTATTTTCAGATATGAAGAATATATGGGCACCTGAAAGAAATCGTTTACATGAATGTAACGTCGGTGCATTATTATTTTGTAAAACTAACAGATTTAAAATGTTCTGAATTTTATGATTATATTAAAAATGATAAAAACTTTTTAAAAGAAGTACAATCTGCCGATAAAAATTCTTATACAAATAAATAATATACACAATGCAACTATGTAAGTCAAAATTTATAATTTTATAATATGTATTTTTGTGATTTTTTGATATACGTTTAATTTTGTAATTCGCAAGATTTAATATTAATCATTTGTAATAGAAAAATATTGATAAATACATAAATCAATAAAGTATAAAAAATGAGAGAAAAAATATTTGGGGGGGGAGGGTGTCCCGGTTTGGCGCACAAAAAATATGGTAACCCTAGCAATATGAAATGTGTCATTATTATATTCGTAAAAATTTATATTTGTTGTTGGCATGTGACTTACCGTGAGATAGAGGCATCCTTTGGCATATCGCAGACTGCAATACATTCAATTTTGCATGAAAATTTAGCTGTGGAAAAGACCTCTTCCCGATGAATTCCGCATAATTTGACCGAAGCTCAAAAAAAAGGCTCGCGTTGATTGGTGTAAGGGAATGCTAAAAAAAATCAACCTAGCCACTGCAAAATCCGAATACAACATCGTTACGGGTAACGAAACTTGGATTTATTCATATGAACCAGAAACTAAGCAACAATCCACTTTTTGGGTCTTCCAGGATGAACCGAAACCCACAAAAGTTGTTCGTTCACGAAGCACGTCCAAGAAAATGATCGCTTGTTTCTTCGGTTGTACTGGATATGTCGCAACAATTCCTCTAGAGAAGATCGAAGAACAGGTAATGCTGAATGGTATATAACAATTTGTCAGAAATCATCGAGAAAATCAGGAAAAACAACCAAAATCGTCGCATCATTCTTCATCATGACAAAGCAAGGTCCCACGCAGCTCGTCAAATAATTGATTATTTGAAGGAGAAAAACATAGAATTAATGTCTCATTACCCGTATTCACCTGATTTATCCCCTAACGACTTTGAATCCACTTGCGGAATCCATCGGGAACAGATTTTTTTCACAGCTAAATGTTCATGTAAAATCGAATGTATTGCAGTCTGCGATATGCCAAATGGTGCCTCTATCTCACGGTAAGTCATATGCCGCTCTTCTTCAATCATTTTGCGCACAGCGTCGATGTTTTTTTGAATCAGTACCGATTTTGGTCGACCTGCACGAGATTCATCACTGACAGACGCACGACCGCGACGAAATTCACTACCAAAATTTGAACGAAGCGAATATATGCATTGTTGTTGAGTTAGGCCTTTACTAGTGTGACCATTTTCTTAAGAAGGCAATGCGGGACGGAGCAAAAAAAGGTCCTCATCTCCCAAATCCAAGTGAAGAGCAACAAAAAAAAGGTCCTCATCTCCCAAAATCCAAGTGAAAAGCAAAAAAAAGGTCTTTACCTCCCAAATCCAAGTAAAGAGCAAAAAAAGGTCCTCACCTCCCAAATTCAAAATGCGGGACAAAATGTTAAAATGCGGGACTTTTGCGGGACGCATCTTAATGCGGGACAAAATGTTAAAATGCGGGACAGTCCCGCAAAATGTGAGACGAATGGTCACCCTAGCCTTTACTAAAATCGTAAAAAATCATCCAACGAAAACATTCACGAGTAATATCCATTTTTTCAGGGTCCGGGTCAAACCCTGGTAGCAACCCTGTTAACAACCATTATAATATTGACGTCCTGGTTAGGGTTACCAAATGTCTCTCGTGACAGAGTTGGATATTTAAACTAAAAATAGTAGTTTAGTAGGACACAGTAGGACAGTTTTTTTTTTTTTTTTAATTTTATTATGCTACGAAATATATAGGTACCTAATTAAGTTCAAATCCCATAACAAGGCCTTTTTTTTATAGTAAGACATTTTTTTCATAATGAGGCCTTATTATGGGATCCAACATAACATATAATTAACAAGAAACAGTCAATAAATAATAAGTAATACTACTAATATGAAAATTAAATTATATGTTTATTGGTTCACATCTTTCTTTATATTTAACAAAATCACATTTTAGAAATAAAAATATAAAATAAATCATAAGAATTTTTTTTATTTTCTTTGTATATAATTATAAAGAAACAACCAATAAATAATTAACAATCAAGTTTAAATATATATGGTAATAAAAAATATAATTAGATATGTTTATTGGTTGACGTTCACATTTTCTTTAATTTTTTTTTATAAAATAATATTTTTTAGATGTACCTGCTTTTTTTAATAAAGCTTTATCCTTAATGACATCATAGAAATTTAGTCAAAACGTTATGCCTCGATCGCGTTCATCGGCAAACGTCGACTCAGCGGTAAAGGCGTCTTCAAAAGTAAAAATACTATAAAGTAGGACATTTCCGATATTTTTTAACAGTAGGTAGGACGAAGGACAAGGAGGTAAATTGTAGGATATGTCCTACTAAACTAGGACGGTTGGTAACCCTAGCCCTGGTGATCCTTAATAATAAATATTTAAAACAATTTGGATCACGACCCATAGTTTGAGATGAACTGATTTGTACAACCCTGTATGCAATAAAACAGAATAATGGAAAACAATTAAAACCATATTATCTACTAAATATATCCCTTAAAACCTTAATTAAGAGAAATCTCCGCGTCCAAATTTCCGGTAATATTTATATAAACATTTAGCCTTTAATGAATACATCTAATCCAATTGAGACCGTAATTTCGCTAGGGAAATTAATGGTAAAATCAAACAGAAATTGCTGAAACTTGATAGAAACTAATAAGATAGAAGATGGAATACGTGTACAGAACGCCTTTTCCAGTTGCTATGGCAACCAGCCGTGGGTGTGTCCCTCGTACTTATTTAAAAAATGGATTATTATAAATTTCAGCTTGAATTTA
Source organism: Liopterus haemorrhoidalis (assembly GCA_963971575.1). Classification (NCBI taxonomy): domain Eukaryota; kingdom Metazoa; phylum Arthropoda; class Insecta; order Coleoptera; family Dytiscidae; genus Liopterus; species Liopterus haemorrhoidalis. The sequence continues at coordinate 6,374,856 of OZ020615.1, forward strand.
AGGAAATTGATGTTAGTAGAAAGTTATACATGAAAATTTATACATAAAACTCTAAACTAGATAGATTTACATAATTCTGAAGAGAAATTAATAACAATAATGAACAAATCAGAACAGAAAATTTTTAAATAACTTGAGAAGAAGACAAACGGGAGACAAGAAAGGGGCAAATATTTTTATATCTTATATAGAGTTAATATAAGATATAAAAATGTGTGTTCAATACGATTTTTGACTAAAGTTAATTATCAGGTCGTCAAGGATCAAATTTGTAGTTAATGATATTGCCAACTTTAACAGCTTTTTATTTGACATTGGCTTAATATTTTACCGTTGTTTTTTTTTTTTTGTTGGAAAGTTACACCTCTCGCCTGTTTAAAGAAATTATCTAAAAAATATCAAAAACTTTTTTTTAAATTTAATTTTGCTGAATTTGGAATGGTCGGAAATTCGCACTATTATGAAGTGTGAGTTCTTACGTGGAACTACGGCATCGCCGTAGGATGGAATACAATAATAGTGTATTTGGCTCTAGTGTTACTAAGCAGCAGATAATATCAAATTGGTTCGCCAAATTTCGTAAAGGTAACTTAAAATAAAAAAAAAAAAAAAACCGGCTCATCGATGGCAGTAGAAATATACTGCAACCAACTGGACGAAGTGATGCAAAAATTTAAAGAAAAACAGCCTAGATTGGTCAACAGATCGACTCCTATCTTATTGAATGATAACGCCAGACCACACACTGCACAAATGACTGTGGCAAAACTACAGGAATTGGAGTTGGAACTTCTTCATCATCCTGCATACTCACCAGACTTAGGCCCCACTGATTACCACTTCTTCAGCAATTTGGACAACTTTTTAATTAGAAAACAGTTTAATTCCTACAATGCTGTAAAACTGGCCTTCCAGCAATTCATTGACTCTCGTCCGCTAGGGTTTTGGCCACCGGCCTGAACAACCTGCCGCTTAAGTGGCAAAAGTGTATAGACCATATGGGTGCAAACTTTGATGAATAAAATAAGTTATCAACCAACTTTGCCTTTTTTTCTACAAATTTGACGACCTAATATATATGTATAAACGAAAAAATTATTTTGCTAAAAGCTTTAGATCGTACTATCATTTTGGGGTACATATGTATCATATGTCCCAGCAACAAAGCCGTCCTTAGCCATTGCAGGGCCGAGGCAAGATTGTGAGGCTTGAAGCAAAATTGCGAGACCCACAAAAATATTGGAGGGGGACAATAATTAAATGCATACACAAAAATGCAAAATTAGTCTTTTCCTGTGATATCGACGTCCTAATTTTTGATTAATTTTATTGTATTAAAATTCATTTGCCCTGATGCCACAGTTATAAAAAATCTTAAAGCTAGAGACAAATGATAATTTATTGTTACAAGTACTTCACAAATTAATAAAAGATTCTAGCTTAATATTCAATAATCCTTAACATAACAACAATCGTTTTTGTTGTAAAATGTTATTTAAACAAAATTGATTTTTCTTGTTTTGAATTCAGCAAAATTGTTAATAATGCTTTCACAATCTAAATTCTGGTAAAATTTGTATTCAATCGACAAGAACGTTAAATTATTTAATCTTTCTTGACTCACCCGAGTTCTAAGATAATTTTATATTAACTTTTTTCAGCGTCAGCTGTGGTTACAGGAACTGGTAAAATATTCACGTAGCACAATTGTAAAATTCGATTATAATAATTTTTATAAACATTCTAAAGAAGTTTTCAGAAAATCTCTATCAGAATATCTAATCTAATAGAGGTAGACCACCAACCATATGGACGGACAGTATTACGAGAGTAACCGAAAATTGGCTATTATTAGCCTAGGACAATGTTTAGAGATTTAATGTAGAGGCCTATGTTCAGCAGTTTTAGTAAAGATGGAGAGATTAAAATCTTTAAAAAAATTATTTTTAAGGTTTTATATGTAGTATTTGTAGTTTAAAATAAAAAATTTATGTGAAGTGTGAAGTCACACATTTCAGGGTTTCGCAGGTATTTAGTAAGTGAATAATGATTATTTGGAATGCCAAAACACATTTTATGTTAAAATATATATTTTTTTTTGTTAATTTTAATTCGAATTCCTATTACCATTATGTAAGTTTCTAAATATGTGCAGTATATTTTTTTTTTTTTATATAGCAAGGTTCAATAAAATTTTGAAAAAATTCCTCTTAGCTAGATATATAATCTAAATATATTAAGTGAAGGTGGAATGCTGAGTGTGTAGGACGTATTTTGCTTTGTAGTATTCACTGTAAAATGAACAATATTTTAAAAATAATTTATCATCTCTTAATCTAAGAGCTTTAAAAACAAATTTTATGTTAAAATATTTTTATGTTAATTTTAATTCGAGTGCCTAATACCATTATTTAGGTTTCTTAATATGTGCAGTATTTTTTTTTATATAGCAAGGTTCATTAAGATTTTGAAAATTGCGCCTATGGCTTCATGGGTTGTTTCTAGTCATAGCTCCTCCCTTTGATTTCGTGTACATTCAAACAGAATTAAATTATAATTTCAACAATTTCCACTGGTTATTAAATTTACGCTTTTAAAAATTAAATGCAACATTTGCCAAAATATAACTAGAATTTTGAAAAAATAATTTAAACAAAATAAAAATGCAAAAAAAAAAAAATAAAAAATAATATTGTCTCTTCTCGTGGGATTCGAACTAATTTTCTTGGGCAGAACGCTAGTACCGTAACTATTGCACCAAGATACACGTTACAGTTTAGTGTGTTATATAACTATAAGTTTTCAACATTATTAGCAAAAAAACACAAAAAATGCTTTTTTTTCCAAAAACATAATCTGATCACAAATTCCTGTTGTACTATTCCGGTTCACACCAATGTACATTACTTAGAATTTTTTCAGATTTTTAGTTTAAACCATCTGGGCTATAGGGTGTGGGACAAAATTTTTTTTGCACAATTTTGGCAAAAATCGCTTCAAAATAATTTATTTTGCAAAAATAAAAATTTGATCGTTAATCCAAGTACCAAGGGCTTTCATTTGATACCCTACTCAGAATTTTAAAAAAATATTTTTTTTTTTCGATGTACACATATTGTTTTATATTTTTATGGGGATATGTTTTTTAGATGTTTTAGTATTTTTCCTATGTGCGGGTCAAAGAGTTGTATAAGCATGCCAAATTTCAACTCTCTAGCTTTAGCCGTTTGGCTACAATTTTTACCGAACAGACAGACAGACAGATGACAAAATGACGGTATAAGGGTTTTTTGTTCATACCTACAAAACCCTAAAAATGAAAATTTGGGATAGTTAGTGGATAGGACACCTGATAAGGATGCAGGAGGACAAAATGGTAAAAAAGATATGGGAAAGAAAATTGAACACCCGTTAACCAGTAGGTAGACCTCGCAAAAAATGGAGATTAGCCAATCAAATATATAACAATTATTGGTATACAGAGCCAGTGCCGTAACTTGGTAGGGGAACAGGAGCACATGCCCGGGCCTAGATCAAAGAGGGCCCCAGAAAAGTCTGTCAAAAAAATCGGTTTGTTTTTATATGACATTTAAATATACAATTAAATATGACAATTAAAATGTTTTGTATGAGTGTGTTATTAAGACTCGAATAAATCATTAGGAAACAGGAGTCCAAAACTATTGTTTTAGGGAAAAAGGTTATCAAATTTACTTAATTCGTAATATATATAGAAGGGGGGGGGGGGGTGAGGCAATTATAAAATCTTGCCCAGGGCCCGCATAATGCTAGTTAATGCAGAGCACATGGAAAGACCTGACATTTAGCAAATCAATATCAGTGTGAGAGGTCAAAATTCTATTAGAATGACAGTGCCTAAAGAAGAAGATGATGGGAGAGTTAACAAAATAGTAGGAAGATTAACATATATTTTCAAAAATGGACGACCATTCGAAAGGAGAACCCATGGAAGAGAGATGATTTTTCTCGTCCAATAGACTAACAAACAGGAAGAAATTTCCTAGTCAATTGAAGAAGAAGAAAAGTTCACTCTACTAATTAACAATTTAGTAGAACCAAAGACATCGCACGGGTGTTCGTCGCCTGTGTGCAAACATTCAAAAGACAGATAGAATCAAACCCAAATGGCGCCTATGTGAAAACTATAAGAATGCCCCCAATAGGAGGATTCTATTAAGGGGGGGTAGGGTCTGATAACCACATTTTAAGCATATTTTTGTGATTTTTTTTTTTTTCAAATCTATGGTTAAATTTATTCATTTTCAAACTAAGTACATATATAAGGTATGTTTTGAAGAAGATACAAAAAAAATTTGAAGGCAAAATATGGGGAAATGAGCCAGCTGTGGCAAATCTTCTCAGACTCCGGGAAAAAAATTAGATTTTGCAGTGACCAGCATAAGTCGTCACTGGATCATCTGAAATCAAAAATCCAAAAAGATTTTGTTAGTTGATGAGTTTGCCGAGGTAATGACGTTGAGTTTTTATTTTTAAAATGATTTTTCAGTTTTTAGCGTTACTTAGAAGACAAAAAAAATTAATTCCCCCTAAAAAAAACCTAAAAATGAGTATATTAGTGATTGTAAAATAAAAAAAAAACATGAAAAAAAATATTTCAACGTCGTTACCTCGGCAAACTCATAAACTAACAAAATCTTTTTGGATTTTTGATTTCAGATGATCCAGTGACGAGTTATGTTGGTCACCGCAAAATCTAATTTTTTTCCCGGAGTATGAGAAGATTTGCCACAGCTGGCTCATTCCGCCATATTTTGCCTTCAAATTTTTTTTGTATCTTCTTCAAAACATACTTTATATATGTACTTAGTTTGAAAATGAATAAATTTAACCATAGATTTGAAAAAATTTAACAAAAATATGCTTAAAATGTGGTTATCAGACCCTACCCACCCCCTTAAAATCGACCTCAAATGCTGCCCTTTTGATGAGCCATCCGTGTGCGGCATACACATTGAACATCCACACGCGGCGGTCCTGAGTAGAGCAACTTGGACATCAAGATCACTTATATGAGTGAGCCAAAAAGGCAACCCCAATGTTAGTGCTCAAAGAAGAAAATGGGATAGTTAACAAGGTAGGGTCGAAGAAAGACTAGCATACATCTGCAAAAATGGACGACCATCCGGAAGGAAACCCTATGGAAGACAGCCCATGAGGGCCCAAGGCTAGTTTGCCACATCCACCGTATAGGAAAAAAATCCTATCGGAAGAAAAAGAAGACAAGTACATTGTATTCCTAATAGTTAGTTAACAATCTGGTAGAACTACATGGGCTATTTGCACCTAAACAGTCTATTTGACTAGGTTCCTAATAAAATATATAAAAACATGAATCAAAACACCAGTATATATTGAAAAAATTAATCAAAAACTGGCCAACATCATGATCTATTGAGTACATCAATTACTTAGATGTACAATTGTAATTATTTTACAATTAATAAATATTGGCAGGTAATGTTGGTCAATATACTAGTGCTAATGACCATTGCAGTCAAAGCAGTTTAATATCAAATTAAAAAAAAAAAAATGTTGGTCTTACGTAGCAAAAAATGTAGTCACACTGTCCAGAAAATAATAATTCTGGATCAAAATAAATATATTTTTTAAATGACTATGCAATTTTTTATAATAAAAGGTTTATAATAAAAATGATTGTCGATAAAAGTTTGGGGAGGGGGTCCCCATCAGTAGTACGACAATTATGGCACCACTAAAGTAATACAATATTGACAAATAAAAATAGAAATAAATTTTACAGCACATTGACAAATTAGAAGCAAATAATTTGAGCAATTCTTTCTGTTTTATTGTTTAAATTTTAAGTTTTATATTTTTTTGGGTTTGGCAATTGATTTTTGTGTGGCAACAATGATATATTGTTTAGCTCCAACAAAGATACAACAGTGTTAGGCCGTTGGCAGCGCATTGATCGTATGTACAGCGCCATACCACATTCGATCTTTCAACTAAAATAATATTTTACTATAAATTCGATAAACAAATAATTACGTTAACAAATAATTGAGTAAATTAATTAAATACATACACAAAATAAATCAATACACATCTAAAACAAGAATTAGGTCATACAAAATGACGTAATAAAAAGGTATATATAAACAATTAATTGTTAATGCAAATGTTAATAACTTACTCGTCAATTTCTTCATCAGATCGTGACATCTTTTGATTTAAACTTCACTTAATAATCACTACACTTATTATACTTTGTTCAGGAGTTGAACAGTATGTTTTCAGTTAAAAATTGGTTAAATTCGTTTAATTTGTTATAATTTTTGAGCTTACGTTAGTTTCCCTAGGAAGCTTTCTGTCCTGTGACTATTATTTTGCGGAACACCTCGTCCTGTTTCACGCATGCGTTATTTGAATAGCGAGAGCGCTTGCTCGTTTTAAGAATATGATTTAATTGGAAGTAATTGGTATAAAAAATGAGTATTTTATGCTAAATTGGAGATACCTTGAAGCTAAATAATGATGGACGTTTGTTCTATTTTCTTTATTAGAACAATAAGATGATATTTTACATACTTATTGAAAGAAATATGTAAGGATGGGAAATGAAAGAATGCCAATGCAGTAGTGTATAAGATGTACAGGTAGACCTCAATATACGCAGCAGTTTCGTTCCTAGGAGAACCGGTGTAAATCGAACTGGCTTTAACTTATAATGAGGGTATAGGGCAGTGGTTCTTAACCTTTTTGAAGTCACGGAGCACTTTTGACCATAAGGTAAATTCGCGGAGCACCAAAATCAAAAAGGCAAAAAAACAAACAAATACATCAAAACAAACACCGGAAAAAGAAAATAAAGATATTGATGGCGAAGATCTTGCAATAGAACTGAGATTGTTGTCTCAAAGAACAAAAGGCAATCCTGAGGCAATTTTAAAATGGATTTATTTACAGGGTGTAGAAAAGTTATTTCCGAGTTCTAGGTATCACAGCTTTACAAATTTTACTAACCCTACATGTTTCAGTGGCAAGAGGTGAGCGCATATTTTCAAAACTCAGACTTAGAAAAAACTATTTAAGTTCCAGTTTAAGCCAGGAAAATTTAAATGGATTGGCCATCATATCAATGGAACATAAAATAGCCGAAAGTATTGATACTGAAGAAATAAGAAAAGAATTTGCTACCTTATAAGCCAGACGGGTCCCATTGAGTTAGAATGCCAAAGACTTCGTTGAAGTTTAATGTAGTTAATTTTGTTGTTTTTTTTTTTTTTTTTCCTGCACACAAAGGCAATATAGGCCGGTAGAGTCAATGCTCTATCTGGGTAATAAGATATGATTGGAGTCAACACTATAATTTGGATTTAAAAATTTCGCGGAGCACTTGCAACAAGTACGCGGAGCACCGGTTCAGAACCAGTGGTATAGGGTTATGTTCCAAATAAACAATGAACATAAATGGTATCTATAACGCTTTTTTATTTGACTTAGTACTCGTTGACTCGTACTTAGCGTTTATTTCTGTAGTTTGCTCAGCAGATTGTTTGATTTTATCTACATTTTTAGGGTTTTGTAGGTATGACCAAAAAACCCTTATACCATCATTTAGTCGTCTGTCTGTTCGGTAAAAATTGTAGCCAAACGGCTAAACCTAGAGAGTTGAAATTTGGCATACTTATACAACTCTTTGACCCGCACATAGGAAAAATACTAAAACATCTAAAAAACATATCCCTCTAAAAATATAAACAAATATGTGCTCATCGAAAAAAAAAAATATTTTTTTTAAATTCTGAGTAGGGTATCAAATGAAAGCCCTTAGTACGTGGATTAACGATCAAAATTTTATTTTTGCAAAATAAATTATTTTGAGGCGTTTTTTGCCAAAATTGTGCAAAAAAAATCTGTCCCACACCCTGTAGCCTAGATGGTTTAAACTAAAAATTCTAAGTAATGTACATTGGTGTGAACCGGAATAGTACAATAGGAATTTTTGATCAGATTACGTTTTCGGGAAATAACGCATTTTTTGTGTTTTTAACTAAAATATGTTAAATATTTAATTCGCTATGCGTATATTCGTAAAGCGTTTCGTCGTTGCTTTGTAATTTTCAAACTAGAGTTCGAATCCTGTCAATTTTAATTTTTCTGTTTTTTTTTTGCATTTTTATGTTGTTTAAATTATTTTTTCAAAATTCTAGTTATATTTTGGCAAATGTTGCATTTAATTTTTAAAATCGTAAATTTAATAACCAGTGGGAAATGTTGAAATTATAATTTAATTCTATGTTTGAATGTATACGACATCAGAGGTCGGGGCTTATGATTTAAGCGACCAATGGAAGCCATAGGCGCAATTTTCAAAATCTTAATGAACATTGCTATATAAAAAAAATACTGCACATATTTAGAAACTTAAATAATGGTATTAGGCATTCGAATTAAAATTCATAAAAAAATATTTTGACACAAAATTTGTATCGCCCCCCCCCCCCAATATGGATGGAAATACCAAATTTTTTAATTTTTTACCATTATGATTTTAGGTAAATATATAGATATGGATTCAAAAGTAGAGATGAGGACCTTTTTTTGTTTTGCTCATCACCTGTATTTTATAAGTGAGGATCTTTTTTTTTGCTCATCATTTGTATTTTACAAGCGAGGACCTTTTTTTTAGTCATCACTTGTATTTCAGAAGCGAGGAGCTTTTTTTTATATCTTCACTTTTTTTGTCTACCCCCCCAATAAAAATTCCTAGGTGCGCCACTGCTAACATTAGTCTATAGATACGCAGCTCATACGTCAGCACATATAGTTAACATAATACGTACGTTATTTATAATAATAATAATAATAATAATAACTTTCCACTGGCGTACAAATGTTAACAAATAAATTTTTAATCGATAGAGCTAAAGTTAAAAAAAAAATCCTTTCTAAAATTCTTAAAACAGCTGTTAATTAATATTAAATGTGTTATTTAATATTAAAACAAGTTATCTTATCAAAACAAATAAAAATATTACATTTACAAAAATTGTTGCACTCTACATAATAATATTTAGTTAAGTGTGTTTCTTGCAAAAACAAAAAGGTTATCAATGTAATTTAAACCAAATGTTATCAGAATTTCTGTGAAAAGTAAATTTTATGACAAATTTGAGTAATTATTTTATTGAGTTTCTAATAAAATATAAAATAATGCTCTTGAAAATTATTATGAAATAAAATTCGAAGAATGGGTAATTAGTTCAAGTTTTAGAATCATGGAATAAATAATAATAGATTAAATGTCAATGGGGTCAAATAAATGATCTTAAAAGTTTGAATGAGATTTTTACCAGAAATATTTCCATAATTTGCCCCACTTGTATTCATGAAGATTCGGTTAAAATAACTGAAAATATCAGAGTAATGCACATTAATGTGAGTCAAAATAGTAACAAAGAAATTTTTGATTATGTTATTTTTGTTTTCGAAACTGTTGCAGTTTTGAAAAAATATATCTTTTTACTACATGTGAGACATTAAATAAAAGCTCTTAAATAAATATGAGGGGGGCTGCAATTTGACTTGCATTTAATTTTTATCTGGGCGATACAAATTTGTGAATTAACCTTATATACAGGGTGTTTTAAACGGGGCACCCCGAAAATCTCCTTTATTTGTAAAGATACAAAAAATCTTCAGAACAAAAGTTAAACTAGACAAAAAGGCCCATCTAAAGGTTACTATAAGAATTCTGAGGCACTTTCGGTTTCACCGGAAATGATGTCAACTTTTGATCTAGTATAGGGAATCGGTTAATTTTATATTTTTTTCCTAAAAGTACATTAAATTAGCTTTACAATGACACCAAAAAGTCATATTTTTATGTTAACCATTTCAAAATGGCGACCATTTATTTACAAAATAATAATCAACATAAGTTTTACAAAGTTGAACGTAGCAAGCTTTGAAAACAATAAAAAAAAAGAAACAAAATATCTCTAAAATAAACTGTTGTAACTAGTTATTATATGAAATACCACGAAATAACTTAAATTTTAATTTTTCAATTAAATGTTTTATAAATAACAAGAGTTTAATAGTTTATTTTGCTTATTTTTGTTTGAAAAAATATTTTAGAGATATTTTGTTTCTTTTTTTATTGTTTTCAAAGCTTGCTACCTTCAACTTTGTAAACCTTATGTTGATTATTATTTTGTAAATAAATGGTCGCCATTTTGAAATTAATTATTCCCAAAAATTTATTTCAAGTTAAAACTAAACTAATTTTTAGACAAATCCCGAAAAAATTTGGTTATATCGGTACACGCGTATATAGGCTATTCCAAACGTTTAAGCGGAACTAAATGGAATTTTCATTTTTATAAATTGTCATGAGTTCTCTTTTTAGGGTTTGAAAAGGGCTTTTGCTAAACAAAAACCTTACTTAATCGGTAAAACTTACTAGAATTAAAAATATAATTCCGCTTAAACCAAAGGAACGGGCTATATATTTCAGTAATACCCATATATTTAATACAAAAGTATTAAATATATAGTAATACCTCTTTGGGGGTCTTTCCCCAATACCAATTGAAAGTTTAACCCCAAAAAACTTTGAGTAAAACTCTTATTAGGGCGTTAAAAAAATACCAGCAAACGCGTTTATTTTCTGATATATTTGAGTAATACCCCTTTTGGGATCTTCCCCCAATACTATTTTAATATTTAACCCCAAGAAACTTTAAATAAAAGTCTATTGGGGCGTTAAAAATACTTACACTTTTTTAATAATCCTCAAAAACAATTTTGTAAATATTTTTCGCCTCGCATTTTGTTAAAGTTGAATTATTGGGCACTCTAAAAATAAAACTGCAGTTTTCCAACATCCTTCAAGACGTAGGGATGACCCAAACGGCACTTAGAACAATAAAAATATATTTAAAAAATCTTCAAAAACTGTTTTTCATTTAAAATCAAACTACGTCTTGTTTAAACTGATAACGAGCAAAGAATGACCATTAGGTAGATTAAAATCCTTATCAAATTAATCCTGTTACATAAAAAGATTAGATTTATTTTATTTCTAATTGATATTTTGATTTGATATTTTAAACTACAAATAAATTATTTAATGAATATATGTATTTATAAAATTTATGTGGGATGGATTTTTATTTGTCAAATAAAATTATATTTAGATTTAAATACTGATTACTAAATTTTAGGCCAAAATTACGTACTGTCGGTAACTGAGTCGCCAGTTTTGGTCAAAGCCATCCATTACCGCATTATTTTATAACAAAATAATAAATAACAAAGTGGAATATAGGGTTCTTATTAGTATGGGTCTGACGTACTTATGCTTTGAAAATGGCGAAAGCCGAGACTATGGTCTATTTCAAAGTAGAAAAATGTGTGTGCCGGTCGCTATGGCGTAGTGGTCAGCTCATTTGACTACCAACCATGGGGGCTCGGGTTCAAATCCCGGTTATGGCATGGAAATTTTCTCAAACAAAAATTGTCCTGGCTAACTGCCACAGCAGCAAAGGCCATTAAAAATAAAAAAAAAAAAAAAAAATGTGTAAGAAGATAGGAGCTGTTTGTCCTTGCTTCGGATTGGTTTAGATCTTCATCCCTATTACACTGTAAAAATATTGTTTTTAGTCCAAGTTGACAGATGTTCAGTGCCGTACATTGGAAATATATATTATTTAATTTTTTTCATATATTTTGTTATTATTTGCATATTTAGACTTTTATTTATATTCTTGGCGTAGATTTTATGGAAAATATTCTCCATGTAATTTGTTTTTACGCAGTTATACATTTTTTAGGTTATCTGACATATAAATATTTTTTGACACTTGACAATTAACAGATCAAGATACAGGACTAATGTGAGGCCAAAAGACAGCCCAGCTGATTGTGCCCAAAGAAGAAGTTATTGATATAATTTTTAGATCTTCATATATACATACATACATTTTTAATTTTTATTTACAATAATTATTTAAATAAGAAACTTTAGCTCTGAAGATATACTGTTTGTTTTATTGCTTTATTTAAACTCTTTTAGCAAAATCTCTCATTTTATATATAGTAAATAATTTTATTTTTTATTTACTTTTTCAAATTCCCCATTAAACTGAATTTATGTCGTATAAATAATGTATTATCTGCCTTGTTTATTTCTATATCTTATTAACCTTTTTTAAATAGAAAAAAAAACACTTGCTAACCCAGTTACTACGCCCATGCCCTAGTTCTTTCTACTTTTTTTTTAATTTGAATTAGACCATAGATCTGGTTATTTTGATAGTGTATTACTGACTTTTAGAACCTGGTTATATTGTAAAAAAGGCTTTACAGTTTTGGGTTATGTTTGTATTATTTTAGGTTAGTATTACATTTACAAAATATTTAATATGTCACTATTCAAAATGAAATATGACAAATGATATTTTTTTAAATGACATATTTATAATCTGACGTTTCAAATTATTTTTCTGTAATTCCAACATGACATACAGTTTCAAAGGTGCAAACTGTTGAAAACAAAATTTCCTCTTAGCTTGTTCTTACAAAAGTGAACTGCTTGTATTATCTATCTCATTTTGTAATACGGAACTAACAGTGAAAGTTCATTTTTTATGTTGTATATTGACAATACACTTATTATACTGTCATAGTATTGGTTCACATAGATACGCCAAAGACTGTTTACACCACAATAGTCACCAAAGTAACCAGATTTAGTTTCGTATTACAAATTGAGACGGATTATACTGCGTGTATATTTTGCACTTTTTAATTTTTACGAAATATCCGGGACAAAATGACAAACTGGCCGGGACCATACCTTCATACCGGGACAGTCCCGGACAAACCAGGACGTATGATAAGCCTATATATTACATTACAGAAAAAAAAAAAACAATTTCTAGCTACGCGCAGACTTTTTATGTCAACGGGCCAGTAATAATCGATTTCCGGGGTGTGAGGTGGAATTACTGTCTTCCAGTGTCCGGAATTAATGTTTTACCGGGGTCCGGAACCTTTCTCGTTGCTCCTACTTACCCTTTCCGAGGCCCGAGATGCTACAATGTTGCGAGGCCCCATAATACAAATTTGAAACGAGTAAATGCATATGAACTAAAATTTGTTTAACATTTGATAGCAAATATAAAATAGACATAATAAATATAATTATAATATACAACAGACGAATATAAAAATAAATAACTTATTGGAGAACAAAAAAGTGAAGACTCTAGGACAGTGTTTCTCAAACCTTCGACAGTTGCGTACCACTTTCAAAATTACACACTAACCGAGGACCACCAACGTCAAGAAAAACATTTTTTTGCGTAATGGCCCATTATTAATACTAATGAAATTTTGTGTGCGCGGACCACCTGTTGAGAAACACTACTCTAGGAGGAAGCAAGTGCCCCCCCCCCGCTTACTGTGGGCGCTAATGGTTGTACTTATATGGTTAAATATGAGATTAATTAAATTAAACCAAAATAATAAAATACATAGATTTAACAAAGTATCCTTCAAGCAAATTAAATTGTAACAATTAGGTAATGCATATAAAAAGCCTTACTTCCATGTTTAAGAAACTTACCATTTAAACCATAAAATTCCCGCATTTCATTCAAAGAATTTTGAAGGTTCTAAGAATATAAGGTCATCAATTTAACATACTCAATGAAAGCGACAAAATTAATCAACCAGAAAACAGATAAATCCTATAAATACTGCAGTGTTCTTAAAATAACAACAGTGTCAATCTAAGCAAGATGATGTTCTTAGTGTTGTGTCTCTTTGTCGTTGTCTTCGCTGAAGACCCCAAGGATTCTCACCCATTATATAAATACCGTTACCAAACACAAGACTTGATGAAGACTTCAGCTTCCGAAATACCATACCGTGGTTACCATATAGTTGAAGGTGGATATTATCCAGAAAAATTCTACCAACCTACCTACGATCGATTCCCTAGATACCGTTCTTTTGACGAATTTGGTGGTTATCAACCATTTTTCTATCCTCATGGTTTTGTTGATAAGAATGTTTATGCAACTGAAAAGAAAGATTCTCATGGAGAAAATTATGAGAAGGCTCATGGAGAGAAAGAAGTTGAAGGAGGACATGGAAGAAGTGGATTTAACAAAGAAGGAGTTGCTGTAAAGGATGTTAAAGGAGATACAGGATCTTATAAGGATGAAGAAGGATTTAAAAAGGGATTTGATGATGCTAAGAGCTATCAAGGAGGTGGACATTTTAATAGAGAAGGTAATTATTAATGGGGGGGTCATGGTTATCTCCACCAATGTCCCAAGTATTTTTAATGTACCACCTGTTTATTATCATATTAACTGATAATTTTTAGGGTTTTGTAGGTATGACAAAAAACCCTTATAACGTCACTCATGTGTTTGTCTGTCTGTATGGTAGAATTTGTGACCAAACAGTTGGACCTAGATAGTTGAAATTTGGCATGCTTGTATAACTATTTGTCCTACATATAGGAAAATTATTGAGAATTCAAAAATCACATCGCGGGAATAATAATAACTATGTATTTAATGAAGAAAATGAATATTTAAAAAATGGAACTTCTTAATGCGTGGATACCCAATCAATTTTTATTTATGAAATTCCATTTTTTATAGACTTTTCGGCAAAAATGTGTAAAAAAAAACTTTTGTTCCCCACTCTATCTCCCTATTTCTAAATATCTGAAAAAATGCTCAATAATGTACATTGATGGGAACCGAAATAGTGAACAGATATTTTTAATCAAATTAGTTTTTCGATAAATTTTTGGTGGGGTTGAAAAAAAATGTTATTTTTAGGGTTTTGTAGGTATGACCAAAAAACCCGTCATTTTGTCGTCTGTCTGTTCGGTCAAAATTGTAGCCAAACGGCTAAACCTAGAGAGTTGAAATTTGGCATGCTTATACGTATTATAAGTCTTTGACCCACACATAGAAAAAATACTAAAACATCGAAAAGACACATCCCCCTAAAAATATAAACGAATATGTGCTCAACGAAAAAAAAAAAAAATATATATATATTTTTTAAATTCTGAGTAGGGTATCAAATGAAAGCCCTTAGTACGTGGATTAACGATCAAAATTTAATTTTTGTAAAATAAATTATTTAGACGCGATTTTTGCCAAAATTGTGCAAAAAAATTTTGGCCCACAGCCTGTAGCCCAGATGGTTTAAACTAAAAATCTGAAAAATTCTAAGTAATGTACATTTGTGTGAACCGGAATAGTACAACAGTTTTTTGCTTGACCATGTAAAATATTTAATAACTTATGTAACAAAGTAAACCAGCAGGCTTTCATGGTGTAATGGTTAGCGCTCTCGCGTTCTAATTTTCAAACTAGGATTCCAGTCTCGAGACAATTTTTTTAAAATTCTAGTTATATTTGGGCAAATGTTGCATTTAATTTTTAAAAGCGTAAATTTAATAACTAGTGGAAATTGTTCAAATTGAATACACGAAATCAGATGGGCGGAGTTATGACTTAAAACAACCAATGGAAGCCAGAGGCGCAATTTTCAAAATCTTAATGAACTTTGCTATATAAAAAAAATACTACACATATTTAGAAACCTAAATAATGGTATTAGGCATTCGAATTATAATTAACAAAAACAAATATTTTAACATAAAATTTGTTTTGGCATCCCAAATAATCATCATTCACTTACTAAAAACCTGCGAAACCCTGAAATGTGTTGAAAATTCACACATCACATCACTTTTTTAGTAAAAAAAAATTGTAATAAAATTTTTATTCTAGGTGAAAACGGTAAGAACGAAAAACAAAACAATAGCCATAAAAAAGGACATTCAACCAAAGGCTTCCATACTTCTCACCACAAGGACGAAACTGGCAAAACCGAAACCTTCTACGATGAAGCCAACGATGAGGGCAATAACTATAACTACGATGGCCATCAAGGATCATTTGGTGAAAAAGGACAATCTTCCTACAAAGGAGGACATGAAAATGGTCAGTTTGAACAGGACGAGAAACAAAAACAAGGCCACTATGACAGGCAGAGAATAGTTGATAATGCAAACGCTGAAAAAGGAGGTTATGACCAAAAAGGATATCATGGAAGTGGGGAAGTTTACAGGATAAATAATGGAGTTGGTCAGCAATCACTTTTAGGTAGACAGGAAGCTAATAGGGAATATACACGCCATCATCCTTATGGGTATATTCCTTTTAATCCTGGATATTGAAGAAGGATATTTTAGAGAAATGGGTACAAGCATAGTATTATATTTAATGAAAATATTTTTGTACTTAGTAAAATAGAAATAGCACTAAATTTAATGTATTATACTGCAATTAACAATAATAAAAATTAACAATAATCAAAAAATTTAGCTTATTTTTTAGATTTTTTGGTGTGCAGATGACCTAGATATTATTTCAAATAAGGAAGGAGACGTAATATACTTAACTGACCTTATTGAGGTCGAAGCTCGTAAAGCATTGGCGGATTCAGCAATTTTTTTCAGGGGAGACATTTAATAGATTTGAAAGAAATATATTAATACGAGGGTTGTCCGTAAAATAATGCATCATTTTCATGGTAGTGTCAAAGGCGCGACAGGGGTGAGAGGCGTGGTGTTATATTTACAAGTTCGAATTTCATGGTGGGGTTGGAAGCGTGATAAGTGCGCGTTTTCAGTTTTGACAACATTTGTATCTAACCTAAAAGTTTATACAAGTATTTGGAGTAAACGGTTATTCAATTTCATTAAATATGTCATCAAATCGAAGGAGACGTCTAGCTCTTTTTTATGCATATTTAGACTTAGTGCGATATGAAGAAAAGCGATGGTGGGTACGTCCCATATATACATAGAAACAGAAGGCAACAGGGAGATTATTTTACCTTGTTGCAAAAAATGAGACACAAAAAACACAGACAGTTACTTCAATTACAAGAAAAGAATTTAATACACAATCTTTTTCACTTGACATCACAGTTTAGAATGAAGATTCTTTTGGCCCCTGCTTGGGGGTGTATTATTAGTATACCCACTGCATGACATTTCTGCAGACCAGATATTTGAAACCGAATCCATAATAATAAACATTATGACTGCCGAAAGCATTGTAAAAGTCGCTATTTCGCTACATCAATTTACGGTTTTTTAATTTTTTTTTTAGGAAATTAATATAAGTGTCTCACTAAAGATCTCACCATTCCGAAAAAATATATCTGTTTCTATGGTTTCGACGGTGCGGCCAGCGCTAGAGTTGAAATTTCTGAACTTGCGACACCGCGCTTGTAACACCGTACCTACGACACCATGGTACGGATTTTTTCAAAATAGAGCGATTCTATTGGTTGAATTTCTTGTTCCACGCTTCCAACACCAGCATGAAAATGATACATAAGGTCTCCATATTTTTTCACAAAGAAAAACACTGTATTTTTGCATGCTGTGTAGCATTTTTCGTATACCCGTGTCATAGAACTCACGCGCCGTGGAGCGTAGGTAGTGTACGACCTCTTTTTTCAACTCATCGTTGGTCCTGAAATTCGTCCCACTCAGGTGTGACTTCAACGCAAGAAAGAGATGATTTCGCGGGCCGCTTCAACCCGTTGCCGTTGGCGATCTTCGGTGATCATTCTGGGGACCCACCTTGCACACACCTTGTGATAATACAAATGTTCTGTCAAAATCTTGTCAATAGTAGTCTGATAATCAGGGATCAATTTGCACAAGTCCCGAATCGTCAGCCGTCGATCTTCAAGCATTACCTTCTCCACTTTTGCAATCATTTCGTCGTGCAAGATAGAGGATTTATGTGAGTGAGGCCAAAATTTAATCCGACTAACATTTCTCAAAGAATACTTAAGCTGCACTCAGAGCTCTTAAAATTAGTGTTCACTGTGCATTGTGGATATTTTTAGTAGATAGTTTTAACGTTCAAGGCAGCGTTTATAACTAAGGATATTATTGCGTTACGAATAATGCGACATCTGTGTGTCTTTAAACCAACTACGGTGGCTTCGTGGCTTGTTTACGCAATTATCGCTGCTATTATCTATTATCGTTTTTCTAATTATGCTGTCCTAGATTTTTACTAACTAAACTTAACCTAATTACCTAAATTGATCATATTTGCTGTTCGTCTTTGTAATTTTGGGCGAGATTTGTTGTAATCGGCGTGATGACATTTTGTTAGGTTATGTAAAGGCATACAATGTAAACGTTCTCTAGGATGTAGACTGAGATAGCATTGTCTGTCTCATTAAAACAACTCACTAACTATAAGTTTGGAAAACTATCGACAATCGGCAACGTATAACGTATTAAATTTAGAGCTCTGAACGATTGCTCGCGTTACTATATGACAAACTTGTAGTGACAATCAACAGTACACAAGTCATAGCCTATAGTCGACTAATTTAAGAGCTTTGAACGCAGCTTTAAATTAACAAACACAAATTAATATATATATATATATTTTCTTTTTTTGACGCGACACAGTAGAAAAAAAATACCCCTTCAGGCGCGCACCTTGATTTTTTCTTGGGCTACTCAGGATCCAATTTTTTTTCTTAAGGGCTTCTGAAGTACTTTTTTTTTTCTCCAGAGTTTCCGAAGTAATTTTTTTCTTGGAGGGTCACATTCATTTAAAAGAAAAATGTGTCCCTTAAATATGTGTTTTTTGATTATTTGGGGAGAGAGCATATCAAAGCCCTGAGCTCCCACTGGGTGAACGCCTGATTCTCTTATATGTTTCAAGTAATATCTTGTTCATTTTTTCATACCTTCATAGCTGGCGTGAAACTTGAATGCGAAATCTGAAGTCTGGGGGTTCAATTCGCCACTGAGAAGTAAATTTTTTACATAAATTTCTACTTTATCATATCCCCAGAAGCGTATCAGATTTTATAAAAACTGTACACACATTTATATACCTAAAACTGTAACTTACTACATATTTAAAAAATCCTGAAAAAGTGTGAAGATTAACACATTAGAGTAATTTTTAAGGATAAATGAGAGTAAAACCAATATTTTATTCATTATTTTATTGCATCAACTACATCACATTAATATTACATATAAATAATGTCAAGAAAATTGGTCTTTTCAAAATTAAAAATTTCATTTTTGAGCTTCAAATTTAGATATTCCAATACTGATTTTCCACACTGTCCAACAATTTTCTTGAGCAAGAACATAATTTATTGTACAAATAGAAGAAGCGCAGTGTTTTAACTTTTAAAGCTCAAAAACACTTCTATAAAAATTGACTACCTTAGTACCTAGATAGATCGTACTAAACACGAAACTGACTTAATTTTCTTCGATACATCAACAGCTAGATTCATAAATTAGTAATTCATTGTCGTTTGCTTGAAAAATTAGTATTGATAGATATTAACCAATTAATATTGCTAACTATTTTATGAATCTGCGTATAAAATATATATCTAAATTTTTTTAACCTACAATTCTATACTATAAAAATACCAGTAATAATGTTAACAAGAAAAAAATGTGTTGACCTTCGGCACTACATGAAAGCCAGTAAGAACCAGTTAGTGGATACTTCACCAAAAACTTCCACTTTAAATTTTATTAAAAATAGCTGCAAAACATTTTAGCAAAAATAAATAGTAACTGTCTAAAACAATATTAAATAGTAAACATCTCTAAATTAATATTCGGGAATATGGGGCGCGCAGCAGAGGGCACGTAAAGACGGCGGTCTTGGCTACCGAAAAAAGTAATCGTTAGGTTACGTCAGAGGGTGCAAGTCGCAACCTAAAAAAATCAATTCTAAAGCCTCTTTTATAATAAATACTAGCAGACATAACCAGTAATGCTCGGGAGAAAAATAATAATGTATCAAAAATATTTTAATTCGGAAAAATAAATGATTGCTGCACAATCAAAAAATTCAAATTATTTCAATGATGGGTTAAATACCAACATAACACTTCACTCAATAAGTCTCCGGTCTGACATATATATGGCAACAATGTTAACAGACCCGTATGATTTCTGGATAGTATCAATCTTCAATCGATACGTGTGAAAATTTCATGACATTCTGACAATTAGTTTAGAGGTTACAGTAGTTTTAGTGACTCCAGTTTTGTAATTTTCAAAAGAATGGATAAAAAAGAATTTCGTGTGTTGATTAAACATTGTTTTTTGATGGGGAAAAAAATACTGTTCAAACCAAACAGTGGCTTGATAAGCGTTATAGAGACTCTGCACCAAATCAACTATTACTGATTGGTATGCTGAATTTAAATTAATAAATTAATTTTAATTTTTTTAATTTTAAGATCGTTGGAATGAATGTATCACTCTTGAAGGAGAGTATGTGGATGAATAAAGTCGAATTTATAAAAAAAAAAAAATGTTTTTCTTAGTTAGACCGGAGACTTACTCAAGCGACGTTACCTTCGCTTTTATGGTTGGTTTATATACGGAACAAGAATATGGAATGAGAAATAAGAATAGTACACAAGAATAAAAAATATGAAACCGTTTATATCGGACATAACATTTCGTCGCAGCGCCTGCGTACTTGTGTTTGCCTGTGTTTAATGGTTGTCGCTTGACAGGTAGTTGTGTTAAATATAACCTTTAAAAAAATTTCGTGTTCAGTAAAATGGATTCAGAAGATTTTGTAAATTTATTTGCTTGTGTTTCACACATTATATTGTTGTTTCCAACCTTCTGTTCACAGCTGGAAAACATCTGTTGAACAAATTTTATTACGGCCGACATCTTGACCGTTGTACGCATGCTTCTCGTTTCTTATTCTTGGAATAGGAATAAAATGTTAAATGTTACCAACTTTTCTTGTGTTTAAATTAAATTTCATTCCTACATAAACCGATATACGGCGCAGCCATGTTTTAACATCTTGTGTACTATTCTTATTTCCTATTCCTTATTCTTGTTCCGTATATAAACCAACCATTAGTTTAATTTAAGAACGTATAATTTATCAAAATAGTTTTATGTAGGGTATTAACAATGTACGATCTCCCATCAATTGCTACGTGTAACGTGTAAACAGCACTCATTCGACAGTAATAATATTTTTACTTCTAACGGTTTAATCGATTTTTTATATTAAAACAACGAATTTATAGCTAAATTGATTTCAAGCCACTTTTTTTAATGAGTAGTTTACATATTATATTAAATAAAAATGATCGTCAGTTGCCGACATAACGGGGTAAAGATCGTCAGTTACATAATTGATTACATTATAAAATGCTTAGGCTAAATGCCCGCTCAGCAATTATAATCCGTCAGCTGACGGTCTTACCTCCATTATGCAAACAGCTGATTGTTGTTTTTATTATTCTAATTATATAATAAGTTCGATGTACAAGTTTCATTGAATTTGAAATGACTTTACATCATTATTTATGACAGATTTATACAAGCGACTGATGTATAACGCCCCACTACGCACGCAGCTGACTTTTTATTATTATTATTATCACTTAAACAATAACTGTGCAAATTTTCAAGTGGCTCGAAATGACTTGGATTTTTTTTTACAAGATGTACATTTTCTCACTACCAACCCCACCACTACTAACTTACTACCCGAAAAGAATAATTTCCAATAGGAATCAATCGAAATGAAATCCCCAGGTCACTTGCAACGCTGCCTCCCGAACTATTACGGTGAAGAGGATTTTCCGAATTTACAAGTAGTCTTGCAAATCTTTCTAACGATACCTGTATCTATTGCCAGTTTTGGGAGATCTTTTAGTAAATTAAAATTAATTTTAACATACCTGGGAGCATCAATAAGTCAGAATCTATTAAACCATTTAGCACTTCTTAGTATTAAACGAGAAACTTTCGATCAAATTGATTTATAATCTTTATTATATATCAATTATTACTTCAGTTTTACTTTGCCAAAATTTTTATTTGTTGCACCATATGTTTCAAAATTCTGTCGTTTTTAATTTTCGAATGTTAACATTATTACAAGTATTTTTACTATTGAACATCAAGCAAGACATGATTGAAACACAAGTTAAAATTGTTCATTTATTTGATTCTTTTCCTGAGTTTCTTAGCTCAATAAGCAAAGTAAGTAGTACACATTTTTTATTCCTAAAAGTAGTAACTTAAAAAATTAAGCCATTAGCAAAATAGGTTACTAACATTTAGCTATAATTCGGTATATGAGAAACTAGGAAAGTCAAAAATACCTAAAATTGGATCTAAAGCAAGAATTAGGTCTAAAAATAATAGCTAGAAGAAAGACCTAAATTCAAAAATTATATTAAAATAGGTCGCTTAGCACATTTCTGTGCGCATGTGTGTGATTTACACGCATGCGCTGTAAGAGCTAGTGCGGATGACCGGTTACTGTGCGTTTTTTTTTTAAACAACCGGTGTTTAATAATTGTTTTGCGTTAATGACCGGCGTATCTATACAGTGAGGACGTGTTTTGTCATGATGAAGACGTTTTACCTTTAGTTTTTGATTTAGTCTCTCTAGAATAGGGGATAAGCATGATTTTTATTTTATTTGATATTATATTCCGTTTGTTGCATATAAACATAAAAAACAGTTCTGCATTTTTTTTTTTTTAATTTAAAGGCTTAACAAAATATTTAATTCATAAGCGCGCGAAAAACACTCTTATTATTTACAAACTTGCCTGTGACGTCACACCCTACCCGGACTACAACCTACAGCATAGGGTGACCATTCGTTCCCCATTTTGCGGGACTGTCTCGCATTTTAACATTTTGTTCCGCATTAAGATGCGTCCCGCATTTTAACATTTTGTCCCACATTGTCCCGTATTTTAACATTTGGAGGCGAGGACCTTTTTTTTCCTCTTCACTTGGATTTGGGAGGTGAAGACCTTTTTTTTGCTCTTCACTTGGATTTGGGAGGTAAGGACCTTTTTAATAACTATTTTTTTATAGTTAGATAACAACAAATACAAAAAGTCTTGACCATGTAGGATTTTTATTAAATACGTTATTTGAATAAAATCGAAAAGATGGGGGATGTAAAGTTAATGTCAACATTGTTTCGCGGACCCCCGGTAACGACTACGCGGACCTCCAGGAGTTCGCGGACCATAGTTTAAGAACCGCTGCTGTATAATTTTTATAGGTTGTGTCAAGTTAGAATGATTTTAATTAAAGTAAAGTTATTCTACATGTTTATCGAATTAAATTTTATATTAAAATGTATAAAATATGGATGATCCAGGCCCCAGTAAAATATTTCTTATTAATCTAATGAAGACTTGAAGACGAAGCAAATACAGAAAAAAACGTTTGGGATATTTGGTAGATTATTTAAATTTTGTTTCAAAAAATTAAATGGAAGCTCTTAGTTCTCAAATAACGAATACATGTGATTATAAAAAAAAACTGTTGATTTTGATGTGTGATAAATATACCTAGACATCCAGTATTATGTTGAATTCTTACACTTATTAAATACCTACAAAACCCTGAAATGTGTGAAAATTCACACTTCACTTCAATTTTTTTTTATTTCATAATTGATTAATCGATTATTTTTTACCAATTTAATAGAAAATCGATTATAACATTTCGATTAATCACATGATTAATTAATTTGTATTGCCATTGGAGAAAAGGAATAATTTTTCATCACGACAATGCACGTCCTCACTCTATAGTTACGCCAATGTGCTTGCGCTTGTATCTGTTTCGTTTGGTTGTATTACCCATCAGTAGCGGTCGGTGAATCATTTTTGGGTATGCAATTCCAAGGAATACACACGCTCGTGCTTTGTCGTAGCTATACTGCTGTAGAGCGATATAGTACGAGCTTGTCCGATCATACTAATTGCATACCCCAACATGTTTCACCGACCGCCACTGTTACCCATAGAACATGTTCCGGTTTTTAAACCGTACCGGCAAAACAACCGGTCGTCTGCACATTCATGATTTCTATTCAAAACGGCTAAAAAACCGCATCCGGTCTTCCGCGCTAACACAAACACGCGACTTACGTCAGTATCCCCTGGCGTATTAAAGGTTATTAAAACCTTTAAAATAAATATAACAGATATATACAAATAATGGAAGAATTATCATTATATCAGACTTTTTGTGTTTAAAATGATAAACTTTGGTAAACCTTAAATAAGCAAATCACATATCAAGGAGATTCGTTTAATAAGACTAGTACGTATAGTTATGGCGTGGAAAAATGGCTGTTGCTTTTTTTTCTTCGGGATCTGATAGATTACGATACCTGCGAGTTAGGAATAATCCGATAATCTGAAATATTCGGTACAATCCGTCATGTAACATATTCTGCACATCAGAATCAACATATGCAACAACATCGAAGAAGAAAAAATTGTAAAAATATTTTTCGCCAATTAAAAAAAAAATACATAACCCTTGTGCTAACCTGTGGTCCAGTGGCGGCGCTAGCTGGGGGTCCGGGGGGGCCGGGCCCCCCCTAAAAGTTGCTCTGGCCCCCAGTTTGCCCCCCTAGAATTGCTTGGAAAAAAATATATTTTAGAAGTGAGGACCTTTTTTTTAAGGTCATTACTTGTATTTTCATATGTAAACGATAAACAAATATTTCCTGCCCCCCCCCCAAATTTTACTCAATTTTTTTCTCCCCCCCAGATTTTAAGAGCTAGCGCCGCCACTGCTGTGGTCGCAAGCGCTAAAGCGTCTTTTCTTGCCGTACCTTTTGCTCTGGCTATGTCAAATAATTTCTGGAATTCCCAGTTGCACCAGATTTCCTTAAATTTTATGCATTCCTTAAGGCTGCGTATAACCCCCAGAGGTTAGCAATTTCTTATACAAAATTAACAAACTGAAATGAAATTAGTATCAATCTATACATCAAATTTTGCACAGAATTTTTATCTATCTAATAGGATATTTTTAATTGTAGAAATATTTATTGTAAAAATATTATCGCTCAATAACTTAATAATTGACATCAGCAACATTGTTCTGTAATTTTTTAAATCTATTTATGGGTTTCAAATAACTTTTATATTTATATAGTTTTGTGTAGAAATGTTCAAATAATACGTCAACATTTTTTTCGACTTGATTACTTATTGTTTAGAACCCTCGTCGAAAAATATTATACTTGATGATAATGGAATTCCACTTGGCACACGTATTCTTCACAAAAATTAAATCATTTTTACTCGTTACAACAATTTTGAGAACCGCGGCAGAATCAAGATGGCGGCAAATATAGACTACCAAGTACAATAACTATAAGTAGTTTTCACAATAGAACAAAATAGCTAAAATCCATTTTGTAGAATGAAGCTTTAGCTACAATTAGCCGCATCGTACACAAATATGCGTCGATTGGTTTACAAGATGGCGCATATAATGCAATTTGCTTAATTACAATTACATAACAGTTTTTTCTAAAATTTAAAATATCCTATTAGCTAGATAAAAATTCGCTGCAAATTTTGATATATAGATTGTTATTAATTTTATTTCCGATTATTAGTATTGTATAAGAAACTATAGGGAACTATAGGGTTGTGCGCCGCCTTAAAGGCCCTCGCACACTATCAATATTATTGATCAATAATATTGAAGGCGTTTTATTGATCAATAATATTTGCGGGGCTGAAGCCCACAGACGGCTCAATATTATTGCAAACACCATGTCACCAGCCAGTGATGCAGAATTAGCGAGTATACTGGTTGCATTATGTGCAGCTTTCAAGAATAAACTGAAGAAGAAGAGGAGATTATGAGTCAGGAAATGGTTAAGGAGGCCGACCGCCTCCATAACCATTTCCATTAACCATGTGTCGACCACACATGTTTATGGTAATTTGATTCGAGAACTCAGTAAGGAGTCACCAGATTACCGCAGTTTCTTGAGGATGAATCAAGAGGTATTCAATGAGCTATTGGACATGGTTGCACCACTAATAGAGAAGAACGATACACCAATTAGGGCAGCCATTTCACTAACAGATTAAGCCTCACCCTGCGTTACCTTGCAACTGGGAACAATTTCGAGGACCTCAAATTCTCATCATACATTGCCCCGATATTGATGACGTAATTAAATTTTAAACCAAATCAATTTTTATTGAACTTCGAATTGTTTCCGCATCCATCTTATTCACCACATTTAGTCCCCAGCGACTTTTTCCTGTTCCCAAACATTAAGAAATGGCTCGCCGGAAAAAAATTCACGTCGAACGATGAGGTCATCGCCGAAACAGATGCCTATTCTGAAAGTCTCCCGGAATATTACTTTTCAATGACTTGAAAAGGTTGAAGAAACGCTGGGTGAAGTGTATCGAGTTAAAAAGAAACCATGTTGAGAAATATAAATAAATCAACCCAAAATAATGTATTTTTCTCTTGGTTTGTAAAGTTTATTGACCTACCCTCTACGTTACCCGTTTGATAGTTATTTATTTATTTAGTGTGTAAAGGAGGTATTTTCAATAGAATGACAATTATTGTAGGATGCGTTAGCCGACTGCCGAAAATGGTAGCATGAGCACAAGGATTATAATTAGACAATTTATAATTATTATGTTTTTGTCTTTCAATTTCCAATTTCAACTGTTGTTTATCCTTTGTTCTTTATTCAGTTTCTTTCGTTCATTTGTATTTATTTTTAATTAGCAAAAAATATTTAATAAACCTTACTTACATATTTCCAATTAATACTAAAGACCTTTAAAAAAGCATATACAAAAAGCAATTTTCTAAAGAAATATAATATGGACAAGACAAAAAAAAAATATACAATACCATTTATTACCTATTACATGCTCATGCAGAGTAAATTAGTAAATATGTATACGGCACACATGTAAATTAGACAAATATATGACTAGTTAAACCCACCAGCGAGTACAAGAGATGTTATGGTAGAGGACTAGAGGAAAGCACTAGGAAGAGCTCTTGGATCTTTCTGATTTCGATAACGTACTGTTAACCATACGCCCAGAAACTGTAAAAACCATGCCATTTAGAAAAATTCATCGTCGATTAATCATTACTGCGTGTTTTTAACTTCAAAACCTATATTTATTACCAGTTTTATAAAATCTTGTCGGTTTTAATCAAGTAGTTACCTAAACAAATCTACGGATACTTTAGGACAGAGTTCCCAACCTTTTTAGGGTTTTGTAGGTATGACCAAAAACCCTTATACCGTCATTTTGTTGTCTGTCTGTCTGTTCGGTAAAAATTCTAGCCAAACGGCTAAACCTAGAGAGTTGAAATTTGGCATGCTTATACAACTCTTTGGCCCGCACATAGGAAAAATAATAAAACATCTAAAAAACATATCCCCCTAAAAATATAAACAAATATGTGCTCATCGAAAAAAAAATATTTTTTTAAATTCCGAGGGTATCAAATGAAAGCCATTAGTACATGGATTAACGAAAGGGTGACCATTCGTCCCGCATTTTAACATTTTGTCCCGCATTTTAACATTTTGTCCCACATTTTAACATTTTGGAGGTGAGGACCTTTTTTTTTGCTCTTCTCTTGGATTTGGGAGGTTATGACCTTTTTTTTGCTCTTCACTTGGATTTTGGGAGATGAGGACCTTTTTTTTTCGCTCTTCACTTGGCTTTTGGGAGATGAGGACCTTTTTTTTTTGCTCTTCACTTGGATTTGGGATGTGAGGACTTTTTTTCTTTGCTCTTCACTTGGATTTGGGAGATGAGGACTTTTTTTGCTCCGTCCCGCATTGCCTTCTTAAGAAAATGGTCACCCTAATTAACGATCAAAATTTTATTTTTGCAAAATAAATTACTATGAGGCGATTTTTGCCAAAATTGTCCCACGCCCTGTAGCCCAGATGGTTTAAACTAAAAATCTGAAAAAATTCTAAATAATGTACATTGGTGTGAACTGGAATAGTACAACAGGAATTTTTGATCAGATTATGTTTTCGGAAAATAACGCATTTTTTGTGTTTTTAACTAAAATATGTTAAATATTTAATTCGCTATGTAATACAGTAGATAAGTAAGCGCTTGTAGCGTAGTGCGTTTCGTCGTTGCTTTGTAATTTGCAAACTAGAGTTCGATTCCTGTCAATTTTAATTTTTCTGTTTTTTTTTGCATTTTTATTTTGTTTAAATTATTTTATCAAAATTCTAGTTATATTATATTATCTAGATTAACTGATTTCCCATTAGATATAATAATAAAATATAAAATATTCAATGCGATCCCTGCGATTGTTTTGAAGTACAGATGTGTTTGAAATCAAGTTCAACTGATTGATGATCTTTCATTATTAATATATGTATATTTTTCCGCCATTATTTTTTTTTCGCGCACCCTCTTGTTGGGAATCTCTGTTAACTAAAGCAATTAAACTAGTTAAGTATTTTGGAATTTTCGAAAATTAAACGTTATCTGTAATAAACTAACACATATAAATATATACCGTTTGAGTTCAAATGAGACACGTGATTTCTAGCGTAAATTGTTAAAATGCCCAGTCTATAAAAATGTTAATAATTTAAAATTTTCATAAAACTGATAAAAAACTTTCTCTGTGTAAATATAATTCACGATGCTTTACATATGCAAATATATTTTTAAAATCTACAGTTAATAAAATGTAAATATATACAAATTTATTTATTAAAAAAACTTTCAAATGTTAAAAATCAATTCTTTATTACCTCTGTAAAACTGAAGAACAGGCCGATTCCACCACATAGTTTGAAAGCGTAGTCTATTGTGTTACGTAGCTCATTCGAACATGGAGGACAGAGACAGTCGCTTGAAGCATCGGTACAACATTTTGGCTGTAAAAAAATATTACGGAAATGTTAAGAATGTATTAGGTACTGCAACAAAAGGGTTCAGACTAGGGATTGCAATCCCGCACACTTTTAAATCCCGCGGGATTCGCGCGGGATTCTTTTCAATCCCGCGGGATCCGCGCGGGATCCCGCGCCGAATTGATTTTATGATAGAAATTGATTGCGTACACATTATAAATGACAAAATGACACATATACTTACGTATTCAAGTATTTTTGTAAAAATAAGCTCAAAAATCGATAATTATTGAAATAATATATGTATAGATATGGTAAATAAATAAAAAAAAAACATTTTTAAATGAATATGTTGTTGGTGTTGTGTACAAATGTTCAAAACTAATTAAATGTACTTAAAACAGGTTTTTATGACTGTTTTATGATTTCAGTTAATAAAATGTTTTCTTCTAACAATAAATAGTAATTGATATAATTTATTAAATTAAAAATCAATTATAATGAAACAAAAATAATAATGAAATGTTATATATACCATATATCCGACATTTATACTGTATGGACAGTTTTAGTTGCGTCAGATATATCCAACAATATCGTTTAAGGGTTGAAAAAAGTATCAAATTATAATAATAATTAAAAACTGAAATTAAGTTAAAATAATCATTGCAAGAAATGTGATCTTAATAAGCAGACACTATACAAAGTATCATCTCCCAATCTACTTCTCAAAGGGCTACATAAATAACCAGCGGCTGAAAAAGCTCGCTCAGCCTCTACGCTTGTTGGCGATATGGTCATCAAGTAATCGTACGTCATACTCAGGAACTTGTCTCTTACTCCGTCACTTTCGTAGGCCAACATTTCCTTCTTCAATATTTTCTCAAAAGATTCGATATCTGGCACCTTCTTTACTTTTTTGTTCAGTTGTTCTTCTATTTCTGTATTTTGTTTTCTAATTCTTCTTTCAGCGATAGATTAGTAGGTTGTTGGAATTTTTCAATAGATTATTCATCTCCAGATTCATTTTCTTCAATTTTAGAAACTCTTGTTAGCAATTTTTTTATTTCTTGACGCATCACGGTTATCTATGGCATTGAAAATATATTTCCAGTTTTTATTATTTTTTCTGCGTATTTTTTAAGGATTTTGTAAGTAAATTAACAGGCCAGTTTAGTTACTACGACGTTGCGTTAATCTCTCACAAAGTGCCGTGGCTAAATCAATGCTCAGGGTTGAAAATTGCTGATCTAATTTTTCCAACATAAATCGAAAAGTTATTTCGGCAGTTATGAGATTAGATTCTCTCCTGCATAATACTTCGAGACCGAGTTTCACTGGTTCCAGGCAGAAAATCAAGTCATTAATTTGAGACCATTTTTGTGAAATGAATTTCTGATGTAATGTCAATCAAAGCTTTTCTGATGCATAATCTCAGGCTATAAAATCGTTCCAACATGTCGAGCAGACTGTTCCACCTCGTCTAACAATCAAAAATAAATTTCAAATTTTTGCTGTGTTCTTCTAGGATATATTTCTCTGTAATTTGCGTGCAAAGACAATCTATTCATTTCAATTGCATTGCACAAGTTAATCCCGCAAATCTTGCAAATCCCGCACTGTAATAATGCGGGATCCCGCGGGATTGCGGGATCCCACTTTGCGGGATTGCAATCCCTAGTTCAGACTAAATACACGCATACACGATGGCTAACTTGGCTTGTCAAGCTGCAGAGTAAAAAAAGCAGCTTTATGTATTTGCAGTTGGACACATAATGCATTTATTATTGGTCGTAGATAAAAGAATTTTTAGGGTTTTATAGGTGACCACCAAAAAACCCTTATAACGTCACATGGCTGTTTGTACGGTAAAAATTGTAGCAAAACGGCTGAACATAGAAAGTTAAAATTTGGCATGATTATATAACTCTTTATCTACGTATAGGAAAAATACCGAGAGTTCAAAAAAAAAAAAAACGCATCACGAGATATATATAAACAGATATGTATTTAATGAAAAAATAAATGTTTTTTTTTTTAATTTTTGAGTGAGGTATCAAATGAAACATCTTAATGCGTGGATGAACAAGCAAATTTTTATTTATCAAAAATCATTTATTTGTGGAATTTTTACTAAAAATATGTCAAAAAACTTTTTTTGCATACCGGGCATTTCCGAAAAGGGTTGATTTAAAAATTTTAAAATAATCTCTATAATGCACTTTGATGGGAACCGGAATAGGATTTTTATCAGGTTAGTTTTTTGAAACATAAAGAATATATGTGTAGTTAAAAAAAATTATGTTTTTTTTTTAAATTTATTGTTCTTAAGAAGTAGATTAAAGAACAAAAAGTAATTTTTAGAATTTTTTAATTTTAAAACGATTTTTTCCGAAAATTTGTAAAAAAAATTATTGTCCCGCACTCAAACGCAAAGGGGTTAAACTAAAAATCTGAAAAAATTCTAAGTAATGTACATTGATCTAAATCGGCAATGTACGATAGAAATTTTTGATCTGATTTCGTTTTTAGAAAATATTGCAGTTTTTGTGTTTTTGACAAAATCAATTATTTTTTTTAATTCATAGCTAAATTACGACTGATAATGCTATGGATTTTTTGTATTTATGGCAAAGATAGTGTATCTTTTTGAAATTAAAAATATAATAAATATTTTTTAACAGCTGAGAACTGAGTTCATGTATTTAGAGTGTAGTGTTTCATTATAATTGAATAACTTTAGTTTTTTGTTTTTATGGTGTTCAAGAGAAATGCATCATTTATAGTAGTGAAATACTTATAAATCAAATAACACATTGTTAATAGTGAGAAATACGTATCTGAAATTGAAAAAAAAAAATTAA
Source organism: Liopterus haemorrhoidalis (assembly GCA_963971575.1). Taxonomy (NCBI): domain Eukaryota; kingdom Metazoa; phylum Arthropoda; class Insecta; order Coleoptera; family Dytiscidae; genus Liopterus; species Liopterus haemorrhoidalis. The sequence goes on from OZ020615.1 coordinate 6,406,570, forward strand.
GCGATTTATCAATATATTTCTTATTAATTTAATGAAGACTTGAATATGAAGCAAATGCAGAAAAAATCGCTGGGATTTATTCATTTAAATTTTATTGTGACGAAATTTCGTACATTATTTATATTTTATTTAAAAAAATTAAATGGAAGGTGTTAGTACTCAAATAAAGAATAAAAATTATTGTCAAAAAACCGTTGCTTTTGATATGATTGTAGATCAAATATTCCTAGATATTCAGCATTATGTTGGCTTCTTACACTTATTAAATATCTACAAAACCCTGAAATGTGTGAAAATTCACACTTCATATACATTTTTATATAGGTTTAGCTGTGGTATGCGTTTGTCTAAATTTTCATTGTTGCTAGGCTTATTTTCGTATTGTAGATTGTACTTTTATACTAGTTTTTAAAAACTTTTTTTTTAAATGGCACTCTGTGTATAAAAGTTGCACACCACTGTTTTCCATCAATCAAAATACAGAGAACACAGTATCCCCACCGCAGAAGACAGACGCGCGCTCCTTGTTTAATGTACCTCTACACTCTTCTTGTTCACAGTCAAAGGCGTTACACCATTATAATAACAAATTGACTACTTATTTTCATTATTCTTATATTAGATAATAATCATATAATTTTTAATTCATTAATAAATACAATTGAAATATCCTGTTTGCAAAATTTAAAATAGACAAAAATTTTAAAATTAAAATTAGAGAACCTTGTATTAAGTGAATAATTGGATAAGCTTAATAATAATTTATTATTTGAAACGAATTTCTTTCAACAAAAAAAAAAGTTTTTTGCAATATGACAATTGCTTGAAGATCAGGGGGCGCAAATTTTATATCTGCGCGGCAAAAACTTTCCCTACGTCCGAATGTAGGTATGTCAAAAAAAAAAATAATAAATTAAATATATTATTTCAATTATTTTTTTAAGTTAAAAAAAAAAATGGCACACAGACACGATGGCTATTTGCCCATATTACTAGAATATTATAGCCCATATTCACTAGAATATTATATATTTACAATATGTAATACAATCCGACCAATTCTGTAACTCAGTTACTATGATCATAGGAACTAAATTTGTCACTATGACCAAGGTCAGTTACTATCATGAATGAAAGTCATTATACTTTTTATAATATTTTATCTTGTAGTAACGTTACTACACAGTAAATTTTTACAGAATTGATCTGAATAAATAAATATATTTCTATACACATACATAATAAAAGAAATTTTGCATGGAAACCACAAATAAATTAGAATAAAAATCTGTACAAATACTTGAACAGATGTAGAATGATGGTAAGATGCTGCAGAGGGGCCAGTTACCTTTGAATATCACAGATTGCAATAAAATAATACATTAAAATAAGGTGCAAGACTTCACACATAAAACAATAGGTTCAATTCTCCTTTAAAAGAGAGCCTTTTCATGAGTACCCTGTCATTTTAAAGCAACGATTTATTTTTAATTAACTTACCCTAATTTTATCACATGATTGTTGGAGAGTAGTAGATCTATTAGCAACGTGCAAATCAAAATCACAGCATCTGAACACTTCTTGAACATCGGCTCTAACATCGTCAGTAACTCGGTTCCATCCCTTCAAAGAACGTAGGGTAAACAAAACAAACAACGGCAAACTTTCAACGACATACCTGTTCAGCTAATTGTTCCTGTTGATCTAAATTGACTGCGAGACAAGCACAAGCGACTGAGAACTGAATAAGGAAGAGCAGGAATAGAATAACCATATACTAAAAGAATATTAAGGAACACATGAACTCACTAAATTTAAAGCAAATTTGCAATAAATACGAGTGAAAAAGTGTCTGAACTGGTTTCAATTGCAGCTAGAATAAATGATATAGTTAAATAATTATTATGTTTATTTATTATTGAATGAATTAGTTGATAAAGGATACAAAAAACAGCATGACTTGGTGGTGTTTGACTGCTCCGACCAATCCTAGGATTGATATTAATATAAGAATAATCCCACATGCTAAAATACCACCAATAATAGGTAAATTCGTCACTAAAGAAGCAGCTCTTCCATAAACTGCTACTCCAATTAATATAAATGCGACTAACTAAAACACAAAACCATATATTAAATCAATAAATCTTCAATTATTGTATGAAAACGTTTCTCTTACAATGTATAAAATATTTAATGCAATAAGAGCATTTTTGGAACAAGTAAAACCACCACACATATTGAAATCATACGATATTGTAAAATATAAGAAATAATTTCACTTTAAAAAGTAAATAGCATATAATCTACTCTTCCTCTTTTGTTAATCAATCAAACAATGTACAATACGCTTGCGTGAAGATTTTAAATTAATTTTAAAACAAATTTTGGAAAATTTAAAATATAACATTCACACTAAAAGAACTTTATGTCAAAATTGACAGGCATGCTTTATTCTATATTTAAAAACCAAATTTTTAATGAATTTGACAGATTGAGAGATAATTACTTCAGAATGACACCAATAGATGTCAACCTATTCTCTAACCTAACATTTCTTGAAAAATACATGTGGGTTTTGCGTCTCTAATATTCGATTTAATTTGTTCAATTAATATAAAACAATGCAAGAAGCAGTGTCTTTTAATAAAAAGAAGCAGAAATCTTTCTCTTCTTCTGTTGACAACTATAAAAAACTTTTAAAGGTATGAAAATAAATATATAAAATGTTTTTTTACTTACTAACAAATGTTTTTAGAGTGGAAAATTAAAAATCGAAGAAAATTCACCCATAACTAAAAAGAAACCAGCTCTAAAAGAACGTGGAGTTGTATACGTATCACATATTCCACATGGATTTTACGAAGAAGAAATGAAAAGTTATTTTGGACAGTTTGGCGTTGTTACCAGGATACGTTTAGCACGTTCGAAGAAAACAGGAAAGAGCAAAGGCTTTGCGTTTATCGAGTTCAAAGAGCCTGAAGTTGCTAAAATTGTTGCGGAGACCATGGATAATTATTTAATGTGCAAACGATTGTTATCAGGTATTTCTACGCAATTTTTTTTTATTATTTAGTCTAACGAATTATTTTTTAGCTAAATATATATCACCAGAAGACCAACATGGGTTTTATTTCAAAGGAAAAAATTGGACTGAGACCAATTACCCGACATTAAAAAACAGAAAAGTTAATTTACGTAAAAATCGTTCTGAAAAATCAGAAGAAAGTGTTTTAGCGTCATCGAAAAAATATTTAAAACAGATCAGACTAGCAAAGGAGAAGTTAAAAGCTGTCGGAATTGACTATGATTTAAAACCTGTCGATGTTCCAGAGGAACTAAATATGGACAAAAAATCTGAAGTTAATATATCTGATTCGTCAGAAAAAGAAAATTCTGATACACCAGCGTTAGAAATCGATGAGAGTGAAGATTCAGATATCATGTTTAATTTACCTGCTGGTGTGAAAAAAATTGTCAAAAAATCAAAATCTGATAAAATAATAGGCAAAAAGGTAGAGAAAAAATCAAAAATAGAAAATTTACCAGTTAAGAAATTAAAGAGCATTTCTAAAAAAACAAAAGTTGCAAAAAATGTTCCTGTAGAGAAAAATAGTAAGAAAGTAAAATTATTACAAAGTAGTTTGGCTGATAAAAATCAATTTCAAATGAAAACAGCTCAAGATATTAAAAAGAAGAAATTGAAACAGAAAAAAAGTCCTAAATAATTGACAGAATAAGACAAAAAAAGTTTCTTTCAAAATTTATTTTATATCCTTCCAAAGGAGTCTTTCGTTGGACTAGTTAAAATTATTTCTCGAAACAAGTAACTTTATTATATCTTATTTAATGTCCATGTTTCTCAAATTGTGTCAAAAATTATATTTTAAGCATTTTCGAATTCTAAAAAAAATATTTTGGAATACTCATTCTGAAAAATATATTCATCATCGGCAAATGAGGCTCATTAAATATTGATCTAATAAATTTCCCAAATTCCAAACCAGCAGAGTATCGGTTCTTCTCATCAGAGCCGAGTTGCCGAGAGCGAGTTGTCTATTCAGAGCCCTGAAAGCCTACGTTAAAGAGCTACATTCGTTGCTGTAAGGTGTGTAGAGCCTAGTGCTGCACGCATATCAGTTCCTCATATGCAGCTCTTCAGAAATTAGCAAGCCTTGAGAATTAATTTATTACTGAATGTCCAGATATTGTTATTTTTATTATTTTGTAAGAAGGAAAATTGTTTTGATATGTAATAATAAATGCTAATAAAATTGACTTTGTATAAATATATTTTTTATCTTTGTTAAGTATACATTATTAGTAAAATCTCATTTCTACGCTATTGGTCTGAATAAAAAGAAACTAAACTGTACATTTAATGGTATATGCTGTTCACTTTTGTAAGGACAAAGCAGATCTGGTTATTTTGGTTACTTTTATAGTGCATTACAGACTTTAAATGTCATTTAAAAATATTCCTTACACTGTAAAGCAGACTTCAGATTTGTTGCTTATGATCATTATTAAGAAAGTGATATTTTTTAATACCAACATGACATACAATTTCAATAGTTCAAACTATTGAAATCAAAATTTCCTCTTGGTTTGTTTTTACAAAAGGACAGCATATACATAAAAGGTGCCCCAGAAAAAATGTGTGGTGGAGATTATTTGTTATGTATTGCTTAAAAAAATTGCTGCATATTGTAATATAATAAATTTCAATTTTTAAAAGTCCGATCCAGGTCATTTGTGAATTATATGCTTTTAGATTACCAGTAGATTTGGCGGAACTAACCGGAATTTTTATATTTGTAAGTTCTCATTAGCTATTTTTTTATATATAAGTTGGCTTTTCCTGAACGTAAAAAGTAACTAGAATTGAAAATCTAGTTCCGCCTAAAGGAACAGACTTTAAATTCAAGTGACACCCGCTGTTCTAATAAATTTACGAATTTTTATTAAAATTCTGTTCAATTGCAAGGAAGAAGTTCTAAATCGACTTAAATCACAACCGCCAAATATCCAGATTTTAAGGTATTGGATCTTGGCTTTTTTAATTCTATACATTCCTTACAACATACAGCTTCACCGAATACAATCGACGAATTAATTGAATGCATACAAAATGTATTTAAGGCATTAAACATACAAACCCTGGATAATGTTTTTATAACATTGAAATCTTGTCTAGAAGCAACCATGTTAGAAAAAGAGGGAAAAAAGGTTAGAAGAATAAGGCAAAACTTCATCGTAAAGGACGATTACAAACAACATTATCATGTTCCATACAAACTGTGGAGACAGCCACGTTCTTGTCAAATTAAACTTTTTGAATTATTCTTTGTTTTACTAGATATTTGTAACTATTTCATAAATAAAATCATTCTAATTAATTAAAATAGTAAATGTATATCATATTTTCGGACAAGTAAAAAATCAAAATGTATACTATATTTTCAGACGGAGGGAGTAATAATAAAAAAGAAACAGATATAGCAGGGGTCGGCAACACGGCGCCCTCGGTGAGATTTTTATGCGCCCTTAATATCCAGATAGCGATCTAAACACACACATACTGAGCCCAATATCCACATCGCATCTATTGGTGATTCGACTTGAGCGATCAGCGCTGGATTAGACGACCTTACGAACCACGAGTGTTTACATATTTTACGTTTTTATGCGCCCTCAATAACATTTGAATTTCTATTGCACCCTTATTGACAAAAAGGTTGCCGACCCCTGAGATATAGTATCCAATTTTATTAACATAGATTTAAGATGTATTATTTACCTAATTGTTCAATTGACTTAAAAATTGATTATTTTCTTTATACTGGTGAAAATAAATGTGTATGTGCTTTTATACAAATATTTTAAAGATAGTCCTACATGCGCCTAATGTTAAATACGGTACTGTAAACTTTTGTCGTAGTTAGGCTTAAACAATGAATAAAGCTGAAGAACTACGCATTTATAATTATTTTTAAACTGTCAGAGTGTGTGAGAGAACGACATCAGTACATTAATTATAATATCAGACACAAGGCTTTCATCGGACAACTTTTAAATATTAAAATATACATACAAAGTGAACATTTCGCTGGGCCTGTCCTGTTTGTGTTCCTAGCAAAATAAAATAAAATAAATAAAAATAAAAGCCACTCGCAATACTTGAATTTTTAAAGTCTTTTCGAGGACATAAGGCCGATAAAAAATTCATCCTGTTGCCATCCCGAGACAGAAACTTTTGTTTTGAATTTTTTGAAACATTACACCATTTTTAATAGGTACTAAAAAAATTAGGGCCTTAATGCTCTACAGAGAATTTGATTCATAATTATTTTCCAGAGAGATTTTATTTCTGGGACATCATATACAGTATATATCATTATATTTTCACAATAATTGCTAGGAGTGTAGCTAATATCCAATAGAGATTTCACAAAAGTGTTAAACAAGGTCTTATATTAGTACATATATATATATTTATTAGTTGTGACCAGATTTTATAAATGTCGAACTTAAACAAATTTCCCTTTAGCGAGTGGTCATAATCGTTAAACATCGATCGTTGATAGTCTCAAATATTTCCCGTATTTTTCTTCTTTTGTCTTCTAGTTCCTTCGCTTTTATCTCCTCCTTTTGTTCTTTTCCACTTCATTCTTCTGTTTTGAAACCAGACTTTGACTTGTCTCTCTGTCAAGTCCAAAGCAACTGCAATTTCGTATCGGCGTAAGCGGGTTAGATAGTTTGAATGACTGAATTCATTTTCTAGTTCGTTTATTTGTTTTTTTGTGAAGGCTGTTCTTTCTTTTCTTGGTTTGTTGTCAAGTTCGGATTGTTTTGAATCTGCAAAAAGAAAAGAAAATTTAAAAATCTCTAGTATGCGTCAAACTAGAAGATATTATTTATATTAATAAAATTAAATAAATAATAATATGTTCCCAAATGCATAGATAGGCGCAGAGAAGGTAAGTTCTCCATTTCTAGTGGTCAGTGTGACGTTTCGACTGGTCCTATTATCCCTTTATAAACGGGTACTCATTTTAAGTATTGAATACTTTAAGCTGAGTCGACCCCAAAGCTGACTGCACAATATCGGAAGACAAAAATATATAGCTATATATATTTTTTTTTCGGCCTCACATTTAGTTTCTACATGTTTCACATGATTATAAGACAATCAGACCAATTCTGTAACTCAGTTACTATGATCATAGTAAGTAAATTTGTCACTATGAGCAAGGTCAGTTACTATCATGAATGAAACACCATTATACTTTTATAATATTTTATCTTGTAGTAACGTTACTACGCAGTAATTTTTTACAGAATTGATCTGTTTATCCTCAAAAAAATCAATTTTTGTCTATCTATCTTGCCATGATTCACGCAAAAACGACTGGACATACTTTTACGAAATTTGGTACGATGATAGAGTAAAACCAGGATTCGAACATAGGCTATGAGGCATTTCAAAATTTTTATTCTAGGGGGTTGTTTCGGCGTTAAAACTGTTTATTAAAAAACTTAAAATATCTCCCTTATTAAAGAAAAATGTATGCAACAAAAATTGTTTATAGTAATAAAATATATATTTTTTGTTCAATGCATTTTTTCAATTAGATGAATATTTGGATGAGTTATGGGGAGACATTCTAAAACTAAAATCTACATATATCTCTCTTATTATTGACTTAACAGCAAAATCATGTACAACCAAAATAATTTATAAGAAAATAAATATTTTACCTTTATGCATTTTTTCATTTAGATGAATATTTGGGGAGTTACGAGAAGATAACTTAAAACTAAAATCTCCCTTACTATTGACTTAACCCTTTCCGGTCCTTTGTCGGAACATATCCGACAAAATAATTTCCTGCTTGCGGTCCAATGTCGGATATATTCCGACATGGTTTTACGGTTGTAATTAATAAACTAAGTTTTTCAAATAGATATCTTGTAATAATATTCAAATAAACTTAATTAAATTTAACTAACAAAATATGTGTATTTTTTCGTAAATTAAATCAGACCTACTGGAGCAGCTTTGAGAAATTTTATTGGACCGGAAAGGGTTAATAGCTAAATTACGTATACCAAAAGTAGTTTAAAATGAGAAAATACATCTTTTATTTTTATGCATTTTTTTATTTAGATGAATATTTGGGGAGTTAAGGGGGGATATCTTTCAGCTGAACTTTTCAAATATTTCCCTTATTATTAACTTAACAGCAAAAATTTATTTAATACGAATTGTTTATAATAAGAAATTAAATCTTTATTGTTGTATATACTTTTCGATTTAATGAATATTTGGGAAGTTACGGGGGTACACCCTAAAACTAAAATCTTGAAATATCTCACTTATTATTTATTTTACATTAAAAATGTACATAAGGAAAAAAAAATTAAGGTCAATTAGCGGGGAAAAGGAGAGTATTAAAAAAGATTATTTAGGGGGCAAGGGGAGTGCATTTTTTATTATTATTATTTTGGACTTAGCTACTAAGGTCATTATCCAGTAGATGAATTTTTTATTTTTGAAAATTTAATAATTTTTTTGACAACACAAAAATTCATGTCACAATCGGGATTCTAACCCGAGCCCCCACGGCCCAGAAGTCAGTGCATCGCTACATTAACCACTATGCCATGGTGGCCGGCAAAAGGTGAGTGTTACTTAAAAGGGTGAAATATGTAATTTATCATTTACTTAACAGCAAAAATGAATATGAGAAATAAAACTATTCCTCTCTGTTTAATGCAGTTTTTAATAAGATATACAATTGGGGAGCTATGAGGAGAGTTACATATAAACGAAGTATCTCACTTATTATTTCACCTACTAAGCCATTTTTAATAGAAATTATTTCGAATGGGAAATATTATTTTTCAATATTTGCGGACCCGATTTTCACTTTTAAACAGTGAATTTTGAATTTATCAGTTTTTATGCACAATATATAGAATAAGATTAATACTTAGAAAACGTTATTTATTTAAAGTCGAAGTAATAGAATCCAATGATAAAACCGACAAATATCCCAGCAAACATTTTTATACGGGCCAGTACTGGTAAAGCACATACTCCCCGGCATTGAAAGTAATGGGCCAGTACCCCGGTGTCCCCGGGGCCGTTACTGGCCCATTGATGTATCAGTTGCTGGCCCAGCAACGGTAAAGTGCAAAATAATCGCATTAGTTGCAAGATTTATTTCTGATGGTTTTAAGTAAAAAGTATGAGTGAAGAAGAGTGCTTATAAAATGCTGGTAAAGTACTTCGTATAGGCGGAATGCGAAATACAAATGTGAAGTACATTATTAATACTGGCGTTGCACTTACTTTTGGTGTCAGTAATTTACCAGCATAAAAGCAGTTTGCCAGCATTCGGCCGTTAGTTGAATGTTTGCTGGGATACAAATAAACATATTTTTGTCCAGCAAAGCGAAATGAGAAATGTAAAAATATCATAAGTCATAATTAATATATAATATTTAAACTTTCAATAACTTGTAAAATTTTTGCGAGGCCCTCTTAAGTGCGAGGCCGTCGGCAGTCGCCGACGTCGCCGACGCCTAACGCCGCCCCTGACGAGTACCTATTCAAGCTAGTACCTAATATTTTAAGTTTACTGCTGCAAAAATATTAAAAACATTATTATTGAAATATAAATTTTGATTTATTTTATAAATATTTTTATAAAATATAAATATTTGAATCATTATGTCATAGGTGGTAATCGCCAAGTAATTTTATCTTGGCAAAATTGCTCTGCGCTTAGTTCAAAGCATGTTAAAGAGAGCAAAAAGATTAGAGATTGAAGTGAATATCTTAGAACACTCGTCACTTAAGATTGCTTGTTAGATTTCACACTCCATTAAGAAAATTGTAACACGTTCGTCAGATCTTTGCGACTTTGTAAATCGAATACATTAGTTTACAAATAAATTTGTAAAGTACGGTCGATTTCAGGTTCAGAAACAAATTATGTTAAAACGGTGACAACATCTAAAGTCTGTTCTATATTATAGTTTTCTCTTTAGCACTATGGATTTTTTGCCTATAGTCGGTTTCTTTGGTTTAACCTAATTCTCTAACTTTGGAAACTAGTAATTTTCATCGATTAAATGAGACTTTTAATCATTGTGCTTAGCAAAAGTCCACTTCAATCATTAAAAAGTAAGCTCGTAACAACTTAAAAAAATAAAAATTTCATTTAGTTCGCTTAATTGTTTAGAACCATGCTTAAATTATACTTATCTAACCGAAAACAGTTTACGCAATTTAAAAGTAGCGTTTCTGAGTATCTTCCTTTACATTTTGGTATTCCCCAAGGTTCAGTTCTCGGACCGCTACTATTCTTAATATATGTTAACGACTTGCCTCTCACTATGACATCTAAATAAATCCTTTACGCTGACGATACAACATTACTAAATTGCAACCATGATCTACATTCCCTTATTACGGAAAATGTTTCTCTGGTGAACAGTGCAAACTCTTGGTTGTCTAGCAATAAACTAATTTTAAATGCAGATAAAACCCAGACCTTGCTACTGAGCACCAGAAAACATGATTTTGCCAATCTCCCTTTCGTTAAATTTCTTGGTATCCACGTTGATCCTAACTTCGTTGGGATCAGCACGTGGATGTACTCAGTCGTAAACTGCGATCGACCGTGTATCTAGTAAGGAATCTGAAGCATGAAGTCAGCATAGATGTTGTATTAAAAGCATATTTCTCCCTCTTTCAATCCCACCTAACCTATGGGTTAATAATCTGGGGACATTCACCTGCAGCCAATAGAATTTTCAGCTTACTACGTAAAGTTGTAAGAATAATTGCCAGTGCTCCTTTTAGAGCGGATTGTCGAGATCTTTTTGTGAAGCTGAAAATAATGTCATTGCCTTCACTATTTATTTATTTGTGTCTATTGTTTATACGCAAAAACTTACACAATTATATCACTTTTAGTGAAACGCAGGAGCACAACACGCGTTGTAAAAATAATATTCGTGGTAAGTTTTTGCGCTAAATAAATCCAAATATGTGCTCATCGAAAAAAAAAATATTTTTTTAAAATTCTGAGTAGGGTATCAAATGAAAGCCCTTGGTACGTGAATTAACGATCAAATTTTTATTTTTCCAAAATAAATTGTTTTGAAGCGATTTTTGCCAATATTGTGCAAAAAAAATTTTGTCCCACACCCTGTAGCCCAGATGGTTTAAACTAAAAATCTGAAAAAATTCTAAGTAATGTACATTGGTGTGAACCGGAATAGTTCAACAGGAATTTTTGATCAGATTATGTTTTTGGAAAAAAAAGCATTTTTTGTGTTTTTTTGCTAATAATGTTGACAACTTATAGTTATATAATACGCTTAACAGTAACGTGTTTCTTGGTGCTGTGGCTAAGATACTTGCGTTCTGTCCAAGAATTCGTAATCGGACTCATGTTCGAGTCCTACGTGAGGAGACAATATTATTTTTTATTTATTTTTTGCATTTATATATTGTTTAAATTATTTTTTCAAAATTTTAATTATATTTTGGCAATTGTTGCATTTAATTTTTAATAGCGTAAATTTAATAACCAGTGGAAATTGTTGAAATTATAATTTAATTATATATTTGAATGTACACGAAATCAAAGGGGAGGAGCTATGACTAAAAACAACCAATGGAAGCCATAGGCGCAATTTTCAAAATCTTAATGAACCTTGATATATAAAAAAAAAAAACTGCACATATTTAAAAACTTAAATAATGGTAATAGGCATTCGAATTAAAATTCATAAAAAAATATTTTGTCATAAAATTTGTTTTGGCACCCCAAATAATCATCATTCACTTACTAAATACCTGCAAAACCCTGAAATGTGTGAAAATTCACACTTCACATCAATTTTTTTTTGTGTTGTATTGAATTAACCTCTAATTTAGTAACTCTTGTGGTAATATTAAATTGTTAATTTTGTATATCTAGGCCTGAATCTCGTTTATTTCTTAGTCATACTTTCTTGGTTGATATGAATGATTTTACTAATTTTTTGGTGTTAGACAAAAAAATTAATTGCGAGAATTAGAACATCCGACGGCCTTTTGCTTTATGAGTAACACAACAATTGCATAATTTAAATTAAAATATAAACAAAATAATAATTAGTTCATTCATTTGCAGACTGCGACAAGCGGTCTCAAGGAGTATGAATCATTCTGGTAATCTAATATGGGGTATTCCAGAGAATTACTAACAGAACAAAAACTAAAGGTTACTGTTTTTCATATTTAAACAAAAAACTATGTAAAGCAAGAAATTAAGTATCTCATAAATGCACGTAAATATTATATTTAAGTATCATATTTCACAAAAAAAGTCTTACGAGTGACTCATTTTAAAATATGGAGTTTCATACTTGGTGCATATAAGGCAATTTTAGAAAAAGATATAGAGTTACAAGATTTTTAAAACAAAATGATAACTATGCGTAAAATTAGGATAGGCCTCAGAGGAACAAACGAAGAATTTTTTTCTACTACTTTTTGAAGAAATTTATGATTTTATTGAGTGTGTTATGGGAATGGACTTTAGAGTGATATAGGTGTTTATTTTTGTACGTAAATACACATATAGTTGGATTGCTGATAGGTGACTGTTACATGTATGTATCAAGTAGTGCATTCATATAATAATCTAGTTACTATTTTTCAGCGATTTTAAAAATGTTTTTTGTTATTTGTCTTAGCTGTCAGTGTCTGTTAATAATATCAATTAATAGAGCTTGCGGCCAATTATTAAATTCAGAAACTTTAATTTTAAATGTACTGGAATATTTTAGTTCCGAAAAAGAGAAAAATGGGCCACTTATTTCTCTATCTTGTGTCCATCAAAGAGTAGCAGCTGCCTTAAAGATTTCGGAATCAACAATTCGTAAAATTATAACATGTAATAAATCTGAACTTCTCACTAAAAAAAGCACGAGAAAACGAAGGAAATTAAAATCTGAACCAGTTTATTTTATTGATACATTGGCCCAAACGTTTGGTCATGAAGTACTAAGATTACCTCCTTATCACTGCCAGTTTAACCCCATTGAACTAATTTGGGGTATAACAAAAAATATTATGATAGACATATTGGGCAAAACGGATATAGTGATAACGAAGTTTTTAAAAAAAGGGCCTGTGATCAAATTAGTTGTGAAACTTGGGCAAAATCTGTTAAAAAAATCGAAAATTTAATAAATGAATGGTAGGAAAGGGAAAGGATTGTTGATGATATTAATCCAATAATAATAAATACAAGAAATGACAGCGATAGTTCAGATGAGGACGATATCATTCATTACAGTGACTAATATTTTTAAAATAAAAATAAACATTTGAATACAACTTGTAGCAATATATTATATGAATAAATATATTTTACTTAATATTTTATTATTTTCTACTTAGGGAAACATGAAAATTTAATTTAATTAAACATCAAATTATAATCCAAAATGTACGTATGAGTATAAATTTTTCCTTATTTATAATTATTACCTTAAAATTAATAATTTTGTTTGTTTGAGTACTGCTGTGAATTTATTTTGATGCTCTAATTAGTAAAGATATCTACGAATCATGCGTTTCTTTCTAATGCTTTGTTTTTTATTAAAATAATTTGGAAGGTTAGTCGTCAACTTGCGTCACTATACGTTACTATGGGTATGCAAATAATTATAATGATATAGACAGAGAAAGCATATAGTATTGTATATCGATACTTGTAGCAACGAACAGTCACTTATCAGCAATCCGACTATAGCAAAAATACATACACAGATGGCAGGGTCAGAATGTTGTACTGTTTAAAAGACTCTTTACACGACTCTCTAGGACCGAGGGAATCCAAGATTCGCACAGATGATTTCTGTAACATGAATATACGCTTCCATTCCCTACATTGACTCCAATTATTATATTAAATTGCAAATGTGAATGGAAGCAAAAAAAAAATAAAATGTTTTTAAAATATGTGCGCTACATTTAATTTTTAACGATCTTAGGGCAAATAGAGATGAACTTAATCTATGGCCAAGATAATCTATATGCTCGGACCAGGTAATTTTCGGATCTAGCTTAAGGTCTAATAATTTAATGTTGTTAGAGATCATAATTTCGTCTCCACGAAAATTTAAACCTGTATTCAGGACAAGTATCCAACATTTAGAGTTAACTTGTTTTTAATGTCCAAGTTTGGACTCTGGACATGATACTATTAAAATAATTCTCTAGCTCAATACAGTTGTTACATTCGAGAAGCAAAACTAGTATCATCCGCAAATGACAACGTTAGATTTTCATTGTTTTTGAAAATGTGAGGACGGTCGTTTACGTATATGAGGAATAATAATGGTCCTAAAACACTTCCTTGTGGAACACCTACTTCTACATGTAACTTCCTTGAATTATATTTCCTCCCATTAGATGAAATAGTAGTAGAGTGAGATCTATTGGTGATGTAGGATTTGAACCAAACAAGTGGCTGACCTCTGATTCCACATCGTTCCATCTTCATGAGAAGAATTTGTTTATATTTTTGTATGATTTAGCGCGCACACATGGGGGGTCCTTGGGTCTGGACTTCCCCCCAAAATTAAATTAATATATAAACCTACCCCTCTCGGTAAAAAATCAATAATAAATTTATATTATTTTGTGGATATTTTTTCGAAATGGGCCACCCTCTTGATTATTTTTTTGTATGCGCGTCTGGTCGAGCACTATGAGTAAAATCTGTCTACTTATTAAATATACTAGGTTGTTTAACCCGTAAACAATTACGGGTTTTTAATAAAAAAAAAAAAATTACTGTATTAACTTGGGGCAACCTTTTTTCAAATTTATCAAATAATATTAGGTCAGCGAATCACGGGACAGGGTGTCCCCAGTTAGCCAATCACGAGAACCTTAGGAAAAATTGACGTCACAATGTTAGCAACACTACATACAGACACTTGCTAATTATTATTGTACGATTACAATATCTCAGTTGATCAAAATCAAACAAAAATATACCTATTACTCTTTATGAATTATTTACAAATACCGCGATTTATTTACGTATACAGTGTAGAATCCTCGTAGTAGAATAAAATATATTGTTCCTTTTCTGTTTAATTTTTTAAAATAATTAGTATACAAATTAAGGAATCTTTCGTTGGGCTTGAGTAGATGTATCAACTAATATATGTAACAAACACAAACGAATCTATACGGGGGAAGAAAGCCATCTTTGAAAGAAATAATGGCCACGATTTAAAAAGAAACTTTGGGCACGCTAATACAAAAAAAAAAATATGTGAATTTAATTTAACGCAAAGTAACTCGTGATACGTTATTTGCCGATATAATTAAAATTGAACCGACTTTTGGTGGCAGCGCTGGCGAAAATCTAACCCAAAGGTTTTCAGTGGGGCGATATCGATTCCTTAGGAGACGATTTGAACTTTTGAGGAGGGAAATTTATTTTGTCGGACAATTGTAAAATCATGGACCATTTTTAATTTAGATTTTATACATATATGTATCTTAAAATTCATGAAATAAACTTATTTTTGGAAAACGTAAAGAATATTTATTAAAAAATGAACAAGTACTTGTTTTTTAAGACTAGACAAAATTAAGTGGTGGTTGTATTATGATTTGGGGTTGATCTTCATGACATGGCGCCTGAGTTTGGTATTAAAAATTTAGAAGAATCAGTGTTCAAAATGGACACAGAAGAAAATTTTGTCTTTGTGGAGGATTATATGCCTAAACATAAATCAAAAAGTCATGAAATTTTTCGATGACAATGATATAAATGTACTGAAATGAACTACCCAAAGTCTGGATTTAAACCCGAATCAAAGTTTGCGGTCAATATTAAACAATAAAGTGCTTTCCAGCGAACGATCAAATAATTGTTTCCTCTTATATTTCAAAAAAAGATGGAATACTATTACATCAGTATATATCCAAAACATATTGGAAAGTTGCAGAAAATTACCGTCTTTCGATTTGTTTGTGGGTGCAAACAAAACTGAAAGGGTCAACAAATATAAGTGTTTGGGCTGTGTACTAAATGACACTGGAATGGAGTCCCATGAAATTAGAAGCCGAATAGAGCAAGGAAGGTCAGCTTTTGGAAAAATTAAGAAACTACTAACACCTTATGGCTTACCAATCGAATTAAATCTTTGATTAGTGAAATTCTTCATCCTATATTTTTGTAGCACTTAATTTTGTTCACTTTTAAAAGATATGTACTTGTTTATTTTTTTCATAGGTAAAACACTATTCTACGGAATAAATTTGTACTAAATAACGTATGTATTATGTTAGCTATATGAGCTGCGTATCTTTAAGACTAATGTTAGTCTTACTGATACGCAGCTATGTTCTTGTTAAGAGGATGTTCCTTTCAATCAAATTTTAGCCCTAATTGAAGTGGAATTCGTGTAATGTCACGATCATTTTTGATCACTAATAAAAAATTACTGTTAAGAAATATGTTCCTCATTCCATACAAATTTAATTTATAAACAAAATTTCAGTTGATATTCTTACGCTTACAAATTAAATTTATATAAACCTTTAATAATTTATTCAATTTTACGTCCTTTAGGAAACACACCTACTTATCTTACTGATTTCAATTAGGAAATGAACTTAAGATCCACACTAGCATGGCGGGCCCTTGGGTGAGGCGCACTAGAGCCAGGCCTAAAGTGAAGAAATGCCTCAAAAGAATTATCAAAGTGTATTATCAATCACTGGATATTTTTGAAGGGCGTTAATTTGTCTTGCCCAAGGCTTCACAAAACGACGGTCCACTGCCAAACCACTTGTGTGGATATAATTTTTCATATGTTTTTAGTAAATTGCTCATCAAAATAGAAACAATAGCTATTCAAAAACTTAGTTTTCATTAATAATGACCCAATTTCCTTAAGTGTTGTACCTACTATTGTGGTACCTAAATACCTACTATTTTTACGGCCGTTCAAAAGCTACGAAAAACGAGTGAGAATATATATATTTTTTTGACATTCCATATAAATTTAATTTGTAAACGTCAGAATTTCAATCGTTTTCTGAATTTTGTTTATAGTACAAATAAAATATTTAAAATGACAATTTATAATTTAACTATTATATCAGCTCAGTATCATGGTATAAAAATAAAGTAACGATCAAAGTATCTGAAATACAGATACAAGATACTTAAATTTAGATATCTAGATACAGCGTCTTATTTGTATCTAGATACAGTATCTAATTTGTATCTAGATACTTGAAAAAGTATCTAGTTACTGTATCTAGATACTTGTAACTAGATACATTACAACACTGACCACAGGGTTATTATTCATTCGAAACAAACCAAAATATATATCCACCACTAGAGCTCTGGAAAGTATTAAGAATACTGTGTGAATCATAATCAAATGATCGCCATATTATTAAGGTAACCATGTTAAGTTCGCCTTTAGATTTATTATTTAAGTGAACTATTTATAAATCCATTAAAATTGCGTTACACCACCGCAAAATAAATATTTACCAATTAAATTTAACATACCTGTATCATCCGACGCATTAGGCGAAGTAACTATAAACTCTTCAACCTCATGTTGCAAATTTTCCATTTCAAAATCCTTCAAATTATTCCACTGGATACTTTCAATTTGTGCGTATTTTGTCTTCTTAATTTCCGGTGATAATCTCTCTTCCATTTCTGGAGTTCTGGATTCTCTTCCATCTTGAAGATATTCATTAAAATACAATCCAAGATCATCTCTCATTGTTGTTTTATGATAAATAGAATTACCAATACCAAATATTGTTTGGAAAGATGGTTCGTAGTATAATCTTTGATAATCTTGATAATAATCTGGATTTTGGTAATTTGGACTAGAATTATCGTAGATTTGTGGATAGAAATAGTTACAGATTGGTGGATTGGATATTGGAAGATAGTTATCCTGTTCCATTTTTATATTAAACATATTACACTGTATTTCACTATATTTACACATGAACTGGTCTGAGCTTTGGTGTTATATGAGTGTCATTTTTAGTGTCTTAAGCCAAACCATGCTTTAGTTGACATATGTCAGGATTAACCAATAAGACTACACTCATGTATCTTTGTAGGAGGGATTTGGGTTTTCTGGATCATGATTCGTTCAGGATTTTTCTTTTTTTCATGTTTATAGTTGTTATAATTTTTTTGTATAACAATTAATTTGAGAAAAGAGTAATATATATTTGTAGGGTTGTTAGAAAAATTTTAAGTGAACTAAAATTTGTTCTGATGTACAATGAATGAGACAGGTACAGTGAATAAGGAACATGAAAACAAATAAAGAGGATGGAATGGTAAAGATAATTAAGGAAAAAACATTTGTCAGCCAGTAAGAAGACTCTGCTTAAGTTGGATAGATCATTTAATAGAAGAGAATTGATATGAGATACTTGAAAGGCCAAAGTAACAGATTAAGTTCGACAATGTGTTTGAGTGAGACAAATGCGAACTAATAAACAGCGCCCAAAGATATCCAGCAAGTGTTAATATTTGAACTGATTGAATGCGAGTAATGAAGACACCAAGTTTTCAATTTTTTTATTACAAAACTCTCGTTGGCTTTGGAATGTGGAGATTTGGGGATGGAAGAATGGGAGACGATGGAAAGAATACAAGAAAGCTACATGAGATGGACATTGAGGGTAGACAGAACGACACCAGGATGTATTGTGAGAGAGGAAATGAAGAAGGAAAAGCTGAGAGTTGGTGCCGGAGCGAGGGCAGTGAAATATGAGGAGAAAGTCAGAAGGCAAGAGAATATAACAATAATAAAGAAATGCTGGGAAGAAAGAATGAAGGAAGATCAAAAAGGCAAATTGTCAGCATTGGGAGAGATAAGAAAAGAGTACTTTTGGAGGTGTGGAATGGACATAAGAGAATCAGAGAAAAAGAGAAACGGAGGAACAAATATGGTAGAAGAATTGAGAAGGAGGGATAAAAAGGTACAGGAACAAGAAAGAACAGACAAATCGCTGAGTGTCAAAAGATATAAATAGCTAAGAGTGATAGGAATACCGGGATACTTGAAGGGACGAAGACGAAGATCAGGGGGTAGAGTCTGGAGGATAACGAGGTTAAGATACGGTAATGAAGAACAGAACAACAAATACTGGGCAAAGCCAGAGGACAAGGTCTGTAGAATATGTAAGGAAACGATAGAGCATTTAGCGAAGAGATGCAGAGGGATGGCAGTCTGGGAGGAAGAGACAAAGGAACTGATAAGTGAGGAAGGCAATGGAGACAGATGGGCGAGAGAACTGGGAACAAGAAGTAAGGAGATAGGAGAAGAAATCGGGAATGAGAATAGGAAAAAAGAGAGGGGCATCGGAGGAAGAACAAAGAAATGAAATAAAAATGTATTGTAGTAAAATTCATTGTAATGTTATTTTATTTTATTTCTTTGTAGTAATACCCTAAATGACGCAAGGCCTAGGAGAAAATAAAGAACTAACTATTCCATTCACGAATTAAAAAGATATCAGTAGGCATGACATTTTTCTGTCTTTGTTCCATCAAGTTGACAATTTTTTCTTAGGGGGATCAAAAGCAAAATTCTTCTAGGGGTGGCTCACATTCAATTACAAGAATAATGTGTCTCTTAAAAACGTGATTTTTTAGTGTTGGTCAAGCCAGTGAGAAAAAAGTAAGACGGATAAAAAAATACTGAAAAGCCGCGTGGCGGCTACATTTAAAAAAAACAGCTGTGGCCACCACAGGACCGATCGCCATCACAAAGTACTTGTATAAAATACAATCTAGCAGCAGAGTAGTTATTATTGTGAAAGACAATTTCATAATGTGCATTTACGATAACAAATGGAAGTACCTGCATACATAAAAAAAAGATGTCTCAAATAAAAGTTGTTAGTTATTGCTCTTATGTCAACTTTTGTTAAATAATTTTTTTCGAAATATTTCTCTGTTGTGAAATATTCGCAAAAATCTTAAAACCGACACGAGTAAACTCCCATTTTCAGTTAACCGATTTTTACCAAAAGTTGATCAACTCGTGCCATTGATGTCAAAAGCTTAAATATGAAGTTTCATAAAAATCCTTTCAGCCGAATTTGCTCTGCACGTGTACACAGACCAACAGACAGACAAACAGACAGGCAGACATACAGACAGACAGCCAGCCAGCCAGACAGACAGACAGACAGACAGACAGACAGACAGACAGGCAGACAGACAGGCAGGTAGACAGGCAGGTAGACTGATAGGCAGACAGACAGACAGACAGACATCATGCTAAAAATAGTCAAAACGTTATGTAAGGACCTCAATTCGAGGAGATCCATCGGAATCTCGAAATGTCAAAATCGGTATGATCACAATACCTTCCTTATACATGTTGGCGGTCGGTAAAACCCACGTGTTTTAAAATTGAACCCCTTTTTTTAGTCTATCGCATAGAAAATGTATTTTTTTTACATAAATCTTGAGGGATTGATTAACCACAACCTAAAAAAAAAAAAAAAACTGAGACTTCATGTACCAATTCCAATACCAATTCCATAAATAAAGTATTATCTATCTATTAACTATGTTTCACCGATAATACACGAACTCCTCTGTCAATTATAGATTCAAATACTTTATTATTCCTCAAATTTTTAAATTTACGACTAAATTCAAATGTTTATAGTCAATTATATAAAATATCTTTTTTAGGGTTCTAGAATAGGCTTATTAAATTTTATTTTTGAGATAACATTGAAAATTTGGTATAAAATTTCTAAAAATAATTTTTATAAACATCTGAGTCGAAAATTCTTTGCTGAAAAATAAAACACTTGCTAATAAATAATTATTGTCACCCCAGTGCTGGTTAATTTTTTCCCTCAAACAGTAAACATAAAATTTAAGAACATCCTAGCAATAAATCAATGTAGGTCAAACGGCCAGTGTCCTATTTCATTTCCTAGACCACCCCGACTTCCACCTCGACACGGCTCGTTAGTTGAACTGTAGGACGTCATTTTCTACAAATTTGACCATCTATCCAACGAGCGTTAGGGCATAACATCCGTAGAAACCCTTTGACACCACACTCTCACGCCAATTAGAACATATGGTTTAAATTCACGTGAAATATTGTGTTTTGAAAATATCGGCGTTTTACAAAGTATTCAAATTTAAGATAAATAATCAAGAAAATAAAGTTTATATTAAAAAATAAGTTATGTAAGTACGAGATATTCAAAATATTTTACAACTGGTACGCTAAAATAATAAAAACACTGAAAAATGTGACGAGTAAAAAAAACTTAGTATTGTTTAATAGCTGTGGCGCAAATTATTCTATTCTATATTAATTAAATTGGAAGCTATATCTGTTTTTTTATTTTTTCGGTCTCATATTTGGTTTCTACACGTTTCAGATGATTATAAAACAAAATCCACAAAAAAAATCATTCTTGTCTGTCTGTCTGTATGTATGTCTGTCCAAGATTCAAACATAGACTATATTAATAAGGCATTTCAAAACTTTTATTCTAGGGGGGTGGGTGTTTCTGGGGTATGTTTATTAAAACACTTAAAATATCTCTCTTATTATTGACTTAACAGGAATATATATAAAACAAAAATTGTTTAGAATAATAAAACAAATCTTTTTTGTTCAATGCATTTTTCCAATTAGATGAATATTTGAGGAGTTGCGGGGGGGGGCTTAAAGCCCTGGGTACCAGTATGAAGAATGTGAAAAACTAGGCGCACACACAGAGAAATAACCTGGGGTGTCCATTTCGAAAAACTATACGTAAAATAAAACAAATTTACTAGGTGTAGGTATATCAGTGTTCTCTCAATCTTTTTACTCTTGTGGCACATTTTCCAAAGAAGAAAAATTTCGCGGCACACCTACGTAGTCATAGAAGAAGACATTTTGAATGCAGACTCCCCTGTATTCAGAATATGTTAATTTTAATTCGTTATAAAAAAATCCTTCGCGTACTTTATTCTTATTGATGGTATTGTACGTATATTCGGACAATGATGTTAAAATAATCACGACGCTAGTTTTTTTTTTTTATTAATTCGCGGCACATTTGTAAAATTTTGCGGCATATGCCGCGGCACACCCTTTGAGAAACACTGGTGTATATATTAACTTAAGTTTGATTATAATTTGAATTTTATTCATAAAAAAGGTAATTTTTATTATCATTTGCCGGGTTGTTATTCAATAAGTATATGGTTTTTACGTTCTCCCCCCCCCCCCTTGTGAGTGCGCCGGCGAAAAAACGTTTATAAAAATTTGAAAATCTAAAAATTATTTTTAAAATGTGTACCTGTTTATACAGGGACAATAGGTCCGGTTGAAACGTCACTCTTATCACGTGGCTTTCATATCTATGGCCGGCGGTCTAGAAACGGAGAACTTATAGCTTGTTTCTTTGGTTTAAGCGGAACTAGATTTTTTTAAATTTTATTTATTTTACATCGGCCTGTCGCTGCAACGAAGCTAATCGCCGGTGCCAGGAGTCGAGCTCCAGGTGTAGAAGCCTGAATGAGGAGTGAATGATTGTGAAAATGGAAGTAATGTTAACATATTATCCTCATCCGAATAATATTACCAACTGGGACTTGAATCAGCCACCTCACACTTCAGACTGTTTTTACCAGTCAGACATGCGTGATTTAACTAGCTCGGCCAGTACGTTAGCAACTAGATTTTGCATTCTAGTAACTGTTAACGTTTGATTGAAGCTTTTGTTCATTGGTTTAGAAAAAGCCAATTTGAAAGATTAAAAAATTAGCTCGTGGCAACTTAAGAAAGTTAAAATTTAATTTGGTTCCGCTTAAAGGTTTAGAATAGCTTATACCTTCTCTGCCCCTTATACGCCTATCTTTGAGATTCTATTATTTATTTATTTTATAAAAATTATTTGTTTAACCACACAAATTTGTAATTATTTAATTTTATTCTATTATTTTTAAAATTTGTTTATTTTTAGTTTTATTTTACTGTTAAACCTTGATAATGATATGTTTATCTATTGTTTACGTATAGTTGTAAAAAATGAAACAGCGCATATTGTGTTAAAGAGTTTTGTGTATATATTTTTATAACATTTGAACGTGGCATACAAAAGTATTGAATTTCTATTAAGAACACAAATAAAAATGTCAGTAAACCATGTCACGGGAAGGAAATATTAACAGGAATAAGTTTTATTGGACCCATGCTAGTAAGTATATTGTACAAAATATACAGCAGTATTAAACTATATTTCGTTAAAAAAATAACACTATATAGTTAGAATGCAGTATTGCTCTTATAGCAAATAAGAGCGGTGTTTTTATATGTTGTAAAAGTTTACAATTATATGTTCTTTTGTTGTTAATTCATTAAAACTAAATGGAAAAAGTATCGAAGATTCATACAGGGTGTCTCAAAAGAAATTTTATATTTAGTGGATCGATTAAAAAAAAAGTAAGCCGTATATAGAAAAAATGTTTATTAATTATTAAAATACACTTTTTGGGGATTTATTTCTTAAAAATAATATCGTCTAAATGTAGACCCTCGCGTTCTCGGCACTCATTTAATCGAACAGTAAAATTACTTATGACGTCTCGGCAGGTGGACTCAGGGATGGCTGCCATTTCGTGACGGATATTTTCTTTCAAATGCGCCAGTGAAGTCGGTTTATTGGCGTAAACTTTAGATTTAATATAACCCCATAGGAGAAAGTCCATAGGGGTTAAATCTGGATTGCGTGGAGGCCAATTTATGTCACCTCTCCGGGAGATCAATTTGCCTGAGAAAATTTCACGTGAAGTTGCTGTGAAGTTGCTCCGTCCTGTTGGAACCATGTTCTTTGGTTATAGCCAGGAAAGTTTTGCAGTTCAGGTACCAAGAAGTTGTCTAACATCTCCACATAACGCTCTGAATTCACTGTAACTGCACGCCCCCTTTCGTCTTCAAAAAAGTAAGGGCCGATAATTCCTCGCGCCGACATCGCAGCCCATACGACTTTAGGCGAATGTAGGGGTTTCTGATGTTTGCGTTTCGGATTCGTTGCACTCCAGTAGCGGCAGTTCTGCTTATTTACGTGGCCATTAAGATGAAAATGAGCTTCATCCGAAAACAAAATGTTGGTAAACGTTGAAATTCGCTCAATCACCTGATTTTCGAAATTAAGCCTCTGACTGGCATCTTGGGGCTTTAATTCTTGCACCAATTGAATTTTGTAGGGGTGCAGCTTTAGGTCTTTGTGCATAATGCGATGTAATGATGATCTATGCACATTTAAAGCACTTGCGCGCTTCCGAATTGAAAGGTTCGGGTCGTCACGAACAGACTGATTAACATTCTCCACGTTTTCTACCGTTCTTGATGACCTAGGTCGCCCGGAATTTGATTTATCTAGCGTTGTACCAGTCTCTTCAAACTTTTTAACCCAATGTCGAATGAGAGGAACGCTTGGCGCATCATTTAAGTGGCGAAAACCTCGAATACTGCAGAATTTTCTACGCGCTACAGTCGCCGAATCACCGTTTTTGTAAAACTCTCGCACGCATAACGCGCGGTCTGCTCCCGAGAAACGCTCCATAGCGACTGGATTCCCAAGAGCCAGGCTTACTGTCAAATATTATTATAGATTACTTACAAACTTTCATTAAATCGGCTCTAATATGTCACTGAAAATTAATTTTCTCAATTTCCATTTGGACTTTTTCCCAAAGAATTTGAAAAATTTGAGCAATGAGCGAAGCTCATATGTACTGCCTGAGTATCTTTTAGTTTGTTAGAAAAAATTTTACTTTTGTTAAAAAGTTATAAGTGATGCAGTGTCTGCGAACGCCCAATGAACGCGTAATGTTACTTAAGTCACATTGGCGGAGGGATACTATTGACATAGATGGCGTCCGCCGCAAAATATAATTCTGTTAGACTGCTATTTGTTTTATAAGTATTTCACTACTATAAACGATTTATCTTTATCTAAATTAGGGCCGCTTTTACAATCGTTGGATAAAGCTCGGATAACGCTATTCCCGGTATAAAGTCAAAAAATCGCTTTTACAATGCTCGGATAAAGCTCAGATAGGATAAACATCGGAATAAACAACAGAATATCTTATCTGGCCAACGACACTTCAGATAAAGGGCAGTATAAGTTATTCCCTTGCTCTGATTGGCGAATAAGTATTTGTTACCCAGCAACGATAAAAAAATTAATTTGACGTATGATAAATGTCACATTATAACATTTCATTTGAATTTTTATTACAGTTATATAATTGTGGATGCAGCAGCGTAGTGGTTAGCTCACTTGCTTTGAAAGTGTGGAATCATGAGATCGAATTAGAATGGGAAAAAGGATTAAAAAAAAAAAAAAACTTGTCTGCTGCAACCTTAAGCTCATATTCTTTACAATGAGTGCCTGTATCTCAGAATTAATTTTCAGAAATATGGGGCATGCTTCACAGCGCACGTTGGTCTCAGCTACTGTAAAAAGTAATCGTTAGGTCATTTCAGAGGAGGCTAGTCGCGACCCTAAAATCTCTAAAACCTAGACATTGCCATACGAAATAATAATAGCACGTAATTCCTCGTTATCTATGTATTTGTTCAGCAGTTTTGATTTATTTTATTTATTTTTTAAAAGCGTAGCAATGAACAGTAGCAGCCGATTACCGCTAGAATATGCTCGTAGCACTTTGAGCGCTTCGAATCTAACTGGCCACTATCATCCCTTCCACACTATGTACATATACTGCCAGTTTTTCTATATGTATATATGCAGTATTGGGCTGGAGCTAGTTCGAATGAACCGGTTGTTATTTATTTATAGAATTTTAAAAACGCGAACTGGTCCTTAATGTTGTTATACACTGAAAAAAAAAAAAAAAACTCATGTTATTAATCAGTGAAATTTTCCTCTTGAAAGAACTTGTTACAATATTGGCAGTCCACAACTGTACATAATAGTGGTTGAAATATAAATTATTATAATATGAATTCTACTAGTAGAGGTTGACCTTATGAAAATTTGGACATGGGCGGTATTTGGGCTCGATTCTATCAGAGGGCGGTTTTATGAATATTTGCACACGAGAGGCTGACACTAACGCGGTAGATATAGCACAATATAAGAATTATCTGAGTCGAATACTTCGACATCTCCCAATATTTTCATAAACATGCTCAAATGTGTTGTTAATAGTAATTCTTCTTCTTTTTATTTCGGCACTATCAGTCAGGTTGACTTTTGGCCTCAGTCACATAAGTCCTCCATCTCGATCTATTCATTGTTAATAGTAATGTCAATTTAAAATATGACTTTTCTAATATGTCAGTTTATGTGTCAAACAATACCAACTTTATTTTATTTACGATAAAACCATGGATAACTATCCGAGAATAAAAAATGCATTGTAAAAGCGAACGTTGGAATAAATATCGGAATAAATTTATACCTTAGATAGTTATACCGCTACGTATCCAAGGTTTGTAAAAGCGGCCCTTAGCCATGAATAAAACCAGTGGCGAAAGGAAACCTCCGCTAGACTTGCCCTCCCATAAAAAAAAAAATTTAAAAAAAAATGTAAACTAAAAAAAAAAAAAAAATTAAATATTTAGATAAATCTTCAAAAATACATCAAATATATTCTATACAAATTTTTGTCCAAGGCTTGCTTTAGTAGTTACGAATTAATTATCATGACCATGGAAACGTTACATATAAGTATGAAAAAATTGAGACTTGGAAAAATTTTAAATAATTTTACAAAAATTTTTCAAAATTTTTCGTTTTATCAAAAAACGTCTCAAATAAAAGTTATTAGTTATTGCATTTATAGTAACTTTTGTTCAATAAATTTTTTCGAAATATTTTTCTGTTGCTAAATATTCGCAAAAATATTAAAATCGACACAAGTAAACTCCCATTTCTAGTCAACCGATTTTCATAAAAAACAATAGGGTTCTTCCTATTTAATAGGAGAATTTTTTAGTACCAGAACGAACTCTTTAAGTTAAACCGTTTTTGAGTTATCGTGTATACACACAGACAGACACACACACACACACACACACACACATACGGACGGCACTTCGAAAATAGGTTTTTTGGATTCCCTGGACCAAGAAACGTGGTCATCCGTCAAAATCTCGACATCGAAAATTTTCGCGATTACAATACTTGCCCCTTATATATTAAGGTCGGGCAAGTAAAAAAAATGTCAAAAACCGAAATTTGTACGTTTCAGGCTCAGATCAATGTACATTACTTATATTTTTTTCAGATTTTTAGTTTAACCTTGGGTAAAAAGGGGCGGGTTAAGAACTTTTTAGGCACATTTTTGACTAAAATCTTGTTAAAAGAATCTACTAAAAAAAAAAAACTAATTTTTGTTCCTGAATCTACGTTTAAAGAGCTTCCTTTTGATACCACCCAATAAATTTTTTTTAAATAATTATTTTTTTCTACGACGCAAAAAAATCGTAATTTTTCGAAAAACTAATCTGATCAAAAACCGGAATGTTGAACTATTCCGGTTCCCATTAATGTACATTATGGAGATTTTTTTCAGATTTTTAGATCAGCCCCTCTGAAAGATAGGGTGGGGGACAAAAGTTTTTTTACATATTGTTGGCGAGAATCTCATAAAAAAAATTGATTTTTCAAAAATAAAAATTCGCCACGCATTAAGAGGTTTTATTTGATACCCCACTCATAATTTAAAAAAAAATATATATATTTTTTCATTAATTAAATATTTGTTTATATTTACCTGGGGATGTGTTTTTAGAACTCTCAGTACTTTTCCTATATGTGGGTCAAAGAGTTGTATAAGCGTGCCAAATTACAACTTTCTATGTTAAGCCGTTTGGCTACAATTTCTACCGTACAGATAGACAGACAAATAGACACACAGACAGACAGACAAACAGACAGACACATGAGTGACGTTATAAGGGTTTTTTGTGGTTATACCTACAAAATCCTAAAAATGAAACTTAGATTCGAATTCAGCATCCCAAAAGTAGTTAAAAAATATTTTTACCTGTTAAGGAAAAATTTTATAAACTAGTGTTATTCAGAATTTAAACAAATTCTACAATATTTTTGGTGCAAGGAAGGATACATCTACCTATAGATATAAATTAGTATACTCACTAAATTTTAAACTGATTTTAAAATAGTTTATTTTAAAATACGAAAGAGGATGTTGTGTTACATTTCATAAATTAAGTAGTTACATATGTTATTTACCTAAGGCCGCTAATGATCTAGTGTCTGCACGTCTACTTTAGCGCTAATTATCCGTTCAACATCAGAGAGCTCTAGCAGTTAGTAGCCACCAGCTAGCAGCTAGCAGCTAGCACGCTTCTTTACGCAACATGCCGGCCGATGTCAGTGTCAAAATGATAGACACAGAAGCGTGACATTCTTTAATTAGTAAATTGATCTTAAACATGCGATACCTTTGAAGTTATTTCACCCCCTAATGAAAACGATTTCCTTTATCTATACTACATTTTTATTGGCTGAATTTAGCGGATTGATTTTTAGATTGTATAGGTATTTCAGTAGAGCAGACAGATTGATGCTAAATTTAGAAATAACCCAAAGAAATAATAAAATTTATGTGAAGTGTGAATTTTCACACATTTCATGGGTTTTTGTAGGTATTTAATCAGTGTAAAGCTGCATTCAGAGCTCTGTAAATCAACACGTTGTACGCTATGGATAAATTTTAAACGAGGTCATTTGGTATGATCGGACATGCTCGTGCTTTGTCGTTGCTATACTACTGTTGAGCGATATAGTATATAGTACGAGCTTGTCCGATCATACCAATTGCACTCGTTTAAAAACTATCCATAACGCACAGCGTGTTAATTTACTGAGCTCTGAATGCAGCTTAAGAAGCTAACAAAATACTGAATGTCTAGGAATATTTGTTTTATAGTCTGTTTCAAACGGTTAGGCGGAACTAAATAGGAATTTCATTCATTTAGGTTGTCACGAAAAGGGACCTTGCTTGGGTTATTTCATTTTTCACGTTGGAATGTCAAAATTTTAAATTCCAACAATGAAACCATGGAAACGAATTACATATGTCAAAATTAAATTATTTTTCTTACATATTTTAATGACAAAAAAATAAATAAATAGGATATTTGTATTAAGAATGACACAAAAAATCTAAATATAAAGAAAATGACATTTTAAAATGATATTAACCTTAACCAAAAAATGTTTGTTGCAAGTATGATTTACAAAGCTTAAACAAAACGGCCGCAAAGCATGATTTAAACGATGAAAGTAACTAGATTGCAAAATCTAGTTCCGCTTAACCGTTTGGAACAGACTTTATAATCACATCAAAACAGTTTTTTGATAATAATTTTTATTACATATTTGAGTACTAAGAGCTTCCATTTAATTTTTTTTTAAGAATTTAAATAATTTGCGAAAATTTCGTCACAATAATAAATAAATAATCCCATCGAGTTTTTCTGCATTCGCTTCGTATTAAAGTCTTCAATAAATTAATAAGATATCGTACATATATAATTAGCAAGTGTCTGTATGAAATCTGGGTAACATTGTGCCGTCAATTTTTTCCTATGGTTCTCGTGATTGGCTAACTGGGGACACCCTGTCTTTTGACTGACAGGTATTTTGCAGATTTATTCTCTAAGAATCTTCGAATATAATTACATATAGAAATGTGTAGGATTTCGTAGGCATAAACAAGAAACTCTAGATACTCCTATATGCCTTGACCGATATGAACAATATTTATTCTCTAAGAAACTGCGAATAAGATAACATATAGAAATGTCTAGGGTTTCGTAGGCATATTCAAGAAACTCTAGACTCCCTATATCCTATGATCGATATGAAAAATATTTTGCAGAATTATTTTCTAAAAATCTGCAAATAAAACAACATATAGAAATGTTTAGGGTTTCGTAGGCATAAAAAAGAAACTCTAGAAAAGAAACAATATTTTCCAGATTCATTCTATAAGAATCTACGAATATAATTACATACAGAAATGTCTAGGGTTTCGTAGGCATTAACAAGAAACTTTAGACACTCCTATATCCTATGATCGATATGAAAAATATTTTACAGATTTATTTCTAAGAATCTGCGGATAAAATAACATATAGAAATGTGTAGGGTTTCTTAGGCATAAACAAGAAACCCTTGGATACTCCTATATACTTTGACTGATATGAACAGTATTTTGCAGATTTATTCTCCAAGTATCTACAAATATAATTACGTACAGAAATGTCTAGGATTTCGTAGGCATTAACAAGAAACTCTAGATAATCCTATATCCTTTGACCAATATGAACAATATTTTGCAGATTTCTTCTCTAGGAATCTACAAATATAATTACATACATAAATGTCTAGGGTTTCGTAGGCATATACAAGAGACTCTAGATACTTCTATATCCTTTGACCGATATGAACAATATTTTGCAGATTTATTCTGGAAGAAACTGCGGATAAAATTACATATAGAAATGTTTAGGGTTTCGTAGGTATAAATTAACATCTCAAATTATTTTTAGTTTTAACAACATAAATGTAACGTACTCAGTAAAAATGAATCGTTTTCCCATCTTAAAAAGTTTATGAATAAATAATCTAACTATATAATTAGCAAGTATCTCTATGTAGTGTCGGTAACATTATGACGTCAATTTTTCCTAAGGTTCTCGTGATTGGCTAACTGGGGACACCCTGTCTCTTGATTGGCTGACAGGTGACGTCCTCTTCCGTAATCGGTTAACTGGTGATATCCTGTCCCGTGATTCGCTGACCGGCGACGAAATTAAGATACGTTAAAAAATAAAACCAAATACACATACAAACAATTGAATTTTTTTTATTATAAATCCTTCATTGTTGACGGGTAATGAGCTAGTATATTGATAAATAACTTAATTTTTTTCAATTTTATAAACGTATGTCTCACTATTAACAATGAGTTATTTGTTTTATAAGTATTGCATTGCATTCTGTTGGCTTCTTACACTTATTAAATACCTTCAAAACCCTAAATTATGTGGAAATTCTCACTTCACATAAATTCTTTATTTATTTGAATTTATTTACAAGGTGTCTCAAAAGAAATTTTATATTTAGTGGATCGATTAAAAAAAAAGTAAGCCGTATATAGAAAAAATGTTTATTAATTATTAAAATAAACTTTTTGGGGATTTATTTCTTAAAAATAATATCGTCTAAATGTAGACCCTCGCGTTCTCGGCACTCATTTAATCGAACAGTAAAATTACTTATGACGTCTCGGCAGGTGGACTCAGGGATGGCTGCCATTTCGTGACGGATATTTTCTTTCAAATGCGCCAGTGAAGTCGGTTTATTGGCGTAAACTTTAGATTTAAGATAACCCCATAGGAAAAAGTCCATAGGGGTTAAATCTGGACTGCGTGGAGGCCAATTTATGTCACCTCTCCGGGAGATCAATTTGCCTGAGAAAATTTCACGAACACGTGGCAGAGACATATTGGACGTGTGTGAAGTTGCTCCGTCCTGTTGGAACCATGATCTTTGGTTATAGCCAGGAAAGTTTTGCAGTTCAGGTACCAAGAAGTTGTCTAACATCTCCACATAACGCTCTGAATTCACTGTAACTGCACGCCCCCTTTCGTCTTCAAAAAAGTAAGGGCCGATAATTCCTCGCGCCGACATCGCAGCCCATACGGTCACTTTAGGCGAATGTAGGGATTTCTGATGTTTGCGTTTCGGATTCGTTGCACTCCAGTAGCGGCAGTTCTGCTTATTTACGTGGCCATTAAGATGAAAATGAGCTTCATCCGAAAAGAAAATGTTGGTAAACGTTGAAAATCGCTCAATAACCTGATTTACGAAATTAAGCCTCTGACTGGCATCTTGGGGCTTTAATTCTTGCACCAATTGAATTTTGTAGGGGTGCAGCTTTAGGTCTTTGTGCATAATGCGATGTAATGATGATCTATGCACATTTAAAGCACTTGCGCGCTTCCGAATTGAAAGGTTCGGGTCGTCACGAACAGACTGATTAACATTCTCCACGTTTTCTACCGTTCTTGATGACCTAGGTCGCCCGGATTTTGATTTATCCAGCGTTGTACCAGTCTCTTCAAACTTTTTAACCCAATGTCGAATGAGAGGAATGCTTGGCGCATCATTTAAGTGGCGAAAACCTCGAATACTGCAGAATTTTCTACGCGCTACAGTCGCCGAATCACCATTTTTGTAAAACTCTCGCACGCATAACGCGCGGTCTGATCCCGAGAAACGCTCCATAGCGACTGAATTCCCAAGAGCCAGGCTACCGATTGACATAACCCCCGCGCCCCTCGGATACGTTGCGTTCACGCAGTAAGCTAAATAAATATAAAATTTCTTTTGAGACACCTTGTATAAAATGTTTTCTGTAAAAAAGTTATTCAATTGTAAATCACTTAATACAGAAAATGTAGTCATTGTCACGAAATCAATTTCCACGCGCAGTTTTTTCTGATTATTTCTTTTCACCTTCCAAGTTAAAATTGCAGAATTAATCGTTTACTTCAACATAAAACAATTTGCAACAATTTAGTAAACCTTTGAACTTCAAAATTGAATCTTAAATGTTTATTCCAAAAATGTGTAGGAAGAGTATTATAAAATTACTGTAGGCGATGATGTGTTAATACCGTCTTGTATCAACGCAAGAATGAAAGTGTACTAAATAAATAAAATTAAGAGATATTTGGAATAGTTTTTTATGCGTAATCTTTGAAAACTAAGCCCCATACGACCAAGAAAACATGTGAGTACCTAACACATTATAAATGATTTCAATTTGATACTTTATTGCAAAATATATAAGGTGAAGTGTTTATAGATTATTTACAAATGAGCCAATTAAAGTGTTTATATTTTGAGATAATTCGAAATAGCAAAACTTGTTCTGTAAACAAGTTTTTTTGATAATCAAGAAATAAGATAAGATACAGTTGAAATGATCTTCAGATTCTTCCCGAATGATATTTGTTTAGTTGAGAATTGCAAACGATTTGTAAAACATCATTGATAAATAGTAAGTCATTTTTTATTATTATTTCATTTAGTGGTTATTCTAACGGGCGTTTGCACCCAGATGCGAATTAAGTGGTGGGCGGAATGGGCGGCCGCCCGGGGCCCACGAAGCCGGGGGGCCTACCGAAGTCTATATACAAATATTTCTATTCTATTTAAAATACTAGAGAGCCCATTTTAATTTTACCGCCCAGGGCACCCAAGCAACTTAATTCGCCACTGCTCTAGCCGGTTTATGACTCTATGACTAGCTGGAATGTGATCGGCGAGATGCATTTTTGTTTAAATAATCTGCGTGTATTTTGATTATTTGCTTCATTTTATAAAAATCTGTCATCTATCAATATGTGAGCTGTGAAAGAGAAAAGTGAATTTAAATTAACTAAACAAAAATCTTCCCCCTCCCCCGTAACATTACTTCTAATCACCATTAATTTGTAAGACATAGGGTAGGCCTAGGAGCTCCGTCATAGAAATTGATTCTAAAAAGGGCTCCGCATTAAAAAAAAGGTTGGGAACCACTGGTCTAGAGAAAAATTGTGGCTTTAATCGTTTAAAAAGTTTGAGATAATGACAATTTTTTGAATGGCATAATTTACATTATTTGTGAAAATTGTAAAACAAAAAAAAATCACAACTCAAAAATGGTTAAAGATAGCGACCAGCGGTTGAAATTTTTGGATTCCTTGTAGTTTATTTAGTCTAGAAAAAAAATCGGGTTTTAATCGTTTGATGCGTTTTGAGATTGTGACAATTTTTTTTTATGGCATAATTTACATAATTTGTGAAAATTGTAATAAAATCACAACTCAAAAACGGTTAGAGAAAACAACCTGACGCTAGAATTTTTGGATTCCTCGTAGTTTATTAACTCTAGGAAAAATTAGAGGCCTTACTCGTTTTGCGTATTTTAAAATTATGACAAATTTTAATATGGCTTGATTTATAGAAATATTCATCTTCGCATGGATATATCTCAAAAACGAAATGCAATAAAGACCTGCGGTTGAAATTTTTGAAATCTTGAGGTCCTAATTTACTTGTAACCAGATTTTGAAACAAAAAGTTTTTTTATGTTTTCAAAAATTTTTAAAATTGCTTACTAAAAAATAGTTAGGGATATAAATATGCGGCTTGAAATTTTAAAACTCTACTACACTGTTTAGTCTAAGAAAAAAATTGGGCTTAAATAAACATATTACTAAGTTTTGTAGGGGCAGTAATCCAAAATCCTTGAAAATGGCCAAAAATCGAAAAAATCGTAAGGGGTAGACCTTAAAAAAATTGGGGTTTTGAAATAAATAAATTTTGTCTCCAATTTTATTGAAAATTGGTACAAATATGCTTTTTTGGTCAGAGATCAAGAAAATTTGGTCCATTTTGAAGTTTGGGCAAAAGTTTTGGAATTATAGGCAAAAAACTGACCTAAATCAGCTCTAACTGAAAAACTAGGAAAGCATGAATTTTTTAAGTATTTTTTTCATAGTCCTCACCCCAAAATTAGCCTAAAACTATATTTTGGCTAAAATCGGAGTCAAAAAAATGTTGACCAAAATTTTCAAAATTTTGGAAGAATTTTTTTTGCTTTTTGTTCGGAAATTGGTATATTTATATATTTTCAGTCTTAGATCACAAATATATGGTCAGTTTTGAGTTACGGTCTAAAATTTAGACATTTTCTGCAAAAAAAGTAAAGAAAAGACAGTCCACAAAAAGGCTCAGAACCGATGAAATGTTAGCCTGCCCCTTTTTTTAATCTGTATAAACTAATACTTACGTCTTATCTATCATCTATATCAGCGGTTCCCAAACTGTGCTCCGCAGAGCCCTTACTGCTCCGCGTGCACTTCTAAGGGACTCCGCAGCCGTTCCAGGAAATAAAATAAATAAAAATTGAATAAAATCAAAAGTATTAGAAATAATAAAACTAGAAATGACATTCTGAAAGAAAATTGGCCAAGTTGTATGTATGTCCAAGTGATTTATGACTCTATCCCAGAAGCGAATTAAGTGGTGGGCGGACTGGGCGGCCGCCCGGGGCCCACGAAGCCGGGGGGCCTACCGAAGTCTATATACAAATATTTCCATTCTATTTAAAATAATAGAGGGCCCATTCTAATTTTACCGCCCAGGGCCCCCAAGCAACTTAATTCGCCACTGATGGTATATAAACAAATCTTAGGGGAGTAATTACCCCCATTACCCCCTAATTGGATTGGTTACTTTGCCGTCCGTATTTATATTCGAATAGTATTACAATAAGAATTTATTTCTGCGTCTCGCTATGTTTCTAAATATTCTGTGTGGCCCTCTTTATAAAAAGGTTGGTGATCACTGCCCTAAATGGTCAATAATTCCACTGTGAAACTTAATCTCCTAGGTCGTTATTTATAGTCCACTAAGCTGTCAGTTTAGCACATGGCAATTTGTGAAAAATAGTTTTTAGGGTAGTATTACTAGACAGCGTGGCACCAAAGACAAACCGGATGTCTAAAACTTTGTTACAGTTGTTTATTTTGTCTAAATTGCTAGTTTCATAACTGCATTTGATACTTGATGACTACTGCTTTTGCTTTTAATATAAATAGATTTGAATATAAACATTGGCGACCTAAATTAACGCTGCAGCGTTGGATTTTATGAACTTTTGTTTTTAATTAACTCCGTAGAGTAAAAAAAAAAAATCATTGTAACTGTGGTTCTCAAAGAGTGTTCCACGAGAAAAAAATTAACGTGTAAATTTACATATATTTTAGAATTACATAGGTTTTAAAGCTTATTACACTGGACGAAATTATTAGCTAATTGCAGGCAAGAATATTCGTGTGCGAATGAGTGTATTTCAAGCAAGGCTTCGAACTGTTATTTTTTTCGTTTCGGTTTTCGTTCCGGTTCAGTCGAAAAAAGAAATATCAGTTCGGTTCCGGTTTTCATTCCGGGAAAAATAACGTTTTTTTTTTCGGTTTTCGGTTCAGTTCCGAGTGATAAATTTTTAAATGCTTTTATTTGTATTAGAAATTTATTTTCTCCACGACCACTATAGAATTTACCAATTCTAAAACCAATTTTAACTACAGAAAGTTAATATTCTAACACAACAGTTGGAATGTTATTCTAAAGCACTTATCTTCTTATGCATTTTGCGTGTATTTCATCACTTGTTATGGAATAACTATTCCATACTTGTTGTCTTTTGTTTTTGTAGGGTTACATTAAGATATATGCAATGTTTACATTAAATAAATGCAACATAACTTCCTAAACTAAAATAGTGGCCGACGTGCGGAAAATTAAATTAAAATTAAACAAATAATAAATAAAAAAAAATAGTTTAATTAATTGATTAATTTGTTATGTAATATAAATTATTTGTTAAGATAAAATGTTTGTTAAAATAATTATTTGTTAATTTTTTTTTTCTTTCTGGTGGTCGTGGAGAAAGCAGGGTCTGTGACTCGGTTGGAAGAGAAAATTCGTAGCTCGTGGCTCACGCTCGCCTGTGGCTCGCGCTCGGAATGTTCCACTCGCATCGAATTTTCTCATTCCAACCTTGTTACAGAATATACTATTCTACAATAATTTAGAAGAACATATTATTCCTTATTTTGTAATAATCATAGCAAGGCCGCTGGTAGGGGGGAGGGTTCAGGGCGTTCACCCTCTCCTCCAAAATAATAGAAGTGGATTTTTTACTTATCAGTTAAAAAAAATACGATTTTTTTCTGCTCATTAATTTAAATAATAATCTTAAATAAAATGTATTTTTTATTTTAGTTCACTCCCATCCTATCTGAACCGAAATAAACCGATATTTTTTTCGGTTCATCTCCGGTTTTCGTTCCAACAAAAATAACGTTTTTTTTTGGTTTTCGGTTTCCGGTTCAGTTCCGGTTCGAAGCCCTGATTTCGAGTGTATTAAATACAAGGGTTACCTTTTATGTTATTACAAACGACCACTAGATGGCAGTATTAAAATGTGTCATTACTATATTCGTAAAATTTGACATTTGTTATTGTGAAATCATTGGCAGCTTATAAATTAACCGCGTAGTGTTTTGACAGTAAGCGTTTAAAAAAAAGTTTGTGAAAAAATGGATATTAAAACTGGACATGTCGCAACCATTCCTTTAGAGCAGGGATGAGCAACCCACGGCCCGCGGGCCGCATGCGGCCCGGAGTACTTTTTCGTGCGGCCCGTCAAAGCTTTTGTCTGTCAAATTTCAAAAAAGGCCATTAAATTACAGAAGATACATATATATTTTAAAGCATAAATAAGAGCAATATAGAGCAATTGGTTGCAAAGAAGCAATGCCAAACTTCTCATTAAAATTTGTTTATGATTTTTTCCCCATAATAATTATCTTTGACTGTTTTTTTATACCTAGCATTTCTATTATGTTTTATTTGTGTATTTTTTTTAAAATAACTTTGTTTTTTTGTTAATAAATAGATAATTTGTGTTTATCATCTTGTGTTCATATTTTAATAAATTTCGTATGCGGCCCGCAAGAAATTTTTAAATTTCTAATTGGCCCGTAGTAAAAAAAGGTTGCTCATCTCTGCTTTAGAGGATTGGAGAACAGTTAATGCTGAATGGTATACAACAATTTGTTTGTCAGAAGTCATCGATAAAATCAGGAAAAATAACCAAAAACGTCGCATCATTCTTCATCATGACAATGCAAACTCCCACACAGCACGTCAAACAATTGATTATTTGAAGGAGAAAAACATCGAATTAATGTCTCATTGCCCGTATTCACCTGATTTATCCCCTAACGATTTTTTTTTGTTTTCCAAATCAAACAAGAAATGTGTGGACAGCGATTTTCATCACCTCAAGAAGCTGTCGAAGCCTTCGAAAACCATGTTTTGAGATACCAACTTCAGAGTGGAAAAAAATGTTTCGAGAATTGGTTTGACATGAGTGGAGCCGCACACAGAACGTTAAGTTTTAGACAGATTAAGGGAGACGTTAAACCATGGGGTTCTTCCTGCAGGATTAACAGCAGGGAGGAAACTGCCATCACACGCCTCCGTATAGGATACTGTTGGTGGACCCATTGACACCTCCTTCGAGGTGAAGAGTCCCCTATCTGTGAGACGTGTAACACAGCTTTGTCTGTGTTACACCTTTTAACTGAGTGTATACAGTTCGAGGATTGCAGGGAGAGGTTAGGCCTGTGCTATGACCTGTTAGTTGCTTTAGGTGACGACAGAGTACTCATGGACAGGCTGATACTCTTCCTGAGAGAATCGAACTTACTGTTTTATGTGTGAAGTCTTGCACCTTATTTTAATGTGTTTCTAGTTATTGACTGTGATATTCGATGGTAATTGGCCCCTTTACAGCCTCTTACCATCACCCTGAGTCTGTTCAAACAGACTTTTTTATCATATTTATTTGTGTTTGTCTGTGCAAGATTTCTTTTATTGAGTACGCGTTATTTTATTGGTTTTATTTATTTATTGATTGTTTAATTTATTGTTTTTAATATGTAGTGTAGTCATTTAAATGGGCTGCGTTAGGCGCAAAAAATTTTAACTAACTAACTAACTAACTAACTAACTAACTAACTAACTAACTAACGAGAATTGGTTTGAACGTATGCAAAAGTGTATAAATCTTAAATGCGAATATTTTGAAAAGCAATAAATCAATTTGACCCAAAAAAATTTTTTTCTTTCTTATTTTTTGTAAAAATTTAAAAGGTAGCCTTCGTATAAGTGAGTTTCACAAAGTTAAACTGTCGACTATTCAATATATTAACCGGTTACCTATTAACCAATAGCTTTATGGGTTCTTAAATATCCTTGATAATTAAGGCATTAGTTATCCTCATATATTATAAGTTAAAAATCTAATAACGACACTACCAAAAATATGTTTTCGACATGTTTAATGTTGAATTGACAAGATCATAATAATTTCCGGAGTCGTTTAAGAAACAATGATATAAATCACTTGTTAAGTGTTTGAAAAAACAAATAGTGAGTTCTTTGCGCGTCTAAAGAAAACTCCTTGATGAGAAATCCAGACACGAAATCCTGGGATACACCAAACTCGAATGATTCACTGCATAGGGCCAACATACAACTGTCAACGAGATAATAAAAAATAGTTTTTTATTTTTTAAATCTAGTACATACTAAATATGTTACTAAAAGGTCAAAGATTTCATTCTTTAAATAGTTAACAATAAATAACCAAACAAAATTAAATAATAAAAAAAAAAACAATAAATAATTTTGGAAATATTTGAATATCGATGGAAACATTTGAATTTTTTGAAACTTAAACTTATATCGCCGAGCGCTACTTCATAAAGGACTATTTAGACATCCAAATTAAAGTCTAATTTTAAATAATTTAAATTAGATACAGAGTTTTCTTTAATTTGAGATTTGAATTCAGGACGTCGCACTGTTAGTAATTTTTATCCCTAGCTGTACGTGACGAATTTGATCATAAATATAGGTACGAATATAATTTGGCATTGACAGTAGTCTGACATTGACAGTTCTCTGACATTGAAGTTGTCTGACATTGACAGTTATCTGACATTGAAAGTTGTCTGACATTGACAGTTATCTGACATTGACAGTTATCTGACGTTGACAGTTATCTGACATTAACAATTTCAAGTGTATAAAAAAATATACAGTCTGTTCCAAACGGTTAAGCGGAACTAGATTTTGCAATCTAGTTACTTTCATCGTTTACATCGTGCCTTTCGGCCGTTTTGTTTAAGCTTTGTAAATCATACTTACAATAAATATTTTCTGGTTAAGGTTAATATCATTTTAAAATGTCATTTTCTTTATAGTTTGATTTTTTGTGTCATTCTTAATACAAATTTCCCATTTATTTATTTTTTTGTCATTAAAATATCTAAAAAAAATATTTAATTTTGACATATGTCATTCGTTTCCATGGTTTCATTGTTGGCATTTTAAATTTTGACATCCCAACGTGAAAAATGAAATAACCCAAGCAAGGTCTCCTTCTCGTGACAACCTAAAAGAACTAAATTCCCATTTAGTTCCGCTTAACCGTTTGGAACAGACTGTATTTACTATCAGAAAAGTTAATTCTATAGCCACTTGTATATTATTTCATTGGTAAACAAAAACTTGATGTGAAGTGTGAATTTTCACATATTTCAGGGTTTCGCAGGTATTTAGTAACTGAATGATGATTATTTGGGATGCCAAAACAAAATTTTACAGTCTGTTCCATACGGTTAAGCGGAACTAAATGGGAATTTAGTTCTTTTAGGTTGTCACAAGCAGGGACCTTGCTTGGGTAATTTCATTTTTCACGTTGGGATGTCAAAATTTAAAATTCCAACAATGAAACCATGGAAACGAATGACATATGTCAAAATTAAATATTGTTTTTTATATTTTAATGACAAAAAAATAAATAAATGGGAAATTTGTATTAAGAACGACACAAAAATTTAAAATATAAAGAAAATGACATTTTAAAATTATATTAACCTTAACCAAAAAATGTTTATTGTAAGTATGATTTACAAAGCTTAAACAAAACGGCCGAAAGGCACGATTTAAACGATGAAAGTAACTAGATTGCAAAATCTAGTGCCGCTTAACCGTTTGGAACAGACTGTATGTCAAAATATTTTTTTTTATGAATTTTAATTCGAATGCCTAATACCATTATTTAAGTTTCTAAATATGTAAGTATTTTTTTTTTTATAGCAAGTTCATTAAGATTTTGAAAATTGCGCCTATGGCTTCCATTGGTTGCTTAAATCATAAGTCTCGCCCTCTGATTTCGTATACATTCAAACATAGAATTAAATTATAATTTCAACACTTCCCACTGGTTATTAAATTTACGATGGTGCGATGTCTGGACCATAGAAAACAACAAAATATTGGCAGCCATTGTGGTCGTTGGAACAACGTAATTTCCGTCCAAAAAAATTGTATGAAAAAATTCATAAAGCCTCCTTCCTTTAGTTCTAACAAAATTTCTCTTTGTTCAGTGGTATCAACCTATAAAATGAATCTTTTATTATTTATTTATTTATTTATTTTACATCGGCCTATTTCTGCAACGAGGCTAAACGCCGATGCCAGGGGGCGAGCTCCTACACCTGGATGGTTCTGAGGGGTGAATGATTGTGAAATGGGAGTAATGTAAACATATTATTCTCGCCCGAATAATATCACCAACGGAGGAGAATTGAACCACCGACCGCACAGTCCAGACTGTTTCCACCAGTTCAAACTGCACGAATTAATGCGCTCGGCCACTCCGTTGGCTAAAATTAATCTTAAAACAGGAAATTCAAACGACTATCAATCTTTTATTAACTGCATGTGTGCGTTGAGAGAAAATGGAATGGTTCTGTATAAGAAAATGCATTTCATTTTTTACAATGGAAATAAAGATTTTTTTTCTTGAAGTATAAATTCAGACGTTATAGGGTTAAATCATTTCTTTTGCATCTTCTCGCACATAAATTTTCGGTAATTGGCTTTTTTGAATGTATATATGCCTATTACTAACAATTGTCAAAATATGTAAAGCAGTAAATTATAGAAAGAGAAATGGGTAATCTTTTATTCATCACCATTCTACATCTGGCTGTTTGTTTTCATAAAGGTGCAGAGATTCTATGTTGTTTTAAAATAAGGATGTAACATTTTTTTGAAAAGATAAACAAAGCTTTTGGCGTACTCAAAATATTATAATATGCATAAATAACTTATAAAGACATACAGACATATCTATGCAGGGTGATCAAAGGTGAGTTGGTATCATTGATATCGATAATTTTGTTATTAGTTACTACCAGAGAGAGCTATAATTACGGTTAAATGGACAAATATTTACTCAGATGACGATCATGAAAACATTAAAACAATGTATCAGAATTATTCACAAAATAAATATTTTTTACCTTAAACCACCAAATAATAAATGCATTATGTGCCCAACTGTAAATACATAATGCTGTTCACATGTAACAAGTGGTAACCAGACAACTGGGGCCGTAAGACAATTCGGGCCGTTCACAATTGGGGCTTTTCACAACTGGGGCCATTAACAACTGGAGCGATGGACAATTCGGGCCGTTCACAATTGGGACTTTTCACAACTGGGGCCATAACTATAAGAGCTAGAGTCTTCTTTAGCTTAAAATAAAAAATAATTATTTTATAAGTTGGCATAAATTAAGTTGCGTGTTCTTCTGAAAAAAAAATTAATGGTTTGATTAAGTACATTTTCATGAAAATATTAACGTTAAATTTGTACGTAGAAATTTAGTAGTGTTCACGATGTAAATTAAGAAATTAAGACACTAATAATGTTTTACCTATAAATTTCGATTTATACTTTATTGATCGATACTTGAAAGCTGTTTATATATGCTAATGAGGATTTGAGTGTTTCATAGTTTTGAAAAACATTAAAATAGAGGGAAAATTTATATATATGAATAGAAATTTTCAAATAAGACTTTTCAAGACAAATGCTTACTGCGCATGCGTCAATTATGAATTAACGTAAGTGTTTGCAGCTAGCAGATTCTAAATTTTAATTTATTTTAAGTATAAATATTAATTTAGAAAGTTGTGAATGAAAATGTACAATTACTAATTTCGAGGTTCTGAATGCAGCATAGAGATGCGAAAGTGTTTAAACCAAAACGGAAAGCACTTTGAACACTTGTAAATAAAAATACTTTACTTTCAAGTCTTTATTGAGAACTGACACGCTCGAATACGCTGCCTGGTGGTCAAATATTATACTTGGCACTGTAGTACTCTTTGAACTTATTACATATGTTTTAGTGCTGAATTTTTGTTAGAATGTCGACAGAAGTTGTAAAAACTATAAACGCAGAATATATTGTAGTGTTTTTGACTGTCATTCAAGACATATTGATAGCTGAGTACTAGAGCCAACAGCCATATTGCCTTGGATCACAGCGTCGCCCCCGGTAATGTCACTTCTCAATAGAAATTACAATTTTTCAGGAACCGTAGGATATATTAAAAAAAGATTTTTCTTTTCAAAAGCTCTATCCAAAAATATCCAACACGATGTACGTTCCCATTTAAAGAATCGAATTTGTCCTTCATATCCTGTACTTCCGATTTAATCAGAAAAATTTGAATACTACTATTAGATTCTTTGGGTAAATTTTGACCATCAATTTTTTTTCCCAGCATGCTCACACGTCACGAATTCGAGAAAAATACGTATTCCCTCTTTTTTGATACACCCTGTATAGATAAGTTGTTATTTTGTTTATTTCTCATTGAACAGATTTCCTTAAAAAATTGAATTGTACGTGTACAAGAAGCGCTTGCGCCGACCGGCGTAGCGTAGTGGTAACACATGTGCTCTGCGTTGTTAATGTCTCTGGTTCGAATCCCGTTCACGCATGACATTTTTCACAAATAAAAATTGTCCTGGCTAATTGTCACAGCAGCAAAGGCAATTAAATTAAAAAAAAGAAGCGTTTGTTTTTTTATTTTTTTATTTCACATTAATGGCTTTTGCTACTGAGGCAATCAACCAAGACAATTTTAATTTTTCTTAATGAAAATTCTATGCCTTAACGGGATTCGAACCCGAGATCTTAGCAACGCAGAGTGTGTTAATGAGCCGGCTCACTGAGCCGGCTCAGTACACTGACCGAAGTGACACGGTTCACCAAATTGAAATGAACCGGCTCACGGCTCACTCATAGTTTCAAGTTTCAAGGACACGATTGATCGGGCGATTGTGAGCAGTGATCGCAGTGATCCGGATCTGGATCGATGTCATGTGGAACTTCGCGAGAACTCGGCTTATAATGTATTATAATAAAGTGTATTTTGTCATCAATTTGTAGGGCAGTCTACTTGAAACTAATAGGCTTAGTCTGTACTTTCTTACAACCATACTATATAAAAATATTAAAAATATTGCCCAAATCCCAGATGTCCGATTTATAAGAGCAATAAACATCGCCATAAACTTAACACATCTGGTTTAAAATACAGTAGCTACATAAAGTGAATTGTTTGTTTACTATTAACCCGGCAAAAATGTTAGATAATTCACTTATAAAGATTTTTATTTATTTAACTTGTTCACATAATGCAAGAGCCGGCTTAGCGACGTTCTACCTACATATTGCAAACCAACAACCGTATTGAACAAATGACCGA
The DNA here is from genome assembly GCA_963971575.1 of Liopterus haemorrhoidalis. Classification (NCBI taxonomy): domain Eukaryota; kingdom Metazoa; phylum Arthropoda; class Insecta; order Coleoptera; family Dytiscidae; genus Liopterus; species Liopterus haemorrhoidalis. The sequence goes on from OZ020615.1 coordinate 6,450,977, forward strand.
CCTGTGTCTCGAGTACATGTTTACAGTTCATATAATGCAAGAGCCGGCTGAGCGACGTTCTACCTACAAATTGCAAGCCAACAACTGTATCGAACGAACGACCGACAACTGACCGACCTGTGTGTCGGGAACATGTTTGCTTAGCCGGATCAATGAGCCGGCTCAGCAAACTGAACGACCTCCACTGATCCAGTTCCGCAAACTGAACCGAAATTGCTATCTCTAGTTAATACTACGCTACGCCGGTCGACCACTTATTTATGAAATGCTTAAAAAATATCCAAACATTAAATTCTGTATAACTGGAATTTGAAAAAAAAAAATGCTTTTAATTTTTTTATTTTAATTTGTATATAAAAAATATCTAAATATTTATAAATAACAAATCTTTAAATTGATAAAATATTGGTCGAAACCTGTTCGCCCACTTCTGTAAATGATATAATGAGATGAAAATGTAAGTAAATTAAATAATTAATAATTCAGATCATTGACACATTACGCAATACTAAACTGCACCAAACTATTAACTTAAAGTCTTAACTTGGATGTATATTTAAAGATTAGCAGAATTCACAGGAAGTAATAGAATTATTTACGAACTTTTGTTAATATATGACGTCATATTCGACAAAAGTCGTGGGTAAACTAGGTTTATAACTCGTAAACTCACTTAAGTTTTGTTGGTTTAGTATAGTTAGTCGTATCCCATTGGCTATAAAGCACGTTGTATTCTTTGACAGTAGAGTTTTTGGTTTTGATACTGTTTTGATTGTGGTTGTGTTGGGTTACATAATGAAATATGTGAACATGTGTTTATGATGTTCTTATAAGACAGATGTTTGTTGTTTGAAAGACTATTTTGAAAATGGAAAAATCTGGAAATGGTGTTGAACTTTTGGAATATACCAGTAAGTCCCACTTTATTTATTATTACCCCAGTCTCAAAATATCACTTTTAAAGTCTAAATTTTGGCACAAATTAGTTGTTACATTTGTAAAAAAAAAAAATTAAATACAAACAAAATATTAATCAAATCAAAAACATATTTATTAAACGTAACTAAATATTACATATAAAAAAGAAATAGATATTTTCATTAATATTTATTTGGGTAGTTTTTGGCAATTGAAATGCTGTAGGATTACATAATGTTATTTGTAGCGGCGGCGTTAGCTATTAAAATCTAAAGGGGCCAGAAAATATTTAAGTAAAATCTAGGTGGCCAGGAAATTTGAAGAAAACATAATTTTTACCGACCGCCAACATATATAAGGGAGGTATTGTGATCATGCCGATTTTGACATTTCGAGATTTCGATGGATCTCCATGAATTGAGGTCCCTACATAACGTTTTGACTATTTTTAGCATGATGTCTGTCGGCCTGTCTGTTTTTTTATGAATTTTATGAAACTTCATATTTAAGCTTTTGACATCAAAAGTTGATCAATTTTTGGTAAAAATCGGATAACTAGAAATGGGAGTTTACTCGTGTTGGATTTAAGATTTTTGCGATATTTCACAACAGAAAAATATTTCGAAAAAAATTATTTGACAAAAGTTGCTATAAAATCAATAACGAACAACTTTTATTTGAGACTTTTTTTTTCGTTTCCATGGTTATCGTAAATTACCATGACTTCAAAAAGTAATTACATAAGGGTTGGCTCTGGAAAAATGAAATAATGTCTACTGCAAGCTTTAGAATTAATTAACTGTCATCACTGTTGTTTTATGTCATAAGTTTATATTCTTATATAAAGCCTGCAGTAGACATTATTTTATTTTTCCATAGCCAACACTTATGGCGCAACCGTGATGGCGGTCGGTCCTGTGGTGGCCACAGCTGATTTTTATCGTTATTAACGGACAGGTGAAAATAGAAGTGATGACCTTAAAAAAAAGGTCTTCACTTCTAAAATATAAAGATGAATTTAAACAAATATGTATTAAAAAAGATATTTTTTTTAAAATTCGAATGGGTGATCAAATTAAACATCTTAAAGCTGCATTCAGAGCTCTTATATCAATAGCTTATAGACTGTAGCATGTAGACTGTTTACTGTCACTAGAAGTTTGTCATATGGTAAGACGTGAAACCGTTCAAACCTCTAAATTTAATACGTTGTTCGTTGTGGATTGTGGATAATTTTCTAAACTTATAGCTAGTGAGATGTTTTAATGAGACAGATATATAAACACTTTGGCTATCTCAGTCTATCAGTGACACCGTAGTTATCGTATGCCTTTACATAACCTAAAAAAATGTCATCATTAACTAATCTTGCTCAAAATTACAAAGACGGGCAGTAAATATAATCAATGTAGGTAATTATGTTAGGTTTAGTTAATTAAAATATAAGACAACAGAAATATAAAAACGATAATACGTAGAAAACATTTTACAAAGCCATGTAGTTGGTTTAAAGACACACAGATGTCGGACTATTCGTAACACATTAATTTCTAACTTGTTGTGAACGGTACGAAGAACGTTAAAACAATGCATAGAAACATAACTTACCGCGTAACAACGAACAGTCTACAACGTGTTAATTTAAAGAGCTCTGAATGCGGTTTAAGCGGCTGTTGTGTTCGACCATTGTAAAGTCGCTGTATATTTTTACTCAGGACGCGAAAGCTATCGATAGAAAGGCTACAAAGAAACCCAAATACTGATAACTGATGACAACTAACTACATAAACAAAGTGTGCAGTCAAATTGAGTCTGGCCCGGACCTATAAACATTATTATTTCAATTATTATTACGTCAACTATGAGCTAACTATGACAAATGCTTGTTTATACGGTTTGAGTATGCACAAAGAAAAAATTACTAATTACAGAGTAGATTTTATAGAAAAAGTCATTAATGTCGATTTGTCAATGACCGCAAACGCCTTCAATTTCTATTTAAATAGTGTTCTGTATTTATGATAAGATTATTTAATAAATTATTAAATATTTTGTAAAATTTCCCTTCATATTTTGCCCCCCACCCCGCAGTCGCCCATGCATAAAATAAAGAATCAAAAAATTCAAACCTCAAACTTCTATCTCTAACCATTAGTGCGTTACAATTAAATGTTTACTCTTGTCTTAAAATGGTTTCGAAATCTACCGCTCATTTTTTGTGTAGTGACTAAACTAAAACAAATATTTCTAAAACAAGGACATACAATTAAAGGGAACCTAAATGTCATCTGTATATTTTGTGAGTCATTTCAAATAGTAGCATGAATAATTTTTACATTTTTTTATAGTCATGAAACACTTATTTAATATGTATGCAAATTTAAAATATTTAATAGTCATATAAAGTGACATGTGTGCATAATGTCAATACCTAAATATAATTTTTATGTTTCCTTTGACAAATGAGTAAAAAATTAAACGCGTGTCAACATTTTTAAAGTTAATAAATGTCGTGTTAGATTAGATAAAAATTAAGAATTTTATGACTTATAAATTAGGATAAAAAAGATGTCAAGATGTGTTTATTGAAATGTATGACTTTATTAATAATTGACGGAGCGCGCTAGTTATTTGACCGTTACTGGCTCGTCGGTTGCGGATATAAAATAGTTTTGCCCATTAACAATTAAGAACAAGAACAAGAACAAGAGACAAAATATGTTACAGAGGTTGAACTCATTGTAACGGGAAAAAATTATAGAAAACAGTGTATCCATCTAATGTCCAATAACAAAACTACAGTTCACGAGAATTTAAATACATAAGAGATAAACAAATAAGAGGACCTTTCAAATTTTTACAAAAACTAAGAAAGACATTTTTTTTTTGGAACATACTGTTTTATTGTTTTTCAAAATATTCGCCTATAATATTTATACACTTTTACATGCGTTCAAGCCAATTCTCGAAACATTTTTTCCACTCTGAAGTTGGTATCTCAAAAACATGGTTTTCGAAGGCTTTAACAGCTTCTTGAGGTGATGAAAATCGCTGTCCACGCATATTTTATTTGACATTGAGGAACAAAACAAAGTCGTTAGGGGATAAATCAGATGAATACGGGCAATGAGACATTAATTCGATGTTTTTCTCCATCAAATTATCAATTGTTTGACATGCTGTGGGAGCTTGCATTGTCATGATGAAGAAGGATGCGACGTTTTGGGTTGTTTTTCCTAATTTTGTCAATGACTTCTGGCAAACAAATTGTTGTATACCATTCAGCATTAATTGTTTTCCGATCCTCTAAAGCAGCGGTTTCCAACCTGTGCTCCGCGTGTACTTCTCAGGGGCTCCGAAGCTTTTACAGGAAATAAGATAAATAAAAATTGAATAAAATCAAAAGAATTAGAAATAAAAAACAGAATTAATATAAGAAAACTGGAAATTACATTTTGAAAGAAAGTTGTATATATGTATGTCCGAGTGATTTCTGACTCTAGCCGGTTTATGACTCTATGACTAGCTGTAATGTGATCGGCGAGATGCATTTTTGTTTGAATTGAAGCGTGTATTTTGATTATTTGCTTCGTTTTATAAAAATCTGTCTATCTATCAATATGTGAGCTGTGAAAGAGAAAAGTGAATTTATATTAACTAAACAATCTACCCCCTCCCCCGTAACATTACTTCTAAACACCATTAATTTGTAAGACATAGGGTAGGCCTAGGGGCTCCGCCAAAGAAATTGATTCTAAAAAGGGCTCCGCAAGTAAAAAAGGTTGGAAACCACTGCTCTAAAGGAATGGTTGCGACATGTCCAGCACAACCGAAAAAACATTTTCTTGGAAGTGCTTCGTGAACGAACAACTTTTGTGGGTTTCGGTTCATCTTGGAAGACCCAAACAGTGGATTGTTGCTCCGGTTCATATGAATAAATCCAAGTTTCGTCACTTGTAACGATGTTGTATACGGATTTTGTAGTGCCTAAGTTGAATTTTTTTAGCATTCCCTTACACCAACCAACACGAACCTTTTTTTTGAGCTTCGGTCAAATTATACGGAATCCATCGGGAACAGATCTTTTTCACAGCTAAAAGTTCATGCAAAATCGAATGTATTGCAGTCTGCAATATGCCAAAGGATGCTTCTATCTCACGGTAAGTCACAGGCCGATCTTCTTCAATCATTTTGCGCACAGCATCGACGAATTTTTTTTAAATCACAACCAATTTTGGTCAATCTTCACGAGATTCATCACTGACGGACGAACGACCACGACGAAGTTCTGCAAACCAAATGTAAACAGTCTTTTCTGATGGTGCTTCATTGCCAAAAGTTGAACGAAGCAAATCTGTGCATTGTTGTTAAGTTAGGCCTTTACTAAAATCGTAAAAAATCATCCAACGAAAACCTTCACCAGTAATATCAATTTTTTCACAAACTTGTTTTTTTAAACAAGATTGTGAAAAAATGATTCCAAAAGAAAAACTGACGAAGCAACTTCTGAATATCAATACGAGTTAAAAGGATCTGTTAAAGGCGACGAAAAACGAAAAAATAACTTAGTTCTTTAAGCCAAAACCTAAACCAGATATTTAATTTTCAATTTTTTAAAATAGGTCTAGTTAAAAGTTTTTTTGTAATCTTTTTCTTTTCGTAATCATGGAACCTATCTCTACATATAATGCTATATATTTTACCGTTTCCGCATTCTCGGCAAATCGACCGAAAGTATCCCCCGCGAATAAGGAGCTAATGTTGAAGAACAAGGCCAGATTTTTTTGGCGTCTACCACGTACATCAATCAGAAAATTATATTAAGTATCTAAATTGTAACTGATGTAATGCACTCTATTGTTAATTAAATAATAACATTTTTCCTAACATTAAATTTGATCTAATGAAATAAATGGAACCCAGACATGCAAGCAAATACTTCACATATTAATAGAAATTGCTGGTTTGTATTTTTAAAAAAATATGCTATTGTTACATAATTTACATGTAACATAAGTAAATAAAACTCTTATCATTAGTAATAAAATCAACAATAGATAAGAAAACAAACGTCACATAAAGTTAAATACATAATTTAAAGTTGTGCGAAGAAGAATTAAAGTGTAAAATAGTGAATAAATGGCACAATGTAATATCGTACGATACGCAGGTTAGTTATGTTTAAGTTAATAATAAACTATAAAAAATAAAATACAACCTTTAGCAATAAAATTTCTCCTCTAAATTGATCGTCTTACATTATATATAAAGCCTTTACTTCTGTATTATGTTTAAAATTTTAGTAATATAATAAAATTTAAATAAAATTATTTGCAAATTTGGTAAAAGAAAGGTTAGAATTTCAAAAGGCTCTTAAATTATTATCAATGCCATTAAAGCAAATGTTGGACGCCTACAATAAATGACGCCATTTACGCCTACTCAATTTTTAAATTTACGCGCGAATTTAATTCATTTTTATCTTATCTCTTATATGTTTTGATTAGATTTAAGTTCTGATTATGAAAAAATATAATTTTGGTATTTTTTTAAAATCATTTTTAATCAAAATGATTCAAAGAAAGTGTTAATTTTTAATAGATTGAACAAAATGTGGAAAATTTAAAAATTGAAACTTTAAGGCTCAATTATACTGGGCGAGTTTATTAGCAACTCGTCGGCGAATAAAGTCGTGTGTATGTGAGCGTATTCAGGGCCCTGCTGAACAATTTTAATACCTGAGGCATACTATACTATCGGCGCCCTCTAGAAACATTTTAATTAACTAGCAAAAAAAGGAAACTTCATTCAAAAATCAAGTGATGAGAAACAAAGAAACATCATTCAAATTTAAAACGGTGAGTAAAAACAGAGCCTCTTTTTTCAGTTCTGGTGTCACTTTTTCCAGTTCTGGCGCTCCCTTTCCAGTTCTGGTGTCCCTTTTTCCTGTTCTAGCGTCCTTTTTTCCAGTTCTGATCCTTTTTTTCAGTTTTGGCGCCCACTTTCCAGTCCTTCTCTCCCTTTTTCCAGTTCTGGTGTCCATTTTCCAGTTCTGGCGTCAATTTTTCCCAGTGCTGACGCCTTTTTACTTGCCCGATTTTAATATATAAGGGGCAAGTATTGTAATCGCGAAAAATTTCGATGTCGAGATTTTGACTGATGACTACGTTTCATGGTCCAGGGAATCCAAAAAATCTATTTTCGAAGTGCCGTCCGTATGTGTGTGTGTCTGTGTGTATACACGATAACTCAAAAACGATTTAACTTAAAGAGTTCGTTCTGGTACTAAAAAATTCTCCTAATAATTGGGAAGAACCCTATTGTTTTTTATTAAAATCCGAAACCGGAAACGGAAGTTATTGAACTTTAAAATTTAAAAAGTTCGTAACTAGTAAACCAAGCCTTGGACAAAAATTTGTATAGGAAATAATTTGATGTATATTTGAAGATTTACCTAAATCTTCTTTTAAATTAAAAAAAAAAATTATGTATTTTTTTTTATTATTATTTTTTTTATGTGAGGGCAAGTCTAGCGGAGGTCTCCCTTCGCCACTGGTTTTCAGTTCTAGTACCCTTTTATCCAGTTTTGGTGACCCCTTTTCCAGTTCTGGTGACCCCTTTTCCAGTTCTGGTGTCTCTTTTTCCAGTTCCGAAGTCTCTTTTCTCAGTTCTAGTGCCCCTTTCTCCAGTTCCGACGCCCCCTTTCCAGTTCTGCTCTCCCTTGGACTAAAGTTCTTAGACTGAAGTTCTGCTCTCCACTAGAGTGAAGCGGGTGCCTCACTCGCCTCATCTACGGCACGAACCTGAGCGTATTGCAACTAGCTTAGCGAGTGTCGATTACATAGAGCTAGTAAAACTCGCATAATCGCTCAGCAGAAGTTGCGCGACATGTTATGTTTTAAATGTTTGATTCGCGTCGTTTTCCAGTTTCAACAAAGAGAGATACTAAATCAGAAACTAAAGAAAAAATGTCCAAATTTAACCAAAAAGGAATAATTTTTCATCATGACAATGCATGTCCTCACTCAGCAAAAACTACTCGCCCAAAAATTCAAGGCTTAGACTGGGAAATTATTCCAAATTCACTGTATTCACCCAATCTCGTGCCTTTCGATTTTCACCTATTTAGAGTTATGGAACATACACTCAGAGATAAAAAATTTCGAAGTATCATCCATGTAGAAAATCACCTGATCATTTATTTTAAGTCAAAACCTGAAAACTTCTATAGAGAGGGTAACGAAAATTAGTACAACGTTGGGAAGCTGTTATAATATTTGAAGAGAGAGACATGGAAAATACATGTTAACCATATTTTTAAATAAATAAGCGAATATAAACATAGTATCAGGTTTTACCGCCGATTGTAAACTTGTAAGTAATTAAGATTATACATATGAAACAAAACTTGGTGTCATTAGCGGAAAGTTGGGGTTTTGCGGGGCCCTTCATAGTCGGGGCCCAGGGCGCGCGCACGCACCGGGCGGATTTAACGAGGCGATTAACGACGATTAACGACGATTTTAAGAGGCGGATTTAACGACAGGCGCACCTGTCGTTAAATCCGCCTCTGAATGACAGCTGCATTATATTAAGTTGCTATTTTCCTCTCCACTTATTAGGTATTGCGCAACGCACGCAATTTTGTTTTTTTTTTATCAAACCTTGCATATGATATTCTTTAAAGTTGACTATTTTTATTAGCGACTAGAGATGCATAATATAATAATAAACACTTGAATTAAAATGAGGTAAATAAATTGAATGCCAAGTTTTACAAAAATAGTTACTTATATTTAAAAGACATTTACTTATATAATGTATTCGTTTCTGAAAACATGTGGTTTTTCTGTAAATACTGAACATGCAAATATTTAGACAGTTATAACAATTTTAAATTGGTTATTACTCATCTTTCTTAGAATGAATGTACAAATTTTAAGTTAGGGAAAAACAGAGCTTTAAAATAATAGCTGACAAGAAATTAATAAATCCCACCCTGTTATTAATTCACTGCCGAATCGAGCTAGTGCAGGGCCTGTAGTAGTGTTTTAAAGGGACTTTAAATTAGAAATTACACAAAAATTTACTTTCATAGTTAAATAATACTTTTTCTACCACTGCGCGTAAAGTAAATGGTACTATAGTCGGTTTCTTTGATTTAAGCGGAACTAGATTTTCAAATCTATTAACTTTTACCGATTGATTAAAACTTTTCATAATTTTATTCAGCAAAAGCCCATTTTAATATATAAAATGTTAGCTAATGACAATTTAAGAAAATTTAAATTCCATTTAGTTCCGCCTAAAGGACTGGAATAGCCTTTAGTTATAATACCTTAAAACAAATATTATTGTAATTTTGTCAATAAACAATTATTATAATCTATCACACGGTTAATTCTGTGATATCCTTTAGCTTGGTCAGTGCTTTATTTAAGTAAATTAAATTGCAAAATGTGGAGACCGTGAAATGAAAATAGTGACAGTAATATCATGGATTGTGATGTTGAAAATTTGACCTGTGTACTAGAAGATTTAAAAAGTGCTGATACGGCAAATGATATTCGATCACGGTTGCATTTATATTGTTACCTAATGTGGACCCGGAAATAATCCTTTTATAATAATAGTCATTATTGTGGTTATTACCAGTTTAGTGAGACCCTTGTTAAACAGTCAAGAGTTATTTTTTACATCTTAATTTCATAGTACTAAATTAATCCGGCACTGCATGAATTCTATTTTTAATGGTGACAAGAAAGTGAAAATCTGGCAGATGAGCAATGTTACCGCAAAGTGAAATTAAAAAGCAATTAAAAGGCCGCACGTAAAACAATAAAATTCCATACCGAGAAGAAATTATTAAATGCATTTGCAATATGACCTCTTTCAAAGGCTAACCTGCTTTAATATGTTACATAAAATATATAAGGAATGAAAGTTGAAGTAATTCGATCATTAATAAATCTGAACACATGTTAATATTATTATATGTACTAGTGCTGAAATTGGTATTGGTTATTAACTCTGAATACGTGCCAATATTAATTTTATGAAAATTGAGAAATTAGTGGGGATGGGTATTGAATCACAAGATATTATGTACTAATTGACATCGATGGCAACATTGGCTGTCTTACATCGCTATTGGAAACAATCGAACAAAATATATTAATGATTTACAACATTGATATTTCTAGTAGAAGTATCTAGTAGAAGTAGGAAAAAATTTCACTCAGCTTTTTTGGACAGAACGTTTATTTAAGTAACACAACGTTTCGCCAACTATTTGTTGGCTTCCTCAGGTGCTATAAAGAACAATTTTGACTATAGTAACAATCTTATATTTAATATAAAATTAATTTACCTGTACTAATTTAAACGTCACTCTAACATCATACACATCGTCCATCACCAGGAATGGTGAAGTTGCGGAACTGACATTGACAAAATATTTTATACTTGGAAATCCAGAAGGATAGGAAAACAGGAAATTTTTTTATAAAACAATATAAGAAGTGACTATGAGTTTGACAAATTACCTTATAAATTTACGTTATGTAAAAAATAACAATTTAAGAATGATTCGCAAATAAACCATTGCATCAATATGACAGTCACACTACCCCCCCCCTGTCAACCTGGTACGTACAAATCGCAGAGACTGCAGTCTCACCCTCTGTACAACATAATGCAACAATCAACTTGAAAATCATAAAATCCTATATCAAGATAAAACAGTGAAAGAACCCAGACATTGAAAACTGGAACAATCATACAATTCGACGTACCAATCCCCCAAAATCAATGGTACGCACAAAGACAATGCGAGAATGGTACCTCAAACGTTTGAGTCTTCTAATATTATTGTTATATAAATTTTTTTCCTATTTCTTCAAACAAAAGAAAAATGGAAAGAGTTATGTTGAAAATCAAATTACAGGACAAAGTAAGAGTAACAACAATCAGAGAAAGAACTGCCTTCATAGATATAGTACAGGAAACAAAGATATTAAAATGGAAATGGGCAGGACACACAATCCGAAGAGAAAACAAGAGATGGACCACAGAGTCAATAAATCGGTTTCCAACGTTCAAAAAAAGGCGCAGAGGAAGGCAGAGAACCAGGTGGGAAAACGAATTAAAAAATCAAGGAGGCAAACTATGGAAAAAGACAACAATGAACAGAGATATGGAGAATAATGGGGGAAATTCGTGAGCAAACCATCTAAATAGATTATAACAAGTATCATATGTAACTAAATTTTTTTAAGAAACTGTATTAAAATAAATATGTAGTATGTCGGCGGCTTACCTGTAAATACTTCTAAGTCCGAGAAGCATAACTTTTCAGGAGAGGCAAAAAACTTACTACAATCATTATTTTAGAATTCTGTTTTATGAAATTTTCATTAAATATCAGTAATACAATTTCAGTTACAATGGGCAAAACATAATGATTATTTTATCATTTTTGTATTATTTTACGGAAATAATAAAACAAAAAAATCAAAACAATCGAAAATCGGACTTATAAGGTTTTACAAGTAAGCCAACGATATGTAGAATATCTTAAAACCACTATAGATTAAAATTAATGATTTTTGTGTATGTATGTATGTTTTCTTATGGCGCGTCTACATCGAGGCAACATGGTATCATGCGACTGTTCGACATGTCGCATGCTACCAATGTGCAGCGGTCTGTTGGGAGCCGTGCGACATGTTGCTCGTTCCCGTTACTTGGCGGTAAACATCAAAGAGTTTTCGTGCGACACGCTACCACATCTGAATGTCACATGTTCGCAATTTTGATATTTGATAGTTGTTATTATAGAAGTATTTGTTTTTTAAATTAACTAGTGTTGTAAGCGTGGCTGTATCAACAAAAATTATTTAGCAACTTAAATTTATTAAACTTAAAGTTAAGTGAGTAAATATAAGTTTTGATAAAATAGAGTATGAGAAATAATGATAAACATAATTAAATAAGGTTATGTTTTTGTTATGGAATTAAAATTTGTTATAAAATAATATATTATAATAGTATATATTTATAAATAGTAGTTATTCAGTAAACTAACAGATCTCGCAACAATAAACAGTAGCACGCTCCCAGTGTTGGTGTAGACACTAGCTTGTCAATGCGACATGGTCTGACGGTCTCGTCAGACTTGTCGTATGCTACCATGTTGCCTCAATGTAGACGCGCCATTATGTATGCTTTAAGGCACGAAAATTATGTTATAAAAAATATTTTCTCCTTAGTGTCCTAAACACGTGCTTATATTGATTAATAGTTAATCCAACTCCAAAATCTCCAAAATTATTATTTAAACAGTTGGCTACTGAGACTTTTTACTTTTTAATTTTATCTTTTTTAAAGCTTTATAAATCAAGGGGGCCCTTGTTACGCAACTGCATGTTTGGCATACATAAAGTTAAATTAGTTTGTGCAAAAATATTTTCAACCAGTCTTGAAATTGACTGAATCACTTTTTACTTACGCCTTTTGTTTATCTTATAGTTAAAATTGGTAAAAATGTGAATTTATATCCGTAGAACATAAAATTCATTGACTGTTAATGTTGTTAACAATTTTGGGATTGCATCAAAGTTCATTGATAATCAATCATTCATTTTAACAAGTTAATTTAGAGTATATAAACATAAGCCAGATATCAGATGTAACACGTGCGTTTCTAACTTCCTACATGCACCGGGCTACACAGTTTTGATTTCTTATATGTAAAACTGCAAAGATAATAATAGAATATGTGGGTGGACAACTGTAACACCAAAATAATTTAATATGAAATGATATAGGAAATAGTTCTGGTTCAAAACAGATGGGCAAATTTAATATAAATAAAAAAATATATAATTTATGAATGAAAAAATAAATTAAATTAGGTGGAAAATTAGCTATTAAATATTTTAAATGTTATTTCTCTTTTCTTTGGCACAGTTGAGTTAAAGAGAAAAAATTATTTTCTGGACAGATAAAAATCATTGGAAAACAACGTAGGTATATAATTTATAATAAACTGAACAACGTGGTTAAATATTACGACTAAACTAAAAATATTCACTCTACGATCATCAAATAATACATGCATTATGTGCCCAACTGTAAATGCATAATGCTGTTTATATTACAACAAGTGTAAAAAAGCGCCGCGCATGCGTTCTCACCGGTAAAAATTAAGTTTTTTTACACTTCAAGTTTTTATTTAGTTAGTTAAAATGTTCGGTGCTCAGCAATGATGGCTATTTGCTCCCCACACAACCCATATTTATACCTAGAATATTATTTATAATTTAAAATAAATAAAACAATAAATAATATTATTTTAAACATTGTTGTATAATACAGTCAGCTGATAGTTCGGCAACCATCTTTGATGACGTAGGATCTGAAGTTAAACAATAGGGGGTAGGCATGATTTTTTTTTATTTTTTTATTATATTCCTCTTGTTGCATATAAACATAAAAAACAGTTTTTAATTTTTTTTTTTGTAATTTGAAGGCTTGAAAAAATCATAAATGAATGTAGCGCGCGAAAACGACGTGTGACGTCATACCCCTTCTAACTGACGCATGACACTACTAGCTTACCGGCGTACATAACTTATTTGTTTGTATAACTTTTATAGGTTATGTAAAGTTAGAGTGATTTGAATTAAAATAAAGTTTAATTCTATAAAAACAATTTATACATGTTTACCGAATTAAATTTTATATTAAAATAGATAACTTATATTGCAGTATTTCAATTATGCCTCTAACGTTTTGTAACTTCATGTAAACAATGTAGTAAAATTCTGACATCTAAATTACATAAATATTTACATTTTACAGAGTTGCAGCGTTTGTTTACATAAAGTTATAGAATATAAAATAAAAATTACTTACAGGTCTGCTTTGACACCACGTATTTCTTCAGCACTGTAGCATTCATTATTTTTCATATATTCCATGAGCATAAATGCATCAATGTTGGGTAAATTATCACTCTGAGCCCTAACAAAATCTTTATCTGCCATTTTAATAATAAATGCGTGAAAAATTGTTTAAAAACAAATACAAAACTCTCGAACAATACAATATACACACGTGTAAAGATTATGTTGTAGCTGTATCTGTGACGTGAAACCCCTATCGTTTGACGTTATACTCAGTCGTTTCTACTCGGCAACCTTCGCTCCGTGGTCGGCTTATTTCAAATTTACAATATTTTAATTCAAAAATTTGGCTATAATATTAATTAAAATGTAATTTTTGTTTTGTTAGGTGACATAACTAACATTAACATATCAAAATAATGTAGTTTTAAGGAAATACAAATTTTATGCGTATCCCCTATTGACACTCTGAATTTCTATATTTTGAAATTAAATTTATTATTTTTATAATGACAAAACAGTATAGATAAAATATTGTATTTAACTCAGCGATAGCAAAACTTTTTTCCCAGACGCGTCAAAATAGAAATTTTGTAGATTTAAATCGCAGGTCAAATATATAATGCGTAAATAAATATTTGTCGCTTTAGTGTGCGCTGTCAGTCTGTACGGTAGGAATTGTAGCCAAACGGATTAACATAGAAAGTTGAATTTTGTCCCCCATCCTATCTTCCAGAGGGGTTGATCTAAAAATTTGAAAAAAATCTCCATAATGTGAATTGATAGGAGCCGGAATAGTTCAACAGGAATTTTTGATCAGATTAGTTTTTGGAAAAATATCGATTTTTTGTCGTTGAAAAAATAATTATTTAAAAAAAATTATTGTATGGTATCAAAAGAAAGCTCTTACAGCGTAGATTACGGAACGAAAAGTAGTTTTTTAAAATTTATTTTTTTTTAAAACGCGTATTTAGTCAAAAATGTGCCAAACAAATTCTTGTCCCACCCCTTTTTACTCAAGGGGGTTAAAATAAAAATATGAAAAAGTTATAAGTAATGTACTTTGATCTGAGCCGGAAACGTACGAGAGGAATTTTTTATCAGATTTCGATTTTGGAAAATATTTCAGTTTTTGTGTTTTTAACAAAATTAATTATTTCTCTAATTCGTGGCTAAATTATGGCTAGTGATGTTATGAATTATTTGTATTTTTATCTAAGGTAGTATGTCTTTTTTAGTATTAAAAATATAATAAAAAAAATTTAACAGCTGACAACGAATCGCCTTCTTAAGGAGCTTGCACTCATAAACTCGATCATTAGGCGGAACGCCTATCATTATATGTCTTGTTTTAAGGTATCAAAGAGAAATAAATCATTTTTAGAAGTGAAATACTTCTAAAAGTTTTCTTTTATTAAGTCAACTTCTAGTTGACTTCTTACACACTTTAAATACCTACAAAACCCTGAAATGTGTGAAAATACACACTTCACATAAATTTAAGTACAGTGGTACCTTGACTTACGAGTGTCCCAACTAAAGAGTTTTTCGAGATACAAGCCATCTCACGACCGATGTTTTGCTTTGAGTTGAGAGCTAAAATTCGAATTACGAGCGGAGGAGGTTATCTCTACCAGTGAGATGAACGAAATGTTGGGAATGTGGGAGAATGTTTCAGACTTTATTCAAAAGAAACACCAGAATAAGTTACAACTGGGCGTTCGACGACGCTATTTAATGACACTTGCCGAACTCATTCCAATGGGGAAAATTGATTTGACATGCGAGTAATTTGAGTTACGAGCTCCGTCACGGAACGAATTAAACTCGTAAGTCAAGGTACCTCTGTATTAAATACTTGAGGCTGACTCCATCACAGAGCTGACTGAATAATATCGGAAAATAAAAACCTGAAGGGAGTAGGGGAGGGGGGGGGGGGTATTCGAAACCGCGTCCCTTTGCTCCATAGGCAACCATTTTACCACGGAGCCACAGTAGCTCTAACCTACCCTATTCTAACGCCACTGTCTTTTTATAAATTATGACAAATCTAAATAGCTCTTTTAATAAATGGACCCATTCACACCTCTTGCCAAATATACTCCTACCTATTAATCATAAACTCATTTATGTACTCCAAAAATGTTGAAAAATGCATTCTATTCTTAAAATTAAATATTAGAATTTATTTCCAACTGTTTGGTAATCTTTTATAAATAGCAATAACAGAAATTAATTCGTAAAAATAGATATGAAAATTTAAAACGAATTATAATTTTTTTAACCTTGCGATATATAAAAGTTTTTAAATTTTTTAAATTTTATGGTAAAATTGGCTTTTAAACCATCGTTAATTTTGATTTAAAGGAGTCTTTAAATAGGTAACAAATAGCAACACCTAACTTTAATGTAGAGTTATAAATATAACACATAAATAATGGTTACCTCATACACCTAGGAAGGAAGATAGTTTGTTTTCTTTGCTGTTTTTATTACTAAAAGGAAATAGTACATATACCATAACGACTGTACTTAGTTTGTTCACCATCTTAACAAAAATATCTGTACACTAGCACAGTGTTTCTCAAACCTTCGACAGTTGCGGACCACTTTCAGAATTCCACACTAACCGCGGACCACCAACGTCAAGAAAATCATTATTTTTGCATAAAGGTCCATTATTAATACTAATGAAATTTTGTGAGCGTGGACCACCAAGAACTGACCCACAGACCACCTGTTGAGAAACACTGCACTAGCATACATACCCGACGATGCTCGGGTGTAAAATAATAATTTATCAAAAATATTTTAATTTGGAAAAATAAATGATTGCTGCACAATAAAAAAATTATTTCAATGATGGGTTAAATACCAACATACGTTAGCTTCGATTTTAGTTATTTAAGTTACGAACGTTTAATTTATCAAAATAGTTTTATGTAGGGTTTTAACAGTGTATTGCGCATATAAAAACAAATATGAGAAATGATAAGCAAAAGATCTAGTATAATAAAACACAATATTGAAGGAAAGTTTCGATGTTAGTATTTAATATAATCAATGCAATAATATACAAATAACAAATAATCAAAACACAATTTAAAATTTACTTCAACTAAGCAATACTTGAATTTTTGAACCAGCAGTATTGCTAAACCGCCGGCACCTTGCTCTACCACCTATCGATCAGGCTAACAAACGTAGCGTCTACCAATACACGCATCAGATTAATTTATTTACTATGATCTTCTTTCTGTCATTACTTCTGATCTATAACCGATAGGTACATGGGTCAAAAGGCTTTTGTTTTTGTTAGTAAATACTCTTGCCATTAAATTAATTGTTCCTACGACTACTATGGAACTGTCTCTGTCATATATATTTTCGATATATCTCTTACAGTTTAGCCGTCGTAACGATTTTAATGTTCCGGACGCAAGATTTTTTCCGTTCGTAAGCCATAAAAACATGTATATCATTGAAAACCCGATTTTTTTTTGCACCATTAGTGCCACAGGGTACTAAAGAGTAAGTGTGCAAAATTTGGTCTAAATCGGTTAAACGCCTAGGAATGTACAAACAAACTGACTTAATGAACAAACAAACTGAACTGAAATAAAACAAACAATTTTCCTCTTTATATATATATATATATATATATATATATAGAAAAGAAGAGAAGCTAACCGGCAAAATTCAACTAACTAGGTTCGCAGTTTAGCCATACTTTCTACCGTATTCGTCAAAGAACTTTTATTTATTTTATTTATTTATTATTATTTGAGGGTCAAAACCTGATTAAACGATGCATTTTTTTAAATTTTTATTATAATATATTATTATTATCGATTTTTCTCAGGACTGGTTAAGTTCTCACGATATTAAATTAATAAATTAAATTGATTTTAGTGTATGAATTTTTAAAGCAAAGTGTGTTGTGACTTGCTAGATTTAAATTGTTCGTAGTATCTCAGAAATGAATTATAATATAGATGTGTTGGGAGTAGCTGATTTTACAGGTATTTTAATATATTTTATATTAGTAATATTGGAGGCCTTATCTGTCTTATTGGAGGTCTTACATAATCATTAACTCACATAAAATTAAAAATATTTTTTCTAAATCTTTCGGAATTTTAGCTTCACATAGATATTGTATGTATTACTTGAATTTTTGTTATTTTCACAATTTTAGACCATTCTCCCTAAGTTGTAGGGTCTGGGATAATTTTTTTAACAATTATTTGTTATAATAATCTTGTTTAAATTTATATATTTTGAAAAATTGCGTAGTGTGAAGAATCTGAAGCATGTTTCTTTCATTTGATTAGACACGAAATTATTAAAAAATTGATGTGAAGTGTGAATATTCACACATTTCAGGGTTTCGCAGGTATATAATAAGTGAAGGCGGTATGCTGAGTGTGTAGGACAAATTTTACTTTGTAGTAATCACGGCAAAATGAACGATATTTTTAAAATAATTTATCGTCTGTTAATCATATAATAAGACTGGTTATTAAATTTACGCTCTTAAAAATTAAATACAATATTTGTCAAAATATAACTAGAGTTTTGACAAAATAATTTCAACATAATAAAAATGCAAAAAAAAAAACAGAAAAAATAAAATTCGCTCCGTACTCGAACTCGAAACCCTTCGTTTTCCAGCTTACTACACCAATGCTCTAACCCATTAAGCTATCGTACGCCTTGCATGTGAGTGTCTTACATTGGTATAACTTTTGTACTTTGTGAACCAAAAACCACAAAAAATGCGTTATTTTCCGAAAACATAATCTGATCAAAAATTCCTGTTGTACTATTTCGGTTCACACCAATATACATTACTTAGAATTTTTTTAGATTTTTAGTTTAAACCATCTGGGCTACAGGGTGTGGGACAAAATTTTTTTTGCACAATTTTGGCAAAAATCGCATCAAAATAATTTATTTTGCAAAAATAAAAATTTGATCGTTAATCCACGTACCAAGGGCTTTCATTTGATACCCTACTCAGAATTTAAAAAAAATATTTTTGTTTTCGATGAGCACATATTTGTTTATATTTTTAGGGGGGTATGTTTTTTAGATGTTTTAGTATTTTTCCTATGTGCGGGTCAAAGAGTTGTATAAGCATGCCAAATTTCAACTCTCTAGGTTTAGCCGTTTGGCTACAATTTTTACCGAACAGACAGACAGACAGACAGACAGACAGACAGACAGACAGACGACAAAATGACGGTATAAGGGTTTTTTGGTCATACCTACAAAACCCTAAAAAGAGTACGTCTGGTCACCCTAATTATACCACACAAACAAAATAATATCGTAAAAAAAATTATAACGTAATCCAGAAGCAGAATCAATGATACCAAATAAACAATAATACCAAATAATACCAAAAGTAATGCCAAAAAGATCAATTAAGGAATAAGATAAAACTATTTGCACGAAACAAAGTTGTGATGTGATTACAGCCAACAGTAGACTGCATATGTTAACAAATTTTTGTGTGCTTGTATCACGTGAGCGCTTTATTCCTATACAGCGTTGTCAATTTAACGGTTTTCGATTTTTAGTTATTCATTGTATTAAAAACAAAAAAATTTATAACTATTTATGTACATATAATATTTATTATATATCTATAAATTAATTCTAAAAAAAATACATATTTAAAAATTTTCGTGTTAATTGTTAATAAAAATAACAAAAAGATTATTAAGACTTGGCAACATGGCTCCTACAGCGCTACTATGTAATGCGCCAAGTTATCACACTAAACTAATTTATTACTAAAAACGGAATCCCAGTTACCAGCCAATAAATATTTATTTATTATAAATGCCCTAAATATAACAAAACAATGTATTTTTTCCATTGCATGAATATTTAGAAAGTTAAGGAAGTCCTTATTATTGAATTAACATAAAACATGTGTATAACAGAACATAAAGGAATAAACATTTGTATTTAATACATTTTTAGTTTTATAAAATTCATATTTGTGAGCTATGAGCGATCGCCCAAGGTAAATTCGACTAAATCCCGAAGGAAGTACCGGAACCTCTGCTAGTACAAACTATGCGCCATAAATTCCTCTTAGATAGATATATAATCTAAAAATATTAAGTGAAGGCGGAATGCTGAGTGTGTAGGACATATTTTGCTTTGTAGTATTCACTGTAAAATGAACAATATTTTAAAAATAATTTATCATCTCTTAATCTAAGAGCTTTAAAAACAAATTTTATGTTAAAATATTTTTATGTTACTTTTAATTCGAGTGCCTAATACCATTATTTAGGTTTCTTAATATGTGCAGTATTTATTTTATATAGCAAGGTTCATTAAGATTTTGAAAATTGCGCCAAATGGCTTCAAATTGCGCCAAATGGTTTCATTGGTTGTTTCTAGTCATAGCTCCTCCCTTTGATTTCGTGTACATTCAAACAAAATTAAATTATAATTTCAACAATTTCCACTGGTTATTAAATTTACGCTTTTAAAAATTAAATGCAACATTTGCCAAAATATAACTTGAATTTTGAAAAAATAATTTAAACAAAATAACAATGCAAAAAAAAAATAAAAAATAATCTTGTCTCTTCTCGGGGATTTGAACACTCATTTTCTCGGTCAGAACGCTAGTACCGTAACCATTGCACTAAGAAACACGTTATACTTTAGTGTGTTATATAACTATAAGTTTTCAACATTATTAGCAAAAAAACACAAAAAATGCTTTTTTTTCCAAAAACATAATCTGATCAAAAATTCCTGTTGTACTATTCCGGTTCACACCAATGTACATTACTTAGAATTTTTTCAGATTTTTAGTTTAAACCATCTGGGCT
The DNA here is from genome assembly GCA_963971575.1 of Liopterus haemorrhoidalis. Taxonomy (NCBI): domain Eukaryota; kingdom Metazoa; phylum Arthropoda; class Insecta; order Coleoptera; family Dytiscidae; genus Liopterus; species Liopterus haemorrhoidalis. The sequence goes on from OZ020615.1 coordinate 6,471,666, forward strand.
ACAGGGTGTGGGACAAAATTTTTTTTGCACAATTTTGGCAAAAATCGCTTCAAAATAATTTATTTTGCGAAAATAAAAATTTGATCGTTAATCCACGTACCAAGGGCTTTCATTTGATACCCTACTCAGAATTTAAAAAAAATATTTTTTTTTTCGATGAGCACATATTTGTTTATATTTTTAGGGGGATATGTTTTTTAGATGTTTTAGTATTTTTCCTATGTGCGGGTCAAAGAGTTGTATAAGCATGCCAAATTTCAACTCTCTAGCTTTAGCCGTTTGGCTACAATTTTTACCGAACAGACAGACAGACAGACAGACAGACAGACAGACAGACAGACAGACAGACAGACAGACGACAAAATGACGGTATAAGGGTTTTTTGGTCATACCTACAAAACCCTAAAAATGATTAGGTATTACACAAAATAGAAAAAAATCTAACCAAAAATTCTTTTTGTACTACTCGTATTCTGGTTCACATCAATGCTTATTTATTCTGATAATATCACCAACCTTTTTGGGTTATATAGGTTTTGCACACCAAATTCACCCTTTTGCAAATTGTGACATTCACGAAAAGATACTGAAATCTGAACATATGGAGTTAAGCATAAGTTCTATTAGGAATTGATTGGAGAGGTGCTCGGTAGACTAAATAGTTTTATAAGGGTAGGAATCGGGAATTTACTTTACTGAAAAATAAATAAATAAAGGTCCTCACTTCCAAAATACAAATGGTGAACAAAAAAAGGTCCTTACTTCCAAAATACAAGTGATAACAAAAAAATGGTCTTCACTCCCAAAATACAAATGATGATCAAAAAAACAGGTCTTCACTTCCCAATCCCTTGAGCCCCCCCCCCACCTTTTATATTATAAAACCTATAATAACTGGTACCTATAAAAGTTGCCACATTTCTACAGCACGAGACGCCACTGCTTATTAATATACCGTATTAGTTAATTAAATTTAAACATATTAACTCACAACATAAGCTTAATTGTATTAATTATGGTAAAAACTTTATATACATTATTTTACTCCACCCTTATTTTACAGAATAATGCTAATTCGTCGTGACATGTCTACAATTTGCTGATAATCTTGCTGTGAGAAAAAGTTCCAGCTTCAAGAAATAACTTCTTTTTTTTTTTTTATTGTTTAATGCCGGTTCAACATAATACAGATGTTATTCACAGCATTTTTATATTATCCTATCTAATATGGCGTGGGGATCACGTAACTACCCTAGTTTATACATATGTTAATTTTAAGATTAATATTAATTTGTTTTTAGGACTTTCTTGTTTGGCAGGGTCACGCACTGACACTTACTCGTCTTCTGAACTACATAGGTCTTGCGGTAAATGTCTCTTTAACCTTTTGTGAATACCTTTTTGCCCAATGTTGAATAAGATGGCACTCTCGCAGTTTTTCAGGTTTCTAATAGATCGTTTGGTAACGTTATTTATAAAGTCTTGAATTGGTAGCATTGACAGTTCATAGTGGAGTTGTTCATTTCTGATGAACCAGGGTGAATTGGTAGCAGTTCTTAGCACTTTATTTTGAAAAACTTGTAACTTGTTGATGTTCCTTGCTGAAGTATTTCCCCAGACGTTGCATGCATAGGTTAGCAGTGGACGGAGTAGCGATTTGTACAGTAGCATGGAGCAATTTAATTTCAGCTTAGAGTTTCGGTTGATTAGAGGGTATAGTTGTTGGAGCCTTGCGTAGGCTAGTTGCAGTTTTTTGTTGATGTGGATGCTCCACGTTAGGCGTGTGTTGAGGTGTACACCTAGATATTTGACTGCGCTGTCCTTTCTGTTCCATTCTACTGTGCTGCCGTTGATTTTAATTGTGTTGGGGCTGTAGACTCTTCTTAGTGTGAATATTTTACTTTCAAGAAATATCTTGAAGTCGAACAAGTGTCAAGAAGTTGCAATTGCCAAAAATAAATATTATTATTATTTGTTTTAAATTCATGTGTGGTATCAAAAGAAAGCTCTTTAGACGTAGCTTAAGGAACGAATAGTACGTTTATAAAAATGTGAGAAATACGTTTATAAAAATAAAGCCTTTTATCAATGTGTTATTAATTTACGAAGCAAATGCAGAAAAAATCGCTGGGATTTTTTAATTTAAATTTTATTGTAACGAAATTTTCCAAATTATTTAAATTTAGTGTAAAAAAATAAATGAAATTTCTTAGTACTCAAATAACGAAAAAATTATCAAAAAACTGTTGATTTTGATGTGATTATAGAAGAAATATTGCCCGAGACATCCAGTATTCTGTTGGTTTATTACACTCATTAAGTACCAAAACCCTGAAATGTGTGAAAATTCACACTTCACATCAATTTCTTTATTAGTTAATTTTCGCGAAAATTAAAAGTTTTCAAAAATATGATTCATTCCATTAAATTTTATATTTCACTTTTATTAAAACTTTGTAAAAAAAATCAGCTGTGGCCACCACAGGACTGCCATCACAAAGTACTTTTTTAATTTATGCTACTATATCAAAAAATGTCTCAAATAAAAGTTGCTAGTTATTGCTTTTATAGCAACTTTTGTTAAATAATTTTTTTCGAAATATTCCTCTGTGAAATGTTCGCAAAAATCTTAAAACCGATACCGATCTTTAAGTTCAGCGTTTCCCAACCGCCGGTCCGTGAGATTTTTTTTGCCGGTCCGCAAGATTTTGTTAGAAAATCTTCGGGTTTGTAGTTTGGAGGGGAGGACCTTTTTTTTATTTGCTCATCACTTACATTTTGGAGGTGAAGACTTTTTTTTTGCTTCTCACTTGCAATAACCCAGCAAACATTCAACTAACGGCCGAATGCCGGCAAACTGCTTTTATGCTGGTAAAGTACTGGCACCAAAAGTAAGTGCAACGCCAGTATTAATAATGTACTTCACATTTGTATTTCGCATTCCGCCTATACGAAGTACTTTACCAGCATTTTATAAGCACTCTTCTTCACTCATACTTTTTACTCAAAACCATCAGAAATAAATCTTGCAACTAATGCGATTATTTTGCACTTTACCGTTGCTGGGCCGGCAACTGATACATCAATGGGCCAGTAACGGCCACGGGGACACCGGGGTACTGGCCCATTATTTTCAATACCGGGGAGTATGTGCTTTACCAGTACTGGCCCATATAAAAATGTTTGCTGGGAATTTTGCGATACACATTACTTTCTAAACTTGCCGGTCTGCAAATTTTTTCTAGGACGCTTGTCGGTCCGCCATGAAAAAAGGTTGGGAAACGTTGTTCTAGTTAACCGATTTTTACCAAGTATTGATCAACTCGTGCCATTGATGTCAAAAGCTTAAATATGAAGTTTCATAAAAATCCTTTTAGCCGAATTTGCTCTGCACATGTACACGGACCGACAGACAGACCGACAGACAGATAGACAGACAGATAGACAGACAGACAGACAGACATCATGCTTAAAATTGTCAAATCCTTATGTAGGGACCTCAATTCGTGGAGATCCATCGAAATGTCAAAATCGGTATGATCACAATACCTCCCTTACCTATATATGTTGGCAGTCGGTAAAAAATCAAAGATAAAATCGATTCGGCGAACTCAGGTGAATTTGGCCTCGTACTTTAAAATATGCCCTATGCTCCGTTTAAGAATAAATATATCATCTAAAGGTTACGGTTATTTTAACCTGAAGAGTTGATAATTGAAAACATTCAAAATTACTTTAAAAAAGATATTATTGTCATCATTTTATTTGTTAAATGATGTGATGCACACGTCAAATTTGTTATTTAATATGTCTTTGAGAATCACCGATACTTAAAACAATTACATGATACGAAATGTTTAAAAATAGTAAACGTAAATAAAGATTATCTCATCATCATCATCTGTTTACTTGCGCTTTTCTTCAATTATTAGATCGAATGAATGCGGGAGTGGTCGAAATGTTACTAATGCCATTTTGGCACGTGCAATGCGGTGAATTTGATTGTTTCTTTACCGGAAAAGAGTCGCCGCTCCCGATATATTCGACGTCAGTTTTAGTTTGTTTTGTGCGTCCGTCGACGACGCTTGGTACGTCAGCGTCGTTTCACTGATAAACTCAATGGTTAATAAGTCCTATTATCAGTCAGGTATATATATATATATATATGTTGTGATTCATTGTGCTAATATTAAATAGTGGACTAGATTTGTGATACGTGTTTATAGTTCAAATAAAAATACATATATTTTAGGCGCTTTCTATTCATTTATTATTTTAGTTTAAGATTTATTTAAAGCTTTGTTAATTTATTCTTAGAATTGTTTGATTAGCAAAATGTAGGTAAGTTATTTTAAGTTGGCAATAATGATCGTTTGCAGTGTAGTTTTAAGTTTTATGATTTTTCTTACGCGTTCTTTTATCAGAGTGCAACAATGAACATTTTTTCGACTTGAAACATCGTTTTTTTTAAATTTTATTCCTTATTTTCGTAGTTATTATCATATAGAAAACTAAATATATTTAAAAAATTGATGTGAATGTGATTTTTTACAAATTTCAGGATTTTGTAGGTATTTAATAAGCGTAAGAAGTTAACAGAATGCTGGATGTCTACGACAATAATTTTTCTATAATTACTTCAAAATCAACTATTGCCGACTGGAGTAGCGTAGCGGTAACATACGTGCCCTGCGTTGCTAGGATCTCGGGTTCGATTCCTGTTCGGGCATGTAATTTTCAACACGAAAAATTGCCCTGGCTAATTGCTTTAGTAGCAAATGCCATAAACGTAAAATAATAAAAATAAACAACTTATTATTTGTTATTTGAGTATTATGAGCTTTCTTTTAATTTGTTTCAAAACTAAATTTAAATAATTTGTGAAAATTGTGTCACAATAAAATTTTATTTAAAAAATCCCAAAGACTTTTGCAATTGTTTCGCATCTAAGTCTTCATATTGACAAAAGGCTTAATTTTTTCAATTTTAGAAACCTATTTCTCACTAATAATAATTTGTTATTTGTTTTATAAGTTTTCACTACTATAAATGATTTATCCCTCTTTGATACCTTAAAAACAAGAAACTAAAATAATTATAATAGGTTGAGTAGTGACTTAATAGTAAACTGAGTTTACACACATGAATTCGTTTCTCTTCTTCTTCTTCTGTGAGCACTATCAGTCAGGATTTTTAGTTTAACCCCTTCGGGTTTACATTTTTAGAAAAAAAACCTGTTAAATAAAAATAACGAATTTAAAAAAATTACTTTCTGTTCCTTAATCTACGTCTTAAAAGCTTTTTTTGATACCACACAGTACATTTAAAAGAAAATAATTATTGTTTCAACGACAACAAAATCCATATTTTTCGAAAAACTTATCTGATCAAAAGTTCCTGTTGAACTATTTTGGTTCCCATCAATGGGCATAACTGAGATTTATTTAAGATGTTTTGATCAACCCTTCTGGGAAATAGGGTGGGGAACAAAAGTTTTTTGACATATTTTTGGCTAAAATTTTATAAAAAGAATTGATTTTTCGAAAATAAAAATTTGTTTATCCAAGCATTAAGAGGTTTCATTTGATATCATACCAAAATTTAAAAAATATATTTCTTCATTAAATACATATTTATTTATATTTATCTCGCGATGTGTTTTTTGAATTCTTTATATTTTTCATATATGTGAGTTAAAGAGTCGTACAAGCATGCCAATTTCAACTCTCTATGTTCAGCCGGCTACTATTTTGACTACAATTTCTAGCGTACAAACAGTCAGAAAGACAGACAGACAGACACATGATTGACGTTATAAGATTTTTTTTGTGGTCATATCTACAAAATCCTGAAAAAAAACGGTATCTGAAACTTTGTATCCGGATCCAAGCTATTGGTTATTGGGTTTATAAACTATAAACCCGATTTAATCTAACCGGAAACGGATACCTGAAAAATCGGTTTCGGTTCCCAGCCCAAATTATAACAAAACGTTATGAAAACAACATGGTTTTTATCCTGGTAGATACCAGTGGATACCAATTTAACTTTATACATCGACTTTATTTTGAACTCAATGGATCAACGCATACAAGTGGATGCCATTTACACAGATTTTTATAAAGGGTTCGATACAATAGATCATAACATATTGTTAAATAAGTTAAATAGAATAGGCGTCCATGGTAATCTTTTAAATTGGTTTAAAACGTACCTTATAGATAGAACTCAATGTGTTATCATTAATGGCTATAAATCTGACGACAGAAAAATAACTTCCGGTGTACCCCAAGGTAGTCACCTAGGCCCAATTTTATTTAATATTTTTATAAATGATATAAATATGTGCTTTAATAAATGTAACTTTCTCCTTTATGCTGACGATTTAAAAATATTTATGCCAATTTTAAATCAATGCATGTAATGAAATTCAATCTGATCAAAATAGATTATCCGAGTACTTAAAGCTAAATAAATTAAATATAAATATTTCAAAATGTTCTAAAATATCATTTACTAGAAACAGAAACATAATAGATTTTAATTATAATATTAATGCAGATGTCATCTCTAATGTTTCTTTTATTAAAGATCTGAGAATAACATTTGATCAGCAATTAATATTTGATATACATATTGACAACATTATTAAAAAAGCTTATGAAATTTAAGGGTTCGTTACCAGAATTTCTAATCCCATTTCAAATCCCATAATACACTGATTTCTCTCTATTTTTCTTTAGTTAGAAGTCAGTTGGAATTTTGCTCTGTTAGTTGGTCTCCACAGTACAGAGCCGCAGTAAGGTAAACTTGCGCTAGGGGCAGAACCGTGTTTTGGCGCCCTTGGTAAATAAAAATAAGGTCTTCACCTCTCAAATACCAAGTGACGAGCAAAAAAAAAGGTCCTCATCCTTCGCCATGGCGCCCCTTAACAAGCCCGTCAGCGCCCTTTTCCTTAGTGCGCTAGGGGCCGTCGCCCCCTCCGCCCCCCCTTACTACGGCTCTGCCACAGTATCTTGTATACATTAATCGCATTGAAAATGTACAAAAAAGATTTTTAAAATATATCAATTTCAGATTCACTAATATTAACTTAAGATTTCTGTCATTAGAAAATAGAAGAATTATTTTAGATATCAGTTTTTGGTATAAGATTTTCAATAATTAAATTGATAGCCCTGATCTTTTAAGTAAATTTAATATTCATGTTCCCTCTTACAATATTAGAAATACTGAATATTTAATATTATCTAATAATAGAACTAATTCTGCATATAATGCCCCAATTAATCGTATATCATTAAATTTAAATAAATTTATTAAGATGAATAATTTTCCCGACATATACTCATGTACCTATGCTACAATTAAAAAATTTGTCATTAATTCTTTAAGTGGATAAGTATAAACCTTATGTATATATTTTTTTTCATTATGATACTGTTTTAATTATTTTGTATTTTTTTTTCTAGTGCCACACTATTATTGGGTTTTTACCTGTTGTGTGACCAAAATTGTTATAAATAAATAAATAAATAAATAAATATGTAAAACATCGCTTTCGGAGTTATAAGGTTGAATTTAATTATAATGACTCTTCCGTAGAACTGTCACTTGGGGTGTGTTAATTGGTCTTTTTCAGAATCTTATATCGCATTTTCTGTCAGTTGATCTCACCATATTTTGCATATTCTAGTCTCTCTCTATTCTAGTCTCCTAGTCGTCAGATTAACTTCTAACAATAAGCTATTTAATTTTTTTACGATGGCAAGTTCGATTTTCGTGCCGCATTATCAATGAATTTATTTCTCTTTTATTATGTAATATCCATTAGTAATTATTTTTGCGTTATATAATTTAAATCTATTTTTACACCGTCGTTGACATATCTACTTTATTGCTGTTTGTTTTCGTTAGTTGTTTTGTCAAAATAGATTGCATGTTTCAGTTTTGTTTCACTTATTAAAATGCGCTGATACATAAACAAACAATGTGTTAAAGTATTATAAATATATAGATAACCCAAATTTTAAAGATGATCCTGACCTCAATTAGTTCGGCTCATTAATGAAAGGTTAATTGAAAAGTGTAGAGCAGAACATTTGAGGCTATTAGTGCATTAGAAAACTCATTTATTTACACAATACTAGAGTCTCTGATTAGTCCACCATTATCTCCAGTTTTTTTAATATTCGTTTACATCTCGGTACGCGACAACTCGGTCAATTCGGAAATGATCAACTCAGCGCAATAGAAAATAATTTTTCCTTATATTTTAAAATCATTTTATTAGTCACATTTGTGATAAAGACGTATGTCATCTCTTTTTCAAGATTTTTATATTTTTTAGTATTTATTTTAGTATTACCTAGTTACATTTTTAAATAAAATTAATATTATTGACCGATTGTTGTTTTTAGGTTTGCGTTTAAAATATATATTTATTAATAATAACAAGAGTACTTTATAGTTTTATAATAGCAGATGTAATTCTGTTTTAGGTGAAAATTCACCGGTTTTTAGGATTTTGTAGGTATGACCACCAAAAAACCCTTATAACGTCACTCATGTGTATGTCTGCTTGTACGGTAGAAATTGAAGCCAAAAGGCTGAATATAGAAAGTTGGAATTTGGCATACTTATACAACTGTTTGATCTACATATAGCAAAAATACAAAACACAAGATAAATATAAATAAATATGCATTTAAGAAACATTTTTTTTATATCAATATATTTATTATTCATTTAATGAAGACTTTATGAAGGTAGATACGAAGCAAATGCAGAATGAATCGCTGGGAGTTTTTAATGACAATATTATCGTGATGAAATTTTCACAATTTATTTAAATTTAGTTTTAAAAAATTAAATGGAACTCTTAGTACACAAATAATGAATAAAACGATTATCAAAAGACTTTTTATCAAAAAAAATATATATATATATATTCTGACATCCAGCATTCTGTTGGCTTCTTACACTCTGAAATGTGTGAAAATTCACACTTTACATCAATTTTTTAATTTTAATTTCATTACTATGTTAAATACAAATTAGAACACAAGTAACATGGATTTTATACTAAAAAATCAACTGTGGCCACCACAGGACCGACCGCCATCACAAAGTACTTGTATAAAATACCTACATTCAAGCAACAGAGTAGAAATAACTTGGCCTAATATTTTCTAACAGAGATATTATTTATCATAACCATGGAAACGGTATATATATGTATGAACAAATAGATACCTGGAAAAAAATTCGCAAAATGTTTCAAAAAAATTTCGTTTTATCAAAAAATGTCTCAAATAAAAGTTGTTAGTTAGCTTTTGTAGTAACTTCTGTTAAAAACATTTTTTCGAAATATTTTTCTGTTGTTAAATATTCGCAAAAATCTTAAAATCGACACGAGTAAACTCCCATTTCTAGTCAACCGATTTTTACCAAAAGTTGATCAACTTGTGCCATTGATATCAAAAGCTTAAATATGAAGTTTAATAAAAATAATTTTAGCCGAATTAACTCTGAACGTGTACACAGACAGACGGACAGACGGACATACCTACGGACAAACAGACAGACAGACCGACAGACATCATGCTAAAAATAGTCAAAACGTTATGTAGGGACCTCAATTCGTGGAGATTCATCGAAATCTCGAAATGTCAAAATCGGTATGATCACAATACCTCCCTTATATATGTTGGCGGTCGATTATAATTTACATAGTATTAATGTGCTTGAGCAAAACTTTTTTGGAAGCATCATATATGCTCGCCTAGTTAAAAAAAAAAAAAACAATTTACCACTGGGTAACGTCACCCCAACTTTTCAAAACTGATTCAATACTTCACGAGTTGTATCCAAAAAATTCTGAGTCTTCTGCAGAAAAGAACTGCTAAATCTTTTGAAACCTCCCTTGTAACTCCTGCATAGTCCGTCATTGCAGGATGATTTTGCATTTTATTTTACAATATTTCGATTGAGGATAGATTTCGGGCTACTAGAAGTCCAATCTAACAATGTAATTATTTTCCACCATCCAAGATTTCAAGATAGAGCAGTTTATAAAAAGTACGGGCGAATTCAAATGACCCCGCGTCATTTGGTCCCGCGTCAAAAGTCTATTCGCCCTCGTGCGAAGCACTTACTTCGAAGAATTTTGCTAATAAGTTTCTTATTATTTTTTTTTTTACAGGTGTTCCCACAGGGGACCCTGACAAAAGTTTCAGCCGGCCCCCTACAAAATACACCGTTAACAAAGCGCCAAAGGGTATCCGAATATCTCGACCTGTCCTATTCCTGATAATGGCAGGTGTGGTATTACTCCTGGTGGGTGCTGTGTTAGCCACTTTCTTCCTAGTCCCAAGATGCACGGAGGCGAATACAGAAGCACCATTCCTGGCCAAAGAGGTCCTGGCTGATATGAGACACAGGAGCGAAGATTGGGATGAAAGGCTACCCAAATCACTCAAACCAACACATTATAGGTAAGAAAATAATAATAGTAAACTGTAAGTTGTGACCCTCAAAGGAACATTTTTATTTGTTTTGAAAATTATTTGTTCATTGTTCAAACGAGTTGTAAACGTAATTGGTAAGATTAGTAAGTGTCAAGCCAACGCAGTAAAGGTAAATTTAGAGCTGCCATCATCGGCCTTCGGTGTTAATTGTTGACTCATTGATGAGGGGAAATGCGGTTTTGCAATGCAATCTTTATTACTGCAATTTGTTTTAACAAATTCATGAACTGATACGCATAATAACAAAAGTTAAACTGAAGAAAAAAATAACTATAAAATTTTATTGAATGTTTTCTGACAATGTTCGTGATACAATCGGAGATGAATATATCCTTATAATTAATTTACCATTATTAAAACTTTCTGGTATAAGGAATTTTAGTTGTTAAAACTACCTGTCTTAAATGATCTTTATGCATCATTTTCATGGTATTGTCACAGATAGAGATGGCAACGATTAATCGATTGATTGAAAAAATCGTTTATTTTGTTACAGTTAATCTTTTAATCTTATATTCGTGGCTCTTTTTCTGATATTTTTGGTTTCGATTAATTAATTATTAATCGATAAATTTATTATTAATCGATAACTTTGTTGTATTTTCAATAAATTGCTTAGTTGTATTGTTGAAACACTCGGGGTCGTCTTAGGCAATAAAGGGGCCCTTTTAGAAAGTAAAAAAAATGTTAATGAAAACATCAGTATGTACTTTCATTTAGTGACTTTATTTGTTATTATGGTTAGCTTTATACATATCAAATATAAGTGAAGTGATTACTATTTTGAGAATTGTACTTACGTTAATGATGGTTTCTTTCGGGATTTATGCTGTGTAAAATCTTCTATTATGTCCTCAAAGTCTAATTTTTGAAGGATATCACTTTCTATGCACATGATTGACAAATTAGTAAGTCGTTCTTGTAACATAGTCGTTCGTAATTCATTTTTTATTCCTTTTAGCCGTGAAAATGAGCGCTTTCCACTATAATTGATGACCATAAATCTTATCTGCTTTTCGATTTACATTTAAATTTAGAAATTTTAATGGCAATTCTTAGTAAAATTGCACTAATAATTGAGCTCCTTTTTCCGTGTAAACGAAGACCACGGCATTTTGAGGTCCCTATCAAGCCGGGGGCCCTGGGCTAGTGCCCCATGTGCCCTTATGGAAAAGACGGAATTGGAAACACTGGTCGGTAGAAGACTTTACTCTCTTTTTTCAATAAAGTCCCTAGATTACTAGGCCTTCAGAAAATTCGGTCTCGCCCATCTGGAGAATTATACTCAACCGCTAATCATTTCTGCACAATATATTGCTATAGTATGCATCCAGTCAGTTCAAATGCTCACGAATGAAATGCAATCTTCAAACCTGGTAATTTGCAAGAAAAGCCTGGCAGGTTACAGGTCTTCTGGATACAGGCCCTTGTTTCCTCAATTCTCTTTTGACAGTTCGTAATGAAAATGCCAAATTTCGATCTTCTTCGAAATGATGTGTGAGAAAAGCTGAGGGCGTCACGATCGGGCAGAAAAATTAGGGCAAGAAATCGGTTGTTTCGAGCGCTTGTGGCTCGTGAATGTGAACCAGTTTTTTTTTTTTATATAGATGCCAGTTCGCTGATGACGCTTTATAGCGTAACTAGTAGAGTTTTTAGCTACATCCAAAATACCAGCGATATTCCAATACTGCGACCATCTTCATGTAATGGCGCAGCTCGTACAACGTCTTCCGGACACAATTTAATTTTATTGCACAAAACAAGACCTCCCAGTATTGTTAGATCATATATGTCCTAATATTTTCTCTTTTAATATTTTTTTTTTATCTTTTATTTTATTTTTTTTTTAAGGATATTAATAATGCCCTTCATAGAACCAAATAATTTCACGACTCTGGGGCAAGTAACAATAAGTTTTAATTGTACTGAAGATACGGACAGTATTGTATTCCACATAAATGATATTATGATTCACGAAAAAGATGTCACCGTCACTGAAATCAAAAAGGATCAAAATATTGATATACCGATCAAAGAATTTAAATATGAGACTGAAAAACAACGACTTACTATTGCTGTCAACACATTATTGCTGTCAGGAAATCAGTATGATCTTTATTTGAAATATAGTGGAAAATTAAATGATCTATTGCAAGGATTCTACAGGATAAACTATTATGATTATACTTCAAGACAAGACAGGTAAGAAAATAATATTATTTTTCTTTTGTACATTGTAGGACGGAAATGGAAATATTTTTTTATGAAAAATCTTTAGGTAAAATCAATTATAAATTTATTTCGTATTTGTTATAGTAGAATATGGTTATAATAATTACTTTAAATTAGTCGAATGTATAAAGTATAAATTATAGTAGTTATAAAATATGTCGAATATTAAAAAGACGCTGATGTAAAACTGTTGGATGCAGCCTTAGGCCGCGGTCTGACTGATCGAGTGCTGTCGATCGTTTGCTGTCGAGCAAATTTCAAACACACGTTAACTAAGGGCATGAGTCGCACTGAACTATCGTTTGCTATCAAGTAGCATCAAGTTGTTTGTATTTCAAACCGGTTTGAATTTCACACGACGCTCGACGCTCAACCATATATTATTTGACAGTTGGAAAGTCAAAAAAAAAAAAAAAAATTACAATATAGAGTAAAATGGACTCGCTAATTAGTATTAACTGTTTGATAGTATTATTTTAGGTTGGAATATACACTATTTGACAAGTGAGAAACAAATTTACTTGACATTGAATGATCGATAATACTCGACAGTACTTGATCAGTCAGACCAGATTTTAAATTTTTAAACGACACTACACGACTCGACGCTACGTTACACGACGGCGCTCGATCAGTCAGACTGCTGCCTTATGCTGCGTTCAGAACCTCGAAATTAGGAATTAGAATTGTACTTAGAATTAAGCCGCATTCAGACCTCTTTAAATGAACGAGTTATAGACTGTGCGTTGTGTCGCTCTGACTTATGCTTTTATGCATTCTTTTAACGTTCCATGTACCGTTCACATCTGTTATAAATTAGTACGTTACGAATAGCCCTAATAACCAGTATTTTCGGCAGCAATACGTTACATGTTCCACTTTTTCCATTTAATGGGTTTATGTTATTAAGGGTGGTTTTTAAGGGTTGAAATATTATGATATCATATCCTAAAGCATGAAACAATCATTACTTTACCAATTCAAACAAAATTTTACCCATATTAAGGTTTTGCAATGTTATTTTATAATTTTTGACAATAAGGAGTAGTTTTCACTTCTAAAAATAAACAGTGCCCATGAGCATGATATAAAATTTGAAGTAGAGGGTGAGATGAGCCTAATCCCAAATTTTTATGCAAATCGATGAAAGACGAAATAATTTTTTTAGGATAAATCATTTTTTTTATATCAAGCTCTAACAAGGGTGGGTTTTTAAGGGTTGAAACATTAGAAATTGTATTCCAAAGCATGAAATAATCATTATTCAACTAATCCAAACCAAATTTTACCCATCCTAAGGTTTACAACGTTATTTTATAATTTTTGACAATTAGGGGTAGTTTTCACCCTTAAAAAATAAACAGTGCCCATGAGCATGATATAAAATTTGAAGTAGATGGTGAGACGAACCTAATTTCAAATTTTGGTGCAAATTGATGCAAGATGACATCATTTTTTAAGATAAATACTTTTTTTTTACATTAAGCTCCAACAAGGGTTGATTTTTAAGGGTTGAAACATTATGAAATTGTATTCTAAAGCATAAAACGATCCATATTTTGCTAATCCAAACCAAATTTTACCCATATTAAGGTTTAAAATGTTATTTTATAATTTTTTACAATTAGGGGTAGTTTTCACCCTTAAAAAACAAAAAGCGTACAACGGCACAATGTAGAAAATGAACTAGAGGGTGAAATGAGCCTCATTCCAAATTTTTATCCAAATCGATGCTGGACGAAAAAATTGCGAGGTTTTGGCATTTTTTGAGCTTCATTTCCTGTACTATTAGCTTCGTAAAATATTTTATATGTATTATCGTTCTTATAATTCTGTTGTCTTAGATTTTAACTACCTAATTACCTAAATTGATCATATTTACTGTCCGTCTTTGTAATTTTGAGCAAGATTTGTTAATGATGACATTATGTTAGGTTATGTAAAGGCGTTCGATAACTACGGTGTCACTGATAGACTGCTATAGCCAATGTGTTTATATGTCTGTCTCATTAAAACATCTCATTAGCTATAAGTTTAGAAAATTATGCACAATCCACAACAAACAGCGTATTAAATATGGAGGTCTGAACGGTTTCACGTCTTATCATATGACAAACTTGCTCGTGACAGTGAACAGTCCATAAGATACAGTGCATAAGCTATTGATTTAAGAGCTCTGAATGGGGCTTTAGATTCCTTGGCTAAACTTTGGTATCAAATTCTTTTTCCCAATTTGTTCAAACGTCCTTGTATATATTTTTTAATTATCGAATTTTTTTTCTTTATTTTGGCAAATTGCTATAATGTATTTTTTTTTTGTATCACTAAAACACGTTTCCATCAAATTCTACTTAGTTTCAATTAAGTTTAACGGAAGATTGTCTCATTTTGCGTGCTTATAGTGTTATCTAGTAGATTATCTAATGTCTGTATTATGTAGATGGATGGCGGCCACGCAGTTCTCGCCCACTGATGCCCGCAGAGCGTTCCCCTGCCTCGACGAGCCGGCTATGAAAGCCCGCTTCACCATCTCCTTAGGAAGAAATGTCACCCAGAATATGATCTCCAGGTCCAATATGGAAATTAAGGAGACTGTACCTATGTAAGTAATTTTAAAATATTATTTGACGTTCGAAAATATGACATTAGTTCTTGATATGTAAAAAAGGCCTTGATGCGGTTTGCTAAATAAAATCTGACATTCAGTTTCTGCTATGATATGGTCCTTCTAACTTACTTATTCATGTTTTTAGGATCTCGTAGATATGATTAAGAAAATCTTATAGCTTATATCCCAGGGACAGGCGCACACCTATGATTTGAGGGGGGGGGGGGGCAGAAGACAAAACTATTTAAATTATGAATAAGGTTCTCACTTCTAAATTGTGATGACCTAAAAAAAAAAATCTTCACCTCTATTTTTAAATATACAGGGTGTTTGTTTGAAACGGGGCACCTCGAATAACTCCTTTATTTTAAGAGATACAAAAAATTCTTCAGAATAAAAGTTAAACTAGACAAAAAGGCCCATCTAAAGGTTACTATAAGAATTCTGAGGCACTTCCGGTTTCACCGGAAATGATGTCAACTTTTGATCTAGCATGGGGGAATCGATAATTTTATATTATTTTCCTAAAAGTACATTAAATTAGCTTTTCAATGACACCAAAAAGTCATATTTTTATGTTAACCATTTCAAAATGGCGACCCTTTATTTACAAAATAATAATCAACATAAGTTTTACAAAGTTGAACGTAGCAAGCTTTGAAAAACCGCATATAAGCCAATTTATCCACGCAAATGATGAAGATCGCCGACTGAACTTTTGTAATTGGTTTTTGGGTATGTGGGAAAATGATAATCGCTTCCGTTATAAAATAATGTTTTCGGACGATTCCAATTTTACCAGAAATGGTTTATTCAATAGGAATAATGTAAGACGTTGGTCGACGGAAAATCCCAGGGAATTAAGATCTTCCAGATTCCAACACAGGTTTGGTTTCAATGTTTGGCTGGGAATTCTAGGGACGAAAATTGTAGGCCCAATTATTTACCATGGCAGCCTTAGAGCTAACAGGTATTTAAATTCTTTACAAAATGAAGTGGAGAATTTGTTGGATGATTTACCACTTGCTGATAGGATAGGAATGTGGTTCCAACAAGATGGAGCACCAGCTCATAACGCTAGAAACGTGTGTGCCTATTTAAATGGCCAATACCCAGATAAATGGATTGGAACACATTCACTTAATCCCTGGTCTGCACGATCGCCGGATCTCACGCCATTGGATTTTTGCTAAGACGGTGGTCAAATTTTCTAGTGAGTTTTTATTTCCTTCTTTCTTGGGGGAGGAGCGGACCACCCTCTTGGGTGCGCCACTGCCCATGAATATTCAAAATGGGAATTTCGGGAATTGGAAAAATTGGAACTAAATAGGAATTTAGTTCTTTTAGGTTAACGAGAGGTAACGAGAAGGGACCGTGCTTGGATTTTTTTATTTTTCACGTTTGGTATGTGAAAATTTAAAATTCCAGCAGTGAAACCATGGAAATGAATGACATTTATTAAAAATATGACACATTTTTATGTATTTTAAAGACAAATAAAATAAATAAATGGAAATTTTTTTAAGAATAACAAAAAATTTAAATGCTATGAAAAAGACATTTTATAATGACAATCAATTTAATCTAGGATTGGCAATGTGAGTATGATTTACAAAGCTTAAACAAAATGACCAAAAGTCCGAATTAATAGATAAAAATTACTAGATTTCAAAATCTAGTTCCGCCTAAACGTTTAGAATAGCCCAGGGTTTCCCAAATGGTGGGTCGCGACCCAGTGCCGGGTCGCGGTAAGCGAAATGCCGGGTCGCATAAAAACTCGCGAAACCTAGGTGTTTTTTTCCAAGAAACTCTAGAATACGATTAAATATCATTGACTCCGGATAAAGCTATCATCGTTTTCTCCTAATCTGAAATTATTAGTAAAAAATAAACAGCACCACACTTCTCATTAATAATTTATTGTTTCCCATAAATAATTTTTGTTTAATTTCTACAAATTTTTGTAACGGTTTATGCTTTTTTATTATAATTATTATGTGAATAAATGAAAACTGTATGGACATCCATATGTTTTAGCTTATGGGCTATTATAGGCGGAAAAATTTTAGTGGGTCACGAAGAAAAAGTGTGAAAATTACCGGGTCATGGAAAAAAAAATTTGAGAAACGCTGGAATAGCCTATATGTAAAGAGTGGAAAAATACATTACAAATCTATTTTTTAATATTCTGTTTAAAACCTTTTTTTTATAGATTTTTTAAGTGCCTAATAGTTATTTTAATCTCCAAAGATGTTGATGTAATTTTCATTGTCAGTTTTAGTAAAACAATATGTCAGATTTCTACAAGGTTAATTGTATATTAATTATTCATTGTTTAGTAACTTGTCAAATAAACCGAATGAATTAATTTATTAAAATTTATTTTTGAACTATTATTAAGACATCGCAGCTGAATAAATAAATTTAAAATTAATGCTTTAATTTAGGAACATGTGAATTATGTTTGTTTTTTTAAACAAATATTTTTTAAGGTTTCTTTGCTAGATTTCAGCGAAAGAAATTATGAAATAAAAAAAATATATATCATAATTCGAACACGGTTAAAGATAGATAGTTACGGTTCGAATATTTGAACTCCGTTATTACAAAAATTGATGTGAAGCGTCAATTTTCACACAATTCAGGGTTTCATAGGTATCTTTTAACACATTAGCTGCCGATCACGCGCTAGCGCGTTATCTGGTGTGATAAGTCAACAGCAAATCACGCGCTAGCGCGTGATTGGATCCTGATTAATAACTAGTGTTTCTCAAAATACCTTGTGAACTTTCTTCTTTTAAATGGCACCACCATTGACACCGGTTGACAGTCAGAATAGGGGATACGCATAAAATTTGTATTTCCTTAAAACTACATTATTTTGATATGTTAATGTTAGTTATGTCACCTAACAAAACAAAAATCACATTTTAATTAATATTATAGCCAAATTTTTTAATTAAATTTAAGTAAATTTGAAATAAGCCGACCACGCCGCGAAGGTTGCCGAGTAAAAACGACTGAGTATGACGTCAAACGATAGGGGTTTCACGTCACACATACAGCTACAACATAATCTTTACACGTGTGTATATTGTATTGTTCGAGAGTTTTGTATTTGTTTTTAAACTATTTTTCACGCATTTACTATTAAAATGGCAGATAAATATTTTGTTAGGGCTCAGAGTGATACTTTACCCAACATTGATGCATTTATGCACACAACATAAAGTTTACTTTTTTCTAAAATATCGGTTTTATTTCGCCTCATAGCTTTCAGCCACAAATTTCGCCTTTTCTGTTGTTTTTCGCCATCAGGTAATGATATAAATTGTTTTTTTGGATTTCTTGTTGAACTAATTGTGCACATCGGTACTGAACAATATTTTCGACTATGTTTCGAAGTACTGGGGCCTGGATCTTCTATATTTTATATAAATTAATATAAAATTTAATTCGGTAAACATGTATAAATTGTTTTTATAGAATTAAACTTTATTTTAATTAAAATCACTCTAACTTTACATAACCTATAAAAGTTATACAAACAAATAAGTTCACAACAGACTATGTACGCTGGGTAAACTAGTAGTGTCATGCGTCAGTTAAAAGGGGTATGACGTTACACGTCGTTTTCGCGCGCTACATACATTTATGATTTTTTTAAGCCTTCAAATTAAAAAAAAAAAAAAATTAAAAACTCTTTTTTATGTTTATATGCAACAAGAGGAATATAATAAAAAAAAATTAAAAAAATCATGCCTATCCCCTATTAATTGGGAATGAGAAAATCGCCTTGTCACACAGAAATTTCAATAAACAAGTTTTTGGTCAGTAAAAACATTCCTGTGGCTCCCCAGCTTCCTTATTCACCTGAATTGAGTCCTTGTGAATTTTTCCTCTTCCCAAGATTGAAAAATCACCTCAAGGGACGTCATTTTGGGAAATGAAAAACATTCAAACGTCCGTAACCGAACAGCTGAAAGCTATCCCAGTATCCGCGTTCCAGCACTGCTATGAGGATTAGAAGAACCGTGTCTAGCGCTGTGTGCCTTCCCAAGGAAGTTATTTTGAGGGAGACAATATTGAATTTTAATTCTAGTTGAATACAAAAAAAAAATTAAATCAGTCCGGTTACTTAATTTACACACCTCGTATAAGTAGAGATAATATGGCAACTTTTATTTTTTACTGTTATATCTTACTATTATATCTTAAGATAGGAAGATCTACTAAATACACTACACCCGACTATCGCACGAAAAATATCTTCCTGTCGCGTATACAGTTGTAGAAAAGGTAGAGTCGATTCAAATTGACATCTGACACTACCGATAGAGGCGCTACTGCATTTTACATCATGGCTGACTTTGGTAGGATATTTTTGACAGGTTCAATGGTATCTTCATGTGATATTTATTGAAACACACGGGAACACACTCTAAAATGGTCTTTAACTGTCTTTCCACTTCTAAGAACATATTCCCATGCTTGTCTTCTATCCATAACTACACGTGCACCACCACGTAAATTCAGAACACGTTTTTTGCCACGTTTCGGAACACGATGAAAACTTAGGTCTCTATCACGACCTACTTTGGCATTGCAAAGATAAACACAACAATTCACGTTGCATTTAATTTTTTCTTGCAATTTTAAAGACTTTTTTTAAAAACTTGCTATGAAAACAACAGTAAACAAACTCGACTATCCTACAACCGTCAGTTTCTTAAAATCTCACTAGAGGCGCTTCAGTTATTGTCAGCTGACAATAGAGTTGAGTTCATCAATAAAACTGTGCAGAAATAATTTTTCGTCTGGACGGGTCTAATTTACTTATAATAGGGGTGTTAGGTTTGTTACTCATAGCCGTAGAAGGCTTGTGTGGGTTAGGAGCTTTCAATATGTTTATATAAAAATTTATTTTTCTATTCATAATTAATTTGCCTTCTGTCATTTATGACTGACATATTTATATTAAACAGCATTTTATTTATATTTTAATATATAGCTTTTAAATCGTTCCTTAACTAATTCAATAAAAAATATTATTTAATTGTCCGATTTTGTTTAAAAATATTTTATTTGTCTCCGCCACTGGTGTTATCTTGTTTGCGCAATTTTGTAACGGTCGTGTATCCTTCTCTATTTAAATCGACTCTACGTCGCGAATTTGCACTGTTTGGCGTTAAGGGGTTAAGTTAACGATAAAAAATTAATTCAGCAGAAATAAAAACATCCTGCACTTCTCTTGTCCTTACAAAATACCTATACAATCCTGTAATGTGTGAAAATTCAAACTCAACATTTTTTTTTGTTTTTAATTTGTTTGATATTTACTTTATACGGCTGTGTTCTGTAACCAAAGGATGTGCCTTTCCGATTTTAACTTGCGACCCAGTTTTCCATTACCTGATAAAGCTGCAGTGACATACTTTTATTTGCGCCTATTAACTTTGTCCTTCGCTAAAATAGATTTTCCTTGGGCGCTCCCTAAAAAAAACTGTGATTTATTATTTTCAATTAAAACTAATTTGTAACAATCAGTGAAAAATAGTTTTTGACGTCGTTTGTTTAATTTTATTTTTATGTTAGTGTGTGATTTTTAGCTATTGCATTAAAAGAATTGGTTTTTTTATCATAAAGACTATACTACTTTAGTAAATATAAGAAAATTACTAATCGATAGAGCAATTTTTACTGAAATAAATGCTACTTTTGCATTGAAAACTGACCTAGTTAAAAAAATGTGTCAATTAATTAAAGTGCAGAAAATTTTCTTTAAGAAAATTATAGCAATTTCCTCTTGTTGCATAATTGGAGTTGTAAAGTTTTAATTAACTTCAGAACTTAATACACGCACTGAAAAAAAAAGAAATATACAATTACTGGAATTACAAACTCGCGACAGAAGATGGAGATAGTGATAGAGATGATAGGGATAAATAGATAGATATATAGATAGATAAGTAGAGAGATAGATTGATAGATAGCGAGATAAAGAGAGAGAGAAAAGAAGAGATGAAAATAGGGCGGAGATGAAAGAAAAACTTGATGTGGTGTCAATTTTCTCACATTTCAGGATTTTGTAGGTGTAGGTATATAGCGAGCCCTGATACGTTACTTTACAATGTATCATTTATTGTCCACTAGACAGCGAGCGTGTGATATTATATAAAGTCTGATCTCAAACTGAAATGAGATTTCTGACTAAATGAAAGTGTGTTCTAAAATTGAGTGACTTTCATTTCGAGCAACGGTGTGCTTCAGATTTGGGCACAGTGCAACGGAAACTTTTGCAAAACTTCAGCAGGCCTACGGAGACAGTGTTTTGTCTAGGACCCAGGTTTCTTGGTGGTTTAATGCATTTTCAGAAGGAAGAGAGTTGATTGAAGATGAATCGTGCAGCGGAAGACCTTCATCTTCAAGAACCGATGAAAATGTCGACAGAATCCGGGATCTTGTGCGTTCAGATCGTTGGTTGACAGTCAGAATGATCAGGGAAGAGTTGAATTTGACTCACACTACCGTTCATTAGATTTTGACCAATGAATTAGGAATTGATTGCGCCTTGTCACACAGCAATTTCAGTAAACGAGTTTTTGGCCAGTAAAAACATTCCTGTGGCTCCTCAGCCTCCTTATTCACCTGACTTGAGTCCTTGTGATTTTTTCCTCTTCCCAAGATTAAACCAGTGGCGAAGGGAGACCTCCGCTAGACTTGCCCTCACATAAAAAAAATACATAATTATTATTTTTTTTTTAATTTAAAAGAAGATTTAGGTAAATCTTCAAAAATACATCAAATTATGTCCTATACAAATTTTTGTCCAAGGCTTGGTTTACTAGTTACGAATTTTTTTAAATTTTAAAGTTCAATAACTTCCGTTTCCGGTTTCGGATTTTAATAAAAAACAATAGGGTTCTTCCCAATTATTAGAAGAATTTTTTAGTACCAGAACGAACTCTTTAAGTTAAACCGTTTTTGAGTTATCGTGTATACACACAGACACACACACAGACACACACACAGACACACACACAGACACACACACAGACACACACACAGACACACACACAGACACACACACAGACACACACACAGACACACACACACACACACACACAGACACACACACAGACACACACACAGACACCCACACAGACACATACACACACAGACACACACACACAGACACACATACATACGGACGGCACTTCGAAAATAGGTTTTTTGGATTCCCTGGACCATGAAACGTGGTCATCAGTCAAAATCTCGACATCGAAAATTTTCGCGATTACAATACTTGCCCCTTATATATTAAGGTCGGGCAAGTAAAAACCATCGCAAGGGACGTCATATAGGAACACTCGAAAACAGTCAAACGGCCGTAACCGATCAGCTGAAAGCTATTCCAGTATCCGAGTTCCAGCACTGCTATGAGGATTGGAAGAACCGACTCCAGCGCTGTGTGGCTCCCAAGGAAGTTATTTTGAGGGAGACATTATTGAATTGTAATTCTATTCGAATAAAAAAAATTAAAAAATCAATCCGGTTACTTAATTTACACACCTCGTATTTGTTTATATTTATTTCGTGATGCGCTTTTTTGTATTCTCCATATTTTTCCTATATGTGGGTCAAATAATTGTCCAAGCATGCCAAATTTCGACTTTCTATATGTTCAGCCATTTGGTTACAATTTCTACCGTACAGACAGACAGACACATGAGTGACGTTATAAGGGTTTTTTGGTGATCATACCTACAAAACCCTAAAAATATTACTATAGTGAACTCGCGTCAAGCCAATTTCCAAATTATGTTCATAACGACCAAAAAATTAATAACGAAAAAATAATCAGATAAAAAATTCCTGTTGAGCTATTCTGGTTCACATTAATGTGCATTATTCAGATTTTTTCATATTTTAGATTAAGGGACTATTACCGGTTAGAAAGGCCAAAAATGACCTATAATTAAATATTTTTTTCTCGTTTCCTTTATTATAGAAAGTTGTGCAACTTTTTTTATTTTATTAATATTATATTCAAGATTATAAATTTTTTTTTTTTTTTTTTCAATACGTAGATAATTATATAGTTGGCGCCAAAGTTCGGTAACAAAAAATTATGATGCTCCATGGCCCGGGGTTAATCTCGAAATTGACAAGTCTGAAACAAAAAATTCAAAAATAATTTTAAAGATGAAGGTGTCTTACATCGTAATTTACCACCTATTATAAAAAAAAGGGTGTAAAAACAAAATGGCGGATAGGTGAAATTTTTTTTCCAAAAATCATGTTTTTTTTCCCCTTTTACCCTTATCAATTTTTTTTTTCAATTTTTTTTGCAATTTTCTGGTAAATTACGGTAGAGGACATCAAAATGAACAAAATTCACTAAAATTTAAAAATATTCTTTGTGTAGTTATGGAGAATAAGTCTGGGCCGATTGAAAAAACACCATTTCGAGAAAATCACTTTTAAAGTTTTTTTTAATATTTGTATTGTAATATTTTTAAAAAACTTAAATTTCAGCACTTACAATTGGTTAATCAGCAATCCCTGGTCCATATAAAAGTACTCCCGAATCAATCATTTGTTGCTGTTCCTCTTGCTGAGCAGTTTGCTTTGCCAAGCGAGCTTCCTTCGACGCCGCTGTACTCGCTTTATTGGCCATCTCAATGCGTTCCTCATCTTTTTTTTAACATAATCATACGCAGAGTGTCCAATTATGCATCCCAATACCTCCAATATTTTCAAGACGGACGTTCTACCTTCATAAATATTGCTAATGAAATATTAGCAGCTTCTACACAGTAACTTCTCTTCCCACAAACGTATGTTTGGGAACGATAGCCCAAAGTGTTTTGTTGTAACACTCATTATTATTTTGGGTATTCTTTCCCAAACATCGTTTCAGCAACTCTTCATCTGTTAGTTTTTCAAAAATCGGTTTAATATATTCTTGGACCTCCGAAAAAGCGCATGCGCTAAAATTGCCACCAATTTCTTATTTTTTTGAATTTCGTTATAAAAATTTAGGATATGATTTCTGAAGGTATAAGGAATCAAAAAATGTAAAAAAAAACGATTTTTTGAAAATTATAACCGGTAATAGTCCCTTAATTAGTCAGGGTCTGGGCGTGTGAAACAATATTTTTTGCAAAACTCGTGCGAGTTAATTGGCCCAGTACACTAACCATCTTTCGTGCTAATATTCTGAGATACTAACTTTTATTTTCTTTTATTTTTCAGACCAGGTTATAAAGATTGGGTATGGGACCACTACGAAACAACACCAATCATGTCCACCTACTTGATAGCCATGATGGTGTCCGACCTCAAACAATTCAAATTCGAAAACAGCAGTTCCGAAAACCTGAAATTCAGCGTCTGGTCCCGAGGTGAAGCTCTCCAACAGACACGATATGCCGGCTTGATTGGGCCCCTCGTCTTAAGCTACTTCGAGAAATACTTCAAAATAAAATTCCCATTGAATAAATTGGACATTGTTGCTCTACCAGACTTCGGATTCAACGCAATGGAAAACTGGGGACTCATCACATTCAGGTGACATTTTTAAATGTCGGTTTTACGCTATGACATTTGTGGAAAAATGTCAAAACCACAATATTTTTATTTAGGTTAAATTGCCTGACCTAGTTAAGGTAAAACAGAGAGATGCAATACGCAATAGACGTTAGAGTTATATACCATAACATTAAAGTTCAATAATGAATTAAAACTAGATTTAGAAAATCCTGCAAATATTCAAAACTAAGATAATTTGTTAGATTTTGGAGTTCGATTTATATAAATCAGGGTTTAAGTTTAAGAGGTTTTAAGGGGAGATACAACACTGTAGTTCTCACATGTTTCTTATACAAAATTAACAATCTGAAATAAAATTAGTAACTATATTTACACGAAATTTTGCACATAATTTTTATGTCTAATAAGATATTTTTAATGGAAAAAAGAGAAATATGTAATTGTAAATAAACAAATTGCATTATGAACACTGTCTTGTAAACTAATCGACAACATTTGCGTAAGACCTGTCAATCTGTAGCTAAATCTTCATTCTACAAATAGGTACGTATGGAACTATTTTATTCTGTTGTGGAAATTACTTATAGATTGTATATGGTGGTCTATTTTGCCATCATCTTGAATTTGTGGCAGATACTCGGATTGCGAAAATTAGGCGGGTCACAAATAAATTTTGCGGGTAAAATTGATTAATTTTCGTAAAGAACGTGTGTACCAAGTGGCATTCTATTATCATCAGGTATAGCATTTTTTGACGAAGGTTCTAAACTATAATTATATCGAAAAAAATATTAACGTATCATTTAAATATTTGTACACAAAATTATCTAAATATAAAAGTTATGTGGGATTATTATGACGGCAGGATTTAAAATGAAATATGCAAGTGTTAGAGTTTTTAAATGTTTTTGTATTTTGATTGATACGATGTTAACTGCTCGAAGATGTACCGATAACTGGCTAATGTTGTTAACTCAGGGGCTGAGTAACCGTAGCGGCCAGATGGATTATGACCCTTTGGGATAAAAATAATTTCTTAAGCGAAAGTAAGATACGTACTATTTGTAAAATATAAAACTTGTGAAATAAATAAGGTTGTAAAATAAATAGAACTGTAAAAATACTTTTGAAACATGTTAAACCCGCCGGAAATATGTAATAAGAAATTATATTGGATGGGTCTTAGCCATTGCTGCCACAGTTATTTGAATCCCATAAATATATTTTTTAAAATACAGAAAATTATTGTCTAATAGCAACTGTTATCTTATTAAGCGATGATATTTTTTTTTATAATTGATAAATATCCTATTAGATGGATAAAAATTCGCTGTAATATTTGCTATATAAATTATTATTACTTATTTTATTTCAGATTGTTAGTTTTGTACAGGAACTTGTAAGATTCTTGTGGCTCTACTTAAAGTTTTCGTAGAACCCAGGCACTTTTGTATTAGACTCTCCACTTTGCTCATACGTACCACTAGGGATAGATAGACAACCAAATCCTGTTTTTGTCCTAATATCAAAGAAAGAATGTTATTTGCAACTTGAAGACAAAAATAGTGACTGGATTTAGGATTTTTAACTGATTTAATGGGTAAATTTAATGAACTACATTTGAAATTAAGTCCAACAATTTGAGCAATAGGACAAGGCAAAAATCATCCTATTGCTCAAATGATAAGTGCAGTAAATACTTTCAGAAGTAAATTGGCACTTTGGAAACCACATCTATTGAAAAATAATTTATTACATTTTCAAAATTTGAAAAATGTTGTAAGCTTTGCTCATAAGAATGTTACAACTGCTAATTTTGAGTCAGCCTGGAAGTGTTTAGCTCTAGATTTCAGGAATTTTCTGAAATGGATTAATTCATAATATTTTTTTGTAAATCCTCTTACCGCTACAGATGAGTATGTGTCTGGTAAAATTGCAAATAGTTTTCAAATTTGTGATGTAGAAAATTTGGAATGGGAAATAATAAATTTAAAAAATGACATAATTTTAAAATATTGTTCATTAACTATTCTGGAATTTGGTACATAACAATTATTACCCTTTATTAAAATAATGTGCCCCAAAAAAAAATTTTTTTTGGTACCCATCGTCATAAACTAGCTGTCATAAGCCAGGTGTCATATGCGTGCCCTTTTTTGTGAAAAGGTTGCCAATCCTTGCCCTAGGCACTGTGGCTAAAGTGCCTAATGCATAGAGCGGCCCTGTATTGTAACTATATCCTGAGAATTATATAAAGCATTTCTTGTGTTACTAGCCAAAAACAAGTTAATTTTATTTCGATTTTATGAAAAATGTGTACTTCTGCTGCAGTTAATTGTCAAAGCAAACAAATGAGCAACTACAGCGTGATACCCGCTATTTATAAACAGTTTATTTTAATTTTATGTAAATATTACGACTCTATTACGCAACTAACTAATAAAATGCAAGAGCCAAATGCATTATTGCAATAAAACAACAAAAATTCAATTGAAATTTGCTTAAATACAACTAAAAATATTAAAATTCGTAGTTAATATTGATAATTTCAAACTATCCTAATAGATTTTATTTCAGATTGTTAGTATTGTATAAAAAACTTGTGGTAATCTAGTGTTCTATTTCCCCATAGCTTTTCAAGATTTAAAAATTGATTTTATTCATTTTTTAGGGAATCTGCTTTATTGTACGATCCAAAAACCACCCCAACAGAGAACAAGAGGCAAATCGCCACAGTTCTCAGCCACGAATTAGGTCATCAATGGTTTGGTAACTTAGTAACACCAGAATGGTGGGATGATCTTTGGTTGAAGGAAGGATTTGCTACTTACACCGAATACCTCGGAGTTAATCATGTAAGAAATTTGCAAAAATATTTTGTTGGATATTTAAGTTTTGATTTTAGGTACAACCAACATGGAATATAATGGATGAAATGGTACTGTCTGAGCATCAAATGTCATTTGAATTGGATTGTTTGGAAGCGTCTCATCCTATCCACGTGCCTGTTAATAAGACGGACCAAATTAGGCAAATTTTTGACACCATATCATACTCTAAAGGTACAGTAAAATATGAGCAACGATAGTGCTCCGCGACGAATTCTTCTCGCGAAAAGTCCTCCGTGGCTCAAAAAGTTTGGGAAACTCTGATCAAGACTGTCCCATCAATACTGGGACATCAGATGGTGATCTGATTTATGTGGTATACAATTTGAAAAAGTTCTATTATTTTACAGGCGCCTCTATAATTCGAATGGTGAACCACTTCTTAGGAGAAGCAACTTTCAAAGCAGGACTTATAAATTATTTGAACGAGAATAAATACGCCAACGCATACCACGATGATCTTTGGAAGTCCTTAACTGCCCAGGCCCATATTGATGGAGTCCTGGATAAAAACACAACAGTAAAACAAATAATGGATACATGGATACTCCAATCGGGTTATCCAGTAGTAAATGTTACCAGAAATTACGAAAATGGAACTGCAACATTGAATCAAAAGAGATATTTACTGACCGGTAAAACAAATGATAAAACCATTTGGTATATACCAATATCTTATACTGATGCTAAAGAATTTAACTTTTTGAATACCACTCCAAAAACTTGGATGAAAAATCAGGAGAGTATTGTTTTGGAAAACATGCCCAAGGAAAATGAGTGGCTTTACGTAAACGTGAAAGAATCTGGTAAGTAACTTTACAGAAACAGATTAAATTAATTTAGGTAAAAGGTTCTTAGCACTTTCAATACCCATTATATATATAAAAGTCCTAATTCCTGTGTGTCAGACCGTAACGCTAAGTTCCTGGGCGCTAGCGGGTGTTGCGGTATGCGGGGGGTCAAGAACTGAGTGGTGGGAGGTGGGAACGACTTACCTCCACCAAGCAGCTCACTTAGCGAGAATGTAGCTCTTAGCTCTCCAGTCAGTATATACTTGATTTAAGAATGTAGCGTCAATTAATGTTATGCCCGCGGGCCGTATCCGGCCTGATACTAATTTTTAAACGACACGCATTGAGCGGCTTTTTAGGATTTCCTAGGTATAATCAGAAACAGCTATACCATTGAAGTCAAGCATATGGCCCGCGGGCCGTATCCGGTCCAATACTAATTTTTAAACGACATGCATTGAGCGGCTTTTTAGGATTTCCTAGGTATAATGAGAAACAGCTATACCATTGATGTCTAGCATATGGCCCGCGGGCCGTACCCGGCCCGATATTAATTTTTAAACGACACGCATTAAGCAGCTTTTTAGGATTTCCTAGGTATAATCAAGAAACGTTTTTGTTTTGTTAATATACGCAGAATTATGCAAATTTTAATAATTGTTTCCTGCTTATATTGATTTTTATTCGATATCAGTTTGCCAACGTTGTTGGCAACGGGTCTGCTAGTTTATTATAAATACCAAGCGTTATTGAACAAAAAACTAAATAAAATGACTAAAAACTTATTGTACACTAGCTGGTGTACCCGTACTTCGTATGGTTTTTGTAATGTATATTTTTGCTGTAACGTAAATGATAAGTGAGATATTTCAGTTTCAAGTTAAACACAAAATAATCGTTTATTAACCTAAACCACTCTTTTGTATGTATTTTCTATGTAAAGTAAATAATATGTAAGATACTTCGATTATAGGTAGCTCTCTCCATAGCTCCCTAAATATATAGCTTAAAAAAACAGAGAGGAATAGTTTCTTTTCTTATATTAATTTTTGCTCTTGAGTAAGGCCAGGCTCAGATTTCATCGGCTCTGAGTGATTTAGTGGACTGTCTTTTTTTTACTTTTTTTTGCCGTAAATGTCAATATTTTAGACCGTAACTCAAAAATGATCATATATTTGTGGTCTAAGGCAAAAATGTATAAGTAAACTAATTTTGATACAAAATTCAAATTTTTTATTTCCATTTTGATCAAAAATTTGTTGACTCCGATTTTAGTTAAAATATAGTTTTATACTAATTTTGGGGTGATGATTATGAAAATAATATAAAAATTCATGCGTTCCTAGTTTTTGAGTTATAATCGATTTGGGTCTATAATTAAACTTTTGCCCAAAATTCAAAATGGACCCAATAAAATCAGAGGCAATATTTTTTTGCTTAAAAAATCATGATATTTTTAAGATCTACCTCTTACGTTTGGGGCTTTAATCGTTTAACGCGTTTTGAGTTTATTTTTATGATTTTTTTTTTTTTTTTTAATTGATGGTAATTGATATTATTTGTGAAAATTGTGAATATAAAAAATCACAAGTCAAAAACGGTTAGAGAAAACGTCCTGTGGTTAGAATTTTTTGATTCCTCGTAGTTTATTTAGTCTAGCAAAAATTTAAGGCCTTATTGATTTGGCGTATTTTAAAATTATGACAAATTTTAATATGGCGTGATTTATAGAAATTTTCATCTTCGCATAGACGTATCTCAAAAACGAAATGCGTTAAAGACCTGCGGTTGAAAATTTTGAAATCTTGAGGTCCGAACTGACTTTTAACAATATTTTGAAACGAAACATTTATTTGTAAATTTTTCATTTTTTTTTTTATTTTTTTGGAATTTTTGATAAATCCTATTTAAAAAAATGGTTAGGGATAGAAATCTGCGAAGTGAATTTTTAAAATTCTCCTACATTATTTAGTCTAAAAAAAAAATTAGCTTTAATAAATCAGTTATTAAGTTTTGTATGGACGGTATCCAAAACCCTTGAAGATTTTTGACCATTTTCAAAAGTTTTGTTTGACGATTCGTATTTATTGAAAGTTATTGAGTGTTAAAATTTTTGGCGCACAACAACAAAAGCTATTTGTGCTACCCGAAATAAAAAGACGTTAACTCAGGAGAGCTTCAATTTTTTAAGTTAAAAGTCTATATTTCAAAAATTCAAACCGTAAGTTTATCTCTAATCCTTCAACAGAATCAACTCTCGAAAATTTGGACTTAATATTAATTTTACCTCAATTTTTCTTATGAAAAGTAATAAAACTAGGATGCCTAGCTTTGTCCTTTCTTAAATGATAGCCAAAAACACTACAATTTGTTCTGCTTTTACAGTTTTTCACAATTTCTGTTGACATTGTAACAAAAATTCAACATTAAAATATACGTAATAAGTTCAAACTGTACTGTAGTATTTAGTACAATAATTTGACCACCAGTTAGTGTATTACAGAGTGCCATTTCCCAATAAAATTTAATATAATATTCGATTTTAGACAATTTCCTCTTTATTTGTTAAACTTTTACTATTAAAATTTATTAAATAATAAATTTTTTTCTAGGTTTTTACAGAGTAAATTATGATATTCAAAACTGGAAACTACTGGTTGATAATTACTTATATTTCCCTACAGTAGTAAGGGCTCAACTAATAGATGACGCTATGGACCTAGCAAGAGCAAATCTCCTTGCTTATGATGTACCATTTAATATGATGGTACCTGTTTTCAAGGACGCTGAACAGCCCTATGTTCCCCTAGCTGCTACTTTTGAAGGACTTGAGTTTTTACATAATATGCTAGCACTCACACCGACGTACGGAAAATTCAAGGTAAAAAAAGCTGTTATCTAAATAAACAGAAACATCAGTTCCTGTTACAGATAATATTGAATTACATTAAAATTGTGTCAAACAGATAAAATTACAACTGTTTATCAATAATACAATAGTTATAGATCGAGATAAGAGATAACATTGTTGATTTTCATTTTTTCCTTTTCAGCAATTCACGTCTATAATCATGGACCGTGTATTTAAAAATGTAGGATTCAATGAACAACCAAATGACAAATATGACATGCAAATGAAAAGAGCAGTAGTCCTAGAATGGGCCTGTCGATTGGATAGTACCAATTGCATTTCACAAGCGCGCCATTTATTCAGAAAATGGATGACTGATGCAGAAAATGGCGAAAATCCGTAGGTTTCCCACTGAATTATAACCAAATATATATTCTTATATTGTTATTTTTAGAGTTACTCCAAATTTGAAATACGTAGTTTACTGTACTGCAATTCGAGAAGGTGCTGATGCAGAATGGAATTTTGCTTACTCGCAATTTATGAAAACAAATTTAGCAACCGAAAAAACAGTACTTTTGCAATCTTTAGGATGTGCTTCACAAAAATGGCTATTGTCAAGGTATTATGAAATATCATTTACATAAAATTGTTTAATTATTTACACTTTTAGATATCTCAAGTTGATTTTAAAGAATGATAATTCGTTGCCACAAATAAGAAAACAAGATGGAAGTGCCGTTTTCCAATCAGTGGCTAGAAATATGAATGGTTATCAAATTGCTTTTGATTTTTTGAGACAAAACTGGGATGAATTAAATGATTAGTAAGTGTTAATGGTTTGTGTTGATATTGCAGTTTAATAATTTATTTTTTATAGTTATGGTCTTGCTTTTTCGGCAATTTCAAAGATGGTGGCATCATTACCTACTTATTTAAATACTAAATATGATTTATCACAGGTAAAATAGTATTTTAATAGTACTATAATATTTGTTAATTAATGTAATTATTTGTTTAGCTCGAGTCCTTCAGGGATGAGAATTTGAATAACCTTGGAACATCTGAGTTAGCATTTAAACAAGCCATTGAAAAAGTACAAGCTAATGTTAATTGGATGGAAAATAGTTATCAGAAAGTAGAAGACTGGTTGGAGAATACGATACGACAGTTTAGACTTATGAAATAAGTGTAATATTTAACTATATTTAAATAAATTTATTTGTAATTATTTACGTTTTAAATAAAGTATGCCGATTGAAGGTTTTTGAATTTTTCCGCGTCAGGTTAGGGGATTTTGTTGTGTGAAGTGGGTTGGGTTGTTTGTTACTAATGTCAGTTGAAATATCAACATTCTGTTGAGAATGTGTGTTTCATGGTGTTGCTAAATTGAAATGCCGCCGTATAAAACTATTTTATCATTAAGTGTAAATATAATATTATTTGTCAGTTGGTTGAAATGTTAAATAAGGAAATAAGCCTATTATAACAGAAACTATATTTTCTATTAAATATGTAAGTAACGTAGCAAGTATATACGTGTTAATAGCGGCAGTAAAAAAGATATTTTATTGTGATATTTTGGTAAACAGGTTCATTAAAAATGACAGTGATGCAGAAGGAGGATGAGGTGGATCAATTTCCTTCCCGTAACAGGCTGCCTTTATCATTAAGCCTTGAGGTTTCGGGTAAGGGTGCGCTGTCAAACGTGTTAAAACAGGACTCCTTATTAAACAACTCCGATACACTCTATCCTTGCAAGAGGAAGTTTGGAAGTCCTTTACCAAAAAATACAAAGAGATTAAATTTTGGATCTAATATGTTGAACGGATATCGCAATGATGGACATCGTAATGATGAGAACAGTAGTGATAGCCTTCCAGTGGCTACACTATCGAATATGGGGAATACGTGCTACCTCAATAGTGTGTTGTATACGTTAAGATTCACACCTGCTTTCTTACATAACCTGCATCATTTAGTCGTAGATTTAACAATGATGCATTCAAAAATGAATCAAACTAAAGCTAAAAGTTCATCATTAGGAAGAAATATTACAGGTATTACGGGACCAAATAACCGTAGTTCAAGTAGTAAAGATCTATTATCATTAGGTAGTACTATTAACGACTTGTGTCCTAAATCTAAAATGCAAGTCGCTACTGAAAAATTACACGAACTCTTCGTTTCACTTCATGCTTTAGAAATGAAAGATAACAATGAATCTTATCAACCAAGTTCATTTCTACAAGCTTTAATTGAAGTCAACTCGCTCTACCAAGGAAATCAACAGCAGGATGCTCATGAATTATTAATTTATCTACTAGACATTCTTCGTGAGACCTGTGATTTATTGGCAAAGCAAGCTGAAAATCAGATTGAACTTCATTCCGATTTACTTGAAAATGAAGTTTCATCAAACTTAAGTAAATCCTGGACTGTACGTCGATCAAGGAAGAAAACTAAAGAAACTTCAAAGAAACTTGATAAGTCCAAAGAAGTAAGACTAGAAAATGATGTATTATTAAATGGAACATCAAATGAAAGTGACGAGCATTCTTCAGCTGAAAGCGTACCTATTGATAAAACCCCAAAAAAATCACTGGGTTATAATTTTGTATCTGAAGATTTTGGTGGAATAACACTCCGAAGAACAAAATGTCTTGAATGTGAATGTGTTACAGAGCGTAAAGAGCCATTTTATGATATATGTGTACCAATTCCATTAACAGAAAGCGATCCAGAATGTTCAGCGAGTGATATTTATCGAAATTATTGTGTTACTTCTGAGAATTTAAGAGATACCAATAAATATTGGTGTGAAAATTGTGTTAGATATAACGAAGCTTGTAGAGAAGTATCTTATGAGCGCCTTCCAAATCTCTTAGTGCTTCAGTTAAAGAGATTTTCAACCAGCGTTACTGGTCCGGAAAAAATGAATAATTATCTTCCAACACCGTTGGTTCTTGATTGTTTTTGCGATCAATGTAGTAACTTAGGTGATGAAAAAAAGCTACACAGTTATCAACTTTATAGTGTGATCATGCATTTGGGTGCTACAATGGCTTCCGGGCACTATATTGCATATACAAGAGCGTCTGAACATCGGCTGGAATACAATGATTGTTCACGAGATAGTTCAAAGGTAACGTTTTCATCAACATCATCAGATCTAAGTAAAACAATGACTCTCTTTAATAAATTTTTCAAACAAAAAGCAAATACACCAATTTTAAATAGTAGTAGTAATGAGAGTTTAAAATCGGGTATAAGCAATACTAAAAATGGTCCTTTAAATGGTCCAGCTTTGTGTAAAAGTAAGGAATGTTGTGGTATTAAAATAAGTAAGTCAGTACTTGAAAACGCAATAAATAGTTCAACACGAGATGTACGAACAAAGAAAACAACAGACTCTGGTCAAGTTTGGTTGGAGTGTGATGATGATGTTGTTCGTACATTATCTACGGAAGAATTTCAGAATCAAATACTTGGTTGTAAGAAAAATTCTCCCGCTACTCCGTATTTGTTATTTTATTCTAAAATTAAGGAAAATCCGAGCAGCTCAAGCTCAAGTGATTAGAAATAAGATTTAAATGCCTTAATTTAATCTGCGAGAGTAAAGGTTGATTTTAAATGAATGGAATTACATAATCTGAAATTACTTATAATTTTGTGACAGCTACTAGAAGTTGTAGACCAAATTATACGACTAACTATAGTTCCTAAATAGATAGTACCGACAGTGATTGATTATCGTATATATTATTGTATTGTATGATTGATATCATATTGTTCTTGTGGGAAACGAGAGCGTTGTTGCTAAATGTTATAAAAATGTCAAATATGTCAATGAACTCAAAATTGCAGACTTTTATATTCTTTTGTTGATTTATTGAAACTAAATGGAGAAAGTATCAGACAAATATAAATAAAAATTTGGGTAAATGTTCTGTATGCTCCCACCAGTTAAAATTGGAATTAGGTTGCATATTTATAATAGAGTATATTGTAACAGTTTGAAACGAGAAGTCGTGGTCGTAAGAGTGGGAACCAATAGCAATCATTCATTCAATTGACCATATTAGTAACTACGTCACAAATGGGATTCAATGCTGCCGCCTCGCGGTTGGTTTCCTTTTATTTGAATTTAGCATGTTGTTTTTTATTAAAATTGTATTTTGGAAGTATAAATTAATTTTTCAAAGCAAGAAAATGCTTCACATCAGAACTACAAGTCAATATTTATTTATTAAAATTCTTATTTTATACATTTTAATTTAATATGTCATTATTTTTTGGAGACCAATATTATTTTGCAGGTTTATTTTGAAAAATTTATATTAATAATAGTTATTATGGCAAGTAACATAGCAATAAGTCTGTGTGCCATACCTAAATGGTTTGAAGGAACAATATGTTGTTCTTATTTTATCCATTATTGTTTTTCATTTTCATCTGTCAAAAAACATTTGCAATTAAGAATGAGGATGTAATGGTTACAATTTGGAACAAAAAAATACACCATTATGCATTCTAAAACAAAATATTAATGATTATAAATTGTTATCCAATTGTTATTCCAACATAAGGAAATTTTTTTGCTGTCAGATGGGCGGGCATTCTTACCCTCTACAGTCGAAATGCTAGCGTTTTTGGGATAATCCATTAGAGAGTATGAAAAAGAACTACTTCATTTGTTCTGTACTGCATTGTAACGTTTGACCGTACTATAAAATTCCAGCGGATTTAAACAGATGGAAAGTGAGGTTAGTTAATTTTATTGTGTGTAAGTTTATAGCAGGTTTGCTTCAGGTTGTCGGTACTATGCATTTAGGGAATATAACTTTAACGAAGCGCTACAGCCATCTATACGCATAAACATTGAACTAAAACTGTACTGTGAAATATTCTAAATTTATATTTTACAATAATATTAAAAATGTTAATTATTTATATAATTTATAATAAATTTTTTGCATATTAAAAAGATCATAACACTAACATAACCTAACATATTTTGCAAACATATGTTAAGCATCAAAATGGCTGATAGTTCAGGATATTTTGTAGCGGTATAACTGACTCTTATTGCGTAATAGGAACCATTTAAAATCACCCTGTTACAACATGATAAACCATTCAAAAACCCAACAAGACGATCAATGAATGGTTTAAAATCTGTTAATTATATACAGGTGTTAAAAAAAGTGGTCGAAATTTTTAAGAGCCTACAGTACTGACCAAAATGAGTGAAACAATTTTAATTAACATCGCAAACGAACCGTTTTAAAGTTATGAGCTATTTTTAAACAAAACAGTGTGTGGTGAACAGTTATTCCACATCTCCTATCTCTGGCTTTCTATCTTTTATAAAGGATTTTTTTTTCATCCATATTTTTTATAAAAACAAATCATTACCGTTTTTAATATTTAAGCCCGGTATTGCCACCTTCAGGTAAACTTCTAGGTAACTATCTGACAGATAAAGCATCTGCTGAATAAATGTCAATACCAATCAGTGAATTCAATATGTCAGTCTCATTATCCATTTGATAACCATCCGATAGATAAATTTGTAAGACGGGATGACATTTGTTCAGCACAGAAAGTATCACATAACTTTATCTGTCAGATAATTACCTAGAGTTTACCTGAAGGCGGAAAGACCGAGCCTCAGCACAGCAAATTAGTAGAACACCTGTAGTTTTTTTAAAATAAAACACTTTAATTTGAAACTACGCAATGTATTGTTTTAAAATAGTTCAGGTTTTGTAATGGTTGGGTTGCGGACTCATGTTGATTAAGCTTTTTACTTATTTTCGTCAGTAATATACGCGTCTAAAATTTATAGACCACCTTTTCTTAGCACACTGTATAAAAAACATTTATCGACTTTTGGAAGATATTAAATATTGGTTTAAAAATTTCAAAAACAAAAAAAGGTGCATAATACTGCCAATTTAAAAATTTCCTGTACCTCGTCATAAAAATATTTCAAACTGGAATACAGGCATACTCCCCTTTAGGAAGATTCGATTTCTGTTTCGTCCATACGACGTATGAAATTGTAGCTCGATATCGATTTATTTGTAAATTATATTTTAGCCGCGTAGAAAATTTAGTTATTTTGCCGGTCCGCTTGAAAAGTACTTGTATAGAACATGTCGAAAAGAAGGGCAATAGGGATTTGCAGCTAAGCACCCTACCATCTGGTGAGCGTTTCATGAACTTGTGTACATCAGATAACATTTCGTTTTGTGTATTGGTTTTGTATGAAGTTTGTTTTTAAAGTTTTATTATAATCATTGAAAAACGTATAATA
Organism: Liopterus haemorrhoidalis; assembly: GCA_963971575.1. NCBI lineage: Eukaryota > Metazoa > Arthropoda > Insecta > Coleoptera > Dytiscidae > Liopterus > Liopterus haemorrhoidalis. The sequence continues at coordinate 6,509,442 of OZ020615.1, forward strand.
CATATTGTTGTGTGCCTATGTGCAATTCATTGAAAAGAAGAAACCCGGAAATATCGTTTCATTTGTTTCCACTAATATCAGACACCGTACGGTTCGAAACAAAATTGGGAAAGCAAGAGGTTAGGAATCGACGCGATGTTTAGATAAACAATTTAAAAATTGGAAAAAAAGTGAGCCCTTATATCAAAGTTTGCTCATTACATTTTAATGATAGTGACTACAAAAAATATTTTCAATTTTGTATTTATTATCGCATATCTTGAAAATTCCTGTTATTGTGTGTGGGTTTGAAATGCACAATCTTTATGAACTCTCTGTTTTTTTCAGTGACTCCACACAATATTATATGCCCAGCATTGTAGATTTCTACCCCTTGGTAAACAACACGGGAATTATTATTTCCCCCAATATAGTTAAAATAATCGACAATGGAAAACCGCCATAACTTAAAACCAGATCACAAAATGTAGTATTTTAGATGTTTACAAGTAATGTCACTTCACAAAATCAGAAAATCCCAAACAATTATTTATTTTTTGTCGTTTTTTGATACACTTTTCGCTATTATTTACTAGTAAATGTCAAGTGGTATCTGATTTAGAATGGTTTCAAAAAAATCCGCGTGGCGCTACGATCTTAAAATTTTTCCCCTATAGCTTTACGACGTTGGTTTTTAAACTGTTTTGTATCACGGGCACTTCAAAAATTCATGTCGCTCAATAAGTCTCCAGTCTAACTAAGAAAAACAATTATTTTTTTTAGAATTTCGACTTTATTCATCAACATACTTTCCTTCAAGAGTGTGATAAATTCATTCCAACGCTAAAATTAAAAAAAATAAAATTAATTAATTAATTTATATTCAACATACCAATCAGTAATAGTTGACTTGCCTGGTGCAGAGTCTCTATAACGCTTATCAAGCCACTGTTTGGCTTCAACAGTATTTTTTTCCCATCAAAAAACAATGTTTAATCAACACACGAAATTCTTTTTCATCCATTCTTTTGAAAATTACAAAACTGGAGCCACTAAAACCACTGTAATCTCTAAACTAATTATTAGAATGTCATGAAATTTTCACACGTATCGTTTGAAGGTGGGTACTATCCAGAAATCATATGGGTCTGTCAACAGTGTTGCCATATATATGTCAGACCGGAGACTTATTGAGTAAAGTATTATATACATATTTTTGTTACGAAAAGGATAAAATATGTAACTCCTAATGTTGGTAGAAAGACATTAAACCGGCATTAAGCGTTTACATGACTAACATCGGGTGTTAATGCACTAAGGCAGCAGTCTGACTGATCGAGCGCCGTCGTGTAACGTAGCGCAGAGTCGTGTAGTGTCATTTAAAAATTTAAAAGCTGGTCTGACTGATCAAGTACTGTCGAGTATTATCGATCATTCAGTGTCAAGTAAATTTGTTTCTCACTTGTCAAATAGTGCATATTCCAACCTAAAATAATACTATCAAACAGTTAATACTAATTAGCGAGTCCATTTTATTCTATATTGTAATTTTGTTTTTTTTTTTGACGTTCCAACTGTCAAATAATATATGGTTATGAACTGTATATGCTTAAATGCGCATGTGCTATTGCGTCGAGCGTCGTGTGAAATTCAAACCGGTTTGAAATACAAACAACTTGATGCTACTTGACAGCAAACGATGGGTCAGTGCGACTCATGCCCTTAGTTAACGTGTGTTTGAAATTTGCTCGACAGCAAACGATCGACAGCACTCGATCAGTCAGACCGCGGCCTAATACACTTTACACAACTGAATTTCGTTAAATCTGAATTTCGTGACGTTCGTTTGACCTTCAATTAAATCGAGAGTTATGACAGTTTACATGCAGGTTATGTGCAAAGTAATGCGTCACCCTAACTCTGAAAGTAATAAGTGCATGTAAACAAAGTATTTGATAAATTTTGGGCTCCAAAAAAATGAATAGTGGGGTATGCCTGTTTATCTTATATATTTAATACCTTCCAAAGTTTTTAATTTCTTCACGTTTCAATATTCGTAGATATAGATTTGGCTTTTTGTGATTATTGCAGATTTATTTGTATATTTGTAAATATAGATAAAAAATATCTTTCATTATAATTTAATAAAATGTAATCACTACTTATAAAAAGCAAATTTGAGCCTAAATTGTTTCGAATTAAACAAAATTTAATAAAAAAGGCATTTATTTTGATTGAAAAAATGTATTTTCTATTTTAAAACAAAATAAATGTTACTTTTTTTATTTAATATTGTATATTTAAAGTTTGTTACTAGATGTTAACACAAATTTGTAACACAAAAATTTCTTTATGAAAGAGAAAAATATTTATTCTAAATTTATTTTTTCGAATTCTTTACATAGTAATTAAAATATAATCCCACTTGTTTTAAATGCAATAAATAGTATAATTATTTTTAACACAAAATATATTCCGATTAAAAATATAGTTCGTTAAAATTCAGAATATGCTGTAAGAATTTGTGAAATTGTAGTGGAAAAAATATTTATAATACGTCTCAAGATTTTTGGATATTACTATTTAACTATTGTTACTATCAGGGCCCGATCTAGAGGGCTGCGAGCAGGACAACTGCACATAGCGGGAAAAATTGTAGAAAGAGAAATTTAAAATCAATAAAAACTAATAAATAAGTAAAACTTTTTGAATAAAACGGTATAAAAGTAGGTAATACTTGTTTCTAATGTAGTATCAATTTAAATTATAATTAATTATTATTTATAATTAAATTTAAAGGCGGTAAAAATCATTTTTGCCCAAAGCGGCGGAAGAGCTAGAACGGTTCTAGAAAAGTTAATTTCGGATTTCAGTTTTGGATTATTATTTAATGATAAAATTACTCAAAATGGTAATTTCCATAAATGTTGAAACAGTCTAGTTATATATTTTTAAGAATATTGCAGCTTTGAAATAATTTTTCGAAATAGTTTGGTGTAGTTTTAAGTTTACGATATGACAAATGTTATTTTTGTAAAAAAAAAAATTTCATCAGGTTTATTTGTATATAATTCGTAAGATTACTAACAAGATTGTATATATTATTGAAATACTGTTGAGGTTTTAAGATTTAAAATTATGTATTAGGTTCTCCGAGTACAGTATTAACTACTTATCAATTACTATAACGCTATATTTAATAGCTCATGTATATATTCACTTATACTGTAAATAATATATTAAATATTATTTTTGTTTAAATATGAAACTTGTTTTATTTTAATTGTATGTGAGTTACTTAACCTAAAGCCAGGAACAGAATGCACAGCGCGCTACACCGTCAATTGCGACGGCGTTGCGTTATCGCCGTTGAATTTTCGCCTGCACACAATGCAATCATTTTTAACGCCGTCAAAGTGTCACGTGACAACCTATATCTGTGTTTATACGTGCGCTTTCTTTTATTAAAATTATAATGGTTGATGAAGACTTGTGTGTGATGTTATTTATGTTGTATGCAAGTTATTTATACATACAAACACTTTACCGTTCAGTAAAAACTGAGGTTAGGTGTTCTGCGTCAACGTTCAACGGCGTCAAAAGTTGGAAGTTGACGAACATTCAGTATCAACGGCGTTCGAACGCCGCTAGGACGTTACACATTCTGTGCACTTGCGTACGACAGCTTGGTTTTATCTTTTCTCTGACAGATAGCGCCGTCCAAACGCCGTCAACGCGCCTTAGAACTCGTTGCATTCTGTTCCCCACTTTAAGAACAAAAGCAACGAATACAAATACATCTAGTACGTGGTGAATTGACTCGCACCACACTAACCGAACTCTATAGTTTTCCTATATGTGGATCAAAAAGTTGTACAACTATGCCAAATTTCAACTTTCTATGTTCAACCGTTTGGCTATAATTTCTACCGTACAGACAGACAGACACATGAGTGACGCACGTTATAAGGGTTTTTTGGTGGTCATACCTACAAAACCCTAAAAAGATAGTTCGTATTTCTAAATAAAACAATTGTAATACTTTTTATTAAAACTTTTTAACAATATACACTTGTCAAGTTAAATTAAATATTTTATGATGTAATATGAACTCGTTTGCTTAAGATGTCTTCGACAATATTTTTATATTTCTTATCCCAGTCAATATTAACATCGATTCCTTCTATTGCTTGTTCTACTCCTAGTTTTGCTTTGGCAAACATTTTATTGTTATCTGCTACCAACTTCAAGAGCTAAAAAATAAATAAATTAATAATTTGATGGATGAAAAAGGACAGAATGATAAACAGGATCTGGAAGGGAATATTGAACATCAGTCTATGAAGAAATCACATTAAAATTGAAGAGATTAGATAAAAGAAGATCTGGAAAGTATATAGGATAACTGGCAAATGATAAAAGAAAAATAATTAAATTGCATTTCTTACCTCTTTTTGCTCATATTCGCTGATCATTTTAGTACTTATGCCTTTAATGTATCTGGCAATGTTGTGTTCATTTGGTCCAAGACTTAAAAAAATATATAGAGTTAAATTTATTTCTAACGGGCAGGAATAAGAATTTTTGCACAACCAGATATTTATGTATAGTTATTTGTCATTGTTTTACATATAATCTTAAATAGTAGGCGTTTTTTTCATAAACAAACATTTGTTTTTAGTAAACAAACATTCGTATTTTAGAAAATAAAAAATAAGTGTTTAGTAAGTCGTAGAGGCTTAAAAATGGGCATAAGTGAAAACGGTGATGATTTTTGTGTTCCGGAAAAAGTACAACGTGCAGCTACTAGAGTTATGCTAATAGGATGCAAAAAATATTTTTTCCTCGACTATATAGATATACGTTCATTACAGGCGTGTCAGTGATTAGTACATGTAGCGCATTCCCCACTCCTTTTTATTACACACTGCTGACCTGTTACGTAATGAGCTCATTACGTAACAGGTTGAAGCAACAATGGCTGACCGTTGCTAGGTAACGTAAAAAATAGGTTGAAAGCATATGTTAAATTATTGTTAGTTTGTAAAGGAAACCGGATTAAAATTAAATAATATAGTTAAAGTTGTCGAATTTTGCAAATATATTTTTTGATAGAGTTTGTCTTGGTCTGTCAGTTAGTCAGCTGACAAAAATTGTTATTTTAACTGAATTTACATCCCGTATTACACGTACATGACCGTTACTAGGCAACGTAATAAATAGGTTGCAAGCAACTGTCAAATTATTGTTAGTTTTTAAAGGGAACTGAATAAAAATTAAATAAGTAATCAAGTTATAGTCGTAGAAAAAACATAGTATGAAACTTGCATGGAATAGTCATTTCTCACTCGTATGAACTGCGCTACTCGCCTGCGGCTTGTGGCTTTCATACTCGTGTGAAATGACCATCATTGCATGCACGTCGCATAATATACTATTTTAACACTGCACCAACTCAGTGAATAGACTATAGTAAATAACAAATCGGATAACATTAAATTAGATAACAAAAGCGGAGTATATAAAGCTAAATACCAAAATTTCCCTTTTATATATATGTACATAGACTGGAATTCAAAACAAGATTTACGGAACACATTAAAAAATTATAAAAGGGGCATGATAAAGGCAACTAATCGTCTAGATATTGAGAAGTACAGCAGTAATAATCTCCCACAGGTGGAAGGTTTATATGTCTGTCTCATTAAAATACCTCACTAACTATAAACGCATAATCTATTAAATTTGGAGCTCTGGACGGTTGCTCGCCTTACCATATGATAAACTTGTAGTGACAAACAGTGCACAAGCTACAGTCTACTAATTTAAGAACTCTGAACGCAGCTTTACTATTGAAATCGAGTGAGATAAAAAAAAAAAATAGTGAAAATTACCCAACATTTTTTTAATTTATACCTGTAACATACTTTCTATTTGAAATAATAGGTACTTACTTTCTATGAATAGCATGGAGATCTGTTTTGAAGAAACTTTCAGCTACATAAAATCCAGTATCTGAACCTGCGACAGAATTGAAAACAGTTGAACTATCCTGTTTTCTAATTCCACTTTCGACATCCAAAGACCATTGCAAATACCTGGAAAACATTTAATACTAGAATTCAAGGACAGTGATATTTTTAAGCTGAATTTTGTTACCTATTTAATAGCCATACTTCTTTACTACGACCAAGCGCCATTAAAATGTCAGCTTTTTCAGTAACGACATTTGATTTTTTGTATTGCCTCCAAAGGAAATTCCAAGCATGCTCTCCTCCGTCTTCGGCAGCGGTTTGGAAGATGACTCGCCTCAAATTTTTGGGAACCCTTAAATAAAACACCATAAAATATTAGAAAAATTAAATAAATATAACTCTATTCACTAATTAAAAAGATATCAGTAGCCATGAACTTATTTTGTTTTTGTTTCATCAATTTGGCAATTTTAGAATGAGTTATAAAATGGGTCTAATAAAAAAAGGGTAAGTAAGGGCACCGAAAGAGAGAGTCCAGGCCCTGGTAATATAATAATTCCGGACTAGGGAAGACAATAATTCCATCTACCCCCAGAAAACGATCATTACGGGCCTGACAAGAATAAAAAATGAATTATGAGCGACTATGTTACAAGAACTCATTAATTTGTCAATCATGTGCATAGAAAGTCATATCCTTCAAATATTAGACTTTGGGGACATAATAGAAGATTTTACACAAAAGAAATTCCGGAAGAAACGATCATCATTAACTTCATCAAATCACAAAATAGTTATCACTTCAGTTATATTTGATTTGTATAAAGCTAACCATAATAACCAATAAAGTCACTAAATAAAAGTACATACTAATATTTTCATTCACTTTTTTTTTTTACTTTCTAAAAGGGCCCCAAACTCTGGGTTGCCAAGGGCCCCTGCATGGCCTAAGACGGCCCTGGAGGTGTGCTAATTTTTCACACGAAAGTTACCGATAGAAATTCCATAAAGAGGTCCAAATACTGACAACTGATGACAGCTAACAACATAAACAAAGAGAGCAGTCAAATCGAGTTTGGCCCGGACCTATAAACATTATTATTTCAATTATTATTACGTCAACTATGAGGACAATTATGACGGATGATCATTTATCCGGTTTGAGAATGTTTAGTGTGCATAGGGAAAAAATTACTAATAATATAGTTGGTTTTATAAAGTTATTAATGCCAATTTGCCATTGATAAAAGACGCCTTCATTTTTTATTTAAATAGTGTTTTTTGAAAGTTTATTTAATAAATTAATAAATATTTTCAAAAATATGTCTTTTTATTTTGTCCTCCCCCTTGTAAAAATGCTGCGGGCACCTATGATAAAGGCTGTCAGTGACGTAACTAGGCAGATGCAACAGGTGCGCAGACACAGGGCCCAAGTCTAGGGTGACATTTTCTTGGAGAAGGCAATGCGGGACGGAGCAAAAAAAAGGTCGTCACTTCCGAAATATAAGTGAAGAGCAAACAAAAAAAAGGTTCTCACCTCCCAAATATAAGTAAAGAGCAAAAAAAAGGTCTTCACCTCCCAAATATAAGTACAGAGCAAAATTCGGCCCTGGGGACACCAAATCAAAATGCGGGACGAATGGTCACCCTACCCAAGTCGAAAGGGGGCCCGAAAAATCGTCAATAGGAAGGAGGCCAAGTCAGACTGTAGATAACCTTTTTGAGCAACCTTGCACAGGCCCAGAAAAAGTTACGGTTCTGAAGGCTATTGACTTACGGATTTCCTGTGGGATCTTCCTTATATTTCTTGAAGAGTTTGTTTGCTTCATCCCTACAATTTCCAACGTCATATCGGCAGCCAGTTGATGTAATTAAACTATTGAAATTTGCAGCATCCAATTCTTCTTCATTGTTACTATTGTTTTTATCAAAGCCACCAACAGACTTATAAATTGGTGTAAGTAAATTTCTCATATATTTCTACAAAAAATAACAGAGTAATTTTATTATTGTATGTAACTAGTATATTAATTTCGACTTATAATTCATTTAAAAAAAAATTGTCTCTTTAAAGTAGGGTGACCAATTTATTAAGAAGGCAATGCGGGACAGAGCAAAAAAAATGGGTCCTCATCTCCCAAATCCAAGTGAGGAGCAAAAAAAAAGGTCCTTACCTCCCAAATTCAAGTGAAGAGCAAAAAAAAGGTCTTCACTTCCCAAATCCAAGTGAAGAGCAAAAAAAAGGTCCTCACCTCCCAAATCCAAAATGTAAAAATGCGGGACAAAATGTTAAAATGCGATACGAATGGTCACCCTAGTTTAAAGTTATTTGTGAATCATTTTCAATAAGAGTTTAGCCACGCCTATCAGGTTTTACGCCATTTGTTCATTTAAAATAACGCTAGATTCTAAGACAAACTCAAACACAGTGAATTCTCATAAACACAAACAGTGAATATGGACGTTTGTTGTAGCTATGCTTAAACAATGAACTAAGCTGATAGAAAAACTACGCATTTGTAATTCTTTTACAAACTGCCAGAGTGAGAGAGAAATACATTAATACTTAAAATATCAGTCATATGGTCTTGATTGAAAAACTTTTAAAAATTGAAATATACCTTGAAGTTTCCGTAATGGGGCGATCTAGCCAGTACTGTTTTAATATATCCCAAATGTTGAAGAGCAGTTTTCCAAGGTAGGTATTCATTTTCATGTTTCATATATTCAAGTAAGTCAAAAGCTATGTCGTAAGAAACGTCCCCGGTTCGAGTAAGGGTCATTATATTTTCAATCAGAATCACTCGGTTTATTGTTGGGATATCTTTGAAACTTTCGTCCATCAATTTTTTGATAATCAATTTCCAACTGCCTTCATCGTAGTTGACTTTATAGAGACCTGTAAATGAAAATAAACAGTTTAATACAGTATAAAAAATATAGTAATTTTATGGTCAACGGCTGGATCTACTTAGATCAGTGTTTCTAATCCCGTGTTCCGCAGAACACTAGGGTTCCGTGAAATTTTTTAATAGTGTTTCGCGAAATTATTAGAGAAGCCTTGTATACAGGTGTATCAGCGAATCGGGCCATTATTTTCTTTATTATTAAAAATACAAAAAAATGCTAAATAACTAAGTTGTAGGAGACTAATGGGGACATATGCTTATAGAAGAAAATATTTTTTAAACCAGTGGTTCTCAAGATAGAGCACAATGTTAATTTTTCTTAATTTAGTTTATACATACAGGCTATTCCAAACGTTTAGGCGGAACTAACTGGAATTTTCATTTTTGTAAGTTGTCATGAGCTCTTCTTTTATGGTTTGAAGTAGGCTTTTGCTAAAATTGAAAATCTAGTTCCGCTTAAACCAAAGAAAGAGACTCGTTAACTCATTAACCGGTAAAAAATTGCAACTAGTGAAATCTATCTAATAATTTATTTATGTATACTTAGTATCTCAATCCATTCTGCTGTAGTTTTATCAATGTATTTTTATAAAACAATAATTAATTAGGTATGTAATTTTTAAACTAATTTATATTCAAAATCTTTTCAGCTCTGAGGAATATTTTAATAAAAATCGAAACGTAAGCTTAGTTAAATAAACTTTTTTTATTTATTTTTACACCTGTCCGACTCCCATAAACTCAATTATTATATTATTTACGGACATAATTCATTAACATGTATTTAGGTTAAGTTTAGTTAGTGAAAATCTAGGACAGCAGAAATAGGAAAACGATAAGAGATAATAAACATTATACGAAGCCACTGTAGTTAGTTTAAAGACACACAGATGTCGCACTAATTTCCTTAGCTGTAAACGCTGCGTTGAACGTTAAAACTATCTACTTAACTTATCCACAATGCACAGTGAACAGTCAACTAATTTAAAGAGCTCTGAACGCAGCTTTACATGTATTAAATCCCTACAAAACCCTGAAATGGGTGAAAATTCACACTTCACATTAATATTTTCCTGAACGCTTCAAATATTACATTTTTGTAATATTTGAAGTATTGAATATTGAAATATATTGCTTAATTTTAAAATATTGAAAATAAATATTGGTACAAACCTGTTGCTCCAATATTAACAATGAGTAAATCATCACAATTAACATCAATACTAGCTTCTTTTTTTGGGCAAGAAAGCCACATTTTAGGGGAAGTTTTCTTAAAATCTAATTCACTTCCTGTGGTATAACTCAATGGTATCCACCAGCAACTATTTTTATATTTATCTTTAGCAGATATGTCCTTTAAGAATCTTTCCTGTGTAATCTTGGCTTTTCCTGTCTTACAATCCTTTTCTACTGTAACTACAGGATATCCAACTTGCAGGGTCCAGGTATCCATTATTTGTTTGACTGTTAGTTCTGCTGGTAGGGTTTCGTCTTTGTGGGCTTGGTCTGTTAACGCGGACCAAAGATTGTCTTGCTCGGCGTTTGAGTACTTGTGGGCTTCTAGGTAGTTGGTAACGCCTTGGCGGAAGGTTTTTTCAGTGAGGAAGCTGGCCATCATACGCAAAAGACATGATCCTTTGGAGTATGAAATGGCGTCGAAGATTTGAGATATTTCACTTGGATTTCCTATTGGAATAGATATCTAAAATAATAACAATAATACAAAATTAATAAAAAATATGTTGATTAAAATACATTTCAGGGTTTGTAGGTATCTTGCAGGTGTTAAAAAATTCTAAATTTTGAAATCTTAAAATAATTGAAATTTTTTTAATTTTTCTAATTCTTTTTTGTCTAAGGCGATAATCCGTCACTGCCTCTACCTACGTTTAAAAAATGGCAACCACGGCGCTACGATCTTAAATTTATTTCCCTATATTTTGACGACTTTTTTCAAAAGTTTAACGGTTTTATTGATTTTAATTTTCTCTTCCTACCAATTTTGCAGCTCTGGGCAGCTGCCCTGCTGCGACCCCTAGATCTGGCCCCTATTCCTGGAAGACCCTTTCACGCTCGGGTTCCGTGGCGGCCTCTAGGTCCAATATCCACTTAACCCGCCACTGATTAAAATTTCTTTGACAATTTTATTAACTTACTTGGTGTGAAGATTTCAGCGAATCCAAACTATAAACACTCATCAAATTACTTTCACTTTCTTCCAGCAAAAATTTCCATTTTGGTTGTAATCTATCTACAACAACACTAGCAACATACGTGGCAAAGCCTTCGTTCAACCATAAATCCGTCCACCATTTCATAGTAACTAAATTGCCAAACCATTGATGGGCTAACTCATGGGCTATTACTTCAGCAATTCGTGCTTTGCTGCTTAATGTTGAGATTTCAGGGTCGAAAAGTAAAGTTGATTCTCTATAAGTAATAAGTCCCCAGTTTTCCATGGCTCCAGCACTGAAGTCTGGGATTGCTATCATATCCATTTTTGGAAGAGGGTAAGGGATTTTGAAGTATTCTTCTAAAAACTGGGTAGCTTTTGGACCAAATTCATTTGCCCAGTCCACCTAAAAATAAACACAATAAATTCAGAACAACATATTTAACCCGGAGAAAGAAGTTTTGTGGTTCAAGTTATAAATATTTATATACATTTGCGTGGTGGACTTCGAGGAAGTGGAGCAAAGTTTTAACATACACTCTCGCAAACACAACTAATACCAACTGATAGGTACCCTAGCAAAAGATCTACAGATGGAATATTTTTTATATATTTTTGTAAGAGAATGACGTACAAATAATTGCCCAAATATTTGAAATACTGCCAACAGCCAACGATGGCTGACATGAAGGGTGATCCACTTTGGACTCTAGGATTTGTTTTTTGAATAAAAGACACCATATTGAAAAAATCCGAATTTTATTGTTATTAGCGTACAGAATTGGCGTATTGTATTAGAAGTACAGACTTGGCAATAATTTATGAAATATGATGTCGGCCAAATGCCCTCCACGACTCCGCTGACATGATACCATTCTTTTAGCGAAGTTTTCCGTAATCGTTTCCAATAAATGCGGTTCGATTTCAGCAATTGCACGTCTGATGTTTTCTTTTAGTTCTGGAATCGTAGCAGGCTTGTTGACATAGACCCTTTCCTTCAAATAGCCCCAGAGAAAAAAGTCTCATGAGGTTAGATCGCAAGATATCGCTGGCCAATTGATGTCGTCCCTCTGAGAGACAACATGACCAGGAAATTTGGTTTGATTAAATCAGCATCAACTTCTGTGTTTTCTAAAACCCAGTTCACAAATGTATGGCGTTTCTGGTGGTCCGCTGCTTTCAGTTCTTGCGTCAGTTGAATTTTATACGCCTTTAAATACAGGTATTTTTTTTAAAATTCGTTGAGTAGTGCCATGTGAAAGATTCAATTTCTGTGAACGGTGACGAATTGACGTGCTTGGTTCTTCTTGCGCACTATCACGTATACGAGCAATATTTTCACCTGAACGACTTCGTTGATAGCGAACTCTTGGTGTCTCAATAGGTTTTCAATGTCTTTTTAGATGTGGTTTAATACATACTAACTTGTTTGATATTTGTAAACAAATAACAATTGATACTTTTTCAAGTAAATATTTATAGATACAAATTAGATATTTTTTTAAATATGTATCTGTATCTAGATATTTAAATTTAAGTATCTTGTATCTGTATTTCAGATACTTTGCTCGTTACTTTATTTTTATACCGTGATACCAAGCAGATATAATAGTTTAATTATAAATTGTCATTTTGAATATTTTATTTTTGCTATTAACAAAATACATAAAACAATTGAAATTTTGACGTTTACAGATTAAATTTACATGGAATGTCAAAAAAAATATGTTATTCTCACTTGCTTTTCGTAGATTTGAACGGCCGTAAAAATAGTATGTGATATATGCAATACTTAAGAAAATGAGTCATTTATGAAAACTAAGTTTTTGAACAAATATTGATGCTATTTTAATGACCAATTACTAAAAACATATGAAAAATTATAACCACACAAGTGGTTTGGGAGTGGACTGTAGTTTTTTGAGGCCTTCACAAGACAAATTAAGTCCTTTCAAAAGTATCCAGTGATTTAAAGTTCACTTTGATAATTTTTTGAGGCACTTGTTCACTTGAGGCCTGGCTCTAATTTGGCTATAATTTGATTAAAAGGAACATCCCCTTAACAAGAACATAGCTGCGTATCTATAAAACTTACATTAGTCTTATACGTTGTCATGTATGACTAACATAATACATATGGTATTTAGTACAAAATTATTCCGTAGAATAGTGTTTTACCTTGAATTTGGTGGGCTTTTTGTGACGTCACGGTAATTTGTGAATAGCCTGTATAATACTGATTAATATTCAATAGATATAGTATTTTCATTTTTCAATGTTTTTTTCAAAAGTATCTAGCTGTATCTAGATACATTTTTTTTGCATGTATCTGTATCTAGATATTTTTTATAATTCTGTATCTGTATCTGTATCTACATACATTTTTTCTTAGGTATCTGTATCTGTATCTAGATATTGTTTTACATGTATTTATTACAAAACTGTTTAAGAGTAATATAAAGTTTGTATTTTGTTTTATAATCAGAGAGTCGAACCGAAATTTATTTCGTTCCGGTTTTCGGTTACGTTCCAAGTAAAGGTTTTTCGTTCCGGTTTCGGTTTCGGTTCGTCGAAAAATTTCGGTTCAGTTCCGGTTCAAATAACAAGTTAAATTTTAATAAACAACTTTTCTCTTATAAAAATAAAAAATAACAGTTCGTAGAATCGTAATATTATAAGGAAGAAAACAGAATAACACAAACATTTTTTTAAATAATATTATATTAAAATTATTAATCACAGTTCATTCAGTTGAAAAAAATACATTTGAAATTTAAAATAAAAATAAAATTAAAAATTCATATTTAATCGACACCTTAATATATTCTCCAAATTAGATTCTGATAAATTCATTCTTTTGTCAGTTAATATAAGTTTTAGTACCGAAACATCTTCTTTCTACACTAACTTGTGTAGCTGGTACAGCCATTATTATTTTTGCAAGATCTGCTAATTCAGGGAAAATAATACTTTTCTCCGACCAGTATTTTAACATATTAGTGTTCTTTGGTTCTCTAGAAGGATTGAAGTTATTAATTTGGTGTGACATAGACAAATTAATCGAATCATTGAAAATCGTTTGTGAATTTCCTTCTTTCTCATTTACAATCATTCCTAGCTCTTTTTATTTTTTTTTAAGATACATTTCAAGAAATGCGTCTTAATTTTTAGTAAATTCTGAAAATAATTTCAGATATTCTGATAAATATAGGTAGGCAGTGTCAAATGAAGAAGTAGGGGTTACTCTTACGCTTACGAAAGAAGCATTACATTTCATCAGGGAGAATTAAAGAAAGCGCTTAATGAATTAATTTAATAAAAAAAAGAAATTGAACCGAAATAAACCGTTTTTTTTTCTTCGTTCTAACCGAAATTAACCGTCATTTTCATTTCGTTCCGGTTTCGGTTTCGGTTTTTAAATTTAGCAATTTTACGTTCCGGTTACGATTCCGGTTCTATTAAAAATTCCGGTTAATTTCGGTTTTCGGTATTCGGTTCGGTTCTGGTACGACTCTCTGCTTATAATGATTAATATTTTTACCATCTTGTATTTTATTCATTTTTTTAAAATAATATGTCATTTACTAAAATAGGTTCAGCCATTTTTGCAAACTAAACACCAGCGTTAACTTGTAATACCCCCGTTTTGGTAGGCGCTTATTGTAGAATGTTAACTGGCCGTTTTAACGCCGCCGTGTTAAAATTTTAACACAAATATGCTTAGCGAATAGCATTTACATTTAAAATGAGGTTAAAAATTAACGTCAGTTTTTTAACATCTTGTTGAGAGAATAGACCTGTTTTTGTGTTGGATTATTTGATGATGTCATTATCTTTATAAAAAATCCGACTGTATACATATCGTTTCTGTAGTTGATGGTGATCTGTCCCAAAATTAATAAACATAACGTATGATTTTTTTATAGTATGTACATCGTTGTTATTAATTTGTTTTGCATTGTATTTTTTCGCGGAATTGCTTAACCACTAATTAAATATGCATACTGCGTTTTAAATTGTGATTCATAGTATTAACGAGTACCTGTTATTTTCTAGGACGTTTTACATAACACTAAACGTGTTTTGAATTGGTGATTTTTCAAATTAAACTAGAGGAAGTTTTAAATTTGTCTCACTTACTTGATTAATTGCGTCTTTCCTAGCCCATACTTCGAAATGAATATTACTATCGTTTTTAGACAAACCTGAATTCCTAAGGTAGGTTTGAGTTTTGCTTTGGAAATCAGAGAGAATGAAAGCAACTAAGTAGGTAGACATTTTAACACTTTCTTCGAATTCGTCCCATATCCAATCCTTTTCATCGGTCCTAAAAAATAATTTGAACAAAATTGAAAATATTTTGGACAAAAATCGAAATATAATCAGTGGAAAAAACTTGTAAAAGGTGGAAAAATTACTGACAACAATAGGTAAATATTGATATACAAGGTACCTGTAAATACTTTACTTAACAGAATAATGCAATTGCAGTAGCATAGCGGTCAACTCACTCACTTTGTAAGTGTGGAATTATGAGAGCGATAGTCAGTCAGTACAGGCCACTGAATAAAAAGACTAAAGAAAGGAGGCTTTATGGTAAAGGAGACTTTAGTTGACAGATGACGGTTAATTAAAGCATATGGTTCAATGGGAGAGAACTATAGCAATAAAATTTCCATTTTTGAATAGAGCCATATCATTTGTTCACAGACAAAGCTAGAAATAGAGAAAGAGATACAAGAATGCATCGAACACGTGAAACCTTTTCCACTACACCATTAGCTACCGCCCTCGAGCTGAATGCGCGCGCCTATATACAAAGAGACATACGTTGAAGTTACCATATTATAATATAACAAACATAGACAAAAACTATGAACATACGTTAAAGTAAGAAGTAGAAATACGTTCTTGACATCTTACATAAAACTGTGTGAAATAGATATATATTTCTTTATCGGTTCTCAATCGATCAATCTGTCAAGTAAATTCTCCTTTACTATACCAAATTTAACATAAAATTTTTTCTGACGGAAATTACGTCATTCCAACCACCACAATGGCTGCCAATATTTTGTTGTTTTCGTATTAAAAAGTGATTATTAAAATTTATTTTGATAATTTAAAGTATATTCATAATTTATAAATCATAAATAAAAGACAGGTCTAAAATAGTTTTTAGTTATTTTATAATTTAATATAAAAGTACGCATTTAACTTGAAATTTGGTATCTTGTCAAATGGTTAGCTATACTGTTTGCGGTCGAACAAAAACGCCAAATACAAAGACTAAAAGAACTACTTTTCATTCCGAAGTATTTTCTATTCGTATTATGTAATTGAATTAATGAGATTTTGATAAATCTCAACATACACGTTACTTATAGACAGTGACGTACTGTCATAATTTTCTGCTGTAAGTTCTGTATTTATTTATTTACTTGTGTGTATCATTAATTTTATAATAATAAATTACAGATGGATAATAGTGTTTTATTGATTGTTTGTATCTCCTATCTTTAGTTTCTTTTGAAAATATCAAGATTGGTATTTTTACTTGTCCGATCTTAATATACCGGGTGAATTATTTAAGAAGCAACATACATGTTTCACATATAATGTTAATGAAGTGAGTTATTTCATTTGCAACATAGCAAATTATGGAAGCAAGCTCATATCCATGGCAACAAATATGCAATGGTGATTAGATATAATAGTTATTTGACATGATAAAATCCCTAGACGGTTAAAAAATAGTAAATTAGAAACAATAAATGAGTTTTTATTAGTTTGTTTATATTTACATACAAACAAAAATAATAATGTCCTAAGTAGATAAGTCCAAAAAATATTTAAAAAAATAATATTTTGTCTTTTCTATGGATACGATAAGTATTTGTTTTATGGCTATGTTGCTTTTGGAATAACTCACTTCATTAACATTATATGTGAAACATGTATGTTGCTCCTTAAATAATTCACATGGTATAAGGGGCAAGTATTGTAATCGCGAAAATTTTCGATGTCGAGATTTTGACTGATGACCACGTTTCATGGTCCAGGGAATCCAAAAAACCTATTTTCGAAGTGCCGTCCGTATGTGTGTGTGTATGTGTATACACGATAACTCAAGAAGGGTTCAACTAGAAAGTTCGTTCTGGTACTAAAAAATTCTCCTATTAATTAGGAAGAAGTCTATGGTTTTTTAAGAAGATCCGAAACCGGAAACGGAAGTCATTAAACTTTAAAATTTTCAAAAATTCATACTTGTAAACCAAGCCTTGAATAAAAATTTGTATAAGACATAATATGATTTACTTTTGAAGGTTTACCTAAAGATATTTTTTTTTTTTTTTTTAAATATATTTTTAATATCTTGTTTTTAATTATTTTTTTTATGGGAGGGCAAGTCTAGCGGAGGTCTCCCTTCGCCACTGGTTTCTTTTTGTACCGGTAACAATTATTTTATAAATAGCCTACACCACTGTACAGCCGGAAACTATTGTCCGCCATTTTAAAAGACCATCTTGGTCTTTCCAAATAGCATATAATACTCCTTCCTTTATTCTTTTTATAAAATGATACACGCAAAATATTTTTCAAAAAATTTCTCGTCCCTTGCAACCATAGGTCCACTCAGCCTTCCCGTCAATGAGTACCTGTATCTTTGAATTTAAATTTGGGAATATGGGGCGTGTTCCAGAGGTCATGTAGAGCCGGTGGTCTCGGCTACCGTAATAAGTAGTCATTAGGTTATGTTAGAGAGCGCTAGTTGTTGAAAAATCTCTGACAACTATGAAATAAAAAAAAATACAATGGATGATTTGTATGTTAGGTAAGTTGTTACGGTTTTCAGGCGCTAAACCAGTGATTCTCAATCAGGGGTACGCGCTTGTTCGTTTAAGGATACGCAAAAAATATTTAATGTTGGATATAAACAATGAAATATCATCAATCAGTTGAACCTGATTTCAAAACTCTGTGCCTTAAAACAAGCAAGGATCGTACTGAATATTTGTTCAAGTTAAAATTAAAGTCTTTGAATTATTTATTTGTGTAATTTGTAATCTTTAACTTTATATTTATGATGACAAATTTATTTTTTAAGTTTTAATATAAATATACATGAATGCATTGTTTGTTTATTTTATTATTAGAATGTTTTTTATGAAATCATTTATTATAACCGTGGTGTGGCAAGATGCCTATCTGAAAAGTAAATTAATATAGGGATTTGCAGCTAAGCACCCTACCATCTGGTGAGCGTTTCATGAACTTGTGTACATCAGATAACATTTCGTTTTGTGTATTGGTTTTGTATGAAGTTTGTTTTTAAAGTTTTATTATAATCATTGAAAAATGTATAATACATATTGTTGTGTGCCTATGTGCAATTCATTGAAAAGAAGAAACCCGGATATATCGTTTCATTTGTTTCCACTAATATCAGACACCGTATGGTTCGAAACAAAATTGGGAAAGCAAGAGGTTAGGAATCGACGCGATGTTTAGATAAACAATTTAAAAATTGGAAAAAAAGTGAGCCCTTATATGTATCAAAGTTTGCTCATTACATTTTAATGATAGTGACTACAAAAAATATTTTCAATTTTGTATTTATTATCGCATATCTTGAAAATTCCTGTTATTGTGTGTGGGTTTGTAATGCACAAGTTTGTAGGCATAATGCATAAATCTTTATGAACTCTCTGTTTTTTTCAGTGACTCCACACAATATTATATGCCCAGCATTGTAGATTTCTACCCCGTGGTAAACAACACGGGAGTTATTATTTCCCCCAATATAGTTAAAATAATCGGCAATGGAAAACCGCCATAACTTAAAACCAGATCACAAAATGTAGTATTTTAGATGTTTACAAGTAATGTCACTTCACAAAATCAGAAAATCCCAAACAATTATTTATTTTTTATCGTTTTTTGATACACTTTTCGCTATTATTTACTAGTAAATGTCAAGTGGTATCTGATGTAGAATGGTTTCAAAAAAATCCGCGTGGCGCTACGATCTTAAAATTTTTCACCTATACTATTAAGATATATCTTTCTTTGAAAGCAGATCTAAATCATATTAATAAAATTGAGGGCTATATCAGTTTATTTTATATTTTCTGATTCATATTTGGTTTCTACACGTTTTAGATGATTACAAGACGATATCCCAAAAAACAATTTCTGTCTGTCTGTCTGTCTGTGTGTCTGTCTGCCTGTCTCTCTGTTTGTCCGAGATTCACGAAAAACGACTGAAAATATTTTAACGAAATTTGGTATGATAATAGAGTAGAACCAGAATTCAAACATAGGCTATATGGTATCCCAACATTTTCATTTTAAGGGGGTGTTTTGGGGTTAAAACTTAAAATAGCTCCCTTCGTATTGACTTAACAGAAACATCTACCAATATGTTTATAACAAAGATTGTTGATAATATAAAAACAGATATTATTTGTTCTATGAATTTTTTCAATTATACTCTATCTCTGAAAGACTGATAGTAATAAATCATTTTGTCAGGTAGGTACCAGTGGCGTGCACATTTTAAACACGTTTAAATTGGTTTTGTGTATTTCTATATTACTATTTATCATTTTATTAAACGCACGCCTGCGACCATATTTATCATATCATTAAACACACCCCTGTGCCCATCTTTTTCCTCAAAATTTTAGGGTCAAATTTTTATGGCCTATTGGGCTCAACAGCGCTATGAAGTGACGCCAAGCGGACTATAACTGAACTAAGCGAAACGAGTAATAGTTTATTGTTTACATCTGGTTTACATGTGTTTTCTCGTGTAGTTTGTATTGCTTTTAAAAGTTAGTGTTGCAGTTTGTTATATTAACTTTTGATAGCAATTATTATTCTTTTTTATATTACTTTATGTTATAATGAGTTATTATAACACAAATTGGTGTGTGTTTGGCTGTCACTCTAGAAAAGGAAGTAACAAAAATATTTACTTCCACTATTTTCCAAATGAGAAACAATTTGTGAACTGTTAATAAATTTGGTGCTGTGGAAGTGATAATAACAAACTAGTATTTATTAAACAAATTAAATAAAAAACAAACACTAAATTATAAAAATCCTTCTCGAACATAATTAAATATTTACCCGGGTAATTTTAATGCAGAATTAGGGCAAGCGGTCTCAAATTCTGTACGCAGCTTTTCTAATACATTTTCACTGAACTTTCAGTGCCTGCTTTTGTTTTTAATCAATTTATTTAGGCAAGGAGTTTCTAACAGAGGTTTCGGTTCATACTGTTGTAAGACAGGTTTCTTAAAAGTAGACCACAGGCATTTTAAATCTGTGCTGGTTAATATTTCCATACTCAATATATTGTTTCTGGAACAAAAAGTAAAACCAACAGAAACCACACAAAAAAAATTGATGTGAAGTGTGAATTTTCACACATTTCCGGGTTTTGCAGGTATTTAGTAAGTGAATGATGATTATTTTGGATGCGAAAACAAATTTTATATTAAAATATTTTTTTTGTTAATTTTAATTCGGAGCCTAATACCATTATTTAGGTTTCTAAATATGTGCAGTATTTTTTTTTATATAGCAAGGTACATTAAGAATTTTAAAAATTGCGCCTATGGTTGTTATAAGTTCCGCCCCTCTGATTTCGTGTACATTGAAACAGAATTAAATTATAATTTAAACAATTTCCACTGGCTATTAAATTTACGCTTTTAAAAATTAAATGCAACATTTGCCAAAATATAACTAGAATTTTGAAAAAATAATTTAAACAATATAAAAATTTAAAAAAAAAACAAAAAAAAATATAGTCTCTTCTCCAGGGTTCGATCCCTTTCGGGTCGGGTTACTTCGGTGACAAATCAACGTCTAATACCACAAGACCAGCAGACACGTTACAGTGTGGCGTGTTACAAAGCTATAACTTGTGTACATTATTAGCAAAAAATCACAAAATATGCGTTTTTTTCCAAAAACATAATCTGATCAAAAATTCCTGTTGAACTATTCCGGTTCACACCAATGTACATTACTTAGATTTTTTTCAGATTTTTAGTTTAAACCATCTGGGCTACAGGGTGTGGGACAAAAAATTTTTTGCACAATTTTGGCAAAAATCGCTTCAAAATAATTTATTTTGCAAAAATAAAAATTTGATCTTTAATCCACGTACCAAGGGCTTTCATTTGATACCCTATTCAGAATTATAAAAAAATATATTTTTTTTCGATGAGCACATATTTGTTTATATTTTTAGGGGGATATGATTTTTAGATGTTTTAGTATTTTTCCTATATGCGGGTCAAAGAGTTGTATAAGCATGCCAAATTTCAATTATCTAGGTTTAGCCGTTTGGCTACAATTTTTACCGAACAGACAGACAGACAGACAGACAGACAGACAGACAGACAGACAGACAGACAGACAGACAGACGACAAAATGACGGTATAAGGGTTTTTTGGTCATACCTACAAAACCCTAAAAAGATAAATCAAATATTTCACAATCAATCAATGCCCTGATCTTGGCTTCTTTCATTTTGGTTTGTTAACCACCTGGCACAAAATAATAGGATAGCTGAAATGTGTTTGCATGTAGTTCCTGCTTTACATGTGCAGGACATATTTAAAACTTCAACATCATTACTAAATTTTAATTTCCCAGTGACTTCGTGAGGTGGTGTTCTCAAACTGCTTGTTTGTAAACATAACCCACATATGTCGACATGCTCATCATTTTTGTCCAAAATTCCGCACAACATAAGATTTCCGGCGTTTAACAACTCTTCTCCTTCAACTACACACCTAGAAGAAGGTGTTGCACTTAAAAAAATTAAATAATTTAATAAGGATAGCTGTTTATTATCCATTGCAAATCGATGATTTAACATGTAAACAAATATGGACAACTTTCACATTACTCGTTTCAATCAGCTGTTCACAGCGCTCGTAGCGCCGCCATCGGGCATTGTTGTATCCAATTATGTTTAACCTTAGTTCGTATTCCCATATAATATGTGTGGCACACTCGGTTGTTTTTAACAATATTTCGTTTCGAACTAATCATATTTTGTCGCTTTTGTTTTATCGTTTTTGTGTGATAATACAATAACTTTTTACAAATAATAAATTTTATTACTATCAGTCTTTCGGAGATAGAGTATAGGTAATATTTGGGGTTACGGGGGGGGACCCTAAAACTAATCTTTTGAAATATCTCCCTTAGTGTTGACTTATCAAAAATGATATAACGTAATATTAACGTATGATTAGAAAACAAATCTTTTCCGTTCTATGCGTTTTTTCAATTTGGGAGTTACGGGGACAGTTCCGTCTTTTCCATAAGGGTACATGGGGCACGAGCCCAGGGCCCCCGGCTTCATAGGGGCCTCAAAATATCGAGGTCGTCGTTTACATGAAGAAAAGAGGAGAAGCTCAATTTTTAGTGCAATTCTACTAAGAATTGCCGTTAAAATGTCTAAATTTAAATGTAAATCGAAAACCAGATAAGATTTATGGTCTCCAATTGTAGTGGAGAGCGCTCAGTTTCACGGCTAAAAAGAATAAAAAATGAATTACGTACTACTATGTTACAAGAACGACTTACTAATTTGACAATAATGTGCATAAAAAGTGATATCCTTCAAAAATTACACATTGAGAACATAATAGAAGATTTTGCACAACAGAAATCCCGTAAGAAACCATCATCATTAATGTAAGTCCAATTCTCAAAATAGTAATCACTTCACTTATATTTGATTTGTATAAAGCTAACCATAATAACCCCATACTTTTTCTAAGATTAATTAAATTTTTACCCAGAAAGAAATACAGTACAACATTCATCTTACTTATATAATATAGTAAATAAAGAAAGAATACATTCACCACTTAGACTAAAAAGTCTGCATGTGGCTATTGACAAAAAACATTAAAATCTTTTAGAGTTGATCATGTTGTACAACACGCTACCAATCCAGTAAGTTGGTGTAGTTTTAATCTGCTCTAGTTCAGTATCTTCAAAATGTCATTTTGATTTAGTTGTTGGCAATACTTTTTAGACCAAACCTTAATATTGTAAGTGTCCTTATTATTTTTTTGCAAAAATTCTTGAAAATTATTAAATATCTTTGGTACATGATATAAGAAAGAACGCTGACCAATTGTTTTAAAAGTTTTATGTGGTGCTGCTTTATCTTTGTTCCTCGTTGAGTATTTATGATCTTCTATTGTTATTACATTACTATACTTGCTTGTGTAAGCCAGGATACTCCGGATATATAATTGTGATAAATTAAAAATGTTTGTATTTCTGTATAGTAATTCAGTAGGGTAGCGTCTGCTTTTTTTGAACATTGTTTTTTAGTACAGTGTTTTGACAGTTTTGATCTGATTTAAATAGACGTCTGCAGCACCACCCCAGGCAATTAACCCGTACATTAAAGAAGACTGGACAAGAGCATAATAAAACTGATACAAAATATGTAATGGCGTAACTTCCCTCAATCTTTTAAAAATATAGAATGTTTTCCGTATATTCGTCATTAATTTATTAGTGTGTTCGTTCCATCTCATATTTTTGTCGAACATAACACCTAAGTATTTTATTTTATCAACTTTTTTAATTTTTATTTCGCAAGCGCAGTTTTCTTCAAAACAATTACTATTATGAAGCGTTAAGAAATTAAATGTAGGCTGAGTATTATTATAAATTGAAAATGAAATAAATTCTTTTTTTTTTGTAATTCAACGTTAGAAGATTAGCATTAATTGTTCAGATTCATTAACTTCATCATTGAAAAATAATCCAACGGCAAATCGAAGTACATAATTTTGATTCATGACTGACGTGAACTAATCTGACAGTGAAAACACCGCCTAAAATTGTAGGGTTACTTTTTATAAACATTACGTCACAGTCCATGCTCGCTCCGTGTTCGAGTTGTTGCGCTCCGTCAGTGTTCTATTCATGACATCACCATTAACTGTTTGCCCAGCGCTCGCTCTACCCTATACAACTCGAATGTACCCAAACTAAGCTAATGATGAAACCAGAGACTGACTTTTACAATACTTACATTGGTGTTGTTTTTTTAATAGGCATATTACTAAGAGCAGTATAATTCTTATGATGTCCTAACGTAATTTTAAAGCTTGCTTTCATCTCTGGTTCATCAAAGCATGGAAAAGCTCTTCTAGCATCAGTAGCTTCCATCTGAGTAGTTGCTAACCATTTCTTCTTTCCAGTTTTTAAATCTTCATAACTACTCCTGTAATACCCAGATAAACCATCATTTAAAACACCTTCAAAGGTCATATCTAGGATGTATTTGTGTCCTGCTGTTAAAGGATTCTGAAGATGGATGATGTAAAAGTCATCTGAGGCTGCAGTTTGATTTGTAATTTGATATTTTTCATCTTTATCAACTTCTGATACTTTAGTCCTGTCTGGATAAATTTTTAAGTCTTTGGAATGTAATATAATAGCTTTTGTATCGTTGTGACAATCAATCTAAAAAAGAATTTGATAAATTAATATTTTAAATATTTAGTAAGTGTAGAGGTGGAATAATGACTACAGGATCTCCGTTTTTCGAGCCTCATCATTGGGATCTCGTGAACTAATAATTTTCTAATGCCTCAGTTAAGAGATTTTTTTTTAGATTTTTAGATCAATCCCTTTGGGAGATAGGGTGGGGGACAAAAGTTTTTTAACACATTTTTTGCAACAATCCAATAAAAAAAATGATTTTTCAAAAATAAAAATTTGTTTGTTGATCCACGCATTCAGAGGTTTTATATCGTATGCTACTCAAAATTAAAAAAAAATATTTATTTTTCCTTTAAATACATATTTGTTTATATTTATCCCGTACTGTATTTTTTTGAACTCTCGGGTTTCCAAACTTTGTTCACTAACGCCCCCTTCATAAAAAACCCCATCTTTGGCGCCCCCCTATTCGGGAAATTTATAAACAATTTGTAATGTCTTTATTGAAATAATAATCACAAAAGTAGTACAAATATGTAATGTAAATCATTTCTTTAATTCCTAAATATTTATTCTCACAACATAAATCACGAAAATTGTATAAATTATATTAATATTAAATGTAATACAAAATACAATAAAAATGAATCAATTTAAATGTGAAGTATGGGCTTGTTTCTTCGCACATAATTCGTTAAAACGCGGTTCATACGAAGAAAGAGCTACTCTTATTCAGTGTTGTAATGTATCTAGGTACATTTTAAAATATGTATCTGTATCTGTATCTAGATATTTAAATCAGTATCTAAGTATCTGTATTTCAGGTACTTTTTTCAGATACTTTCCTATTTTGTCTTTTTCAAGGTCTTTTTACAAAATATGTCCTTACGATTTTTAACTATATTTAAAGGTTGCTTGGGTAACCGTTGTTAATAAAATTATTTCATTTTAAAAAAAAATTATTAGCTAGTTTCGGCGTAAGCCATTTTCAGAGCTGGAAATACAATTACATTTTATTAAAATTTTATAGATAAAAATAAATTAAATAAATATATTATAAGTTTGAGAACTATGATAAAATAGAAGTTCTATATGTAATTAATTAAATTTTGGAAAACATTCTTTTATTTTTTATTTAAAAAAAAAGGAAAAAAATAAAAGGATGTTTTCCAAAATTTAATTAATTATATATAGAACTTGTATTTTATCATAATTCTCAAACTTATAATTTATTTATTTATTTAATTTATTTTTATCTATAAAATTTTAATAAAGTGTAATTGTATTTCCAGCTCTGAATAAATTTTAAAAAAATAATAAATAAAAAAAAAAAATTAAATAATTTTATTAACAACGGTTAAGTAAAACAACCATTAAGTAATTATCTAATCTAAGAATAAGAATTAATTTTATAAATGTGAATTAAATAAAGAAAAATATAATAAATAAAATTGCTGTTTTATTTTTGTCATCCTAAATACTCATTTAATAATCAGTAATTTATTAGCGAACAAAAAATGTTCGAGATATCCGCTGAAATTGGAATAAAAAAGTTATTTTTTTAAAGATTACATAGGTATATAGTTAGCTAATATTTCTGACACACAGCTTCAAAGGCTATTTGTGTTTATTTTAAGAGTAATAATAGTGCATAACTTATTTTTATTGTGAACAAATATATTCCTTGCTCTAGTTATTTCTTTTTTTTGTGGTGTTTTCATTTTTCCGAAAGTATCTTAAAAGTATCTTGAAGTATCTAGATACATTGTAAAAAAAATGTATCTGTATCTAGATACTTTTTAAAATGTGTATCTGTATCTGCATCTAGATACATTTTTCCTCAAGTATCTGTATCTGTATCTAGATATATATTCAAATGTATCTATTACAACACTGCTCTTATTTCGTCTTCCACTATTAATCGTGCTCGATATTTTGTTTTAATAACAGCTAATGTGGAAAATTCTGTTTCGCACATATATGAGGTCACAAAAGGTAAGAGAATTTTTATAGCTTTTGATGATAAGGCAGGATATTCCTTGCTTACTTCTAATCAGAATTTCCCCGGATTATTCGGATTGAATTGATCCTTTAGCGACCTATCACAAGAAAGTTCTATTATATTTTCCTGTTCATTAGTTGTAAGTTCAAAATTATCATTATATTCGACAATAAACGACCGAAAAAAAATGACATATTTGCAATTAACCCGCGACCCCTTGGTGAATATTGCACGCCCACCACTTTGGAAACCGCTGCTCTATAGTTTTCCTATATGTGGGTCAAAAAGTTATACAAGTATGCCAAATTTCACTTTTCTATGTTCAGCAGTTTGGCTACAATTTCTACCGTACAGACAGACTGACACATGAGTGACGTTATAAGGGTTTTTTGGTGGTCATACCTACAAAACCCTAAAAGTGTATAGAGCAAAAAAGATTTAATAAGTATGCTAAAACTTTTAAGGAAAAAATTACAAAACAAATAAAATTCTGCGAATAACATATTACAACATTTTTATGCATATCCCCTAATTATAAATTTAAATTATGTTTTGCAAGCAAAAAAATGTTATTTAGAGTTTTATCTTTGTATGTAAATTAAAGTGGCTTACCCAAATCTTGACTTCTCCAGTGAAATGGAAAGCCTTTGACGTCGGTTCATCGAGATGAGTTATTAATTTAATATCATATTTTTCTGGAGAAAGTTGTTTTGGTAATCTGTAATTACTGCAGTCGTGTAATCGAATCAATAAAAATATACATATTGAAAATATCCAATTCATCTTCCTGAAACAAAAATAAATAAATAAATAATAGGTTCCCAACCAGTGGCGGCGAAAGCTGGGCCGGGGGTCAAATATTGCTCTAGCCCCCAGGTCCCCCCTCCAGAATTGTTTGGAGAAAAATGTGAGTGCAACAATGCAACAAGGATTTGTTCTGTTTTTACTTGCCCGACCTTAATATATAAGGGGCAAGTATTGTAATCGCGAAAATTTTCGATGTCGAGATTTTGACTGATGACCACGTTTCATGGTCCAGGGAATCCAAAAAACCTATTTTCGAACTGCCGTCCTTATGTGTGTGTGTCTGTGTGTCTGTGTGTCTGTGTGTTTGACGGTCGAAGCGCGGGGCCTGGGGCAGGTGCCCCACTTGCCCCCACCTAGGGGCGGCCCTGTCTGTGTGTATACACGATAACTCAAGAACGGTTTAACTTAGAGAGTTTGTTCTGGTACTAAAAAATTCTCCTGTTAATTGTTTTTTATGAAAATCCGAAACCGGAAACGGAAGTTATTAAACTTTAAAATTTTTAAAAATTCGTATCTGTTCTATACAAAAATTTGTATAGAACATAATTTGATGTATTTTTGATGATTTACCTAAAACGTCTTTAAATTAAAAAAAAAAAAATATATATATATATATATATATATTTTTTCATTCTTCATTACTGATATTTTAGAGGCGAGGACCTTTTTTTTGCTCATCACTAGTAGAGCCGTAGTAACGGCCTTACATTGGAGCATGTGCCAGGGGCGCGAGAGACCCTAGGGGCGCCTATAGTGCGTTTTTTTATTTGTTTTTGGTCTTCACTTGTGTTTTAGAAGTGAAGATCTTTTTTACTTGCCCGACCTTAATATATAAGGGGCAAGTATTGTAATCGCGAAAATTTTCGATGTCGAGATTTTGACGGATGACCACGTTTCATGGTCCAGGGAATCCAAAAAACCTATTTTCGAAGTGCCGTCCGTATGTGTATGTGTCAGTGTGTGTGTGTCTGTGTCTGTGTGTCTGTGTGTCTGTGTGTCTGTGTGTCTGTGTGTCTGTGTGTCTGTGTGTCTGTGTGTCTGTGTGTCTGTGTGTCTGTGTGTCTGTGTGTCTGTGTGTCTGTGTGTCTGTGTGTCTGTGTGTCTGTGTGTCTGTGTGTCTGTGTGTCTGTGTGTCTGTGTGTCTGTGTGTCTGTGTGTCTGTGTGTCTGTGTGTCTGTGTGTCTGTGTGTCTGTGTGTCTGTGTGTCTGTGTGTCTGTGTGTCTGTGTGTCTGTGTGTCTGTGTGTCTGTGTGTCTGTGTGTCTGTGTGTCTGTGTGTCTGTGTGTCTGTGTGTCTGTGTGTCTGTGTGTCTGTGTGTCTGTGTGTCTGTGTGTCTGTGTGTCTGTGTGTCTGTGTGTCTGTGTGTCTGTGTGTCTGTGTGTCTGTGTGTCTGTGTGTCTGTGTGTCTGTGTGTCTGTGTGTCTGTGTGTCTGTGTGTCTGTGTGTCTGTGTGTCTGTGTGTCTGTGTGTCTGTGTGTCTGTGTGTCTGTGTGTCTGTGTGTCTGTGTGTCTGTGTGTCTGTGTGTCTGTGTGTCTGTGTGTCTGTGTGTATACACGATAACTCAAAAGCGGTTTAACTTAAAGAGTTCGTTCTGGTATTAAAAAATTCTCCTAATAATTGGAAAGAACCCTATTGTTTTTTATTAAAATCCGAAACCGGAAACGGAAGTTATTAAACTTTAAAATTTTAAAAAATTCGTAACTAGTAAACCAAGCCTTGGACAAAAAATTGTATAGGACATAATTTGATATATTTTTGAAGATTTACCTGAAAAAAAAATATGTATTTTTTTTATTATTTTTTTTATGTGAGGGCAAGTCTAGCGGAGGTCTCCCTTCGCCACTGGTTTTTTTGGTGATCACTTGTACTTTAGAAGTGAGGACCTTTTATTTTTTATTTAGTCATCACCTGTATTTTAGAAGTGGGGAACTTTTTTAGGCATCACTTGTATTTTAGAAGTGATTTTGGAGAGTGAGTATTTTGAAGACCTTTTATTTTGTAGGTTATTACTTGTATTTTCGCCTGTCTACAAACATAAAAATGATGCCCTCTTGAAATAAGTTGAAAAAAGAGCGCTATTTTAGGTTAAAGTAATTTATTTGCCATGGGCGCCAAAAACATTACTACATCATTTTTATTGAGGTAAGGAACTTTTTTTTTAGGTCATCAGTTATATCTGCACACTTTAATAACGATAAAAGATGATGATACCCTCCTCCAATATGTTTTCGTGCCCCCCCCCAGATTTTCCTCAAATATTTCCTGG
Source organism: Liopterus haemorrhoidalis (assembly GCA_963971575.1). Lineage (NCBI taxonomy): Eukaryota > Metazoa > Arthropoda > Insecta > Coleoptera > Dytiscidae > Liopterus > Liopterus haemorrhoidalis. The sequence continues at coordinate 6,539,058 of OZ020615.1, forward strand.
CTCCTCCAGATTTTAAGAGCCAGTGCATATACATGTGAACAATTCTTTTCTTTGATGAAATTGACAAAGACGAAAAACAGAAATAGCTTGACTGATGATCATCTTAAAAATTCGCTTATATTAGCGTCAACCAATATCCGCCCGAACATTTCTCAAATTGTGGACAAACACCAATGTCAGAAACCACATTAAAAAATGTTTTTGATTTATTATTTGATACTATTTTGTATTATTTCCTTATAAAATTCATTTCATAACTATTTCATGTATAAAATGATATATTTTGTGCAATATTTACACAATAATTTGTGTGTTTTTCTAAATGATAAATATTCTATTTATATTTCTGCATAAGCGGTTAATTGTGAAATGTAGATACATTTCACGGAAATGTTACCGGTAAGATTACCAAAGAGGTAATTGTGTTAACTTTTTATAAGTATAATAAAGCTACAAATATCAAAATTATTTGTGTTTAATTATTCAAAATATCTTTGAACCCACCAGACTCAGGGAACACCATAATCCTTGATAGAAAGTAGTGTGGCCCGCGAAGATTCTAAAAACTTCCGAGTGACCCTCCCGCTTAAAGGGTTACACGGGCCTAGTGTGTTTATTTTTATTTTTTAGTAAATACCAAATTTTTAGGGAAGAGTTTTCTGTTAGTAAGAAATCCATTATAATTTTGTGAACTTTCTGTTCGATTTTAAACGCGTCACTATGTGTAGACACTCTTTTATAAGCGCGACATTCTTTCGCCGCTTTGCTCTCCTCTTTCATTGTTGCTTTGCTCTCTGCTTCACTATGTGCTTAGCCTTAGTTCCACCTATTTTCGACCGTTCTATTTTCAACAGAATTAATTTTAAAAACAAGTTTTTATATATTTAGAGCATACAATGATTTCTTTAAACAGGCGAGATTTGTAATTTTCCAACAAAAAAAAAAAAAAAAAAAACAGAATGATAAAATATTAAGCCAATGTCAAATAATAAGCTGTTAAAGTTGGCAATATTATTAACTACAAATTTCATCCTCGACGACCTGATATTTTGATAATCTGGTAAAATATATATATATGAAAAAATAATGCACATCATTACCATATTCAGGATATATTTAGAAGTAATATTGTCAGTATAGTCGGATTGCTGATAGGTGACTGTTCGTTGCTACAAGTATCGATGTACAATACTATATACTTTCTCTGTCTATATATATCATTATAATTATTTGCATACCCATAGTAACGTATAGTGACGCAAGTTAACAACTAACCTTCCAAATTATTTTAATAAAAAACAAAGCATTAGAAAGAAACGGCATGATTCGTAGATATCTAATTAGAGCACGAAAATAAATTCACAGCAGTACTCAAACAAACAAAATTATTAATTTTAAGGTAATAATTATAAATAAGGAAAATTTTATACTCATACGTAAATTTTGGATTATAATTTGATGTTTAATTAAATTAAATTTTTATGTTTCCCCTAAGTACAAAGTAATAAAATATTTAGTAAAAATATATTTATTCATATAATATATTGCTACAAGCTGTATTTAAATTTTTATTTAAAAAAAATTAGTTACTGTAATTGTAATGCATGATATCGTCGTCATCTAAACCAGTGTTTCTCAACCAGAATCGCATCGTGGACCAGTATAATATATAATTTTATAACGCGGACCACTAATAATAATTGTTGGTTCATTTTTTGCAAGAAAACAAATATATTTAATGTGCTACTAAATACATTTATTTTATTTGTAGAAAATCACAGAAAGGTAACAGAAAATAAACAAAACATAAATTATTTAACATAAAAAATTTAAACACATAAAACACATAAAACACATAAAAACTTTCGGGGACCACTAAAATTTTTCTGGGGACCACAGGTGGTCTGCGGACCACCTGTTGAGTAACACTGATCTAAACTATCGCTGTCATTTCTTGTATTTATTATTATTGGATTAATATCATCAACAATCCTTTCCCTTTCCCACCATTCATTTATTAAATTTTCGATTTTTTTAACAGATTTTGCCCAAGTTTCACAACTAATTTGAAGCCATATTTTAATTAATATTTATTACTAGACACTGACAGCTAAGACAAATAACAAAACACATTTTTAAAATCGCTGAAAAATGGTAACTAAATTATTATATGAATGCACTACTTGATACATACAGTCACCTATCAGCAATCCGACTATATTATGTTAATTTTTTAGTGTAAACAGCAAGGTACCTACAGTTTATAGCAGGTTGTGATTTGTTAAGCAGAATCTGTAATTTGTATAAATACGTATTTTGTACATAAATTATTCGATATAAGCAGAAATCCATGCGACACTGAGTACATGAATAAAAAATTAAATTTTGAACAGTTGAATAGTGTTGTGGAAAAAATTGCAAGATGGTGCGTAATTAATTATAATTTATTCAGGTAGATGAACTTGAAAAAAAATACAGATCTTAAGTTTATTCACCTTAAGATCTGATCATAGTTGACTACTTTCTTATCTTACAATGTATATAACAGTTCTTCATTTTCAAAAGGTTTTTTACTTTATTTTTTTCTGATACTCTTGCTTTCTACCAAGCAAACCTTTTGATAAATTGGTTAATAAATTTTAATCTTTGTGTATAATATTTTGTAATAACATAATATTTAATTGTAATTTTGATTAAAATGTGTATAGTAACCTTAAATGTTTTTATCAAGTTTTGTTATTGAAATGTACAAATAGTTTCACTAACTATTTTTATTAGGTGTTGTGAAACTGGCACAAATGATAGAAAAATCAAGTACTTAGCTGGCAGTCGAGTGTATCATGCTTGTAATATAATTAGATATGCTGGTATACATTGTAAACTAATATAATACTTATTAAATTATTACTACACTCAAAGTAGTGTTAAAAACTTTATGGTACACTAAAAAATTGAAGTGAAGTGTGAATTTTCACACATTTCAGGGTTTTGCAGGTATTTAATAGGTGTAAGAATCCAACATAATACTGGATGTCTAGGTAGGGGAGATGTGGGGACGGTGGCACACATTTTGGTTTTCTGTACATAACATTTTCAATTTTGAATTTTTTAAATAAATCTTTTCGCCACTTAATACTTATAATGTCGTTGTTTAAATAACCTGTTAAAAATTAATGTCCTTATCACGTGCCATTTATAATTAATATTTTTGTTGACCTCTGTAATTGTGCCACTGTACCTATACGTGAGGGTACAGTGAAACAGCATTAGGGATACATTGGAACAGTAAATATAATAGGTATCCAAAAAATCTGTATATGTATTAATAATTTTTATTGAAACTTCAATTCAATGTCTTTCAAAATAAATCATCTGAAGGTACTGAAAAATTAATAAAAAATCAATTTTTTTGGAACCATATAAAAATGAATATATAAATTTAAATTTATTATTAATATAAAAAATAAACTTTGGTAAGTTCCTTGGAAGCAGTAAGTTTTGATAGTTTTTATTTTAATGTTAATTATATTTCATTTAATTTACTGTAAAAATCAAAGCGTCTAAACGGTGTTTTGTGCTATCAGACAGAGCAGGAGATGGTAAAACTTTTATCAGCTCTGATTTTTTAAATGTGTAATTTTTATTTGTTTTAATAAATTTAAAGAGTAGAGTCAGCCGTCGGAGATATAAAATATCGTCAGTCGTTATTTCTATGATTTACCCTATAGAATGGCTCTTCATTTTATTCTTTCCGTGTCCTTCAAATATTAAGGCATATTGCAAAAGGCATAAGTCAACATTATCATCTGAGTTTGAATTCTCATCAATATTGACATCAGTATCAGACGTGTCTGAACTTACAAGAATATCTTTTAATTTTCTGATCTTTTTTATTTTGCGCAGTTTGGAATTGTTCTTCTAACTCGTACCCACGTACGTGGGTACAGTGGCTCACTGTACCACTGTATCCACATAACACGTGTGCCACTGTTAGTCTAATCCTATTTTCACGAACATTTTATCAAATATAATAAATGATATAGTTTAGAACATTAGAAATTGCTTTACACTGTAGACAAATGACCAATTTGCAACATGTAATACAAATTTTCTTACTAATTTATTTGTGTGTCGTTCAAATAAAAAAATTCTTGTTACGATAAACTTTAGTTTTTCAATCTCAAATCAACATTTTCATTATAAATGGCAGGACTTCAATTTATAGACTCAAAATGTGGATAGTATAATTTCTCAGTACCAGAGGGGCCTATATATACCCAAACAGACATGAAAATATTCTATATTTCAAAGATATTTCAAATGTTCCACTGTACCAATTGTGCCACCGTCCCCACATCTCCCCTATATTTATCACTTCAAATTCAACAGTTTTTTTGATAATCACTTTTATTCGTTATTTGAAAACTAAGAGCTTCCATTTAATTTTTTTTAACAAAATTTAAATAATTTGTCAAATATCCCAGCATTTTTTCTGCATTTGCTTCGTATTCAAGTCTTCATTAGATTAATAAGAAATATTTTACAGTGTAAAGTGTAGTGTGGTGTGGTGTGAGTAACTCAGTTGGCAACTATTAAAAAATATATTACTTTTTTAATATTATTAATTCCAGAAAAATACACGCACTATCTTAGCTATAAATACAATAAATCCATAACATTATTAGCCATAATTTAACCATGAATTAAAAAAATAATTATTTTTTTCAAAAACACAATCTGACCAAAAATTCCTCTCGTACGTTTCCGGCTCAGATCAATATAAGTAAATTACCTATAATTTTTTCAGATTTGTCGCTTAACCCTTTTTGGTAAAAGGGTGCGGGACAAGAACTTTAGCACATTTTTGGCTAAATTCGTGTTAAAAGAAACGAATTTCAAAAAACTATCTATCGTTCCATAATCTACGGCTTAAGAGATTTCTTTTGATACCACACAACAAATTTTTTAAAAAATATCAACGACACAAAAAAATCGACATTTTTCGAAAAATTTATCTGATCAAAAATTCCTGTTAAACTATTTCAATTTCCATCAATGTTCATTACGGAGATTTTTTTTTAGATTTTTAGATCAATCCCTTTGGGAGATCGGGTGGAGGACAAAAGTTTTTTTACATATTTTTGGCAAAAATCCAATAAAAAAAAATTGATTTTTCAAAAATAAAAATTTGTTTGTTGATCCACGTATTAAGATTTGATATGCCAATCAAAACTTAAAAAAAATATTTATTTTTTATTAAATACATATTTGTTTATATTTATCCCGCGCTGTATTTTTTTGAACTCTCTATGGTTTTCCTATATTGTCAACTGACAATAACTGAAGCGCCTCTAGTGAGATTTTGAGAAACTGACGGTTGTAGGATAGTCGAGTTTGTGACAAGCATGGGAATATGTTCTTAGAAGTGGAAAGACAGTTAAAGACCATTTTAGAGTGTGTTCCCGTGTGTTTCAATAAATATCACATGAAGATACCATTGAACCTGTCAAAAATATCCTACCAAAGTCAGCCATGATGTGAATGCAGTACCGCCTCTATCGGTAGTATCAGATGCCAATATGGGTCAAAAAGTTGTACAAGTATGCCAAATTTCAACTTATGTTCAGCCGTTTGGTTACAATTTCTACCGTACACACAGACATATGAGTGACGCTATAAGGGTTTTTTGGTGGTCAAACCTACAAAACCCTAAAAATGAACTTTTAGTGTACCATGAAGTCCCTCGCTTTTCATATTAATTATTTACACTTCTTTTTTTGGTTAAATTTAGTGTAAAGTTTACACTTACATACTGGTTAAATTATAATGTTAAAAAATAAATAGTGTTAAAGTTGTGTTAATTGTAACACTGAAAAAGTAATATTTCATAAAAATAACATTATCTGAATAAATGAAGATTTACACGGTGATTTGGTTAAAAATAGTGAACTTTTTACTTTTTAGGGTTTTGTAGGTATGACCAAAAAACCCTTATACCGTCATTTTGTCGTCTGTCTGTCTGTCTGTCTGTCTGTCTGTCTGTCTGTCTGTCTGTCTGTCTGTCTGTCTGTCTGTCTGTCTGTCTGTCTGTCTGTCTGTCTGTCTGTTCGGTAAAAATTGTAGCCAAACGGCTAAACCTAGAGAGTTGAATATTCGCATGCTTGTACAACTTTTTGACCCGCACATAGGAAAAATACTAAAACATCTAAAAAACATATCCCCCTAAAAATATTAAAAAATATGTACTCATCGAAAAAAAAAATATTTTTTTAAAATTCTGAGTAGGGTATCAAATGAAAGCCCTTAGTACGTGGATTAACGATCAAAATTTAATTTTTGCAAAATAAATTATTTTGAGGCGATTTTTGCCAAAATTGTGCAAAAAAATTTTTGCCCCACACCCTGTAGCCCAGATGGTTTAAACTAAAAATGTGAAAAAATTCTAAGTAATCTATAATGGTGTGAACCGGAATAGTACAACAGGAATTTTTGATCAGATTATGTTTTCGGAAAATAACGCATTTTTTGTGTTTTTTGGTTGACGATGCATACATGTTATACTCTTATAACACACTAAGTTGATAAGCGTTTGGTGGTCTAGTGGCTCAGTTGCTCGACAACCACACAGGATCGTTATTCACTACACAGGTTCGTCCCTGGCTTGTGGAGTCAATTTTATTTTTTGTTTTTTTTTTTCATATTTATTATGTTTAAATTAATTTGTTAAAATTCTAGTTATATTTTCGCACATTTTGAATTTAATTTTCAAGAGCGTAAATTTAATAACCAATTGGAATTATATTTTCATTCTGTGTCATTTATACGGAGCCAGAGGGGCGGAGCGTATGATTTAAGACAACCAATGAAAGCCATAGGCCCAATTTTCAAAATCTTAATGAACCTTGTTATATAAAAAAAATACTGCACTTATTTAGAAACCTAAATAATGATATTAGGTATTCGAATTAAAATTAACAAAAAAATATTTTAACATAAAATTTGTTTTTAAAGCTCTGAGATTAACAGACGATAAATTATTTTAAAAAGATCGTTCATTTTGCCGTGGTTACTACAAAGCAAAATTTGTCCTACACACTCAGCATGCCGCCTTCACTTATTATATACCTGCGAAACCCTGCAATGTGTGAAAATTCACACTTCACATCAATTTTTTTTAAATGAAAATTTTAACACTAAAATTTAAACACATAATTTAAATTTATTTAATTTAAATTTAAACTGAGAATGAACTTTTACACTCATGAATTTTTTGCTGTGTAGTAAATATTTGTATACAAGATAAGGCGCGCACCCAGGAAAAAAAAGTCCTCACTTCTAAAATTTAAATGATGACTTAAAAAAGGTCCTAGCTTCGAAAATACAAGTGTTGACCTAAAAAAAAGTCCTCTTTTCTATTTTGACAAAAACACATAACAACCACTTGTTTTGGGGGAGGGGGGTATCATCACTTATATTTTGACAAAAAAAAACGTAAAAACCACGTGTTGCTGGACCTCGTGGGAGGCTTAATCCCCCTAAGGAATGGAAAATACACGTAATTTTTTCTCGGCCTACTCTGACGATTTTTCTTTTTTTTCAATATATTTTACAATAAAATATATATCGCTGATAACCTGGCAATACCTCCTATCTGCATAAATAGAAATTTAAAGGAGAGGTGAAAAACTGCTTTATGTCAGCCGTTTTTTAACACTGTAACTTCTGCGAAACAAAATAATATTTAGTCATTTAAAAACCTTTTGTTTAAAATATATATGGCTAATGGGATTCCATAGAATTGAGAAGAATTAGTTAACTGAGTGACGAGCAGAAATGGCCCCCTTGTCCATTTTCCAGCCCCATTTTATAGTGACCCCTGTGCCTATATGCATCTGTTTCACCCGCTTATTTACGACACTGAATATTTTTATAAAACCATAGATTTTGGAAAGAAATTTTAAATTATTTCCCAAAATTACTGATTATGGACTTATTGCTCATACACTGACAATATGACAATATATGTTATTAAAAATTATAAAGGATCGCAAGGGAAAAAGGCTGAGAAATGCAAATGGAAATATTTCATCTCTATCAAATATTTCATTTTCAATATTAAATTGTTTAATTAGGTTTCCCGTAACTAGTGACTTGCTAAAGAGTGTTTAGTTATGTTAGTTTAATTAGTTAGTAAGTTAAAAATATTGACGCACAACAACAATGGCTATTTGTGCCAAAACAGCCTATCTAAAATGTGCTAATTTGCTATTCTGTTAGCTAATATAATGTTACTCTTATATTATTTTAACAATTTCACTACTTAATAATTATAATTAATTAGTGTTACGTGTAATTGTGTTTTTACAGGCTGTCAAACTTAATAATTATTGTATAAATAATTACAGTACTTACAGTGCTCTGTCAAAGACTTATGACATTTGAAGTTTCTCCAGTCTTTTATAAATTTCTCGCGAAGATTAAACCCCACTCCATGTTTTATGCTGTATTATTTAGCGAGCCGCTAAACCAGTTTATATTAGAATTTTGCTACAAAAAATACACAGAATAAAAGACACAAAGATACAGAGTAGAGGTTTAAAAATTTACTGGTAACTTGATTACAATAAAAAAAAAAAAAAAATAGTATAAACATATTTAATTCTAAATCTGCTCTTCTTCTCCGAATTAACTCATCATAAAAATTGGGACTGTTAGAAACGGTGGTAAGATGTAGATGTACAACATCTGGGTAGAGTTTAAGTTAAATCACTCCTTATTAGTGCAGTATTAAAGCTTTTATGAGCCCTAGGCCAGTATTTCTCAACCGAAAACGTACCGTGGACCTGTAAAATATCTAATTTTCTATTGCGGATCACTAAAAATAATATTGTAGGACCTACAATATTATTTTTAGTGATCCGCAATAGAAAATTAGATATTTTAATGATATTAGATATAATAATAAAAAATGTACCTACAATGTAGGTACATTTTTTTGTAATAAAATATAATAAATGTATAGGACATTCCAAATGTTTAGGCGGAACTAGATTTGAAATCTATAGTGCATTCAAAGGTGAGTTTGCAGTACAGGGCATATGGAGTAGTTCTTTTTCATACTCTCTAATGGGTTTACACAATGACGCTATCCTTTTCTTGCTTGTCGACGTTGCCAGCTCTAAAACGCGCTGATCTGTGAAGACGCAGTATTCTACAAATGGCCATTTGTTTTTATTGAGTGTTATTTTGAGTTTTATAAGAGTTGATTTTTGTAAATCATACGAGTTTTTCACATTATTATAATTGACACATTTGACACTTTTACAACATTTGGCAACACCGCTCCCATTTGCCATAAGAGCTATACTGCAAACTCACCTTTGAACGCGCTATAGTAATTTTTATCTAACTCGGACTTTTGGTCATTTTGTTTAAGCTTTGTAAATCATACTCACATTGCAAATTCTAGATTAAATTGGCTGTCATTATAAAATGTCTTTTTCATTGCATTTTAATTTTTTGTCATTCTTAATAAAAAAATTACCATTTATTAATGAACCCAAACAATGCTTTTTACGTCTAGTAATGCGAGGGCTACCTTTTAAGTTTTTACAAAAACTAAGAAAAAAAAAAATTTGAACAAACTGTTTTATTGCTTTTCAAAATATTCGCCTTTAAGATTTATACACTTTTGCATGCGTTCAAAACCAATTCTCGAAAAAAAAAAAATCACTCCGAAGTTGGTATCTTAAAAACATGGTTTTCGAAGGCTTCGACACCACTAACCACCAACGTATAATATTACAAATTGAGACGGATTATATTAAATATACACATAATATGGTTTTTGTTTACCTGAATTGTTGTTATTATTAAGCACAATAAAATAATTCAACAGATCTTTTTGAGATAAACAATTTAAGACATGTAATTATGTAATCTTCAATTAACTATTAGACATTTAAAATTACGTTTGTAGTTATAAATAATTTATTTTGTCGTTAACTTAGTCATCACAAACCACATGGTTTGGTTTTTATATTTCCGCTTATTACGAGAAAATGTTAATATTTGTAAATTTGTAAATATTTGGTTACGCGTTATTCGCGTTCAAAAAGTAGTATTTTATCATTTTTAACAAGACCCAAAATTAGTTTTAGACCAACAGATCTCTAGCTATTTTTTTTTTTACTACCGTTTTCGAGGTAGATATTTTAAATTTGGAAAAAAAAAAAATAAAATAAAAATGTACCCAAAACGAATTAGGACAATATTATTCCAAAAATTTCAACCAATTCTGTAACTCTGTTACTATGATAATAGTTACTAAATTCGTCATTATGAGCAAGGTCAGTTACTATCATGAATGAAAGTCATTGTATTTTTTATAATATTTTATGTTGTAGTAACGTTATTACACAGTAACTTTTTACAGAATTGATCTGTTAGCCTCTATTTCTTTTAGTTTTTAAAATATTCCTCACGAATTTCGATTTTTGGCTAATTTTAAATGTTTTGTACAACGATTTATATTTATTGGAATAGTCAGGTTATAGGTAAATAAATTTAAGATCCCAGCGCTTCGGTGGTTAATTTTTAACTAGGCTAGAGGATATTTGTTTGGAATTAGATATGCTATAGTGCGTTCAAAGGTGAGTTTGCAGTATAGTTCTTATGGCAAATGGGAGCGGTGTTGCCAAATGTTGTAAAAGTGTCAATTATAATAATATGAAAAACTCGTATGATTTACAAAAATCAACTCTTATAAAACTCAAAATAACACTCAATAAAAACAAACGGCCATTTGTAGAATACTGCGTCTTCACAGATCAGCGCGTTTTAGAGTTGGCAACGTCGACAAGCAAGAAAAGGATAGCGTCATTGTGTAAACCAGGGCTTCTTAAAGTGGTGGGCCGCGAAAAGTCACAAATGTAACAAAAAAATTAAAATGTAAAATGTAATTTCTTTTTATCCTTTATTGTACCTACATAGATTATTGAATGATCTGAGCGTAAAAAATATATGTATAAATGAAACAAAAAAATATTTTTTTAACCAAAATGGCTTCCAAAAAATAAATTTAGGGGGGCCGTGGGTTATCGATTTGAGTTGCAGGGGAGCCGCGACATAAAAAAGTTTAAGAAGCACTGGTGTACACCCATTAGATTATGAAAAAGAACTACTCCATATACCCTGTATTGCAAACTCACCTTTGAACGCACTATATTTAAATATTTCTGGACACTTAGTTGTTGATAAAACTGCAAAACAGATTCACAAATTATTCTAAAAAATATTTATTCCTACAATTTTAGCTAGACAGCTGTGTACACAACACGAGCAAATTTTGAATATCCTCTAGCAAAGTTAAAAATTGACCACTTATTATTAAGGTCCAATTTTCTGCTAGATTAAGTTAGGCATGGGGATTTCATAAATTCAAACCGCAACTCCCTATTTTTTACCGTTCTTGAGATATAATAGCTATTCTTTGCAAGGGCTTTAATTTCCGGCCAAGATTTCTTCATCCGTCCAAGTTCTTCTGCTCGCACCCTAAAGATTCCATTGAAGTGCCTATTTGGAGATGGTTATTAGCAGGCTTCCTCAGTGTGTGTCCTCTTCACTTCCAATGGGGGTCATTATTTTTGTCGCAACCATTGACCTTATATATATTATACTACCTCATTGGTCGCAATAGGTTTTTGGCTCGCTAGACTTGATAGGTCTGTATTTGGTTAAAATGTGTTTTGAGATAGAATTTTATTAAGTTTGAAATGAATTTCAAAAAAATCTTCATGAAAAAAATGTTTGGGTTTTGGTTTAGCAGGTCTCAAGGTTATCTAGAACCAGAAGTATGCAAAAATTTCTAACTGTAAGTATTTTAGATTTTCAGAATAGGATGAATGAACTTCAATTTCGCAACACTGTGTTAATTATTAAGTAAAGGATAAAATCAATAATATTTAAATACATTTATTCTTTAAAACAATACATTGAACACAATAAAATAAGCACATAAAATCTTAACATTCATTTAAAAATAATAAACTTCATTTTGGTGGAACATTATCTCCCAACCATTTAAGATACGGATCATTCCCGTTCTCAATTGGTAAAGATATAACTTCGCAGACCGAATATGGATGATTTTTAACAATATACTTCGTTAATTCCTCCACACGTTCGGTTCGAGTTTTTATCATCATAAGAGACTCGGAATCTTCGTTGACTTTTCCTTCCCATTCGTAAACAGAAATTATTTTAGGAATAATATTAACACAAGCTGCAAGCTTCTCCGTAACCAATCCGTGAGCTAGTTTCTTAGCTACGTCTTCGCTTGGAGTTGTTACATATGCAACGGAATGTTCACCTTTTTTGTACTTATAATCTGCCATCGTTGTTGTATTCGATGCTGATAATTTTAAGACACTGTAAATATATAAAATACTATTTAAAAATGAAAGCTGTAATAAATTTGACAGATCTTATCAAGAATTATGAATTTAAATTTCAACAAATTGATCACAAAAGTTGCTAAATTTATATAGTTAATTAATGAGACGTGTTTTAATAACAAATTATGAGTTTTACCTGCAACACAAAACTCCAATTTGTAAAAATCGACTAGTTTTCAAAGCGATCATTAGTAAAACTGTTTTTTGTTTGAAGGTTATGTCAGCTGTCAATTCAAAATCGTTACGGCGGCAAGCCAAATAGTTCGCGACTGAAACTAACGTTGGCGGCGCTGCGTACAACAGCTGAGGCGGACGAGAAGTGTATACAGTCTGTTTCAAACGGTTAGGCGGAACTAAATGGGAATTTCGTTCTTTTAGGTTGTCACGAAAAGGGACTTTGCTTGGGTTATTTCATTTTTCACTTTGGAATGTGAAAATTTAAAATTCCAACAATGAAACCATGGAAACGAATGACATATGTCAAAATTAAATTATTTTTCTTACATATTTTAATGACAAAAAAAAAAAAAAAAAAAATGGGATATTTGTCTTAAGAATGACACAAATAATCAAAATATAAAGAAAATGACATTTTAAAATGATATTAACCTTAACCAAAAAATGTTTTTTGCAAGTATGATTTACAAAGCTTAAACAAAACGGCTGAAAAGCATGATTTAAACGATGAAAGTAACTAGATTGCAAAATCTAGTTCCGCCTAACCGTTTGGAACAGACTTTACTTATATTCGCGACTGCAAATAACAGTGAGACATCTGGTGATGACTGGCTAAATTAAACAGAAGCGTATATTTGCATAATATTTGTAGCGTGTTGTGCTGCAGTTTATGCGAATTAAGAAGTACAGTCTGTTCCAAACGGTTAAGCGGAACTAGATTTTGCAATCTAGTTACTTTCATCGTTTAAATCGTACCTTTCGGCCGTTTTGTTTAAGCTTTGTAAATCATACTTACAATAAACATTTTTTGGTTAAGGTTAATATCATTTTCTTTATATTTTGATTTTTTGTGTCATTCTTAATACAAATTTCCCACTTATTTATTTTTTTGTCATTAAAATATCTAAAAAAAATATTTAATTTTGACATATGTCATTCGTTTCCATGGTTTCATTGTTGGAATTTTAAATTTTGACATCCTAACGTGAAAAATGAAATAACCCAAGCAAGGTTCCTTCTCGTGACAACCTAAAAGAACTAAATTCCCATTTAGTTCCGCTTAACCGTTTGGAACAGACTGTACAGTCTAATTAATTTTGTTCAATCTATTTAATTTTTTTCGTATTTTTTGTATAATATGTAAATATATTTAGATTTTTATTTATATATAATCTGTCTCAATTTGTAATACGAAACTAGATCTGGTTACTTTGGTGACTGTTGTGGTGTAAACAGACTTTGGCGTATCCGTGTGAACCAATACTATTATAATATTATAAATGTATTGTCAATATACAACATAAAAAATGAACTTTTCCTGTTAGTTCCGTATTACAAAATGAGACAGATAATACTTGGCTTAAATTTTATGGAGAAAATTCTCCATGTAATTTTTTTTTACGCAGTTATATATTTTTTAGGTTTTCTGACATATAAATATTTTTTGACAATTTGACACTTGACAATTAACAGATCAAGATAGACGACTAATGTGAGGCCAAAAGACAGCCCAGCTGATAGTGCCTAAAGAAGAAGTTATTGATATAATTTTTAGACCTTCATATATACATATACCTATTTTTAATTTTTATTTACAATAAATATTTAAATAAGAAACTTTAGTTCTGAATATATTGTTTGTTTTATTGCTTTAACTAAACTCTTTTAGCCAAAGTCCTTCTCCTTGAATTTTTAAGTCAATATCCTTCTTGTGCATCTTCTATGTGCTTCAATCCGTATGGCGATGGCTTATAAAATCAATAAACGGTATTCCTCAAAAAGAACAAAAATATTTCTTTCAACAGTTCAAGAGTATCCTGTATACAAAAAATGAGAATATTGTAAGTCTGATTTAAACAGCTTAACCAAAACGATCAAAAGCTCGAATCAAACTATATAAGTTACTAAAAAGATTGCAAAATCTAGTTCCGCCTAAAGGTTTGAAATAACCTATACAAGAAAATTTTTAGCGGGTTTTAGCAACAGATTTTTTTCAAAAAAATTTAAAAAAAAATCTGTTCCCAGGGATGGGCCACGTGGAGGCACCCGCAGGACACAATATTGCAAAATTAAGTGATTTAAATGGATTCCTAACCAATAGGTGGCTAATAATGGCAGATAGAGTTAACTGTTCGCTTCCAAATATACGTCTTTTAGACCGGGAGCTCATGACAGTTTTTGGTCTCCGATTTCATACAGCATGCCTTTTGGAGGAGAGAATATTTACCCTGTGACAACAAAAAAGGGATGGCACTAAACCCCTGCACGCTTTCCGGTCGTAGGGAAAATTGCATTTCCACTTAAACACAAAATTTTTTTGCTTTTCTCTGATTTAATATTGCTTGCCCTTTTGTCAAAAGAAAGTTATAACAAATTTAAAGTCTTTTAAATATATGCATGCGATTCGGAGGGTCCCAAAGGGCTCAAACTGTCATGTGATCTTTTAATAAAAAAATATGATTTTCCGCGTTTTCATACAGCATGCCTATAATTAAAAGACTTTAAATTTGTTATAACTTTCTTTTGACAAAAGGGCAAGCAATATTAAATCAGAGAAAAACACAAAAATTTTGTGCAAGTGGAAATGCAATTTTCCCTATGACCGGAAAGCGTGCAGGGGTTTAGTACCATCCCTTTTTTGTTGTCACAGGGTAAATATTCTCTCCTCCAAAAGGCATGCTGTATGAAATCGGAGACCAAAAATGTCATGAGCTCCCGGTCTATTTATATAAAGGCTGTTTAAATGAGCTCACGGGCTTGAGCTTCCCCCCCCCCCCCCCAACCATCACTTAAAAACACGTTTTATAGGGACGTATACAGGAACATTTCTTTCATGTAACTAAATATGAGGCCCCAAAAAAAAAATGGATCAAGAGCCCGCATAAAAAAAAGTGCTCATGACCCCCCCCCAAATTACTGTATTTGGTTCCAAGCATAAGAAAAAATTTTGGTTCTGACCCCCATAACAAAAAAGAAAATTATGGTTCCAAGACCTCCGATAAGTAAAAATTGATTTTGAGCCCATCAAAACCAAAAAAAATTTATTCCGAGCCCTCCCTGAGGAAAAATGTTGGTTCCGAGCCACATAAAAGAAAACAATTTGGTACCGAGCCCCCCTATAAGAAAACAAAAGGTTCTGACCCTCCCATCTGGGTCCACACCTAATAAAATCGATTTAATTGGAATCGTACAATTAATACATCTGAGCGCTAAATTAAAAGTTTTGTTATTAAGTTTGCAATATTTTGCCCCCCAACCCCACCTGAAAAAAAGCAAAACAAAACAAGCAAAAAATAAATAAAACATAATACCAACAATAAAAAAATGCAATAAAACGGAAAAAAATAGCAATAAAACACAAAAACTGGCAATAAAACACAAAAATGGCAATAAATCACAAAAAATTGTAGTAACACACGAAAATTGCAATAAAAAAAAGACAACAATAGCAGTAATCAGCAACATCTGCAATACATACAAAATAAGCAATACAAGTAAAGGAATACATATAAATGGTGGCAATAGATATAAATGGGGACAATAGATACAAAAATGGGGGCAATACACACAAAAATTGAGGCACAACATACAAAAATTGGGGCAAAACATACAAAAATGGGGGCAAAGCATGTAAAAATAGGGGAAATGCATACAAAAATGGAGGCAATACATACAAAAATGGGGGCAAAACATACAAAAATGGGGGCAATATACACAAAAATGAGGGCAATATATACAAAAATGGGGGCAATACATACAAAATAAGGATATTAAAGATGAAAACGAACACAGCAATAGCAACAACCAGCAACATCTGCAAAATATACAAAATAAGCAATACATATAAATTGGATAATACATATAAATTGGGCAATACATAAAAATGGGGCAATACATAAAAACGGGGCAATACATATAAATGGGGCAATACATACAAAAATGGGGGCAATACATACAAAATGGGGGCAATACACACAAAAATCGAGGCACAACATACATCAATTGGGGCAAAACATACATCAATTGGGGCAAAACATACAAAAATGGGGGCAAAAATACAAAAATGGGGGCAAAACATACAAAAATGGGGGCAAAACATACAAAAATGGGGGCAAATCATACAAAAATGGGGGCAAAGCATACGAAAATGGGGGCAAAGCATACAAAAATGGGGGCAAAGCATACAAAATAGGGGGAAATGCATACAAAATAGAGGTAATACATACTATAATGGGGGCAATACATACAGAAATAGTGGCAATATATACAAATTTGGGGCTCAAATATATAAAAATGGGGGCAATACATACAAAATAAGCATATTAAAGATGAAAACGAACACAGCAATAGCAGCAATCAGCAATATCTGCAATACATACAAAATAAGCAATACAAGTAAAGTAATGTATAGCCTCATTATATGGGGCTATACATATAAATGGGGGCAATACACACAAAATGGGGGCAATACATACAAGATAGGGATAATACATACAAAAAGGGGGCAATACACACAAAATAGGGACAATATATACAAAATGGGTGCAATATATACAAAAGAGGGGCGATACATACAAAATGGGGGCAATATATATACAATGGGGACAACACACAAAAATGGGGCCACACACAAAAATGGGGCAAACCACACAAAAAATGGAGGCAACACACACAATAATGGGAGCAATATACACGAATGTGGGGGCAATATACACAAATATGGGGGCAATATACACAAAATAGGGGAAATACATACAAAATAAGCATATTAAACATGAAAACGAATACCTGAAAACCTGAATACCGGTATACGATATGTGATCTGAAACAGAAAATATGAAAGAAAACCAAAGGAAAACGTGAAAACATTTTTATAAAACAAATCCTAAAACCATAAGTATACAAACTCTGGGAGATTTGTAGTTAACCGGCATTTGAAATGGGTTTCGCCGTCAAGATATCTAGCAGTCAGTAAACACAGGCACTGCCACTGCAAATTTGCACCCAAAGTTCTGAAACATTTAAATTAGTCTTATATCTAAAGGAGGACTTCTTAGGGAGAATGCCACTCAGGTGGCAAGATGTATAGAGGAAAAACCTCACACCTGGGTCAAAGGGGAGAGCTCACTTAAGCTAAAATCACTTAAGATTATTAATTTACCACCTTTTTACCTTTGAAATAATCAAATTCTGGACCTTCTCTGAGGGGAATAACCAAACTCTGGACCTTCTCTGGGGGGAATAACCAAACTCTGGACCTTCTCTGGGGGGAATAATCAAACTCTAGACCTTCACTGGGGGGAATAACCAAGTTCTGGACCTTCTCTGGGGGAGAGTTACCAACTTCTGAAACTTACTTCAAATTTTTTGTATTTAAAACAAAATTATATGCTATTAAATTATCAGAAACTTCTTTTCAGCAAACTCTGCTTTCATCTTAAGCTAAATTATTTTGAAATTATCAGAAACTTCTTTCCAGTAAACTCTTTAAAAACAAAAATTAAACGATTTAAAAACCTGCTTTCTAATTTTCTTCTCCTGAAATCAACTTCTGAAGTATCCTAAACAAAAAACAGAATTAGCACAAAATAAATCATAAAAACTAAACTTAAAACTAATTTTCAAATAACTTATAAACTAAAACTTTCAAGCACCTGTTGAACAGGATTTAAATTTTACCAACACAAACCAATTCCTTTACTAGAAGTTGCAAAATCCAATAAAGAAAACTAGTCCTCAACATGCTGGATTTAAAGCACCTACATACAAGTCCCATTATCAGGCCAAAAGCAGCCCAATAATATGAACAAATCTTGTAGGATTTATAAGGTTGGTAACACTACATCTGGTTATGAGTAAAAAATTCGTTCACCCGAAAAAAATATCCACTTCCAGAGAGCATTACCGGGAATTACCACCCACATAAAATTCGACCAATATGTAAAATAACATGTGGTTGTAATACCCAAGAAATATTGTTTTAATTAAAAAATCTGGAAGTCTTCATTTGCTGGAAACTGCTTCTGTTGAATCTCGAGAAGACGCAACCATACCTAATTGCCTCTCCTGCGAGTGTTAGTAGGTCGAGCTGAAAGAGGAGGTGATCTTTCCTAATGGAGAACGTAATTCTTTCCGGGGAAGGCGCAATGAATAAACGAGTTACCCCCCACCCACCAAAACCCCAACGTGGAAAGATACAACGTTCAACCGTATTGTGTTCACACAACAGAGCTGATTCCTCCACGTCTATAGAAGAGTCCGTGGAGGGCTCCATTGTAAGCCATCGCCGCCCGATCCGATGCACATGGAAAGGGCTTGGGCTCCACCGGAGGAATCGCGAGGGCAACGAACAACCTAGAGGAAAGAGGATGCTTGCCCAGAACAAAAACTTGTGCCCGCATTAAAGGGAAACCGAGTTTGCACAAGTAACAAGGTAACCTGAAATGTTTACTTTTGACCTCAGGAATTTCAAACTAATATTAAAACAACAAAAAATGGCGTGAGTGTTTAAAACAACTCACTAAAAGAAAAATTCGTGAAGTTTATTATAACTTCAAGAGTTAAATTTTTTGAAGGCTCGTTCCTTCATTCGGTCGGTCAGTTTATCTGTCGAAAGATTCTTTACCAACCGGCTTCCAAAAGTTTTGACTGTTACTGAATTTATTATTTTACGAGCGCTACCCATCCGTTGGGTAGTAGGCCCCGTGATCAGGCGGTGTCAAACGTCCCTTACCCTTGGCTATGCCTTGGGGGGAAACATCAGATCGTCCCAACCAGTAAAAAGACTCTACCAAATAAACAAAACTCATTCGTAACATCTTTGTGGTCACCTTCAGTCAACTAGTATCTCTCGTCTCCCTCGGCTAGGCCGTTAAGGTAGGGAAAACTCGGAAGAGACTTTGCTAACCGGCACCTACAATCCCTGAGACAGAAATAAACCATGTGTAAATTATTAAAAGCGCAGTGTTTTTAGTGTTGTACGAGTTTTGGTGAGATTTACCTACCAACTGTATAACCAAAAAGTTACCAGTTGTTAGAACTCACCAGTCCTCTAAATTATCTGTTAGAATCAACTAGAATCTTTCTAGATACAAGTCCAAATCTAAATTAACCCTAGTTAATAACAACAGATGCATCAGAGGGGGTGTAGTACCTATAGTTTATTTTTTGCAAAACCCAACAGAAACATACGCAGATGATCTGTGAGTGCCACAAGAAATAAACACACTTTCACACAAAGGTACCATGTGTGGAAGGATTTTTAATTGGTCTACAAGCAAACCTTGTAGCATACAAAACAGACACACGAAGGTTAGTTTGATTTATCCATCTCTAACATACCTTTACTTCGGCTGATGTACAATTTGATAAACTTTTTTAGGGTGTCAAAGAAACAAATTCACCCTAAAAATGACTACAGACTGTACAGACAGAATCAACTTGGATATAAGAGGCTTTTGAAGTATTACTTTCCCCCCGTTTGCAACGGGAAGAACGTATTTCAACATATAAAATTTATTTACATAAATGAATCCTACCTAAACTACAATTTCTTTATATTTCTTTCAATATGTGTTAAATTTTCTTTATTAAACATGCATTACTTTACTTTTTTCAATCAAAAATTCAATAAATCATGCATTTTATCAATAACAATCATTTCTTTCTTTCTTAATTACTGCTGTTTTGCAAATGTGTTGGTCCTAAGCGACCAGTGTGTGGTACAAGGGAGCAGTTTTAAGGGGCAGACATTACCTGGCCCCCCAAAACAATAAATAAACCCCCAAAGTACGCGTGTGCTTGTACTTAAAGTACTGT
This sequence comes from Liopterus haemorrhoidalis, assembly GCA_963971575.1. NCBI lineage: Eukaryota > Metazoa > Arthropoda > Insecta > Coleoptera > Dytiscidae > Liopterus > Liopterus haemorrhoidalis. The sequence goes on from OZ020615.1 coordinate 6,559,508, forward strand.
ATGTGTTTGTGTTACCAGGGACGTGTCCTAGATGGCAGCACTAGCTAACCAAACAGGGCACAAAATGGCTGTCCTCATGGTAAGCGTGTGTGATTTTATTTTTTAATATTTTCATGCACATGCAGTGTTTTTATATGTATGTGTATTTGTCTGTGTGTACGAGTGTTTGTTACTCGGAGTATGCCCTAAAGGGTAGCACTAGCTTCCCCCCCAAGACAATTAAAGACCACTCCGAAGTAAGCGTGTGGGATATTTTTTTTGCTTTAGTTGGGGTGTGTTTTAAGCGGTAGCTTTAGCTTTCCACCCAAGACACAATAACAGGCTACCCCAAGGAAAAGCGGAATTAAAATTTAAAAATTCAATAGAATTAAAAAAAATTAATTATTGGATTCGAAGATCCAAAGAAGTGATATATAAAAATAAATTATCTAAAAATTTGGTCTAAAAAATGACTAAAAAATTAACTCTAAAAGTTGAGTATACAAATTTCCTAACACCTAAAAAGTTTGTGTGTATGTGTGTAAACATATATAAAAAAAGGTACAAAAATAAAAAAAATATTTTTCTTAAAAAACCGATTCTTAAATATTGACTCAAAAGTTTAACTCTATAAAATGACAAAATTTACTCTAAAAAATTGACTCTGAAAAATTGACTAAAAAAAATTGTCGAAAAAAATTGACTCTAAAAAATTGGCTATAAAAAATCGACTTGTGATGACCTTAAAATAAAAACTGCTCAAATTTGAGCCGACAATATTAAAAAATATTGTCGTTTATCTGTTTCTTTCTTAATTTTAACATGCAAAATTACTGTGTGCCTTTATAGTGTGTCATAAAAATGCCTCAAATATATCCAGTCAGCCTTAGTAAATTAACGTCCATTTCAAATAAGAATGCAGTAGTTAACGCTGCAAAACGAAAACGATTTACAGCAAAATATGTATAAAGTAAATTCTTTAAAAATTTAAATAAACAAGACAATAACAATTAGGTTATTGCTACAAATTCAATATAAAGGACATATTTGATTTGAAATATTGATTTTTAAAAATTATATAAAAGATTTAAAATGGTAAAGACCAACATTATTTCTTTAGAGTTAATGTCTGTAATAAATAATATAAAAATTGTTTTGACAAGTATTGCTCATTGTAAACTTGTCTGCGCGCTAAACCAATCAAAATCAGGATAAAATAGCTCATGTGTCCTTAGACAATGCATTCTTAATTGAAATAAACTACAGAAACATTTCTACTTAACGGTTTTACACGGCTGTTTACGATCTCCGATGTGCTTTTGGATCCTGTTCCGTTTCCTCCAGGCCCTGATTGGTTCCTTATCCTGCTTGGCTCCTGTCCTAATCGGTTCCTTGTCCAAGTCCAGTTGGTCCTTATCCAAGTCCTTTGAAATCTACAAATAATTAAAATTCATTCAAAATAAATAAAAATAATAGGCAATAAACTTTAAGGCTCAGTCTTTCCACCTTCAGGTAAACCTCTAGGTAACTACCTGACATGCAAGGTTATGTGATTCTTTCTGTGTTCAATAAATGTCATCGCGTCTTTCAATACAATGAGACTGCAATGAGACTGACGTATTGAATTCACTGATTGGTATTGACATTTATTCAGCAGATGAAGTATAACATAACCTTATCTGTCAGATAGTTGCCTAGAGGTTAACCTGAAGGTGGAAAGACCGGGCCTAAATAAGTTTTTATTTTGAAAGTATCTTACCCAAGTCCATCTAGGTCCATCGTAGGTCTCCACAACTCCCAATTAATGTCGTGTAATATTTTTGAGTACTAGCGCCTTTAAGAGATACCTAAAAAATAAAGATTAGTTACAAAATTTAAAATTTGCAATGTGAGTATGCTTTACAAAGCTTAAACAAAATGACCAAAAGTCCGAATTAATAGATAAAAATTACTAGATTTCAAAATCTAGTCCCGCCTATAGGTTTGGAATAGCCCAGAAAATTTACTTTAAAAATTGAAGTTGAAATTTTGAGTTAAAAAACTGCTGACGGCCAAATCTATTAATAAAATTTAAAAAAACCTCACCATAAGCAAAGTATCTCCTAGCAACCCTCCACCAACCCACTTCTAGGAAGTCCAATCTAAATTTTTCAAATTGAACACCAAGTCCGACTTTTTTAGGTTTTGACGGCAATCATGAGGTCCAATGCGGACATGCTACACAACAAGGGCTAGTCCACTATCAACGGAACAGCTTAAATCTAAAAAAATAAATAAATAAAAATACAATCCATAAATTTCTAAAATTAAAAAAACAAAAAAAAATAATACTATTCAAGTCCGACTCACATGTATGTATCTTAATCGAAATCGAACGTTCATTTGCCGACATTACTCCTATACCTAACACCGATATCAACAATAAAAATTTTAACAAATTTAAAGCCCTTAACAAATTATTACTAGCCCGACTGTTGCAAAATTTTCTGGCTTCCGAGCGATCACTAGCGAACAAATTTCAAGTTACCGGCAAAAAAATATTATTCAAAAAATACAAATAAAATATTATATAACAAAATCAATCCCGTATTAAATTTATTAGTTAAATAAATTTAATTAAAAATCACTATTTAGTACGATCTTGTTAAAAATTGTCAAGTCTTATCAAGATAACAAATATACAACTCATTAAAAACTAATTAATACCCGAAAATATTTTAATCCCTTATATATTTATTCAAGGTGAATATTATATAACAAAAATTGCGTATTAAAAATACAAAAAATACGTAAAAATTATTGAAAAAATGCATAAAAATACTTATTTTTCTTAAATATAAATAATTCCTACCTTTCCCAAATTTTTTGGTAGCAACTACAGGATGCAGGATAACTGTAAATGTTCTTTTAGGAATTCCAGACATTCTTTTGGCTTTTTCCAAACATCCAGGCACTAAATTTTATTTTGTTTCAAATAAAAACTTTATAAATCAATTATTAAAAATATTAAAACGTTCTGGAACGTATTTTGTTTATCACAAATTTTAAAAAATATATAATTTGTTATATTATTCTTTTAAACTTTTAAAAAATTATTTAATTTTGTTTTAAAACTATTAATTTCGTTGTTTAAACAATTTAATCAACTTAAAAATATTTTTTTAATACTTTTTTAAAGTTAGAATCTTTTAGCAAACGTAAATCGGACATTACGTTAAAGATAGGCGACTAGTACTGGCTTGAATACGGACTAAGCTATCGGACTATCAGCGCCATCGGACTGGCGCAGTAATCTTGCCCAAATTGAATGGCTTAAGATCGCGTTTTATATTTGTGAAATGTGATTTTTTAAAAAAACTGAATAAATAAAAAAAAAGTTAATTTATTAATCAGAAATAGTGAGGATTATAATACACAGCAAAATATTTATAAGTGTAAAAGTTTATTCTCAGATTGTTTAAAATTTTAGTGTTAAAATTTTCATTTAAGAAAAGTAACAAGTTTACTCTTTTTAACCAAATCACCGTGTATGTATATTTTAGTGTTATTTTTATGTAATATTACTTTTTCAGTATTAAAATTAACACTACTTTAACACTATTTATTTTCTAACATTGTAATTTAACCAGTATGTAAGTGTAAACTAAATTTAACCAAAAAATAAGTGTAAATAATTAACAGTACATTTCATATATAGTGTAGCACTATTGTATATTGTACTATATTGTAATGTCTGTATATGGAAAATACAAATATAATATAATACACGAAAAGCGATAGACTTCATGGTACATTTTTAAAGTACATTTAAGTAAAAAGTAGTACATTTTTAGGATTTTGTAGGTATGACAACCAAAAAACCCTTATAACGTCACTCATGTGTCTGTCTGTAGAATAAAAATTGTAGTCAAACGGCTAACAGAGAAAGTTGAAATTTGGTATGCTTGTACAACTCTTTGACCCACATATATGAAAAATACTGACAGTTCAAAAAAACACATCCCCAGGTAGATATCAACAAATATGTAATAAATGAAAAAATATACAGTTACTCACAAAATTGAGCGTACAAAAGTTTTAGAAATATACCTCTTAGGTAAAGATGCCTATAAAACAAATTATTTAAACCAATTATTTTTTATTTCTAAAATACATTTTAGAGATACAAAACTAACATAAATGGTATAAAATTAAATAATATTTAATAAACATTTGTTAAAGAAAACAAAAAATATATACATTTTCAGAGACACAAAATTGAGCGTACAAAAAGTAGTGATACTAATAAAATAATTAGAAAACAATCAGTTAATTTAAATTAATATTTTGTCGTGTCACCTCTTGCTTCTATTACGGCTTGAAGGCGATTTGGGAATAGACTGCACTAATTTTCCACAAACTTCTGCTGGTATATTATTCCATTCTTCTTGAAGTTTCGTTTTAAAATCATTTTTATTAGAAAATGAATTTGTTTTTATCCGAACTTTTAATTCTCTCCATAAATTTTCAATTGGATTGAGATCAGGCGATTGTGGCGGTGTTTTGAGTAATTTTGGTGCATTGTATAACAGCCATTCCTTTACAATAAGCGCAGTATGTTTGGGATCGTTATCTTGTTGAAAATAATAAACTGGTGGCATATCTAATTTTTCTGCAGTAGCCGTAAGATTATTTTTCAAGATATTTAGATATTTCCATTTATCCATGATCCCTTCTATAAATTCTAAATTACCTGGCTGTTTGAGCCCATAGCACCCCACAACATAATTGATCCGCCTCCGTGTTTTACTTACTGAACAGTATTAATTTTTTTAAATTCTGTATTAGGCTTCCGCCAAACAATTTATCTGCCGTCCGACCCAAAAAAAAAAATAATTTTCGTCTCGTCAGAAAAAATAACTTTATTCCAGAAGCTTTGGTTTGTTTACATACATTTTTGCAAATTCAAAGCGTTTCTTTTTATTCGTTTTTGAAATCAATGGTTTCTTGCGAGCAATTCGTCCATTGTAGTTATTTTTCCGGAGTACTCGGCGGACTGTTTCTACTGACATTTGTTTATTTAATCTTTGTGACAATTCTGACGTTAACTGGGGTACACTAATTTTAGGACCTTGCTTGATTTTTCGCAAAATAAATCTTTCATCCACAGTTGATAACAATTTTTTTCTGCCTCTGTCCGTTTTGTTTTTGTTAGTACCTTCATATTTAAATTTATTTATTATTTTTGAATTGTGGAATGTCTTCGGTTTACTATATCACCTATTTCACGCGTTGTATGACCCCGGGCGTATAATTTAACTATTAGTTTTCGTGTAGATTCGTCAGTCTGTTTACGTTTATTTTCCATTATAATAGAAACAAAATCACTGTATTTGAATGTGGCCTAATTCAAACTAAATTAATGAAAAAACCATCTGTTGCAAGATAAAACCAATGCAGGAAAAGACAGGTCTTAAATCAATCAAAATTAACTAGTACGCTCAATTTTGTGTCTCTAAAAAATTATTAGTTCTAGTTTTCCTTAACAAATTTTTAACAAATATTACTATACTTTATACTATTTGTAATAATTTTGGATCTGCAAGGTGTATTTTATAATAAAAATTAATTAGTTTTAAAAAAATCTGTTTTATAGTCACGTTTTATTAAAAAGTATCTTTGTCAAATTCTTGTATGCTCAATTTTGTGAGTAACTGTATATATATTTTTTAAATTGTGAGTGGGGTTTTAAATAAAACCTCTTAATGTGGGGACAGACAAGCAAATTTTTATTTTTGGAAAAAAAAAAAAATGGGATTTTAGGCAAATATATGTCAAAACTTTTGTCCCCCACCATATCTCTCAGAGGGGTTGATCTAAAATCCTAAAAAAATTCTCCATAATGAAAATTGATGGGAACCGGAATAGTCCAACAGGAATTTTTGATCAAATTAATTTTTCGAAAACTGCCGCTTTTTTGTGTCGTCGATAAAAAAAAATATATTTATTTTTGTGTGGTATCAAAAGAAATCTCTTAGAACGTAGATTAAGAAACGAGAAGTATTTTTTTTTAATTCATTTTTTTAAACACAATTATATCCAAAAATGTGCTAAAAAAGTTCTTGCCCCGCCCCCTTTTACCCAATCTTAATCTAAAAATCTGAAAAAAATATAGTTAATGTACATTAATCTGAGCTGGAAATGTACAAGAGGAATTTTTGATCAAATTGCGATTTTGAAAAATATTGCATTTTTTGGATTTTTGACAAAATTAATTATTTTTTTATGGACCACAAAAAATCGATATTTTTCGAAAAACTAACCTGATCAAAAATTCCTGTTGAATTATTCCGGTTCCCATCAATTTTTATCATGAAGATTTTTTTCAGATTTTTAGATCAACCCTTCTGAAAGATAGGGTGGGGGACAAAAGTTCTGACATATTTTTGTCTAAAATCGTATTAAAAGAAACGAATTTTAAAAAACTACTTTTTGTTTCTTAATCAACGTCCTAAGAGTTTCTTTTGATACTACACTATAAATTAAAAAAAAAAAAATAATAATCGACCACAAAAAATCGACATGTTTCGAAAAACTTCCCGTCAATGTTCATTACGGAGATTTTTTTCAGATTTTAAGACCAACCCCTCTAAAAGATATAGTACGGGACAAAAGTATTTTGACATATTTTTGGCAAAAATCACATAAAATGAATGGATTTTGCAAAAAAAAAATAGTTTTGTTGATCCACGCATCAATAGGTTTCTTTTGGCATACGACTAAAATTTTAAAAATATATATGTATATATATTTTTTTTAAATACATAATTGTTTATATTTATCTCGGGATGCGTTTTTTAGAACTCTCAGTATTTTTCCTACATGTGGGTCAAAGAATTGTATAAGCATACCAAATTTCAACTTTCTATGTTAAGCCGTTTAGCTACAATTTCTACCGTGCAGACAGACAGACAGACAGACAGAACGACAGACAGACAGACAGACAGACAGATGAGTGACGGTATAAGGGCTTTTTGGTGATCATCCCTACAAAACCTTAAAAAGGGTTGCTATAGGCTATTTCAGATGTTTAGGCGGAACTAAATAGGAATTTAGTTCTTCTAGGTTTTCATGAAAAGAGACCTTGCTTGGGTTATTTCATGTTTGACTTTGGTATGTGAAAAGTGAAAAATCAATTTAATCTAGAATTTGCAATGTGCGTAGGTATGATTTACAAAGCTTAACTTCCCAAATACAAGTGATGAGCAAAAAAGGTCACTGGAGATATTGTGAAAATTGACGGCATAATGAGAAAAAAACATTATAAAAAGATATTAGAAGAAAATGCTATTTCATCTGGCTTAAGATTAATTGGTCCTGGATTTGTGTTCATGCAAGACAATGATCCAAAACATAGTTCTAGATTATGTAGCGACTATATTCAAGAACAAGAAGCTAGAGGAATCTTTAAAAATATGAACTGGCCAGCTCAATCTCCCGATTTAGACCCAATCGAGTTACTATGGGAGGAACTTGATAGAAATGTTCGAAAAAAATGTCCAACGTCCAAAAATCAGTTATGGAATATCTTAAAGGTGTCATGGGGTGCAATTTCGGCAGAAACCATTCAAAAATTAATCGATCGATTGCCAAAAATTACTAAAAAACTTTTAGAATCAAAGGGCTCGTTTTTTGACGAAAAGAAAGTTTAGTGATTATGTGTTTTTTTTTTTGCTTATTTATCTCTATATTATGTGAAAATGTTTTCTATACTAAATATATTATAACCAGAAAAAAAAAAAAATATATTGCAACATTATTAGTACCTTTGTACTTGACTTTTAACTAAAATATTATAAATATTTTTCTTGTCCGGAAAATTTTGGCCTGCAGTGTAAGTATAGAATGATCTATTTTATCAAATCATTTCGAGAAATCGGTGTAAATTGCATCGGTTTGTTCTCTACTACTCATAGTTTTTAAAATTAACTCAGTAAATGATATTAAATTTGTGTCTACCGACCTTCCTGGCACAAATCCATGCTGTTCTGAAATGATATAAGGTTTAAAAAATGAATCTAGATGTTTGTACAAGGTGTCTCAAAAGAAATTTTATATTTAGTGGATCGATTAAAAAAAAAGTAAGCCGTATATAGAAAAAATGTTTATTAATTATTAAAATACACTTTTTGGGGATTTATTTCTTAAAAATAATATCGTCTAAATGCAGACCCTCGCGTTCTCGGCACTCATTTAATCGAACAGTAAAATTACTTATGACGTCTCGGCAGGTGGACTCAGGGATGGCTGCCATTTCGTGACGGATATTTTCTTTCAAATGCGCCAGTGAAGTCGGTTTATTGGCATAAACTTTAGATTTAAGATAACCCCATAGGAAAAAGTCCATAGGGGTTAAATCTGGACTGCGTGGAGGCCAATTTATGTCACCTCTCCGGGAGATCAATTTGCCTGAGAAAATTTCACGAACACGTGGCAGAGACATATTGGACGTGTGTGAAGTTGCTCCGTCCTGTTGGAACCATGTTCTTTGGTTATAGCCAGGAAAGTTTTGCAGTTCAGGTACCAAGAAGTTGTCTAACATCTCCACATAACGCTCTGAATTCACTGTAACTGCACGCCCCCTTTCGTCTTCAAAAAAGTAAGGGCCGATAATTTCTCGCGCCGACAACGCAGCCCATACGGTCACTTTAGGCGAATGTAGGGGTTTCTGATGTTTGCATTTCGGATTCTTTGCACTCCAGTAGCGGCAGTTCTGCTTATTTACGTGGCCATTAAGATGAAAATGAGCTTCATCTGAAAACAAAATGTTGGTAAACGTTGAAAATCGCTCAATCACCTGATTTACGAAATTAAGCCTCTGACTGGCATCTTGGGGCTTTAATTCTTGCACCAATTGAATTTTGTAGGGGTGCAGCTTTAGGTCTTTGTGCATAATGCGATATAATGATGATCTATGCACATTTAAAGCACTTGCGCGCTTCCGAATTGAAAGGTTCGGGTCGTCACGAACAGACTGATTAACATTCTCCACGTTTTCTACCGTTCTTGATGACCTAGGTCGCCCGGATTTTGATTTATCCAGCGTTGTACCAGTCTCTTCAAACTTTTTAACCCAATGTCGAATGAGAGGAATGCTTGGCGCATCATTTAAGTGGCGAAAACCTCGAATACTGCAGAATTTTCTACGCGCTACAGTCGCCGAATCACCGTTTTTGTAAAACTCTCGCACGCATAACGCGCGGTCTGCTCCCGAGAAACGCTCCATAGCGACTGAATTCCCAAGAGCCAGGCTACCGATTGACATAACCCCCGCGCCCCTCGGATACGTTGCGTTCACGCAGTAAGCTAAATAAATATAAAATTTCTTTTGAGACACCTTGTATATGATTTTTTCAAATACTTTTTCAAAGATATTTAGCTTAGAGATAGGACGATAATTCTCAACAATGTTCTTTTCGCCAGTTTTGAAGACAGGTACAACTAAAGCTTTTTTCCATTCAGAAGGACATTTCCCTTCAGATAAAGATTAATTAAAAATTACGGTTAACGGTGCACTTAAGGAGTCAGCACAGTTTTTTATGAATATGCTGGGTATGCTATCTGACCCCGCCCCTTTGCTTGGCCGTTGTATATACAACAATATAAAAAATATAAAACAATAAATCCCAGTTTACAAAAATTTAATTGTAAAAATATATAACATTTTAATTCTGCGTTGCTCGAGACATAACTTGTATTAATTGTGTTATTGGTAAATCTTTAAGATTTGTAGATGCTTTTGGAATTTCAGGTAAACGCGTTTCCGCGCATCTGCACGCAGTTTTTACGCAGTATTTTTTCATTTGTTCTTTCAAATAATCATTCAGTTTTCTCAAAGCTTGTCTTTCGTCGATCATAAGGTCTCGTATTATATAAGCCTGAGTAATCTTTTGCCAGAATGGTTCTAAAACTTCAATATTATCATCTGTTTCTTCTCCACTGTTCTAAAAATTAAGAAAAAATACTTGTATATTTAAAATTTGATATTAAATCATTTCATTTATTTGAAAAACAGTTTAAAATATAGAAAATGGTGTGAAGTGTGAATTTTCACATATTTCAGGTTTTGTAGGTATTTAATAAGTGTAAGAACGTCTAGGACAAAATTTTGTCTATAATCTCATCAAAATCAATAGTTTTTTGATAATCATTTTTATTCTTATTCGAGTATAGAGGGTGTTTGTTTGAAACGGCGCACCTCGAATAACGTTTTTATTTTAAGATATACAAAAAATTCTTCAGAAAAAAAGTTAAACTATAGTCTGTTTCAAAGTTGAGTATGCAGTACAGGACATATGGAGTAGTTCTTTTTCATACTCTCTAATGGGTTTACACAATGACTCTATCCTTTTCTTACTTGTCGACGTTGCCAGCTCTAAAACGCGCTGATCTGTGAAGACGCAGTATTCTACAAATGGCCATTTGTTTTTGTTGAGTGTTATTTTGAGTTTTATAAGAGCTGATTTTTGTAAATCATACAAGTTTTTCATATCATTATAATTGACACATTTGACACTTTTACAACATTTCGCAACGCCGTTCCCATTTGCCATAAGAGCAATACTGCATTCTCACCTTTAAACAGACTATAGACAAAAGAGCCAACAAAAGTTACTTACAATTGATTTAGTTGCTTCTATATTAATGTCAAAATTAGTAATACTACTATTTATATCTGAAAATGGTACCAAGGGTTCAGTTTGCATTTCATATTTCTGACAAAGAGACATAAATTTCAATATTCTGTAAGCCTTTTCTTTTATAGATTCCAAATTCTAAAACAGATTTACCGCATTACACAGATGTATGAAGTGTTGCATAGCTACAGGCGTATTCACTTTAATGGCATTGTTGCTTGTTATTGTTAATATAACGAGATGACTTTCGTCTGTACGTTTGTTTCTTACTAATTTAACTCTTAAAGTATTGAAAGCATTTAGAAAATAATCTCTTTCTTCTGTTAATTCTGTTATTCTTTGGTCCCAAACAATTTTGTCATAAATTAATTTTTTGTTCTGTTTTCTTATTAAATCCTGAAAAAAAAAAGAGTTTAATTTTTATCACACGACTTTTTATGCAGTGTTTACTTAAGCTGGGTCCAGCAAAGCGAGCTGTTTCTGTAATGTACCGCGTAACGTACATTTATGGTGTAATGCGAAAATAAATTTTGAAAGAAACGTGTTCTGCCATCAACGAAGTGAAAGCAAAGCTAAACATAAGTTTTAACTAATATTTGTTAGATGTCGCATTACAGTAAGAGCGAAACAAGCTGAATTATTCTTTGATCACCACACTTTTATCGTCTAGGTTCTAAGGCGTTAGGGCAATCTCAAAAGAACTTTTATATTATTTTAATGCTTATAAAGTTTTTAAGATTCGATTTTAGAACATGTAGGGACATCTATAAAGTGAGAGCAGCAACTAAAGTAGTGCAAATTTTAGCTACTGTTTGCTAGATGTCGCGTGTTATAGTTTAAGTTTATTTAAATTACTTACGTATGATTCTCCTATATTATTAACTTGTTTTGTAATAAGTGCTTTCATTTTATCATCTCTTTCTTTAAGTTTGGCATAATTTTTGGATATTTCTTCAGTTTTTTCCAAATAGTTCTTTATTACTTCTTTATATTGCTCGTACATAGTATCAAAACACATTTGCAGCTCTGCTTTTTTAGTAGAGTAAAAAAAATCATACTAAAAACGACAAATACAATAATTGTTGAGTTAATTTTGACGTTGAATCGACTCCTAAGCTGATTTGATTAGAGTAAATGGGAACTGAATCCGCGTTCTTGTGCTCTGTATGCAACAAGTCCGTTCAAGATAACTATGCAATGACGTCACAGTTAAAATATGCTGTGTGGCCAGTTGTTATTTGCTTACTAATGTAAAACAAGTTTCGTTATATCCAACCACTTCTAAAAAACATTGAAAACCTACATTTCCTAGGGAGCAAAAGGGCTAATGTGAATTATGATATAGAGCAGTGCTTTCTAACCACTGTGTCGCGACTCAGTAGTAAGGGTGTTGCGAAATTTATATTTAAATTACACTATGTATATGTTACGGCTAAAGTCCGAAATCGGACAAAGTGGGAAGTGGCCGGCCAATTCGGAAACTGGCCAATATCGCACACATTGACCAGCCAATGTCCGATTTTTTCTTGATTTTGGGATTTGGCCAGCCAGTTTGCGAAATAGCATGGGACGGTCGGCCAAACACGGAAGAAAAAGTCATGAGCAGATTTTGGGTGTTTGTATAATCATAAAAACATTATATTGATTATTATTAAGGTGACCAGACGTCCCGGTTTGACCGGGACAGTCCCGGTTTTGCATCATTTGTCCCGGCCTCCCGAAAGGTACCCTTTATGACCCGGTTTAGTATTCAAAAAAAAATAAACTTACGAACCTAATTTTTTCTAATATCTCGCAAGCCCTCAAAATATTATTTTATTTACAAATATATCTATCAAATATTTTACAAGCTAGATAAACGAATTTTCAAATAAAAACAAAGATATTTAAATATCAAAACGTGAAATTTATCGGTTCTACATTATCGGATATGATCGATCATCTTGTTGAGGAGGGTTTACTAGATTCAAACACATTCTATCAGACGGTTGATGAATTCTTTGGCACATCTTTAAATTATTTAGAAGAATGGACAAACTGTTTCCAATTTGAATCCATATTTCAATGGGTTTTACTGAAAGCAATACCAACATGGAATGTTGTTACAAAATCAAGAGGCTTGCTGAATAACGAGGATACAGAAATTTTTGGAAGAAAAATCAAATGAGGTTGAATTTAAAACTGACAGCTTAACAAATAAGTGGAAAAATGTTTTCATTTTGATGAGAATTCTATCCCTTGACAGTATACAAAGCTAATCGTCAAATTTGCTTTCAGTGTTCCAGCAACCAATAGTCCAATTGAAAGAGTATTCAGTCTTGTAAATTCTTTTTGGACAGAAGAAAAAAGTAGGATGCATGTCAATACATTAAAAACAGTCATCTCAATAACAATAAATTCGAAAGATAAATTCGAGAGTTGTTTGGATTTCTACGATAAAATATCCAAGAATAAAGTTTTGCTGGAAAAAATTCACGAATCCAAAAAGTATTCGTATGAGTAAAATTTCTTTCTTGTAATATTGTTTGTAATTATTATTTTTTTTATCTGTGGCTTATGAATAAATAATTTGATAAAACGTTTTTTTATCCTGGTTTATGATTTTCAAAATCTGCTCACCTTAGTTATACTAAATTATCAAAATCAGTCAAATTAGTTTATTATAGTAAATTATCAATCCTCGACGTTCATGATAACTGCAAGAACGCTTCGTGGATCACCGCTACCTATGTCAACATCTGTTATACGGATGCGTACATTATCCAACTTTCGCTGGTGCGAATTTTGCATCTGATTTTTTTAGCATCTTTAGCCTGTTTAACGTCCTGCATCACTACCGGACAGTCTTGCATCAGCATATCGAATATTGGCCAGGGATTTCCCGGCACTTCTCGAAGTGGCCGGCCAAAGTAGTATATACACAGTACATCGCACATTGGCCAAACGTCTCGGCCAAAGTGCGAAATGGTCGGCCAATTTGGGAACTGGCGGAACTTCGGGCTTGACCGTAATATATATAATATAATGCTGAATATCGGACAAATATAAATTAATTAAAATGAAAATTTCTGTATATAAGAATCATTAAAAATGATTAATAGCAGACATAAATATCATTTGGGTGCGGCTATTAACAGCTTTCGCCATTTTTATTATGATAATATTTGACCAAATTCAGAATAAAACGTAAGCTTGATCACACTCTTCCACGTGTTGTACCAAACTAAGGAAGCCAAATATAACCACTAAGTAATACTTGCGTGTTAGTTACATTAAATTCTAACATTGGCAATTAAATTGACTAAATGTGGTGTCATTACATAGTTATCTTTAACAGACTTTACCAAGGAGCTACTGCAATTCATTAGTTCTGGATAAAAATTAACTTTTCATTACCCTTTTAGTTTCAGCGTTTATTTTCGACATATATTCACTTTTAACATATTTTATTTCGTGCTTATTTTCCATTTCTAAGCCATAGATCATCATATTTAGATATTCCTCGTCATTATCTTTTCGTTTTATGAGTCGTTTTTGCTCTGAATCTTTTTTTCTAAATAAATTTCTTAGTTTTTCATCGTATCTTTGCTTCTCGTCGTTAATTCTCTCGAGAAATAAATCTAAATAGATAAATAAATAAAGTAAAGGATATTTTGAGCAGTACGTCGAATTAATTTTTATTCTCACTTATATAAATTCAAGATTAGTAGCTCCTACTTGATTTATTATTATTATTAATTATTTACTTGTGCTCCACAAGAGTAAATAATTACAGCTAAAATATTTCAAACCAGTAGGTATATACTAAAATAGTCCAGATTTTAATGTATTGGATCATGTTTTTTCAATTCTATACAATCCTTACAACATACAGCTTCACCGAATACAATCGATGAACTGATTGAAAGCGTACAAAATGCATTTAATGCATTAAACATACAAACCCTTGATAATGTTTTTCTAACATAGCAAACTTGTTTAGAAGCAACCAAGTTAGCAAAATGAGGGAATTCTATAAGAATCTGCATATTAATAAGGCAAAACTTCATCGTAAGGGACGATTGCTAACAAAATTATCATGTTCCATACAAGTTGTGGAGACAACCACGTCCTTGTTAAATTAAAACTTTTTGTATTATTCTTTGTTTTATTAGATATTTGTAACTATTTCATAAATAAAATCATTCTAATTAATTAAAATTGTAAATGTATATCATATTTTCGGACGAAGGGAGTATTATTTATTAATTACTGCTTCCTTGAGATGTACCTATCGGGTTTCTAAATTTGTTTATATCACTTAAAAATAATTGAATTTACCAATCATTCGATCGATATGCTCCAGATGACCTTTTAAATTAAAAGAGGTTTGTTCATTTGCTGCATCAATCTCATCCATGAGAAGACTTATTTTGAAATCTTTTGCGTCTACAATTCTCTCCGTTGTATTCATAGCGAACTGTAACAGAATAAGTATAAATAATTAGATTAGGTTAAGTGGAATATTGAATGAAAGAATAAATGTTTTGAATACCCTAAGATCTTTTTTGACTTCTACGGTCTTAATATCAAGTAACATCTTCCTCCATCCTTTCTCCAATTTGCTTCTTGTTAGGTGTCCATATTTTTCTTCCCTTATTAAATGGTCCTGCAAAATAGTATATATATATAAATCAGTCTAGTCATCAGCTGATTGTCATTTTCTTGTTGCATTTTGTCTTTGGCTTATCAGCATATGACGTATGGCTGCCTAGGTGTCTTGTTAGTAACGGATTGTCTGTCCGATACAACATGTCGTACCATCACGTATTTCCAGTGGTCTAGTTTTAGCAATGTTGAAGTTTTTTATTTTATAGTTTTATTAACTTTAGGTAAGTTTGTCCAGTTAAGAACACTTCCTTTTCGTCATATTTTTGTATGTATATGGTTTTTCTATGATTCTAAGATCTTGTTTTTTTTTTTTTAATAGTATTTATATTTTTAATTTTTAACTCAAAAAATAGGGGCCATTTTTTAAAAAAAAATTTTTTAAATTTTTATAATTTCAAGTTTTTATCTATTTATTATTTATAATTATTGTTTCAAATTCTTCTTTGTTTACTTAGTATGTTCTTTTTTATTTTTTAACTTGATTTTTTATATATTATTCACATTTAATGTTTCATTTTATTTTTATGACTGTTTTTATAAAATTTGTAAAACCTTGTATTTTTATTTATAGACAGAAGATGACTGGATGTCACAGTCGAAACGTCTCATAGTATATTTTAATTAATAAATTTTTACTAGTAAATAAGAATTTTTATTTCTCCTTATACTATTTTCATACAAGAACTCAGGTGTATTAAAATAGAGGAAATATGATTTTCCTCGGAAACGAAACGTGTGAGCAAGTTTAGAAAAAAAAAAAAAAATAATAATAATGACAAAAGTTTACCCAAAGAATCAAATTGTAATATTGCAATTTTCCGGAAGTACAGGATATCAAGGACAAATTTGGTGTCCTTGTGAATGTTTGGATAGCGCTTTTGGAAAAAGAAACAGCTTTTACTTAAACATTTTTTTAATATCTTTTAAGCTGCGTTCAGAGCTCTTAAATTAGTAGACTGTAGACTATACCTTGTGCACTGTTGATTGTTACTAAATTTGCTTCCGCCGTTTTCCTATAGATGACTTTAGCGGTAAGTAGTGTGAAATAAATAGATCATAGACGTCATGCAATAAACTTAGGCATCTGTCAACATAACCCCATAA
Source organism: Liopterus haemorrhoidalis (assembly GCA_963971575.1). Taxonomy (NCBI): domain Eukaryota; kingdom Metazoa; phylum Arthropoda; class Insecta; order Coleoptera; family Dytiscidae; genus Liopterus; species Liopterus haemorrhoidalis. The sequence goes on from OZ020615.1 coordinate 6,575,917, forward strand.
AAACATTAGTCGATTTGTGTCTGCATCATAAAGTTATTCTCGATTGAAAATGTCAGTTTACGTAACAATTTCTCGTCATTTGCGAGAAGTTTTAATTTTCTGCTTTAATATGAAGAAATCTGCGGCTGAGGCTCATCCAATGCTTCCAAATACTTATGGTGAGGCCGCTATTAGTGAAAAAACGTGTCGTGAGTGGTTTCAACGGTTCAGTAACGGTGATTTTCACGTCGAAGACAGGCTTCGCGGTGGAAGAAAGAAGGTTTTCGAAGATGCAGAATTACTTGATGAAGACTCGTGTCAGAGTCAAGAAGAATTTGCACGATCATTAAAGATATTGGAATGATTCAGAAGAAAGAAAATTGGGTCTCGTATGAGTTGAAACCTGGGTGCCGTATGAGTTGATGTCCTACCCCACCCGCCGTATTCTCCAGACGTTGCTCCCTCTGACTATCAATTGTTTCGATCAATGGCACACGGCCTGGATGACCAGCACTTCCGGTCTTATAAAGATGTAAAAATTTGGATCGATTCGTGGATCGTTTCAAAAGATGACCAGTTTTTTCAATTCGTATGCTGCCCGAAAGATGGGAGAAAGTAGTGGCCGGCGATGGACAATACTTTGAATCATAAATTTATAACCAGTTTTTACAATAAAGCTTCGAATTTCGGAAAAAAATGGCGGAAGCAAAGTTGTACACCTAATAAGTTAGGTTTAGTTAGTAAAAATCTAGGATAGCAGAATTAGGAAAACGATAATATAGATAATAAACGATAAAAGATTTTACGAAATCACCGGAGTTGGTTTAAAGACACACAGATGTCGCACTATTCGTAACTCACTAATTTCCCTTAGCTGTAAACCTGCCTAAAACGTTAAAACTATCTATTAAAATTATTTACAATGCACAATGCATAATGCACAGTCAACTAATATAAAGAACTCTGAACTCAGCTTTACTGTTTATGAAAACTGGTATTCTTTATAACGACTTGAAAGTAAAGTATTTTTATTTACACGTGTTTAAGTGCCTTCCTTTTTTTTTAAACACCTTCGTATTCTTACTCTTAAGCGGTCTGTAGCTCGGAATATAATAAAAAAAATCAGCTGTGGTCACCACATAACCGACCGCCATTATAAAGTACTTGTATAAAATACATTCTAGCAGCAGAGTAGAAATAACTTGGCCTAATATTTTATAACAGAGATATTATTTATCATGACCATGGAAACGTTACATATAAGTATGAAAAAAATGAGAATTATAAAAAAATTTACAAATATTTTTCGAAATTTTTCGTTTTTTGATAAAACGAAAAATTTCGAGAAATAACTTGGCCTAATATTTTATAACAGAGATATTATTTATCATAACCATGGAAATGTTACATATAAGTATGAAAAAATTGAGAATTATAAAAAATTTTACAAAAATTTTTCAAAATTTTTCGTTTTATCAAAAGACCTCTCAAATAAAAGTTATTAGTTATTGCATTTATAGCAACTTTTGTTCAATAAATTTTTTCGAAATATTTTTCTGTTGATCAACTTGTGTCATTGATATCAACTTAAATATGCAGTTTCATAAAAATCCTTGTAGCCCAATCTGCTCTGCACGTGTACACAGACAGACGGACAAACAGACCGACAGACATCATGCTAAAAATAGTCAAAACGTTATGCAGGGACCTCAATTCGCGGAGATCCATCGAAATCTCGAAATGTCAAAATCGGTATGATCACAATACCTCCCTTATATATGTTGACGGTCGGTAATAAAAGTATTACATTTTCAAGTAGGTACGACTTGAAAGTAAATTTTTTTTATTGTGTACAAAACACTAAAAATGGTCTAAGCTAAGCACATTAATGCAACCAAAGCCAAAATACTAAAAAAATAATGTACAAACAGAGCCTCCAACTTTATATATACAGAAAAATAATGAATCATCGATTCTTCAGTCTTCCATTTTGGAACGTTGTGGAAAGAATTAAAAGGCTGCAATGAAAATTATGGAAAACCATAATTTGTCTAAAAACTAATTAGTATAAAGAATTACTTCGTGGGACGAATTAAATTGTTTAGCTAGTTATTACTGTATTATTATTAGCCCATAAAAATATTTATAATAATTAAGTTATGATGTATTTATTATATTTACAGTTTTTTACTTCTTAGGTTGAATTATATTTTTTTGCGTACAGTTTCCTAATTTTTGTTATTAGATTTTTACCCTTTTAATCTGTCTTTTTGCTTCTTCAGCAGCAAGTTTTTTTTCTAATTTCAGTTGTAATTTCAGCGCTTTCTTCTCTTCTTTCGTAAGTTTAACTTTCTTTTCTTTTTCTTTTCCCTTCGCCATTTTAATAAATCAATAAACTAATAAATTTTAGATAAAACAAACATAAAATTAGAATAATAATTAACTTGTATTTAAATTAATAAATATAATAATTTTTGATATTTAATTTTTGAAAGCAGTGTCAGTGTGACAGTTTTTGTTAAACAACAAACTATGTAACACTGTCAGAATCTATAAAAGAAGGAATGATTTATTTTCTTGACAATTGTTATAAAATAAACTTAAAGGTTTCACGCAATCGAATTACAAGAAAAGTGAGCAATAATGAGCAAAATGAACAACAATACACTTGATTAACTTACGTGACTTACGTTAGAAGTGCTTTAAACTTCGTCGAAAGAACGAAATACGTTCCTGGCCATGCTAGGAATAAATTTTACAAGAATCTAACAAGTTTATCTTAAAATTAAGGACTGATATATTTAAAATAAATGAAAAACAGAATGTGATAAATATCTTCAAGGTTGTTTAGTATGTGAAATGAAAGAACGTATAATTAAAGACAACAGATGGACTGTTTTCGGGTCTCTATAGAATTTTATAAATTACTAGCTGATATGCCCGGTATCAGTCAAGAAGGATTCTCCTACTGACTGTATTTCGCGTATTTTTGGTACACACCCGGCAAAAAAATTATGGTATACCATTCAGCAGTGACTGTACGAGTGAATATTCCAACTACATCATACTATGTTCCAGTTGGACCATAGATGACCGCAGTAGAAATTTGGCATGCTTATACAACTCTTTGACCCACATATAGGAAGAATACTGTGAACGATGGGTGCCGCGATGCTCATGGTGGACAACAAGCGGATACGGCTGTCAATGTCGAAACAGTGTTTGGACCTCTTTAACCGAGTTTTTGCGTCGAGTCGTCACCGTTGTTTAAACCTGGATACATTATTATTCGCCAGAGATCAAGCGACAGTTAAAACAATGGATTTTTACGGGTGAATCTGCTCCGAAGAAGGCAAAGACGGTCCTATCGGTCGGAAAGGTCATGGCCACGATTTTTTGGGATTCGAAGGGAATAATCCTCATGGACTTTTTGCAGAAAGGAAGAACGATCACGGAACAGTACTACAGTGAATTGGAAGAAGGTAAAGACGGTTCCTTCGGCCGGAAAAGTCATAGCCACGATTTTTTGGGATTCAAAGGGCATAATCCTCATGTACTTTTTGCAGAAAGGAAGAACGATCACGGAACAGTACTACAGTGAATTGTTGGACCGATTCGATAAGATATTGAAGGAGACACGGCCCCATTTGGCTAAAAAAAAAAAAGGTGCTGTTCCTTCATAATAACGCACCAGCACATTCATCCGGAATTGTCGCGGCCAAATTGAATGAACTGCGCTACGAAATGCTGCCGCACCCACCATACTCGACCGATGTGGCTCCCTGCGAGTTCTTTCTGTTCCCCAACATAAAAACATGGCTCGGAAAAAAAAAAAAAAAAATAAGAAGGTTATCGCCGAGACAGAAGCGTACTTTGAAGAGTTTGACAAAACTTATTTTTTGGAGGGGTCAAAGAAATGGCTGAAACGTTGGGAAAAGTGTATCTCCCAAAAAAAGGGTTTATGTCGAAAAATTAAAAAAAAAAAAATGTGAAATACTTGCGTCTTCATTCCTAACATGGGTACTTATTAATCCACGCTCGTAAATGATTATAAAAAATTAATTAATCACATCAAATGATTTTGATGTGATTATAGAACAAATATTCCTAGACTTCCAGTATTATGTAGGCTTCTTATACTTAATAAATACCTACAAAACCCTGAAAATGAAGACTTCACATCGTTTTTAGGGTTTTGTAGGTATGACCAAAAAACCCTTATAACGTCATTTTGTCGTCTGTCTGTCTGTCTGTCTTTCTGTCTGTCTGTCTGTCTGTCTGTCTGTTCGGTAAAAATTGTAGCCAAACGGCTAAACCTAGAGAGTTGAAATTTGGCATGCTTGTACAACTTTTTGACCCGCACATAGGAAAAATACTAAAACATCTAAAAAACATATCCCCCTAAAAATATAAACAAATATGTGCTCAACGAAAAAAAAAAATTATTTTCTTAAAATTCTGAGTAGGGTATCAAATGAAAGCCCTTAGTACGTGGATTAACGATCAAAATTTTATTTTTGCAAAATAAATTATTTTGACACGATTTTTGTTAAAATTGTGCAAAAAAATTTTTGTCCCACACCCTGTAGCCCAGATGGTTTAAACTAAAAATCTGAAAAAATTCTAAGTAATGTATATTGGTGTGAACCGGAATAGTACAACAGGAATTTTTGATCAGATTATATTTTCGGAAAATAATGCATTTTTGGTGTTTTTAACCAAAATATGTTAAATATTTAATTTGCTATGTAACCAAGTTGATACGTCAGCACTCATAGCTATGTGCGTTTAGTCATTGATTTTCTAATTTGTAAACAGGTAACTTGCAAACTAGAGTTCGAATCCTATCAATTTTATTTTTTTTTTGTTTTTTTTTTGCAGTTTTCTTTTGTTTAAATTATTTTGTCAAAATTCTAGTTATATTTTGGCAAATGTTGCATTTAATTTTTAAAAGCGTAAATTTAATAACCAGTGGGAAGTGTTGAAATTATAATTTAATTCTGTTTGATGTATACGAAATCAGAGGGCGGGGCTAATGATTTAAGCAACCAATAGAAACTATAGGCGCAATTTTCAAAATCTTAATGAACCTTGCTATGTAAAAAAAATACTGCACATATTTAGAAACTTAAATAATGGTATTAGGCATTCGAATTAAAATTCATAAAAAAATATTTTGACATAAAATTTGTTTTGGCATCCCAAATAATCATCATTCAGTTATTAAATACCTGCAAAACCCTGAAATGTGTGAAAATTCACACTTCACATCAATTTTTTTAGATCAGTATTTGTAATTTCATTGTTTTCAATTACATACCTTTATATTTTTTAAGTTTTTTTTATTATTTTTCATTTCTTTAAAATTTGTCAACTCTATTGTTTCAAAGTTTATTTGTTTATTCTTTTTATACCATTTCCGTTATTTAAATTGAGTTGTATTGATTAACTTTGTTGCTGTTTTGTATATTGAAATTGTTTTTTTATGTATGTAATATTTTTAAAACTTTTTATTTATGAAATATTTGTTTATTTATAGTGTGTCTTTTCTTTTCTAAATATGACGTTTACAAAGAAGTTCTCAGTCCGCTAGTCCGCCTCTGTGTATTTTAAATAAATATGAACCCTGATAGTGACAAATACACAAAATTAAATAAACTAAAATAATTCGAATTTGATATATAACTACGAAATGGACATGAACATTTTTTTGTGAATTACACAGCTTGTTTATAGTTTTGATTTATGGGTAGGTAAATATCTATTTCATAGATTTCATTGAAAATATAAACATAAATCAAAATGTTCATAACAAAATATTGATTTATCTAAATTAGAACAATGAAATTTTGGACCGTACGGTTACCTGAATGAAAAGTTTCTATCATTCTCATCACCTGTCCTCTCAACCGCAATTTATCTAGGGTTGCCTTAGCTATTAGGCCAGTGATTCTTAAATTGGGTTCCATTGACTCCCAGGAGTTCATGGGTCGGCGACCACATCAATGTTCAAAAAGAAAGAAATTGATTTTAATGTAATTTAAATAAATAAAATTATTTTGTTCGACCAAATTGGGAGTATTAATGAACTCTCCATATTCTATATCACGGGCCCTTGTGATATACAGTCTGTTTCAAACGGTTAGGCGGAACTAAATGGGAATTTCGTTCTTTTAGGTTGTCACGAAAAGGGACCTTGCTTGGGTTATTTCATTTTTCACGTTGGAATGTCAAAATTTAAAATTCCAACAACGAAACCATGGAAACGAATGACATATGTCAAAATTAAATTATTTTTCTTATATATTTCAATGACAAAAAAATAAATAAATGGGATATTTGTATTAAGAATAACACAAAAAATCAAAATATAAAGAAAATGACATTTTAAAATAATATTAACTTTAACCAAAAAATGTTTGTTGCCAGTTGTTGCTGTTCACTTTTGTAAGAACACACTATGGTCTATTTCAAAGTAGAAAAATGTGTGTAAGAAGATAGGAGCTGTTTGTCCTTGCTTCGGATTGGTTTAGATCGTCATCCCTATTACACTGTAAAAATATTGTTTTTAGTCCAAGTTGACAGATGTTCAGTGTCGTACATTGGAAATATATATTATTTATATTATTTAATTTTTCTCATATATTTTGTTATTATTTACATATTTAGTCTTTTATTTACATTCTTGGCGTAGATTTTATGGAGAAAATTCTCCATGTAATTTGTTTTTACGCAGTTATATATTTTTTAGGTTATCTGACATATAAATGTTTTTTGACACTTGTCAATTTTGATCAAGAGAGAGGACTAATGTGAGACTAAAAGACAGCCCAGCTGATAGTGCCCAAAGAAGAAGTTATTGATATAATTTTTAGACCTTCATATATACATATATTTTTAGTTTTTATTTACAATAATTATTTAAATAAGAAACTTTAGCTCTGAAGATATATTGTTTGTTTTATTGCTTTATTTAAACTCTTTTAGCCAAATCTCTCTTTTTATATATAGTACATAATTTTTAAAATTAATATGTTTTTAACTTTTTCAAATTTCCCATTAAACTGAATTTATGTCGTATAAATAACGTAAGTTTTTTTTTTTTGTATCTAATAACGTAAGTGTATTATCTGCCTTGTTTATTTCAATATCTTATTAAAAATTTTTGTATTGAAAAAAAAAAAAAATCACTTGCTAACCCAGTTGCTACGCCCATGCCCTAGTTGTAACTTATTTTAAATTTCCCGCTATACTGTATTTGATCAGTGTAAATCGTACTCGGTTCGCAGCGCTATCTACTTTTTTCTACTTTGAAATAGACCATAGATCTGGTTATTTTGGTTACTTTTATGGTGTGTTACTGACTTTAAATGTCAATTAAAAATATTCCTTACGCTGTAAAACCGACTTTAGGTTGATAAGGTTATGATCATTATAAATAAGATATCATTTTTCATTATGACATCTGTCAAATGCATCGACATTTTAAAAAAGTGACATTTTTTAATACCAACATGACATACAGCTTCAAAGGTGCAAACTATTGAAAACAAAATTCCCTCTTAGTTTGTTCTTACAAAAGTGAACCGCTTATATGATTTACAAAGCTTAAACAAAACGGCCGAAAAGCATGATTTAAACGATGAAAGTAACTAGATTGCAAAATCTAGTTCCGCCTAACCATTTGGAACAGACTTTAGAATATGGAAAAAATATATGAAAAAAAACAAATCTTTGTCTAGAGCTAGATGTATGTCAATTATAAGATCATTTCTTCAAAAACTTAAAATTTATCCAGAAAAAAAATCGGGGGCCCATATTAGGACATTCTTTTCTACCAATAAATTTTTTATTTTCGTCAATTTTTAAAACAGATGATCAAAATATAAAATGATACAGTCTATTCCAAACGATTAGGCGGAACTAACCAGAATTTTCATTTTTGTAAGTTGTCATTAGCTATTTTTACCGACCGCCAACATATTGACAAGTTACATTACCTATAGAGGCGCTGTTGTCGCTTACAAAATGGCGATTGGAATAGGATTTTTTGACATTTGCCATTTGATACACAACAATTCACATTGCAGTTAATATTCTGTTGCGATTTTAAAGACATTTTATTAAAGTTTTCTTCACTTTAACACATACAAACAATGCAATTAAATGAGCCACATCCAACAAAATCCTATTCCGTTAAGTTCCAAAATATTTCGCTAGGCATCACTTCAGGTATTGTTAGTTCTCAATATAAGGGAGGTATTGAGGAGTGACATTACCGTTGGCGGCGCTGTTTTTCAAGGCAATATGGCTGTCGTGTCTAGTATTCAGCTGTCAATATGCTAACAGTGAACAGGTTAATTTAAGCACAGTACATTTTTATTTTATGATAATGTATCTATCAACATTCTAACAAAAAATCAACACTATGAAATATGTAATAATTTCAAACAGTACACAGTCGCGTAGTACAATATTTGACCACCAGACTGCGTATCCGAGCGTGTCAGTTCTCAATTGTCATCATACCGATTTTGACATTTCGATGAAACTCCACGAATTGAGGATGTACCTCAATTTTTGATATAACGGTTTAACTATTTTTAGCATGATGTCTGTCGGTCTGTCTGCCTGTCTGTCTGTCTGTCTGTCTGTCTGTGTACACGTGTAGAGCAAATTCGGCTAAAAGGATTTTTATGAAACTTCATATTTAAGCTTTTGACATCAATGACACGAATCAACTTTTGGTAAAAATCTGTTGATGGAAGATCTAGAAATGGAAGTTTACTCGTGTCGATTTTAAGATTTTTACGAATATTTAACAACAGAAAAATATTTCGAAAAAAATTATTTAACAAAAGTTGCTATAAAAGCAATAACTAACAACTATTATTTAAGACATTTTTTGATAAAAGGAAAAATTTTGAAAAATTTATCAGAGACAGACAGACAGACAGACGCCAAAATGACAGTGTAATGGTTTTTTGGTCATACCTACATACCTAAAAATAGCAGCTGTGACTGTTTATCTCTATCATAACGCTGCCTGTTGCAGCTATTTCTCTCACGCAACTAACGAATAAGCTGCCACACTCTTCTAACTCACCTATTCTCCCCGGGACTTAAATTGGTCTGGTTCCTAATTAAACAACAGAATTTCCGTCTGGCAAATTAATATTGTATTCTTTGATTACAGAATTATATCATATTAAATTTACAGCTTTACTAAAAAGGTTTGAAAATTATTATTTTTTAATTACTTAAATTAGATCTGGCGCAATGTTAGCAACAACAAAACTGTCTGGCAACTATAAATATATAATGCTAAAAAGACATAGAAAATTATATAAAAAAAAAAAAATGTCTTAAAATGATTTCAAAATATCCATTTTATCTGTACAGGCGAGATGCGCACAGGTAAATGCAACCGCTCCCAGGTGCCAGACGTACCGCATCCCTACCTAACTTCAATATGAAAGGGAAATATCGAAAAACTAACCGACCTAAAATAATCTTTTTTGTGACGTTGCTAGCTCTTATACTATTATAAAACCTGCTTAGTATTCATAAAAAAATAAATAAATAAATCCACACTACAGGTCTATTTATTATCACTTACTAAATACCCACAAAATCCTGAAATATGTGACAATACACACGTCATATCAATTTTTATGTGTATAGATATATATATATATAATATCCCGATATAATAGCCCATATAATAGCCCGACCTTGTTCAACTTATATGTAGCGGATTTAGAAGGGACTATGAGGAAGGGACAAGGGGACATTGGGGTACGCGGACGATATTGTATTGATGGCAGAGGAGGAACAGGAGCTTAAGAGAATGATTGAAAGGGCGGATAAATATTTCAAAAAGAAAAATTAGAAGTAAACAGGGATAAGACGAAGGTAATGGTATTCGGTAAAGGAGGAGGAAGAAGAAAGAAGATAAAATGGGATTGGGGTGGCAGAGAAATAGAAGAGGTGAAGAGTATAAAATACCTAGGTTATATACTAACGAGGAACAATGGGGCTGAACTACACATAAGGGAAAGAGTAAAGTAGGCAAGGATAGTCATGGGGAAGCTGTGGAGTATAGGAGAGAGGAAGTTTAGCGACGATATTAGATGGAGATTGAGGTTGTTTGACGCCGTGGTGAAAAACATCCTGCTATATGGGGTGGAAATTTGGGGATGGAAGGAATGGGAGAAGGTAGAACGAGTACAGGAGAGGTATTTAGGATGGATCTTAGGGGTAGATAGAACGACACCAGGGTATATTGTAAGAGAGGAACTGAAAAGAGATAAGATGAAAGTGGGAAGGAGGGCGGTTAAGTACGAAGAGAAAGTTAGAATAGAAACAGACAAAAAAATAATGAGGGAATGCTGGGAAGAAAGAGCCAGAGAGGAACAGAAAGGAAGATGGTACGCATGGGGGGAGATGAGAAAAGAGTATTACTGGAGATGCGGAGTGGATGCGACAGAGGTGGAAAGGAGAAGAAAAGACGGGATAAGAGTGATTGAGGAGTTGTGGAGGATGGATAAGGAAGTGGGGGAGCAGTAAAGGACAGTCAGACAATTCAAGGAGCGCAGAGAGATATAAGGAGGTCAGAACTATAGGGGTACCAAGCTACTTGAAGGGAGAAAGAAGAAGGTCAGGAGGGAGAGTTAGGAGGATTGCGCGACTAAGGTGCGGGAATAAAGAGAGAGGAAATAGATATTGGAGGAGACAGGAGGATAAGATGTGCAGGATGTGCGGGGAGGAGGAGGAAGATATAGAGCACCTCGCGAAGAGGTGTAGAGAGATGACAGTATGGTCGGGGAGCACATTAGACCTGTTGCACGAAGATGGAAGGGGGAGAGGTGGGCGAGAGAATTAGAGGCAAGAAGGATGGAGATTGGGAAAGGATAACAGGAAGGGGAAACGGAAAGAAGAAAGAAAAGAGAAAAAATATTGTAAAATGTAAATTGTATTGGTTGTTATTGTTATGTATTTTTGGATTGATTGTTTTATTTTTTATTTTATTTTATTTTTTTGTAAATGTTAACACCCTGAACGCCGCAAGGCCTAGGGGAATAAAGAATATATAATATATATATATATATATATATATATATAAATACATATAATATTTATGTCATCTATATATTCTATAATATTGTGATACCATAGTATGTTTGATACTTATTAATTTTAGGATGTTTAAAGAAGTTTAAATTTTTAATAAGTTGTAGTTGTAGTGTATCATTATTGGCAAGTTGATTGATGTCAAAGAGCGATGAACTAGGTTCGATATGAAATATTAAAAATAGCTTCTATATATCCTTGCATAAAGTAGCGCATTGCACAAACAGCCAATATTGGAGAATATTGCTTCAAGCGATATATTCCTCCAAGTAAATATAATTCAATTTAAAATATCAAGATTAAAGTATCGTTTAAAATAAGTTGTAGGATCAAAAAGCAAACCATATGCTTAATATAATTACTTGTTGCAAATATGTGACCTGTATCGATATTACCTTATTGGTTTGGTAATAAAAACCATTTTAACGTGAACGGTTACATCCTGATGTTATTTGAGAGACGAGAGATTCACAAAACATGTGAAAATAAAACAACATTGTGTTGTTGAAATACATTATTCAACACAAGTTGGCTCACGTATGTTAGGGGGTGCTCCTTCGAGACTTAGTTTCCACCGTCAGCATCCTTTTCTTTTACATCACTGGTCATAGAAAATCTCCATCAGTGTCGTGCACAGGGTGGGGATAAATTAATTCGGATTTACAACACATAACATTACATTTAACATTGAATGTATAAGATTATTGGTGGTTATGTAATAGGAGTTGTACGGGTTTTTCTTGGATTTCCACCGAAATAAATATAATATAATTATGTAAATTCTTTATTAAAGCGACTAGTTTCGCTCATTCGAGCATTATCAAGCTATAAAAAAAATTTGAAAATAGAAAAATATAATTTTGAAAATATAAATAGATCAAATGATGATAAAAATAAAAATAAAAATATAAAAATTATAAAAAACATAAAAACGTACCTGATTGTTGAAAATGATAAATAAAAGTTAACATAATGGTCAAAATACGCGGTAAAACCTTGTCAGAAAATAAAATGGAGTATGCTAACGGTTGCTTAGGCAAGTCATAACTTTTGAATACGTCCGATGTGTATTGTTAAAATTAGTCTGAACGTTTAGATTCTGGTCGGTAATGAAGATATTCAACGAATTGAGCGAAACTAGTCGCTTTAATAAAGAATTTACATAATTATATTATATTTATTTCGGTGGAAATCCAAGAAAAACCCGTACAACTCCTATTACATTTAACAGTTTCTATGTGAACTCAAAAATAAAAGAATTATCGCAGCAAATAAAACGTATGTTTCATGCTAATACTCACATACAAGATCGAGTACTGGCCACTTCGATACTCCACGGAGATGCCACCTCACTTTTGTTGATTAAAACTCTTTGTTGGAGATGGTATTATGAAAAGCCCAAAATATCAACCACCGTAGTTTACAACTCAGTGGATACCACAAGAAAAATAATTCATAATAAATCAAATTGAATGGAGAATCCGAAGAACAAAGATTCTGTAGTCAAGGTCGAGTATCACACAAGAACTGAGGGTAGACGATTACAGTTATAGGACACGTGATGATGATGAGAGAGGACATAATGGTTAGAAATATATGGGAAGGAAGATTTGTCGATCAGTGGGAAGACCTCGCAAGAGATGGAGGGATCAGCTAACTGAAGATCTAACAAGTATTGATATACAAGAGACATGGAACGACTTGACAATGAACAGATCAAGATGGAGGACTTATGTGAGTGAGGCTACTCGACTGACAATGCACAATTTTTTTTTTTTTTTTAATTTATTTTATTTTACAACGGCTTATTTCTGCAACGAGGCTAATCGCCGATGCCAGGGGGCGAGCTCCTACACCTGGATGAGGGGTGAATGATTGTGAAAATGAGAGTAATGTAAACATATTATTCTTGCCCGAATAATATCACCAACAAAAGAGACTCGAACCACCGACCGCCCAGTCAGACTGTTTCTAACAATCTAAAACTGCACGACTTAAAGCGCTCGGCCACTCCGTTGGCACAATGCCCAAAAAAGAAGAGGGAGATGAGGAAGAAGAGGAAGAAGAGGAAGAAGAGGAAGAAGAGGAAGAAGAGGAAGAAGAGTAAGAAGAGGAAGAAGAGGAAGACGAAGAAGAAGAGGAAGAAGAGGAATAAGAGGAAGAAGAGGAAGAAGAGGAAGAAGAGGAAGAAGAGGAAGAAGAGGAAGAAGAGGAAGAAGAGGAAGAAGAGGAAGAAGAGGAAGAAGAGGAAGAAGAGGAAGAAGAGGAAGAAGAGGAAGAAGAGGAAGAAGAGGAAGAAGAGAGAAAATCAATACTTAAAATGTTGGCGGCGAACCTCGCCATTTAAATTAAAAGTTGCTTTGTCTGTAAATAAAATTCTTTGGAGCATAATAGGGTTGGTATTCAATATTTCGAAAATATTAAAGCAAAAGTCCATCCTTACTGCCGCATCTCTCTCTAAAAGTTCTTGATGATTTTGAAATTTGTAAGACCGACATTTTTCACTTTTAAGAGCTTTATATACAAATGACTTACTCACAGGTACAGTTTGAACTATTAATTTAGCCGACCGGCGTAGCGTAGTGGTAACACATGTGCTCTGCGTTGCGAAGGTCTCGGGTTTGAATCCCGTTCAGGCATGGAAATTTTCTCGAATAAAAATTGTCCTGGCTAATTGCCACAGTAGCAAAGGCCGTTAAATTAAAAAAAAAAAAAAAAAAAAAACTATTAATTTAGTAGATGTACAGTCTGTTCCAAACGGTTAAGCGGAACTAGATTTTGCAATCTAGTTACTTTCATCGTTTAAATCGTGCCTTTCGGCCGTTTTGTTTAAGCTTTGTAAATCGTACTTACAATAAACATTTTTTGGTTAAGGTTAATATCATTTTAAAATGTCATTTTCTTTATATTTTGATTTTTTGTGTCATTCTTAATACAAATTTCCCATTTATTTATTTTTTTGTCATTAAAATATCTAAAAAAAATATTTAATTTTGACATATGTCATTCGTTTCCATGGTTTCATTGTTGGAATTTTAAATTTTGACATCCCAACATGAAAAATGAAATAACCCAAGTAAGGTCGCTTCTCGTGACAACCTAAAAGAACTAAATTCCCATTTAGTTCCGCTTAACCGTTTGGAACAGACTGTAGTTGATGTTCGTTTCCTTCTTGTATGATTCAATTGAAGCATCCATGGTGTTTAAATTTGGTAACAAGCCTCGATATTGTAGTGGGATACGGTATAGGACGATTCGAATAAGTAGCACTGAACATAGCCAAAACTTCTCTCAAACTCATCTAAGAATTGTACCAAGTTACAAACATTATTTTTTCTTCACTTGTGTACATTTTTTTGAATGAAAAAGATACACTTAAATCGCTTATGTTGCAAATTAAATGAAATGCAATTTTACATTGCTGTCAGATTTCAATTACCATAGTAACGATAATACCTATATTGCAGGATAAAATAAATTCACTGTATCTATCTGTCCTTAGAGGTACGTCGGGGCGAAGCGGGTAGTCAAATATAAGAGTGTATAGATCCTACGAAAACTACAAGAGTGCCTAGGACGTAAACTTGAATACGACCGTGGTGGACCAAAACGGGGACAGTCCACTGTAAATTAATTCAAATTGTCGATAAATTGCATTATCGCCTTTCTGAAGTCATAATCCCGCCTCATTCAGCCAAAACCCAATCCTCCCTATCCTTTGCACTTAAAATAATTGGCCTACTAAACGGAATCGGATAAACTAAATCGCCCTATGACCTGATGCAATTCAAAATAACGGAAAGATTAAGTTCGAAATGTATCTTTCCATAAAAAAACATTTGCTGGTCATGTTATATTGAAGTAGTAAAGGTATATCAGTGTTAGTTGAAATGGGAGAGAGGCACTCATCCTCCATCGCGAACTATATAGTGAATGCGACCGTTTTAACAATGAACTTAGCTTTGGTTCGATTCCCAACACGAATATAAACGTCCTAGTGCACAACGCGAAATCAAGATAAGCTGGACATAGAAAACATTTTTGTATTTTTATTTTTCTATATAACACTCAAACTTTTATTACTCCTTACAAATTTTATACTCACTCAAAGATATTAAAACCTTATTCGACAAATGTTTGTCATACAAGACGAGTTGACATAACATTAGAATTCTATAGAAGTTTAATAACAAACCTATCTTATTTCTCTTTAAATTGCTTTTCTACTCTTCTGCGTTATTTGCTTTTACGTGCTTTCTTTCTTTCATTTAATTTTTATATTTACATCACATTGTAATTTTAAACAATAAGGTCATTCCATGTCAAGTGGTCTGATATGAAAAAAAATTGATGTGAAGTGTGAATTTTCACACATTTCAGGGTTTTGCAGGTATTTAGTAAGTGAATGATGATTATTTGGGATGCCAAAACAAATTTTATGTCAAAATATTTTTTTATGAATTTTAATTCCAATGCCTATTACCATTATTTAAGTTTCTAAAGATATGCATTATAATGGGTGTTTTTTTTAGAGGTATAGAACTTTAAATTGCAATAAAACAACGATGGATTATTCGATTGACATGAATTTTGTTTTTATTCGAAAGATAATCTTGTGGCATTACATTTTAAATATGATTTCTGGCATATGACCGCCACGGCTGGCTCGGATGTAGTCCAATCTGGACGTCCAATTTTCGATGACTTTTTCCAACATTTGTGGCCGTATATCGGCAATAACACGGCGAATGTTGTCTTCCAAATGGTCAAGCGTTTGTGGCTTATCCGCATAGACCAATGACTTTACATAGCCCCACAGAAAGTAGTCCAGCGGTGTTAAATCACAAGATCTTGGAGGCCAATTCACAGGTCCAAAACGTGAAATTAGGCGGTCACCAAACGTGTCTTTCAATAAATCGATTGTGGCACGAGCTGTGTGACATGTTGCGCCGTCTTGTTGGTATGATTTAATGTAATGCCACAAGATTATCTTTCGAATAAAAAAAAATTCATGTCAATCGAATAATCCATCGTTGTTTTATTGCAATTTAAAGTTCTATACCTCTAAAAAAAACACCCGTTATATCAAGGTTCATTAAGATTTTGAAAATTGCGCCTATGACTTCCATTGGTTGTTTTTAGTCATAGCTCCTCCCCATTGATTTCGTGTACATTCAAATATAGAATTAAATTATAATTTCAACAATTTCCACTGGTTATTAAAATTACGCTTTTAAAAATTAAATGCAACAATTGCCAAAATATAACCAGAATTTTGAAAAAATAATTTAAACAATATAAAAATGCAAAAAAATAAATAAAAAATAATATTGTCTCCTCTCGTAGGATTCGAACTCATTTTCTTCGGCAGAATGCCAGTGTCTTAGCCACTGCACCAAGATACACGTTACTGTTCAGCGTGTTATATAACTATAAGTTTTCAACATTATTAGCAAAAAAACACAAATAATGCTTTTTTTTTTCAAAAACATAATCTGATCAAAAATTCCTGTTGTACTATTCCGGTTCACACCAATGTACATTAATTAGAATTTTTTCAGATTTTTAGTTTAAACCATCTGGGCTACAGGGTGTGGGACAAAAATTTTTTTGCACAATTTTGGCAAAAATCGCTTCAAAATAATTTATTTTGCAAAAATAAAAATTTCATCGTTAAACCACGTACCAAGAGCTTTCATTTGATACCCTACTCAGAATTTAAAAAAAATATTTTATTTTTCGATGAGCACATATTTGTTTATGTTTTTAGGGGGATATGTTTTTTAGATGTTTTAGTATTTTTCCTATGTGCGGGTCAAAGAGTTGTATAAGAATGCCAAATTTCAACTCTCTAGGTTTAGCCGTTTGGCTACAATTTTTACCGAACAGACAGACAGACAGACAGACAGACGACAAAATGACGGTATAAGGCTTTTTTGGTCATACCTACAAAACCCTAAAAAGACAGGCTCTACCATCTGTCGATTTATCTGAAATTTTAACTGGTTACAGATCAATATTTAAAATGAAATGAACAAATTTTTAGGCCATTATATTAAATATCCAGCGAGGTATGGCCTTTTGTTTGAAGGTATCTCTTGCAACGCGGTTGAACAGTTGGAAAATATTACCGTATTAGCCCGAATATAACGCGGTTCCGAATTTAACGGGACACCAAAATTTTTCATGAAGATATTTGAAAAAAAAATTATCCGAAAATCGCATCGGTATCGTTAGTATGCTCGGTATCGTTAGTAAACATATTACATATTATTCTCGTCCGAATAATATCACCAACGGAGAATCGAAGTACCGACCGCCCAATACAGACTGTATTACCAGTTCAAACTGCACGATTCAGTGCTCTCGGCCACTCTGTTGGTTATCTTTAGTTAGAACTTTATCTTTGTTTTTTAACATGTACATAATTCGAAATTTTAACACTCAACCGTTGGAGCCCCCATGATAACGCCGCCTTCCCCGGGAGCGCGGGCGTCAGTTATGCTACTGCGCACAAAACGTAATAAACGGGTTAAAATATGTTATTCTGTCATCAAGATCTTTAATTTAAAATCTTTCTCTTTGATTTTGATTTTCCACTTCAAGAAAATGGGTTAGAAAACCGGAATTTTCCACATCACATTACTTTCCTTCCTTAATTGAAAAGTAGAAATAAGACAACTTTATGTCCTTAAAAATTCAAGAATTTTCGACCCTTTACTTCACAAAGAATTTAGAAAGTAATTTATAGGAAATTAACAATATTCAGTGAATAAGAATTAGACTAGAAATGTTTTTGTGTTTGTAGAATTTAAGTCGTAAATCTTGTGTTATTTGTGTTAAATTTGAGTAATTAAAAATGATATATAGCAAGTGGGCGGCCTGGAAAGTAAATTAGCTATAAAAGCAAATAAAAGTCAAAGTTTCTTCCTGATGCCTCCACTAAAGAATTACTAAAACTTAAAATTACTTCTTCTTTAAATATTTGATTAAAGAGCGCCGGGTATCATAAGTTTATTTTAATATCAAAAAGAAAAGATAATTTTGAATTTGTAATAGCTTTTAGAATGGTAAATATTTCAAATATAAACAAAGTAAATGGCAGGCAATAAATTATTAAAATGATCAGACATTTAGGAAGAATTTCTTATAATTTGAACATGTATTGAAAGGTAAAATCATTAGAAAACAGTGTATTGTGCAATTAATGCCGAATATGCATAAAGCGTGTTTGTGCTCTATGCGTTTCCTAAGTTTACCATTTTTCAATAAATTTAATCAAGAAAATACTGTGGGATTATATTGTCTGCAAGATTCTAAATGAAATATAACCAGTGTTAGAAATTTTTAAAACTGTCAAAAAATATTTTTTATTGAAAACCTCAAATAATTGACAACTGAAAAACAACTGAAGCCATAGCATGCTGTCTATGGCGTAGGCAAGGTATAAGTTGGCTGTGTCTGTGTCCAAACAAATAATGATAAAAATTATTGGACCAAACGCCGCCACATCACCCCCTGGCTAGAATTTTACATTATTTGTGCAATAAATACATGATAAAATTTGAACATAAAACAGAAAATGATAACAAAAATATAAACATACAATATATGCTGAGATAAAATGGAAGAAAAAAAAAATCTAGTAATGCTAAATGAAAATTGATATACAAACAACAACAAAATATAAAGGGTAAAGTATATGTTGAAACAGAATGGAAGAAAAACGAAGTAGGGCTGAGTTTGTTGTCGCTTCTGTCGTTGAATTTGCTGCTGTTGTTACTGGAGTTTGAGTTATCGGTGGTGTTGCTGAAGTTGTGGCTATTATAGATGAGGCTGCTGCGATTGTGGCTAACGTTGCTGTGGATGTTGTTGCGGCTGCTGCTGAGACTGACGCTGTTGTATCTGAGTCTGTTGCTGTTATAGCTGATTGAGTTGCCGAGTTCCCATGGATGATAGATCGGGCTGTTGCGGGTGAGTGAGTTGCTGACCCGTTCCCGTGGATGGCTGAATGGGCTGTTAAGGTTGATCGAAGTGATTCAGTCAAATCAACCAGATTGATCCCGTGCGAACGCTTGAGTGCATGTGTGCGAATGTACGCTTGTGTGCGTGTATGCGTGTGTGTGCGCGAGTACGTCTAATTGCGCGTGTCGCTTGTATGCTTGATTGCGCGTGATTGCGGTTGTGCCATTTTTGAGAACGGCTGACTCGTTGATACAATGATGCGTTAAGTCGCGTGTACGTCTATAGCTGGGTCTACAGGCCAGAATGGCGGCATATGAACCGCAATGCGATCCATGTCGATATGCTCTTCTCGACCTGAAGACGACTGTCCCAATGCTGCAGCGATCTGCAGCTGAATTTTGTGACGGAGAGTAGATGTTAGCTCACGTCGCAGTGGCACACTCATTTTAGCTACTTTAACATTTAAGTGATACATATTTGAAAAGCACTGCACTTATCTATTGTTAGTAAAATATTTAAATGCGCGCACCGTTTTAAAAAGTTTGGTTTGAGATGATTTAAGTTACTTGCACTGATCATTTTATTGCCCCTGCTGACCGTTGTGCCAAACACTCTACACTAACACTGATTTCACACTTTAAATTGAAATGCAGTTAGTTCACCACGTTAAATATTTAAAATCACGTCGGGGTCACCAATATGTGGGATTATATTGTCTGCAAGATTCTAAATGAAATATAACCAGTGTTAGAAATTTTTAAAACTGTCAAAAAATATTTTTTATTAAAAACCTCAAATAATTGACAACTGAAAAACAACTGTAGCTATAGCATGCTGTCTATGGCGTAGGCAAGGTATAAGTTGACTGTGTCTGTGTCCAAACAAATAATGATAAAAATTATTGGACCAAACGCCGCCACAATACAATATACATAAAGCGTTTGTACCATATAAAGCGTCTGTATGGTACGCATGTACCATCCAGACCAGTCTTCGCCAGTGCTACCTGTAACGGCCAGCGTCAGTACCAGCGCTGGCGAATGTTGGCACACCTTAAGAGTACCGCCTCGGAAGCGAACGTCGGCCAGTGCCCAGCCCAGCGTACGTTGACTGTGACTTGTGACTTTTTGCTAATACACACTATCCGCGGGGCTGGACAAGCCTAAATATTGGCCGTAACTTGCCACTCCGTCCGTATACCAATTACGGATTTTTATCCCCTTTAGTTTTGGTAACACGAATTCTGGAAATTTTAGCAAATTTTAAAATGTATCATTAATAAAGATTTAAACGCAGAGACTAAATATCTTAAAAATTTTAGCACATCATAAATTGGGAGCCAACAGAGAAATTTTACTAAGACTATACGATTCTATAATTAGATCAAAATTGGAATATGGAAGCATAGTGTTAACCAATATTAAACCGTATCTCCAAAAAACCTTACAAACCATTCAAAATGCTGCAATACGAATATCGACTGGAGCATTACGAACCAGCCCAATAGACAGTATTTTACGTGAGGCGAACCAAGTGCCTTTATTGTACCGCAGGACTCAGACAACGTTGTCATACATCACCAAACTTGCCAGTAATGAAACAAACCCAACATTCAACCTGATGTTTAAGACTGGTAATAATATAGTAAAGATAAAAAATTATTTACCACTACTTGATACCATATGCCACAATTGTGAAGATCTGAATATAGAGTTTCCTGAAATATATAAGACTAAACCACCCCCAAAACCACCATGGACCCTTCTAAATCCCAATATAAATCTCTCCCTTACCAAGTACAAAAAAGACTCCACTCATTCTGAAACCTTCAGGAAAGTTTATTTGGAAACAATAGAACGTTACGAAAATTTTACTTCTATTTTTACTGACGGATCAAAATAAATGGAAAGACCGGTGCCGCTTTCATAGTAAACTCAGAAAAACATCAATACCACTTATCATCAACGGCAATTGTAGAAGAAGCCTTTAGTATTTTAAAGGCAATAGAGTATATTCTGGAAAATGTGGAAAAAAACTAATTTTTAATACAAACAGATTCACATAGTGCCATAGACGCCATCAAAGAATTCACACGAAAAACCCGTTAATCCAAGATATCCAAGCAAACGTACATAATGCTATTATTGAAGGAAAAGAGATTGTTATCCTATGGATCCCCTCTCACGTTGGTATCAAAGGAAATGAAGAAGCAGATCAGGCAGCAAAATTAGCTACAAATAACAATTTGATAAATATACCCATTCCACATAGCGACTTCATTAGCCATATTAAAAATAAATTAAATTCTAAATTGATTTCATACTGGGGCACAATAGCAAATCATTTCAGTCTAATCAAAGAAGACTTCAGCTACTGGAAAACCAATATGAATAGAAGAGATCAAATTGTTATTACGCGACTCCGATTAGGTCACACACTAGCTACTCATAAACATATTTTTGAAAAACAAAATCCCATAGAATGCCAAAATTGCAAAACTAGATTAGATGTAAAACACCTAATAATCGACTGTCCTAATTATCAAGTTGCGAGGTTAAGATTCCAAATCCCATTATCACTCAAAGAAGCTCTAAGCAACAACCAAGATCGTCCCTCCAATGTAATAAATTATCTAAAATCTATTAATGTTTTCTCCAAAATTTAAAAATGTTATATATTTATAATATGTAAAAATATATGTATCAGGGGACAATAGCCAAGTTACTAACGCCTCTTTAAAACAAATTAAAAAAAAAAGATTTAAAACTTTTTTGTTTGAATAACTTTTGTGACGATAAATTGTTATTAACCTTAATAAAATTATTTTCCCATTCATTTTTTGTTGATTTTAAGACAATTGCTGTTTGATTGGAGTGCAAGAAGTTTTCCCGGAGGCTCCGTCTGTTGTATCAAACAAAACCTACCCTAGCGTCTTGTTTGTACAGTAAACAGAGAAACCGTCCACATCTTATGGGGATTTCTGTTGATAACATGGCTCCCTTTAATAACTGAGGAAATAATGCAGCCGTTCTCAGTTAATAGTCTTGTTTATATTCATACATTGTATGCACACACCCAAATGCATCCCAAACAGGTAATGAAGGGGGGAGAGGGAGCTTGAAATGACAGGATGTACTTTTTCGGCTGATGAAATTGATTCAAGAAATCAAAATGTTGTATAGGAAACATTGTTAATCATTCAAGTATTTCCTGCAATTGTAAACTGTATATTAGGATTTCGTAGGTATAACCAAAAAACCGGAACAGGATTTCTACATAAAATAAATTTTTTTGAGTGATAAAATGTAGGAATGGAGAGTCGGAGTCGGAAGTCGAAGTTTTTTGGAAGAGTTATTTTTATCAAGGATGAGAACAAACCGAAAACTAAAACTTAATAACGATATTATAGTCGAATTGCTGATAGGTGACTGTTCGTTGCTACAAGTATCGATGTACAATATTATATGCTTTCTCTGTCTATATCATTATAATTACCAGGGCTACAAGTATGAAATGCGGATTTTTTTCAAACTTGCCGCGCAAACAGAGTTTATAGTTAAAAGTTTCAACACATATGGCGTTTCGTTAAGTTATCATTAAGTGTCAAATGCTTATAGGTTATAATTTGAAAAATGATCATATAGTTTTGTTTTACTGTGTTAAAAATGTCAAATTTTGTGCCAAATAAAGAGCATTCGCGGACAGTACTACTGTTTTGTTTTCATTTGAAAAAAACTGCTGCTGAATCAAACCGACTGCTTCGAGAAGCTTATAGTGAATATGCTCCATCGCAAGATACGTGTGAACGATGGTTTCGGCGTTTCAAAAGTGGTGACTTTGATCTTACAGACAAAGAACATGGAAAATCTCCAAAAAAATATGAAGATACAAAATTGGAAACATTGCTACAGGAAGACGATAAATCACAAAAACAACTAGCAGAGCAGTTAGGCGTTAGTCAACAAGCTGTTTCCAATCGCCTACGAGAGATGGGTAAGATCCAGAAAGTCGGCAGATGGGTTCTACATGCATTGAATGAGAGGCAGATGGAAAAACGCAAAAACACTTGTGAAATTTTGCTTGCACGATACAAAAGAAAGTCTTTTTTGCATAGTATCATTACTGGCAATGAAAAATGGATTTATTTTGAAAATCCCAAACGCAAAAAATCATGGGTGAACCCAGGCTCACCATCCACATCAACTGCAAGACCGAATCGCTTTGGCAAAAAGACAATGCTCTGTACTTGGTGGGACCAAAAGGGTGTGGTCTATTATGAATTGTTAAAATCTGGTGAAACAGTCAATACCCAACGCTACCAACAACTACTGATCTAATTGAACCATTCGCTGCTCATAAAACGACCAGAATACGAAAGAAGACAGCACAAGGTAATCTTTCTTCACGATAACACTCCATCACATAAGGCAAAAGCAGTTTGCAACACATTGGAGGCACTCAAGTGGGAAGTGCTACCCCATGCCGCTTACTCACCAGACTTGGCCCCTTCAGATTACCACTTGTTCGCATCGATGGGTCACACACTTGCCGAGCAGCACTTTTGTTCATATGAAAATGTGAAAGAATGGCTAGATGAATGGTTTGCGGGGAA
The DNA here is from genome assembly GCA_963971575.1 of Liopterus haemorrhoidalis. Taxonomy (NCBI): domain Eukaryota; kingdom Metazoa; phylum Arthropoda; class Insecta; order Coleoptera; family Dytiscidae; genus Liopterus; species Liopterus haemorrhoidalis. The sequence goes on from OZ020615.1 coordinate 6,599,606, forward strand.
AGGGGAAGAGTTCTACTGGCGAGATATTCACAAATTGCCTGAAAGATGGGAAAAATTTATAACTTCTAATGGAGCATACTTTGAATAAATAAACTTTTACTGTTCTTTTGAGATAATGTGTTTTATTTTTAAAAAAAAATCTGCATTTCATACTTGTAGACCTGGTATTTGCATACCCATAGTAACGTATAGTGACGCAAGTTGACAACTAACCTTCCAAATTATTTTAATAAAATACAAAGCATTAGAAAGAAACGACATGATTCGTAGATATCTTTACTAATTAGAGCACGAAAATAAATTCACAGCAGTACTCAAACAAACAAAATTATTAATTTTAAGGTAATAATTTTAAATAAGGAAAATATTATACTCGTACGTAAAAAAAATACGTAAATTTTGGATTATAATTTGTTGTTTAAATAAATTAAATTTTTATGTTTCCCGTAAGTACAAAGTAATAAAATATTAAGTAAAAATATATTTATTCATATAATATATTGCTATAAGTTGTATTTCAATGTTTATTGTTATTTAAAAAGAATTTAGTCACTGTAATGCATGATATTGTCGTCATCTGAACTATCGCTGTCATTTCTTGTATTTATTATTATTGGATTAATATCATCAACAATCCTTTCCCTTTCCCACCATTCATTTATTAAATTTTCGATTTTTCTTAACAGAATTTGCCCAAGTTTCACAACTAATTTGCAACCATATTTTAATTTATTACCAGACACTGCCAGCTAAGACAAAAAACATTTTTAAAATCGCTGAAAAATGGTAACTAGATTATTATATGAATGCACTACTTGATACATACATGTAACAGTCACCTATCAGCAATCCGACTATACCAGAATTTTTTAATAATATCTTTGAAATTATTTTGCAATTGTCCAATATTAATGCGGAGCCGTTACTTTGGACGTTTGCCACTGCTGATAGTACTAGGCTAGAATAGTACAATATAATGAGTATTAGTATCAAAAAGATATAATACTTCATGTATATGTAAAAAATAAATAAATTCGGACGTTTCGGAAACTGCTCAATAATCTGTTTCCGTCTTCAGCAATCACGAGAAGTGATAAACATTTCAATTTTCTTCGAGTTTTTATACCGAGTATTGTAAGAGTGGGAGCAGGTTATAGGTGCGTTGCTATTGGTTGGGTGATTGGGATCAGGTATGGCTGTTGCACTGAGTCCAGTTAATAGAGTTAATAGACACTTTACGATTTACAAGTGAAAGGAGTTGAGACTCAGATCTGGGTCCCCCTAAAAATTATTCTGGTCCCCAGCCATCTCAGGTCCTCACCATGATATGCTTGGAAAAAATTTAAAATTTAAAATAAAAGTGCTCAGTTCATTTTTGGAATATTTCGAATTGTGAAAGATGAATACGGACAAAGGGTCGCTTACGGCTCGTTTTCATATTTTTTAAATTTAAAATCATTATATTTTCATTAATATTTATAACGATAAAAAAGATGGAGCCCCTCAAATATTTTCATACCTCCCCAGATTTTAAAAGCTAGCACCGCCATTGTCTTGAATGTCTTTTAATATCGTCCGTCAATCTTGCTTTTCTTATCAAGTTCTTTTAATTTTATTGCACATTCATTTGCATTTAACATATTTGCAAGTGTCCTATTATTAGTTTATTTTATTAATTCTAATCAATTTCTCAATTATCCATTCATATTTATAATGATATATATTTATTTTATAAACATTCAGTACCTTGAACACACTGGATTTAAGTTGTAAGGCTGAAGTTGGGTTTCCGACCAATCTTTCTTCATTAATTTATCTAGGGTCTTCAAGTACTTACTTAACTGATAATAAATTTAAGTCCTCTCTTCTTATTAAGCTTGAGTTCTAATCATTTAATATTTATCTCAACAACAACTGTAACCAGTTAACTTTTGTTTTCTTTCAATTGTTTTCTCTTCAAACTTTTTTAGGTTAAAATAACAGATTAATACTAAATACAGATCAAAGAAATTTAACAATATATTAGTACGGATCAGTGGCGGCTGGTGCAGAGAGGCCAACGGGGCAATGCCCTCCCAATTATTTACTTTTGAAAAAGAAGAAATTTTTATTAAAAAATAATAATAATAACAATAAAAGTAACATGTATTATTTTCATTTTACCCATTTTAAATTAATATTTAGTTATATTGAAATGTTTATAACTTAAATTCGCATCGCGCCGCGTTTCGCTTCCTAAAACAAATGTTTTTAGAATGGACATACGCCAGGCAGGGTAAAAGAGCAAATGCCCTATATCAGTGCTTCTCAACCTTTTATGGCCTGGGACCCCCCAAATTACATTAATATTGTCTGCGGCCCCCCTATATATATATATATATATATATATATATCGCACATCATATTATATATTTTCTACTATTTTATTTACATAAAACAATGTGCTTAGCAACGATATAGCACACCATGATCGTTAATTAGGGTAAATGTTGCATAATTATATTTTCGCTAACATATATATATGGTGTATCAAGATGGATGGAAACATAGATGGGAACACAAGTTTTTTCGAAAAGGGGACGTTGCTCACACGTCTGAATTGAATGGTAGTATTGAAATTTTCCGGAAAAAAACGGAATTACAGGACATCAAGGACAATTTCGAATTTTTAAATGGGAACGTATGTCATATTGGATATCTTTGGATAGAGCTTTTCAACAACTTTTCCTTAAATATTATTTTAATATCTTTTACGGTTGACACAAAAAACTGTGATATTTTTAAAGGACGATTATAGTCCCTATAACGACTTGAAAGTAAAGTATTTTTATTTACAAATGCTCAAAGTGCCTTCCATTTTAATTTAAACACATTCGCATCCTTACTCTTGAGTTACCTGTAGTTCGGAGAGCAATTAAAAAAATATATAATAACAAATATTGCACTTTCAAATCGTACCTACTTCAAAGCACAACTTAAAAACACTTGAAGTGCCTCCAACGCGAACCCATTAACCGACACATACAATTTATTTGACATTGATATAGTCTACTTATAGTCTGTTTCTTTTGTTAAAACGGAACTAGATTTTCAAATCTAGTAATTTTTATCGATTAAATGAATATTTTGATCATTTTGTTTAGTAAAAGCCCATTTACTCATTATAAAGTTAGCTAGGGACAACTTAAACATTTGAAATAGCCTGTAGTTTAAATTAGTTGTCAAAATAAGTATATTAAGCATAAAAATAAATAGAATATTTATTTTATTTATGTTGTGAAAGGTATACTTTTATGAATATCAATATAAGATACTCGTATTTATAAATATGAATAAAATTTATATCTTGTAAGATTGAGTGCATTTTTATTATATTTTCATGTTTCGATCTTGTATGACTTCGCGGCCCCCCGACGAAACCTTCACGGCCCCCCGGTTGAGAAACGCTGCCCTATATCCTTGTACGAATGTAGGTGCGGGGTACAAGCGGGGGTGAAAAACGAGCAATAGTATGTAACCCATTGACGTCATATAAATGGACTCAGCACGCTCTATGCCTTAGCATTGTTTGTTATGAAGCCAAGACCCTGCGGAAACAAAAGGGGGATTTGCCCCGAGGAGTATAACAAGTTGCCTAATTTACATTTATTTTATTCAGCTATTGTTAAGAAAAACGCCGGCGCCGTATTGTGTTTATGATTGTTTTGTTGTGTTATTTTTTCTATTTTACTATTTTACCTTTTCATCATCTTTCAACTTTTAATAATATAGCCGTAAATTGCATTTTAAGAGTTGCGAACTGTATTTCAACTACGTAGTATTTTAAATACTAAAAAGTCATGTTTAATTAAAATGTTACATATAGTTTTTCCTTAAAAAAAAAGTATTTGTATTCAGTACTTCGAATACATCAGAAAAGTATTTTACCCAGCATTGATTATAGATATACATTTTTATAATTTGTCAGATAAATTTTAATTTATCATGGAATAAATGATGTAATATATGCTCGTTTTAAATTTAGAAAGTGTCTGAAGCATTGCTATATAATATGATCGAGAAAAAAGTTGGCTAGATAGACATGAAATTAATTTATTTTTATATTAACAGAATTGTCCACCTAACATTTTAAATTCAGGGCCTACTAAACTTTTTTTTCGATCATATTGTATTTTAAATATATATAATTTAGAAACCTACTAATTATATTAAATATATACTAATACATTCAGGTTAATTTAATATTATTTATGAAATTTATTTTATTAATATTTGCAGTTTACAGTATTAATATATTTTTACTTTAAATTCTTATCGGCAAAACATTGATGTATGCAAACTGTACAAACTGTGCAACCCCCGTTTCCCCGCCTATAATGGTGCTGGCTTCATAACACATCGTCCTAGTTCAGTCTCTATGTTATACCAGGGTTTCTTAAACTTTTTCATATAGCGACCCCCTTCAAGCCTAGGAAATTTTAAACGACCCACCATGTAATGAAATTAATATTGACCGTAGATGTAGGTGTTATATCGCGACATTGTAGAATCTACCTTGTAGATTCTAAAAATGTATTTATTATTACCCAAAAGTAGCAGATCTTTGCGACCCCCCTTCAGTAGCCTCGCGACCCCCCGGGGGTCGGGACCCACAGTTTAAGAAGCCCTGTGTTATACTACCTCATTGATATAACCTGTGGCGGCCATTGCAAGGTAGTCCAAATATATTTTGTCCGTAGTTTTAATTATCAGTCGGAGTGTTTTATTTTGACATTTGTTTGTAGTTCTGTTATTAGAAGGTTATGAATGTTCGATGTTTTAATAATTACATTATTTGGCAAGTTGGCTTTTCCTGAACAAAATGATCAAAAGCTGCAATAAATCTGTAAAAATTACTAGATTTGAAAATCTAGTTCTAGTTCGTTTGGAATAGACTTTAGTTCGACAACATCTCGATCTCAATATCAATTTAAAAAAATATTGGTATTGTACTCATATTAGTACACCCTTTTATTTACCTCAATGAACTACTTAATGAAATCTGTCTTAAAGGTTACTCTAAGTACAAAAATATCCACGTCGTTAATCAAATTTAACGTGGATAGATTAAGAAACAGTTTTATGTAAGTAAACAGGAAACATTTAGTGAGGCAGTAATTTTTGTTTATTATCGGTGGGAGTGGTAATATTGTCATTGATCTGTCAAATTCAAGTAGGTGTACCACGCTAAAAATAAAATAGAATTAGCAACAAATTACCAGATCAGTATGTAGGATTTGTTCCATTGATTAATTTACAACCAACAAAGCAAAATACGGTGTACTTTCCCCTTGCGGACATTATAAGCGGACATTATAAGCGGACACCTCTATTAAAGCTAATTTTTTTTTTTTTGAATCGATAGAATATACCTTTTGTTACATAAATACTCAAGAAGTTTTAAGTGAAATTAAACAAAATGCTTTAAAATATTTTCCTTTAGACCACCAATGAGGAGAAATGAAATCCGGTATACTGCTTTCGAACCACTACTGCCTAGTCTTCGCCTTATGTAAGGTGACCATATTTATTCAAGTTCAAAATTCGAAACTGGAGTTTATAGACGGTAGGGGGAGGGGAGGGGGTTAATTATTCAAATTTCATTAATTATTTTTTATTAAACAAATTATATAGAATAAATAATTACGAGGGATGTTTCCTAAATTCTGAGAATTGTGCTATAATTAAATTACGCAGAACTTATAGGTAATGTTATTGGTGCCAGACAAGTCTTGACATGTTTATGCAATTATCTAGTGCAATATTGTTCAGTCTGATTTAGTTGTTCGACTGATATAGACGCGTTTTCATAGCACTGTTTTTGTAACCATGGAAGACGCAGCAAAATCTCAAAGAGCAATAATTTTCTTTTTGTGGAAAGAAGGTGTGAAAACATCAGAAATTATTCAGAGTCTGCAAGGAGTATTTGGTGAGTCTGCAGAATCCAAAAGTCGTTTTAAAACCGGTAGAACATCACTAAATCCACGCAGTGGGTGCCCAAGCACGTCGGTAAATGAAAGAAACATTACTGCCGTAGAAGACCTACTGAAAGAGGACAGGCGAATGACTATTCGTCAAATTAGTGTGCGCCTAGGGATAGGTACACGACAAGTTCATGACATCTTGCATGGTTGTTTGGGCGTTAGCAAGGTTTCGCCGCGCTGGGTGCCAAGGCTGTTGGGACCAGAACAGAAACTCAATAGGAAAGTTCTTTGAGGACGGCTTAAAAAAAATAGTTTATCGTTGGGATAAATGTATTCAGTTAAATGGAGATTATGTTGAAAAACTACATTGTAATATTGACGAAAATTAACAAAATAATAAAAATTATAGCTAAATTCCCAGAACCTTGGAAACATACCTCGTATATTGACGAGTGGCCGCAGAAGCTTAAAAATTATCTAACGGCCAGTGGTGGTCATTTTAGAAATTGAGTGTTCTTGTTTAAGATGTATCTATATATTATGTACTAAAACAAAATTAAAACATCTTAAACCTTCTTGTGCAATTTCACTGAAAACTTTGTTTCTGAATCTATGGTAAGTCTAGGTATATGATTTTACTTCTAAAACTTTTTTTCTTTAGCGGACTTTATGTTAACTGATAAAGACGGGACTTGCAGTTTTGTAGGCCTTCGTTCTTTCTTGGTACCCCGGTGCCCCATTCCATTATTATTTGTAGCAATTACGTTGTGATTCAATTAATAAAAACAAAATAGTTGAGAACCACTCTCACATTCTTATTCCATTACAGATAATTTAATAAGTGTGTGAAAAGTAATTCAGGAGTATTAAAAAGTTTTTTGTTTTCTCCAAGGAGACATTTGTCCCCTAAAACTACAATTATTTCTTTTATTGCATCAGTTAACCACCTGATCCAGTAAATGTTATTGGCCAGGAATTTATCTATATGTGAATCCAATTTAAATTTTGATCAGCAATCAGGAAATTAATCAAAATATTAGAAATAATTAATCAAAGGTTAAATTTGAGGAAAATTTACATTCGATTAATTAAACAATTTAAGTAGCAATGGTAAATGCATATTTTCGAGCACAGTATTCAAAGCTAATACAAAAGAAATCGGAGGTAGACGGTGACAGTGGATTACTAGTAGTATTACAGTGTAGTACACGTGTTGGGATTTACCTGGAAAAACTGCTACTCTCGTATTTTGAATAGAAACAGAATTTCTTACAAATATCTTCATCAAATAAATATGTTCATATATATATATATTTATATAAAAAAAAACTTTACCATCAAATAATAAATGCATGATGTGTCCAACTGTTAATACATTAAGCTGCTCATATTGCATGCTGTGTATAATGGGACGCGGACGTGTGGTCACGCGCACGTGCAATGGAATGTAATATAAATATACAGACGATTTCGCTTAAATGGGCCACCGCTTAATTGGGGCAGCCGCTTATTTGGGCCAAATCTCAAAGAACAGAAACCAAACCAAGGAACCAACAGTAAATTAACATGTTTAATTGGGACAACATTCCGCTTAATTGGGACAGTAAATTTAAGATCACAGTACATATTATGCTACACATATTCTCAACCAGGAGGCAAAAAAATGTATGGCCGTGTTACAGTGTTATTTTATGCAGGAAGGAAATGAAGGGAGCCCTACATCCTCACTGAATACCTGTGCTGATTTTGTAGAAGTGAAATGTTACAAATCAAAAGACAGACTACACTTGACGCATTTTTGTATTGAATTAAATTGTATGTACCTATTTATTATTTTATTTTGGAATTTATTATTATTTTTTCTTAAAAGTTTATATTTTTTGGTTATATGTAATTTATAGTTTTGTCCAAGAGTTTATAAAATAAAATTATTGAAAGAAAAATATGCATTGTTTAATTTTATTTGAAATTCGCTTAATTGTGGCAGCCGCTTAATTGGGCCAAAATGCCTAAGTCCCGATGTGTCCCAATTAAGCGGAATCGACTGTATATATTCTTTATTCCCTAAGCCTTGCGGCGTTCAGGATATTAACCATTACAAAAAATAAAACAATCAATTCAAAAATAAATAAATAACAATCCAATACAATTTACAATGTTTTTTCTCTTTTCTATCTTCTTGCTCCAATGTCCCTCTCCTTCTTCCTGTTCTCCTTCTGGCTTCCAGTTCTCTCGCCCATCTTTGATTTATTTTATTTCATTCTCTTCCAACCATTTCTTCACCCCTCCTCCTATCCCCCTTCCTTCCTTCCCATTTCTAGGTAACCTCATCCCCCTTCCTTCCTTCCATTTCTCCCTTCTGCTTCCCACCTGGTCTCCTCCTTCTTTCCTTTACCCCGTCCTGTTATCCTTCCTCAATCTCCATCCTTCTTGCCTCTAATTCCCTCGCTCACCTCTCCCCCCTTCCATCTTCGTGCATCAGGTCTAATTTACTCCCCGACCATACTGTCATCTTTCTACACCTCTTCGCGAGGTGCTCAGGAATGTAGTATAAATAACCCTTCTTATTAGTACGCCTTTGCCTCCACACCACCATAAGAAAGGTGAAAAAACGGTCTTTGAATATAAAAAAAATATATTATTTTTTTAATATTTTTAATTCCAATAAAATACACGCACTATCTTAGCTATAAATACAAAAAATCCATAACATTATTAGCCATAATTTAACCATGAATTAAAAAAATAGTTAATTTTGTCAAAAACACAATCTGATCAAAAATTCCTCTCGTACGTTTCCGGCTCAGATCAATATACATTACCTATAATTTTTTCAGATTCTTGTTTTAACCCTTTTTTGGTAAAAGGGTGCGGGACAAGAAATTTTGCACATTTTTTGCTAAATTCGTGTTAAAAGAAACGAATTCAAAAAAACTATTTATCGTTCCGTAATCTATGTCTGTGTTTCTCAACAGGTGGTCCGCGGACTACTTGTGGTCCCCGGAAAAATTTTAGTGGTCCGCGAAAGTTCTTTTTTTGCAGTTTTATTTTTTATGCACATTTTTTATGTAAATAATTTATATTTTGTTTATTTTCTGTAAACTTTCTGCGATTTTCTACAAATAAAATAAAAGTATTTAGTAGCACATTAAATATATTAATCTTGCAAAAAATGAACCAACAATTACTATTAGTGGTTCGCGTTAGAAAATTATATATTGTACTGGCCCACGGTGCGTTTTTAGTTGAGAAACACTGATATACGTCTTAAGAGCTTTCTTTTGATACCACATAATAAATTTAAAGAATATTTTTTTTTATCAACGACAAAAAAAAATAACATTTTTCGAAAAATTTATCTGATTAAAAATTCCGGTTCCCAGCAATGTTCATTACGGAGATTTATTTCAGAATTTTAGATCAATCCCTTTGGGAGATATTGGGAGACAAATGTTTTTTTCATTAGAAACCTCACTCAAAACTTATTACTTACCTAAAGAAAAAATATTTATTTTTCCATTAAATACTTATTTGTTTATATTTATCCCGTGCTGAATTTTTATGATCTCTCTATAGCTTTTCCATATGTGGGTTAAAAAGTTGTACAAGTGTGCCAAAATTCAACTTTTTATGTTCAGCCGTATCGCTATAATTTCTACCGTACAGACAGACAGACACATGAGTGACGAAAGGATTTTTTTGGTGGTCATACCTACAAAATCCTAAAAATGCATTTATTTATTTCAATTTACTGACGTATAATAATAACGATAAAAAGATAATGAGTTAAAAGAATGATAAGCGCCCTTTTTTGTCGCCGCCCCCAGGTTTGCCTATGCGTAAATCTGGCTCTGATTACAAGTTGATTAAAACAACACTCTAGAGATTTATTAATTAATTTTAATTTTTGGTTTTAAAAATAAACCTTTTTTTAAATCTTAAGTTTTTCTTTATTTACTTGTCATGCAAAAAGTGTATTTCCCTTGTGTTATGAGCTTCAGGTATGTGCAGGAAGTTCGACGACGCTTAGCGACGCCAAGTTGGACATGCGCTACCATCCACGCTGCGGAGACCGACGCTTTACTGCAGTTGTCAGACAGACGCCGTGTAGTAAGGACGCTCTGTTATAACCCGGCTTGTTAATATTACGCAAAATGTCCACATAACAGTGATATCTAAATAGTGACATCTGTGAACATATTTTAGTTTAGTGAATTATTTAGTTTTTAAGTGATTTTGTGATTGACTTAAAGCCTTGTGACTGAGAGAATATATAACAAATTTGCTGCATATAAAAGGTAAAATTATTCCAACTTTTTAACTTCAGTATTCGAATTTAATATCAATAATTAGTAACATATAGTTATATTAATAATACGAATTGTGTTAATGCTAAATAAAAATTATTTATTACTCTTTTACTTGGTAATTAATTATGTAAAATTTTCGGGAAATTTACATTTTTATTTAATTATTTTTTAACGCTAATAGCATATGATACTAAAATTAAATCAGGGCCAGCACCGAGGGTCTTAAACGTCCCTAAGCAAGACTTAATAATTCGGCACCTAAGCAAGACTTAATTCGGTGCCCCTAATAAGACATTTTAGCGTAACACAAGGTGAAATAGAAATAGCGAGGAAAATATAACACAAATTAGAATTAATAATTGTGTATATTTCGGACAGAACTAAAGATGTTCTGTCAAGATGTGTTCTGCTAAAATATAATTTGGCGCCCTCTAAATATAATTCAATAAATGTATAAGAAAAAGATGTTCATGGCCATCTGGCGCCCCAATCTTCTGGCACCCGGACTCAGTCACCTAGTGGTAAAACTGACCGGAATAAATTTATGCATTCAAAGTAAAATAAAAGCCAGACGATTATAGTGGACAAGATATAAGCTTGGAAGAAAATACAATAGTTAAAATTTTTTGAAGACCTCTTAATAATATCTGGTAGAATCTGGCGCAGTCTTTCTCAACCCAAAACTTACCGTGTACCGAAAAAATGTCAAATTTTTTACATAGACTTTTGCTGGGATATTTAGTGCCGATTCTTTAGACTACGGTTCTAAGTGATGACGCCCCTAAACATTTCAGCGCCCCTTAAAAAAGGCGCCCCGATGAGGTACATCGTCTGCTTACCATGTAGAACTAACCGTGGGCATTTTCAATTTTTTTCGCGGACTAGTGAAAAATATAGATATTTGTAAATTTAAATAATAGTGAAATTAATTTTTTCAATTATTGTAAAACACTACAAATTGAAATTAAAAATTTTATTATTTTTTATACATATAAGTTCTATTAGTCGTAAATGGTTACAAAAAAAAAAATCAGCAGTTGTCGCCGCAGGACCGACCGCCATCACAAAGTACTTGTTTAATTTATACTGCTTTATCAAAAAATGTCTCAAATAAAAGTTGTTAGTTATTGCTTTTACAGCAACTTTGCTTAAATAATTTTTTTTGAAATATTTCTCTTGTGAAATATTCGCAAAAATCTTAAAACCAATTTTTACCAAAAGTTGATCAAGTTGATGTCAAAAGCTTAAATATGAAGTTTCGAACAGAATACACGAACCGACAGACAGACCGACATACAGACAGACAGACAGACAGACAGACATCATGCTAAAAATAGTCAAAACGTTATGTAGGTAGCTCAGTTCCTGGAGATCCATTGAAATCTCAAAATCGGTATGATCACAATTCGATATGTTGGCGGTCGGTAATTATTAGTTAAATATATATTTTTAACATTATCGCGGACCAGTTAGATTTATCCGCAAACCGATGGTTGAGAAACACTGATTTAGCAAGTACTAAGGGACCTTCCAATACCAATTTAGGACTTTTTTAAAATTCGAACCTTATTTTAATCATTATACTTCTTTTAATATTTATTCAATTTAATGTATGTTGTGGTAACGACAAAATATCCATGCCTTGGCCGTCCATATCTTGGTCCATATCTTGGATCCATATCTTGGCCTTGGCCGGGATTCGTACCTGGGACCTTTGGCACACAACGCAGGATTAGATTCTTCGTTACCGAGGCAATTTAGACATAATATTTTTAATGAATGTTTTTGTTTAATTTACTTTAAACTCATTTAATATTCAACTAAAAACTGTGACCACTTAAACCATCGTCAGAGCTACTGTAATCGCAGCCCAGTTCATTTTGGAATTGTAATGAGTGCCTGCAGTACTCATCGCAGCCCGAATCTGTTATCGTTATCATATATCATTCTACTATTACTGTGCGTGCATACACTTATTTAGTGAGTGTTGTGTGTGTCACACAGATGTCTGAGACTTACAGTTTAATGTAGGCTTTGAAACACTTCTATCTGGTTTTGGGGAAATACCCAGCGCTTTCCGAGGGCGAATAACTGGGAAACTATTTTAAAAATGTTACCGGGAGTTATCTTATGCACTACTTACCACTAACCCACTGCACTACACTCATTTTCGTTTGCGTAGTACAGTGGTTTTTAACCGAAATGCCGAAGCACAAGAGTGCGCTATAAAAATAGGTTTGTAAACAATATATACAGGGTGTTTATGGTCTTCTTATTTATTTTTAATGGGTGGATACTACAGATCAAAAGAAGTAGACCGGGAGCTCATGACAGTTTTTGGTCTCCGATTTCATACAGCATGCCTTTTGGGGGAGAGAATATTTACCCTGTGACAACAAAAAAGGGATGGTACTAAACCCCTGCACGCTTTCCGGTCATAGGGAAAATTGCATTTCCACTTGCACAAAATTGTGTTTTTCTCTGATTTAATATTGCTTGCCCTTTTGTCAAAAGAAAGTTATAACAAATTTAAAGTTTTTTAAATATATGCATGCGATTCTGAGGGTCCCAAAGGGCTCAAACGGTCATGTGATCTTGTAATAAAAAAATATGATTTTCCGCGTTTTCATACAGCATGCCTATAATTAAAAGACTTTAAATTTGTTATAACTTTCTTTTGACAAAAGGGCAAGCAATATTAAATCAGAGAAAAACACAATTTTGTGCAAGTGGAAATACAATTTTCCCTATGACCGGAAAGCGTGCAGGGGTTTAGTACCATCCCTTTTTTGTTGTCACAGGGTAAATATTCTCTCCTCCAAAAGGCATGCTGTATGAAATCGGAGACCAAAAATGTCATGAGCTCCCGGTCTATATAGTTTAATATACTATCTATCTTTATATTAATAAAATTGGAAACTATATGTATTTTTTTTAATATATATATTTTTGAGCTTCATATTTGGTTTATGCACGTTTCAGGTGATTATAAGAAGATATTCGCAAAAAAAAAAATTGTGTGTTAAATAAAATAATAATCTAGTGTCTGTCTGTTTGTCCGAGATTCACTTTAGACCGGGAGTCTAAAGGCAAAAAACCTTAAAACACCATAGTAAAAGTTTTATAATAAAAATAAAAAAATTTATATTAATTTTTTAAGTTTTTATAGGGAAGCGATAAATTATGATTTTATTTATTTATTTATTGTTTAATTTATTGTTTTTAATATGTAGTATAGTTATTTAGATGGGCTGCGATAGGCGCAAATAGTCTTTGTTGCTGTGCGCCAGATTTTTTTTTAAACTAACTAACGGTATCACTAGTTGTTGTGATTTTGGCCCCTTGCTCTGTTAACTGTCAAGTCTTTTGTATATCCATTATATCTTTATTACTATTAGTGGTATTTTTGTACTGTTTTCTCATTGTAATTACTGTCATTATCATTATTGCTGCAAAAAAATCTTAGGGTCAAGTAACTATAAATCAACAAAGGGAATTATATGAGAAAACCTGAAGTACAAATCTAACGAGAATAAAATTGTTATCTTGGACATTGACCTCTTGCATATTTTTTATAATTCACACCCTACTGTTTTGTGACTCTCCGCATTATGAGCTATTAGTGTCAAACACACACGGAGAGTTTATAAACTGTTTTTGTACCTTGAATATTTCGTGCATAATTTCTCAAACTTTTGTCTCTGTAGAAGGGTGTTGTAGAGTTTAATTTTGGACACTGGTCGACAGATTTTAAACTTCCTACACCAGTGATATTCAAACTGTGATACCTAGAACCGTAGGGTACCGTGCAAATCATCCAGAAGTCAGATTAAAGTGAATTCATGAATATAAGTAAATTTTGTTGCGTCAATTAATTTAATTAGTAACATTTTTTAATAGAATCTTTAAAAATTAATGGTGAATGGAGAATCCGTAAGAACAAATATATCCGAGAACTGTACTCAAAGCCAAGTCTAACACAAGAACTCAGAGGCAGACAGTTTCAGTGGATAAAACACGTTATGAGAATGAGGGAGGACAGAATGGTTAGGAAGATATGGGAAACAAGATTGAATACCTGCCGACCAGTGCGAAGACCTCGCAAGAGATGGAGAGATCAGCTAACCGAAGATCTAACAAGTATTGGTATACAAGACCTGACAATGAATAGATCGAGATGGAGGACTTATGTGAGTGAGGTCAAAAGTCAACCTGACTGATAGTGCCCAAAGAAGAAGAATAAGAAGAAAAAGAACATTTTTTTTTATAGAGGTGTGAGATGTCTGCCGCCTTTAATTCCCTTTTTGAATTGTTAGATGTCGCTTACGTCTATTTTCAAATAAAATGTACAAGGTGTCTCAAAAGAAATTTTATATTTATTTAGCTGACTGCGTGAACGCAACGTATCCGAGGGGCGCGGGGGTTATGTCAATCGGTAGCCTGGCTCTTGGGAATTCAGTCGCTATGGAGCGTTTCTCTGGAGCAGACCGCGCGTTATGCGTGCGAGAGTTTTACAAAAACGGTGATTCGGCGACTGTAGCGCGTATAAAATTCTGCAGTATTCGAGGTTTTCGCCACTTAAATGATGCGCCAAGCATTCCTCTCATTCGACATTGGGTTAAAAAGTTTGAAGAGACTGGTACAACGCTGGATAAATCAAAATCCGGGCGACCTAGGTCATCAAGAACGGTAGAAAACGTGGAGAATGTTAATCAGTCTGTTCGTGACGACCCGAACCTTTCAATTCGGAAGCGCGCAAGTGCTTTAAATGTGCATAGATCATCATTACATCGCATAATGCACAAAGACCTAAAGCTGCACCCCTACAAAATTCAATTGGTGCAAGAATTAAAGCCCCAAGATGCCAGTCAGAGGCTTAATTTCGTAAATCAGGTGATTGAGCGATTTTCAACGTTTACCAACATTTTGTTTTCGGATGAAGCTCATTTTCATCTTAATGGCCACGTAAATAAGCAGAACTGCCGCTACTAGAGTGCAACGAATCCGAAACGCAAACATCAGAAACCCCTACATTCGCCTAAAGTGACCGTATGGGTTGCGATGTCGGCGCGATGAATTATCGGCCCTTACTTTTTGAAGACGAAAGGGGGCGTGCAGTTACAGTGAATTCAGATCGTTATGTGGAGATGTTAGACAACTTCTTGGTACCTGAACTGCAAAACTTTCCTGGCTATAACCAAAGAACATGGTTCCAACAGGACGGAGCAACTTCACACACGTCCAATATGTCTCTGCCACGTGTTCGTGAAATTTTCTCAGGAAAATTGATCTCCCGGAGAGGTGACATAAATTAGCCTCCACGCAGTCCAGATTTAACCCCTATGAACTTTTTCCTATGGGGTTATCTTAAATCTAAAGTTTACGCCAATAAACCGACTTCACTGGCGCATTTGAAAGAAAATATCCGTCACGAAATGGCAGCCATCCCTGAGTCCACCTGCCGAGACGTCATAAGTAAATTTACTGTTCGATTAAATGAGTGCCGAGAACGCGAGGGTCTACATTTAGACGATATTATATTTAAGAAATAAATCCCCAAAAAGTGTATTTTAATAATTAATAAACATTTTTTCTATATACGGCTTACTTTTTTTTTAATCGATCCACTAAATATAAAATTTCTTTTGAGACACCTTGTATTTTTCAATTGAGTGAATATTTGAGGATTTACGGGGAACAGTCTAAAACTAAACTTTTGAAATTTCTCCCAATTTTTTTTTCATCCCTAAAAAATAGGCATAGGAAAGTTAATCTTAAGTCCAGATTGGAAAATATTTGTTTATGGACAGGAGGAAAGCATGGGAATATATTTAGAGTTAAAAAGAAACTGATACTATGCGAGTTTGTTCATTACATTTATCGCAGAAAAGCAAAATTACACTAATATGCTTGCACTTACAAGTTGCATTTTAACTTTTAGCTGCCCCTGTCCAAATAAAACTAATTTTATTTCATGAGGCAATGAACATAATGCACTTGTTTGCAAACAAAATCCATATATTGTAAATTCAGATGACCGACACTCAGATGTACATAAAATTACGTGCCCGGCATTTACACCTGCTCATCTACAAATTACACTTCAATAAATCTACTAAAATTAAACTTTCAATACTTTAAATAATTTGATGTCCACCTTCTGTTATACACCTCAATACATGTGTAGCGCGTAAAAATTAAAAAATTTCGCAAATATTTACTCGCATAAGTTTTACACAATATTTTATTTTCATAAAATAAAAATGTACTGTGCTTAAATTTACCTGTTCGCTGTTAGCATATAGACAGCTGAATACTAAACACAACAGCCATATTGCCTTGGAATACAGCGCCGCCAACGGTAATGTCACTTCTCAATTTCTTACTTATTATTTAGAATGAAGAAACATTTCTTTTTTGTTCAATGAAGTTTTCTTAATTAGGGCCGAGAGTTCCAGTTGCTAATAAACTGTCCAATAAGTTTATTATCAACATAATTTTTTTCCCGAGAGTTCCACCCTGAAATAGTTATTAGGTTGCTAATAAATAGGCTTATTTATCTAATAACTTATAGGCAACATGAAGTGCTTAATAAAGTGACATATAACCAAAAACAAGTTCGCAAAATGTGTTAATATTTCAATTTTAATTGAAAAACATTATAATTTTAAAAGAATATACGAATGTGTAGTTTTTAAACATTTCTATAATGGTGATTTTAGTGTTTTATATACATTTTAGTTGTATTTTGACGAAATCGACGATCTGTTTGGATGAATTTATAAATTATGGACAACCGTTTTTAGAATATTTTGGGCATTTATTGTAAATGTGATATATAAAGAACAATATATAAATATATATCTTTTAATAAACATTGTCTTTTATTTTTATATATGTATTTATTTCAATTACGATTACAACACATTACAAACAATACTTTAAGCATTACTATTTATATAAATATGATAGAAAATAAGAAGACAGACGCAATTCTTGGCAGAATAATAAAGATGTGTAGCTGAAAATTGCTAATAAGTTTAATTCATATTGTTTAAGGAATGTAAAATAAAGCAAAATATGGCTGTCTTTTTATTTTCATTCACTTTTTATTATAAAATGCTATTTTTATTAACTTCTCTTCTATCTATATTGTCCTCTTTTTCTGTGATAAAATTTGTTGAACGCCGTTTAATTGTCATTTTAACAGTAACACAAAAAATATACGTAATGTCATTGAATGTTAAGTCAAACTATTTATTGTCAAAATATTTAATATCAAAATATTCACTGTCAAAATTTCATCTCACTTTAGCTCTACAAATTTACGTATAGCTCTATCCCTCTTGCACCGTGTTACTATCTTCATAAGAAATACCAATACAAAAACAAAAAATTATGTTGCTAATAAACTATTAGAAGGATTTTGTAACTTGGAAATCACCAATAAATTTATTAGCTTCATAAATATATTATGTGTCTAATAACTATTAGGGAGTTTATTAGGAACTGGAACTCTCGGCCCTTAGATTAATATTTTGGGCGGTATGGGGAGAGCTATTTATAAATAAAGTAGTCACTTTTTATTTAATTTTCTATTCATTTAATACAATGTTCCATTACTCGACGAAAGTAACCGCGGTTGAAGTTTCCCGTTCCGAAAGTGTACGACATTAACCTTTTCAGGAAAATTGTTAAGTTTCGGAACGCGGTTACTGAAAATTTTGGTTACTTTTTTGTAACCAAACTAACCGTGGAAATATCGCGGTTAGTGTGGTTATTTCCTCCCACTACAAACTTCAGATCTAATGTAAACTACAAAAGGCGGGAATTTCAAAACAATTACAATAAGGCGAGAGTTAAGTGGAGGGAATTAATCCTTTCTTTATAGTGCAAGTAGTAAATTATAATATTATTTTACTATAGTCTATAATTAAAACAGTAAGAATGAGTGTAAGTAACTGCTTTTTAGTAATATTGATCGATGTCGTGAAAAATAATATCGGGAAAAATCATATATGTTCTTATATAATGTGCTCTTGTAAACAAGTACTAATCAAACAAATATTTTTATTAATAAGTTTGTAAGAGAATATCTATAACCTATAACGTCCATAAAATGACAGTTCAGTTGTCTGTTTTATCAACTGTGAAGTGTGACTACCGTTCCGTAACTAAAACTCGTTTTCAGGTAACCACTGGGTAACCACAACTTACCACGACTTTACCGTAACCGCGACCGCGGTAGTTAGGTGTGCAGTTACGGAACATTGTATTGATGGACTGTATAAGGCGCAAATAGCCATTGTTGCTGTGCACCAAAAATGTTAACTAACCTATTATTTACTTAATTTAAAAATTGACTTTTAAAACTTCAAAAATATATATAAAACAGTAGTTTAGAATAAAATAACGATTTGTCTAGTTGAAAATGAAATATCTCATTTATCATTTACGTTACAGAGGAAAATATACATAATTAAAACTTACGTAGCACGGGCACGCCAACTGGTTTTTTATGTAATTTTCAAAAACGATTTTTGAAATTGTATTGAATGAATCGTTTCCATTACAGCGTTAATATGAATAATTACCGTAAAATTAGCATTGCATTTAATGGAACAAAATAACGATTTTATGAATGGAAAGCAAAGGGTAGTTATTGATACTTTAATTGTGGGTTTGTTATAGGACACTGAATTGCTTTCATAGCTGTTATTGTTGGTTAATTGGCAAAAAATTCTGGTTTCATGCTTGTTGAAATAATTAGAACAATTGTCATGGCAATTATATAATAATTAAATTAGAGTAATTACTGTTCAGTTGAAATTGACCAGCAGTATTTTGTTAGTTTGCTGAAAATGGGTGTGTTTAATAATCATAAGGGGGCGCAGTATAGTTCTCACAGTTTCATATGCGAAACTAATAGTTTGAAATAAAAGAAGGCGGGGGCTGTATCGAAGCCATGGCTTTTGGTCTTTTGGGCGTAGAATACGTCGCGTGGCTGTTGGGTGGGTTTTTCACACACCTAATCAGAACTGGGAATATTTGAAATAAAATATTTGAAAAGTGTTTCAATTACTTGATGGTATTTGAAATATTGTATTTCAAATACTTCAAAAAAGTGCGCTTGGTATTTGGATTTGCAAATACTTTTTATCGCTAGCAGGTATTAACTGTAATTATATTTGTATTTGATATTTGTTGTGAAATATTTCCTAATATTTCAAAAAATTTCCTAGTATTTCAGATATTTTCCTAGTATTTCAAATATTTTCCTAGTATTTCAAATATTTCCCTATTATTTCAAATGTCTCCTAGTATTTAAAATATTTTCATTGTACTTCAAATATTTTTCTATTATTTCAAATATTTCCATATTATTTTAAATATTTCCCTAGTACATATTTTAAATATTTCCTAGTATATGAAATACATATTCAGTACTTTCCAAATATTTCCATTATTTCCTAATATTTAAAATATTTCTTGTTTTTCAAATATTTGCCTATTATTTCAAATATGTCCCTTGTATGTATTTCAAATATCTCCCTCGTATTTCAGATATTTCCCAATTATTACCCCTTTAGGAATATGGTAATAAACCCCAGAGAGGTTTATTGCCCTATTTTTGGCGAAAATCTCAATTAAAAAAAATGTATCTTTTTCAAAAATAAAAATTTGCTTGTCTATCCACGCATTAACATGTTTCATTTGAAACCTGTTAATTCTCAAAATTAAAAAACATAAAATAAAAATATCAATACTTATTTGTTTATATCTCAGTATTTTTTTTATAGTTGCGTAAATGAGTTGTTTAAGTATGCCAAATTTCAACTTTTTCTATTCAGCCGATTGGCTACGATTTCTACCGTACAGACAAACAGACAGACATATATAGAGAGAGAAAGACAAACATACAGAAAGTCTGTCAAATATATCCCTAGTACTTCAAATATTTCCCTATTATTTCAAATATTTCTTAGTATTACAAATATATCTCTAGTATTTCAAATATTTCCATACTACGATAGTACATATTTCATATACATTCTGTATTTGAAATATATTATTTCAAATACAAATTAAAAAAAAAATTAAATGTATTAAATTTTTCTATTATCAGTCAAATTTTGAATAAAACAAAGAAACATTCAACAATGCACAATTCTAATAATTTTTAAACCCTAAAATATTTTCTGTACAAATTAAATTAAATGCATAATAGATTGACCTCTGAATTTTTAAATGTTTTGTCAAGGTGATGAAATTCATTACATTTATTTTTATATCGGCCTATTTCTGCAACGAGGATAATGCCAGGGGGCGAGCTCCTACACCTAGATGAGGGATGAATGATTGTGAAAATGGGAGTAATGTAAAATTATTCTCGCCCGAATAATATCACCAACGGGGACATGACCAGCTACGTCAAAATTCATACTGTTTTTACCAATCAGAACTGCGTGATTTAATGAGGTCGGCCACTCTGTTGGCTCGACGAAGGTTTTAAACTATAACCAATCATCTCAAAAAATGTTGATGTATTATTTGGACAAGTTATTTGAAACCCACAAATATATTTAAAAAATACAGAACATTGTTGTTTGAAATCTATTAACACGTTCGCGGACAGTTTTGTACAATGAGATTTTAGATTTTTGTTTATAATAGGACATTTACTGTGTTTGGTATGTTCCTGATAGGACAGTTTATACTAGCTTTCATATACTTAAATGGAATTAAAACCTACCCCAGCTGTTATTTATATATTTCAATAAAAAAGTAGGACGGGGTAGACCCTCATGACCTGAGCTAGGAAAAATATTCGACGGCTATAGCCGTACTGTCCGCGAACGTGTTAAGTTGTAGCAATTGAGAGATAATATTTTTACAACAAATTTTTTTTACCTTTATATATGTTCTATTAGATGAATAAAAATTCCCTACAATTTTTGAGTTTAACAACTCAGATATATAGCTTGAGCCCCAAATTTTTTCGAACTTTTCATAGTTACGGTGCTACCTAAAACTATAATAAGGTGAATGATATTACTTTTTAAAAACTTATTATTTTTGTAAGTGTTTCTACAATGCTGTATTGAAATAAAAACATGGAAGTTTTTAATATCTTAACTGAAATTCGTTTTTATCTCTGTTATTAATAAATAAAGAAAGAGTCACGTACATTTTGAATTATGGAAAAGATGGAATATTGTAAAAAAGTTCAACAGTTGCTGAGATTCTAAGGTATATCTGTCGCCAAGGCAAGCGAAGGAAACATAAAATATGTAACGAAATATGGTCGTTCTACCCCAATACACCCCTTCCGTTTCTCCCTGTTGTTCACTTGACCTAATAGCAAATTGCTTTCTTGTCCACTGCCTTTCAGACCATATAAAACACTGATCATTTGTTCTGATCGCTCAAACATTGCTCAAATCATGTGAAAAATGCTGTCACAAGCTAGATTCAAATTGGTGGCAGAAGAGGGATAGACTGAAAATTAATATGTAAGAAGTTAGATTTAAAAAATAAAACACGGAACTAAAATTTGAGTATCATGTTTGTATCATTTGAGTATCTGTAAGTTGTGGGTTTTGTGAACATTTAGTTTTAGTCTTAGCTTTAATCTTATGTTTTAGTTTAAACCTTAAAAGATAAACTATCATATCGCTACGAGCAAGTTCATACAACACATTGATTTAGTTTTAGTCTTAACGTTCTTTAAACCGACCTTGAATGATAACTAATGATGGGTTTAGTCAACATTTAGTTTTAGTCTTAGTTTTAATCTTGTGTTTTAATTTTACTTTTAAAGATAATTGAACCTTGACTGGATTTCTTTAGATAATCAAAGATTACTTATGTCATTTAAAACGTCACTGCTCTTGACTTAAAAGTTTTCAAACTTCAACATTATTATTGAACTAGTAGCTACATTACCGTTTTAATGTGGACTGCCGGGATTTTAACCTACTCGGGGGTAGACTTGCCAAAATACTAGAGATATATGGAGGTGAATACACAAGACTATATCTCACACCTTACCAATGTAAAATTAGGACCAATCCAGACCTTTCAGATGAGTGAATTATTTTTCAAGTCTAGTATATTTTGATATAATACATGCAAAATCGATTACCAATAAATTTAAAATATACTGAATTCTTCCACGTTTAATTTAAAGTTCGTTAATCACTAATTCATAAATTGTGTTCTTCATCCATCGATTTTAAATTTCAAAAATGCAACGTTGTTAATTAATAATGCCATGCAGTTCCGAACAATGTATAGGCATCATTCATCAGCTGTCATTAATATGGAAAATATATTTATTTTAAAAGTAATTTAACCTGTGAATAAATTTTAACCACTTAACTAAAAGAGAATATAGAAATAAGATTGACGTTGAAGGGTGAACCCTTGCATAAGAAGACGAGATAGCTGATTGATCTAAAACTAAAGGATCACACTAGAGTAGGGTGACCATTTTCTTAAGAAGGCAATGCGAAACGGAGCAAAAAAAGGTCGTCACCTCCCAAATATAAGTGAAGAGCAAAAAAAAGGTCCTCACCTTCCAAATCCAAGTGAAGAGCAAAAAAAAGGTCCTCATCTCCCAAATGCAAGTGAAGAGCAAACAAAAAAAAGGTCCTCACCTCCCAAAACCCAAGTGAAGAGCAAAAAAAAAAGTTACAATGCGGGACTTTTGCGGGACGCATCTTAATGTGGGACACCCAATCAAAATGCGGGACAGTCCCGCAGAAAGCGGACGAATGGTCACCCTACACTAGAGCAGCGTTTCCCAACCGCCGGCCCGTGAGATTTTTTTGCTGGTCCGCAAGATACAATATCTCCGGGTTTGTAGTTGAGGGGAGGACCTTTTTTTATTTGCTCAGCACTTAGATTTTGGAGAAGAAGATCTTTTTTTTGCTCATCGATTGTAAAAAAAAATTCTAGGTCGCTTGCCGGTCTGCCATGAAAAAAGGTTGGGAAACGCTGCACTAGAGTTAATATTAGCGTCTAAACTTGGAAAATTTAAGTTTTTGCATTCGAATCCAAGTCATTTTTCTGTGATAGTATGAAAAAAGTTTTAAAGACTAGGCAAATGGAACATGGTTGAATTCCTTTGTCTTTCTATCCAGGTTTTTTAAAAAGCGCGTGTGCCAACTCTTGTTCTCTCCTCTCGCTCTTAGCTGTTGCGTCTTTATCTTTTGTTTACGTTTAGGTTAGTTTGTTGTATAATTGTTATTTTCGAATATAATATTAAAAAAAAAAAAAAATAATAATTTTGGAAGAACAACTAATTAACAGTGTTGTAATAGATACATTTAAAAAATATGTGTAGATACAGATACAAACACCTTAGAAAAATTGTATATAGATGCAGATACAGATACAGAATTATAAAAACTATCTAGATACAGATACATGCCAAAAATATTTGTATCTAGATACAGCAAGATACTTTTGAAAAAACATTGAAATTAATTAAATTACCATATGTTTTACTAAACAAACAGTGCATGTTAATCAGTATTATACAGGCTGTTCAAAAATGACCGTGACGTCACAAAAAGCGCACTGAATTCAAGGTAAATCACTATTCTACGGAATAAATTTGTACTAAATAACGTATGTATTATGTTAGCCATATGTGCTAACGTATGAGCTGCGTATCTATAAGACTAATGTTAGAATAAGCGACATGGTATAACAAATATCCTGAACAGAAATTACAAATAAAAAATAAATAAATAAATAAATAAATAAATAAATAACAACTACATCTACATTTAACGGAACAAACCTCATGAAAATGGTCAATTCAGATTGTTGTCAAATGATCCGGACGTAAAAATATTAAAAAAAAAGAAAAACATTTTAAAATAAAAAAAATTAACTTCCAAAAATCCATGACGCAGAGCGAAAATTGGTGTATTTTTAGGAGCGACGCAAGTTTGAAACAACTCAAAACTAAACGACGCAAAGCGGGGCCTAAGTGTACTCGTCGAAAAGCCAAGTAGAAGTCGATCTAGCTCGAATAGATGGGATCCTGAGGAATCCAAAAAAGTGATAGACACCAATGTGGAAAGCCTGCAAAAAACGCATGAGAGCTATTTTTTTTTTAATTTTCGAGCTAAACTGGCCCGTTCGCATCAGCTCTTATGGTTGTAGTAATAATAAATAATAATAATAATTTTGTGTTAATACTCCTACTATTGTTCTAACTGTTTATTTTCTGGATTTAATATACCCTTAACATTTTTTGTAATGCTTTTTTCTGGAACGGTTGTTGGCTGTAAGGCAGTTATGATAAATAATAAGCTTAATTTCGTCACCCATGTCGGACTGCGTTAATTTGAATCCATGACGTCATTTCCTATCTCTTTCAATGTGTTTTGAAATTGAAATAATTTATTACCATGATTTGTTAACAACTATTTTGTGTATTTGTAGAGTGGTTTAATATTCGGAATAACACCAAAAGATACTTCATTAGCAACATAAAAGCCAATATACTTCATTGACAAAGGTGTTTATTGTTAACATAATATATAATTATTTATTTTTCTACATAATCACAATTTAGATTGAGACGTCAATGGCAGTGCTTATGTTCATATACAATACCAAATCTTAGTAATCATTAAAAAAAAAAAAAAAAACAGAATAAAGAGAATTCAGGAGGCAGCAATGAAATTCTTGAGTGCTGTGAAAGGATGTAGCAAACTTGACAATATTTGCATTGAAAATATAAGGAATAATTAAATATCTCTCCCGTGTTGAATAAAATCTAGAAAGAATCCTCACTTGCTGTATAAGTCAAGATTAGAGCAAAATCGAGGAAGACCCAGGAAGAGATAGGCGCCGGAAGAATCTGCGCATTCTAATCCATTATTGATGAAGATTCTTTTGAATTTAAATTTTCCTTTTCAGTTTTAGTAAAATGAACAAAAAATAAATCATTTTTTGAAACTATAAATTTCGTGAAAACATTTCTACTGAATTGTGTGACACTCCAAGGGAAAGCGACACATCGGTAGACAGGCACTGGGTTATTGATGAGAATTATTAGCATGGTAAAGACGATCATTCTTCGATTCCTAAAAAGATGGAAAGATCTGTTAATAGAAGCAACCTTATAGGTATTGAAAATAGTGATGAAACTGACGACAAAAATACTACAAATACGACAAAAAAAAGGAAGAAGAATGAAAGTGATGACAAAAAAAGGGAAGATGGATGGAAGTAATCACAAAAAATTGATGTGAAGTGTGAATTTTCACATATTTCAGGGTTTCGCAGGTATTTAATAAGTGAATGATGATTATTTGGGATGCCAAAACAAATTTTATGTTATTTATTTATTTTTTTTTTGTTAATTTTAATTCGAATGCCTAATACCATTATTTAGGTTTCTAAATATGTGCAGTATTTTTTTTTATATAATGCAAGGTTCATTAAGATTTTGAAAATTACGCCTATGGCTTCCACTGGTTGTCTTAAGTCGGGGTTATGACTTAAATCTGTTTTGATTACGCTATCGAGCATACTGGTTCAGTGTCTTAGATAAGTTATTAAATATTTTATGTGGTCAAGCAAAAAACACAAAAAATGCGTTATTTTCCGAAAATATAATCTGACACACAAATCGGTTCACACAAATGTACATTACTTAGAATTTTTACAGATTTTTAGTTTAAACCATCTGGGCTACAGGGTGTGGGATAATTTTTTTTGCACAATGTTGGCAAAAATCGCGTCTAAATAATTTATTTTGCAAAAATAAAATTTTGATCGCTAATCCACGTACTAAGGGCTTTCATTTGATACCCTACTCAGCATTTTAAAAACATATATTTTTTTTTTGATGAGCACATTTTTGTTTATATTTTTAGGGGGATATGTTTTTTAGATGTTTTAGTATTTTTCCTATGTGCGGGTCAAAGAGTTGTATAAGCATACCAAATTTAACTCTCTAGGTTTAGCCGTTTGTCTACAATTTTTACCGAACAGACAGACAGACAGACAGACATACGACAAAATGACGCTATACTAGCGTCGGCGAATCAACGCAGTTACGTCACAATACGTAACAAACGACTGTATTGTTTGGAACAATGCAATTGTTTGTTACGTCGTGTGACGTAACTGCGTTGATTCGCCGACGCTAGTATATAAGGTTTTTTTGGTCATACCTACAAAACCCTAAAAATTTAGAATTTTTAAAAGTGTTTTCAAGTAAAAAATTGTTTTGCCTTCTCAGCACTCCTAACAATATTAATTTTGTATTTTTTAAATAAAAATTTACAATACCAATATACTTTTAATTGTAATTAGTGTCTAAGATGGCTGCTATGAATGATTAGCTGTCACTTTATCGCTCGTCATTTTTTACAATAATATTCTAAAAAAAAATCGAATCAAACAATTGAAGTATTGAAAAAGTTTACATAAGTAGTCTATTTTCGGTTGTGCATATTGGTTTAGTTCAGGAAAATGGTAAAAATTGTAAAATTTGATGCAAAAAAACATTTTTCTCGACGATAGGACGCCAGTTTCGGGAATAGTCGTTAATTAGCGAAAGTGATCGAATATCATATTTATGGCAAATATGCCTGACTTGAGACAATTTAGTGTATTTGTTAAAACTATTAACAATTTTAAATATATTGTAAAGTGTTGTGAAAATATAGTTATTTGTGATAAACTTTGCTGGGATAAAATATTTGTTCAAGAATATTACAACCCATTTAAAAGGTAAATTATGTTTTATTTTTATATTTGTTAAAAGCCAGACCTATTAGAGATGGGGCTAGACAGAAATTTCAATTCGTTTTACAGGAATAAATATATATATAACTATTATTTTTTTTTTATTTTATGGCCTTTGCTGCTGTGGCAATTAGCCAGGACAATTTATATTTGAGAAAATTTCCATGCCTGAACGGGATTCGAACCCGAGACCTTCGCAACGCAGAGCAGATGTGTTACCACTACGCTACTCCAGTCGGCTTATTTTTATTTGAAAAATGGACAAAAATTTCAAAAACACAAATTGCATATATTAGCATAAATTGCATATAATTGCACATAATCCCAGGAACTGTAAATTTTTAGTTTATTTGTTTATTCATTTAGGTATGTTTTTACCGACTGCCAACATATACAGGGTGTTTGTTTGAAACGGGGCACCCCGAAAATCGCCTTTATTTGTAAAGATACAAAAAATCTTCAGAACAAAAGTTAAACTAGACAAAAAGGCCCATCTAAAGGTTACTATAAGAATTCTGAGGCACTTCAGGTTTCACCGGAAATGATGTCAACTTTTGATCTAGGAATCGATAATTTTATATTTTTTTCCTAAAAGTACATTAAATTAGCTTTACAATGACACCAAAAAGTCATATTTTTATGTTAACCGTTTCAAAATGTTAACCAATTTCGAATTTGCTCTGCACGTGTACACGGAGCGACAGACCGACAGACAGACAGACTGACTGACATCATGCTAAAAATAGTCAAAACGTTATGTAGGGACCTCAATTCGTGGAGATCCATCGAAATCTCGAAATGTCAAAATCGGTATGATCACAATACCTCCCTTATACAATGAGTTCAGAAAGAAATTACATAAGGGTTGGCTATGGAAAAATAAAATAATGTCTCCTGCAAGCTTTACCAGACAGGCTTTATGAACACGATTTATATTGCTGTCAAAAACTGTATCCATGGTAATGACATAGTACATGTTGCATTAAAAAATAAATTCACTGTATAATAAATAGTCTGTGATAGCTGAGCCACAGATGGTATTTCCACTCTCAAAATGCAAGCGTGCAAATGGGATTTTTTTGGGATGATAGAAAATCTTATCAGAAAAAATGAAAAATGAACACAACAGTCAAAAGGTCTGAAAAACCTATCCCTGGATTCCTGGGAAAGTGAGCAAGATCTAGAAAGTTTCAACAAACATTTCCAAAATGATTTTAACCACTTCTCCATTACACTAATTCTTCATCTTATTTAAGAATTCGTATTTTTAAACCTCACTTCCGTTATAACAATCAATTAACTTCCAGAATATCTTAAAACAGCAGCTTGTACTAATCGTTCGTTCTTTCAATTAAAGTTTGTTGAATTTAAAAAAGAGAAAAAATAAAAATCCCGTATTTTCGTTGTATTTCATTTTAGAGTTTTCATTTTTGTTCAATTTTCTTTTATTGGCTAAACACAAATTATAAAGGAAAATTCGGAACAACGTCAAGAATTTAAGTTTTTAGTTACATTTTAAACTCACAGATGTCAGATGAAGTTTAGAAAATTTCTTACAAGGTCAAGTGTTCAAGAATAAAGCTTTTTCTGACATGTGACCAAGTTCAAAGTGGATAGTATAAGAACACTAAGGTAATTGGCAAGAATATGACAGAAAAACGAAAAGAGAAACACGTAATAGCAAGATCTGTGCAAAAACATATATATATTTCAATTAATTAATGAATAATTTAATTGAAGTACAAGGTGTCTCAAAAGAAATTTTATATTTATTTAGCTTACTGCGTGAACGCAACGTATCCGAGGGGCGCGGGGGTTATGTCAATCGGTAGCCTGGCTCTTGGGAATTAAGTCGCTATGGAGCGTTTCTCGGAAGCAGACCGCGCGTTATGCGTGCGAGAGTTTTACAAAAACGGTGATTCGGCGACTGTAGCGCGTAGAAAATTCTGCAGTATTCGAGGTTTTCGCCACTTAAATGATGCGCCAAGCATTCCTCTCATTCGACATTGGGTTAAAAAGTTTGAAGAGACTGGTACAACGCTGGATAAATCAAAATCCGGGCGACCTAGGTCATCAAGAACGGTAGAAAACGTGGAGAATGTTAATCAGTCTGTTCGTGACGACCCGAACCTTTCAATTCGGAAGCGCGCAAATGCTTTAAATGTGCATAGATCATCATTATATCGCATTATGCACAAAGACCTAAAGCTGCACCCCTACAAAATTCAATTGGTGCAAGAATTAAAGCCCCAAGATGCCAGTCAGAGCCTTAATTTCGTAAATCAGGTGATTGAGCGATTTTCAACGTTTACCAACATTTTGTTTTCGGATGAAGCTCATTTTCATCTTAATGGCCACGTAAATAAGCAGAACTGCCGCTACTGGAGTGCAACGAATCCGAAACGCAAACATCAGAAACCCCTACATTCGCCTAAAGTGACCGTATGGGCTGCGATGTCGGCGCGAGGAATTATCGGCCCTTACTTTTTTGAAGACGAAAAGGGGCGTGCAGTTACAGTGAATTCAGAGCGTTATGTGGAGATGTTAGACAACTTCTTGGTACCTGAACTGCAAAACTTTCCTGGCTATAACCAAAGAACATGGTTCCAACAGGACGGAGCAATTTCACACACGTCCAATATGTCTCTGCCACGTGTTCGTGAAATTTTCTCAGGCAAATTGATCTCCCGGAGAGGTGACATAAATTAGCCTCCACGCAGTCCAGATTTAACCCCTATGGACTTTTTCCTATGGGGTTTTACGCCAATAAACCGACTTCACTGGCGCATTTGAAAGAAAATATCCGTCACGAAATGGCAGCCATCCCTGAGTCCACCTGCCGAGACGTCATAAGTAATTTTACTGTTCGATTAAATGAGTGCCGAGAACGCGAGGGTCTACATTTAGACGATATTATTTTTAAGAAATAAATCCCTAAAAAGTGTATTTTAATAATTAATAAACATTTTTTCTATATACGGCTTACTTTTTTTTTAATCGATCCACTAAATATAAAATGTCTTTTGAGACACCTTGTACAAAGGTTGTTCGTAATGTAAAAACCATTTGCACATAGAGCCTGTGAAGAACCACTCACGGCCCCATTTCTCGTCTAGTCGGCTTCAGTGTGGCCTGAGCATGGAGTGACTTTCTCAGAGTACTCGTTATGTTTAATGCATTTTCAGGGTTTTGTAGGTATAACCACCAAAAAACCCTTATAACGTCACTCATGTGTCTATCTGTCTGTATGGTAGAAATTGTAGCCAAACGGCTGAACATAGAAATTTGAAATTTAGCATACTTGTACAAATTTTTGACCCACATATAGGAAAAATATAGAGAATTCAAAAAAATACAGTGCGGGATAAATATAAACAAATATGTATTTAATGGAAAAAACAATATTTTTTTAAAATATTGAGTGGGATATCAAATGAAACCTCTTAATGTATGGATGCATAAACAAATTTTTATTTTTGAAAAATATATTTTTTTTATTGGGTATTTGTCAATATAATGGCAAAAAACTTTTGTCCCCCACCGTATCTCCCAGAGGGGTTGAACTAAAAATCTGAAAAAGAAATCTCAATAATGTACAATGATGGGAACCGGAATAGTTCAACAGGAAATTTTGATCAAATTGGATTTTCGCAAAATATTGATTTGTTTGTGTCGAAAAAAAAAAAAAATTTAAATAAAATTTATTGCGTGGTATCAAAAGAAAGCTCTTGAGACGTAGATAAAAGAACGGGAAGTAGTTTTTTATTTTTGTTTATTTTAATACGATTTTTTCTAAAAAAAGTACTAAAAAATCAGTGTCCCACACCTTTTAACACTAAGGAGTTAAATAAAAAATCTGAAAAAATTCTAAGCAATGTATATTGCTAAGAACCGGAAACGTACAAGAGGAATTTTCGATTCGATGTCGTTTATGGAAAATATTAAAGTTCTGTGTTATTGAAAAAAAAAAAAAAAAATGTAATTTAAATTTTATTGTAGGAATACTAAATGGAAGCTCTTTAAGTGCAGATTAAGGAACGGTAATTGATTTTTGAAATACATTTTTTACTAATTTTTTCCAAGTATTTAGATTTTCGTTTAATATCTTAGCTAAAATTAAAAAAATATATTTGTATATACATGGATACATTTTGTTATGGGTAGAGAAGGGGTACGTAAATTTATTTTGCAAATATCGACTAGGAAAATAAATAAATAATTGGCTGGTTGCTGGGATTAAATTTCTAGTAGAGAATCTGTTAGTTTTTCATATAGTCGCAATATAAACAATGTCCCTGTAGGCGTTATGCTCTTGCGTGACAAAAGATCGCCCGCAGTGTTGCCAAGTCTGGATTAGAACGATATTTTTGCAATTATACAAAAAAAAAAAAATGCGTTAAAATATATATTATGGTATTATTCAGGGCTTCGAACCGGAACTGAACCGAAAACCGAAAACCGAAAACCGAAAAAAACCGTTATTTTTGTCGGAAAGAAAACCGGAACTGAACCGAAAAAAAATATCGGTTTATTTCGGTTCAGATAATGTTTATGTGAGTAAATATAAAATACATTTTATTTAAGATTATTTTTTAAACTGATAAGCAGAAAAAATCGTAATTCGTAATTTATTAACTCATAAGTAAAAAAAATGTGCTTCTATTATTTCGGGGAAGGGGGGGGGGCGTTGAACGCCCAGAACCCCCCTCCCCTCCCCTATCAGCGACCTTGGTATGATTATCACAGAATAAGGAATAAAATGTTCTTCTAAATTATAGTAGAAAATAAATTTCTAATACAAATAAGCATTTAAAAATTTATCACTCGGAACTGAACCGAAAACTGAAAAAAACCGTTATTTTTGCCGGAACGAAAACCGGAACCGAACCGATATATATTTTTTTAATTGAACCGGAACGAAAACCGAAACGAAAAAAATAACGGTTCGAAGCCCTGGTATTATTAGAGATATATGATACACGGTAGAAAAAATCTAACTGCAACCTTCTTATTGTGCCTATTGATTTAAAGGATTTAAAACCAACACTTGTAATTGAAAAATACAAAACCCTGTGAAAATTCACACTTCACACATTTTTTTTGTTAATATTCAATAATTTCCAGTTTGTTGATTGAACAAAGTTTGATAATAATTTATCGTAGCATTTAATAATGAATCATTTGTAGAATAATTGCATAATTACGTTTGGTTATTTGCAAACGTCCCCTGGTTGTAAATAGCTGGTATGCTTTGTGATGCTGGTCCATGTGGCCGTATGGTATTGCAGTGAATTTGCGGAATCGGAACGACATAATTAGAGGAATGATATTGTCGGAAACAGCTTGCACTGACCTATTCCTCTATATCTGACTCCAACATCTAGATGGACCATCGATTTCACTTATGAATACGTTGCAAAGTTACGCTTGGTTTCAGACAAATAAAGGACTGTTCAAAGCCAAAGACTTGTGGAATTGCTATGTATGAAAGAAACATTTCCGGACGCCATACAATTGAATTATTTAATGCTCTTGACTTCTATTGATATTATTTAATTATGGTATTTAATTATCTGTTAATGCTGATGCTAATACTGTTAATAAATATGGTATTTTCTGCTGAGGGGGTTAAAGCTAAAGTGATGTGTCACATTTTTTAAAATTCTTTAGTTATGTGGTAGCACAAACCAGAAATACAAATATTATAATTGCAAAGGTGGAGCAAGTCATATTTCTTCTCCTGTTAATAAGTGCATAAGAATTTTAAATAGTGGGATTGGTACAAGAAATGAAGCATTTTGGCTCGCAATTTTTTCGTCCAGCATGGAATTACGTGAAATTTTCACAGAAGGTAGGGAATAGCCCATCATTTTCTACATCATGCCGGTGTACGCTAAAACCTTGGGGGTGGTTGCCACCCCATCTCGGGGTGGAAATTTTTTACTACATTTTAACTATAGGAATCGATGGGAAAAATAATTCTAAGAAAAAAATGTTCTTTACGTTTTCTTCGTAAAACTAATATTTTTTGAGTTATTCGCGGTTGAAAGTAACAGTTTTCGACGAAAAAATCGATGTTTTTAAAAAGTTTTTTGCGAATAACTCGAAAAATATGCATTTTATCAAAAAAACTGCAGAAAGCAAAATTGTAGCTTTAAAAAAAACAAACAAAATCCTTTTTTTATTATTTTTCTACGACCAGTACGAACCAAGATACGGCATGTTAATGGTTCGTCCGTCTGTCCGTCTGTCTAAGTACACGTGCAGAGCACATTCGGCTGAAAGGATTTTTATGAAACTTCATATTTAAGCTTCTGCCATCAATATCACGAATTGATCAACTTTTGGTAAAAATCGGTTGACTAAAAATGGTAGTTTACTCGTGTCGAATTTAAGATTTTTGTGAATATTTCACAACAGAAAAATATTTCGAAAAAAATTATTGAACAATAGTTGCTATAAAAGCAATAACTAACTTTTATTTGAGAAGTTTTTTGATAAATTGAAAAATTTCGAATAATTTCTGTAAAATTTTTCGAAATTTTTTCCGTCTGAATTTTTTCATACTTATATGTAACGTTTCCATGGTCATGATAAATAATATCGTTGTTAGAAAATATTAGGCCAAGTTATTTCTACTCTGCTGCTAGAATGTATTTAATATAAGTACTTTACGATGGCGGTCGGTCCTGTGGTGGCCACAGCTGATTTTTTATTTAGAATTCTTTGATTTATTCAATTTTTATTTATTTCATTTTCTGGAACGGCTGCGGAGCCCATGAGAAGGGCACGCGGAACATTTAGGGCCCCGCGGAGCACAGGTTGGGAACCGCTGCTTTAGAGGACCAGAGAACAGTTAATGCTGAATGGTATACAGCAGTTTAATTGTCAGAAGTCATCGACCAAATTAGAAAAAACAACCAAAAGCGTCGCATCATTCTTCATCATGGCAATGAAAGCTCCCACACAGTACCTCAGACAAATGATTATTTGAAGGAGAAAAACATCGAATTAATGTCTCATTGCCCGTATTCACCTGATTTATCCCCTAACGACTTTTTTTTTGTTTCCCAATGTCAAACAAAAAATGCGTGGACAACGATTTTCATCACCTCAACAACTGTTGAAGTCTTCCAAAACCATGTTTTTGAGATACCAATTTCAGAGTGGAATAAATGTTTTGAGAATTGGTTTGAACGCATGTAAAAGTGTATAGATCTTAAAGCGAATATTTTGAAAAGTAATAAAATAGTTTCATCAAAAAAAAAAAAAAAATTTTTTTTTCTTAGTTTTTGTAAAAAGTTATAAGGTAGCCCTCGTAGTATAAAAAATTTGGATTTATATCCTTTTTAATTGTCATCATTTCGATTTGCCTTTTTTTTGCTATTCAGTTTTCTAAATATTTGGGGCTTCAAAATATTCAGCAGGTCACAAGGTAGCAGTGGCGCAGCCAGGATTTTGTCTTGGGGAGGGCCGAATCAAATTTGAAGGGCACGCGGGCCGCATACGGCCCTCAACCTAATTTTTTTGTGGCCCCTGAAGCGGTAATCAAAATCACTTGAGCTTATTTAGCAGAAATATATATTTAAAAATGTAAAATATACTCTCTTCCCCTTTTCTGTTTATTAAAAAATGTCAAGAAACCCTTCGGGATATTTAAAGTTCCGTCACTGCTTATCATTTTGTATGTAAAATAGACTGCGACCCAAATCAGTTCGACACCCCTGCTGTTGGATATTGATGTTTACCTATGTTCAGTTCTCTAAATCAGCCGCTTGGCCACAATTTGAACTGAACGAACTGACTCATGTGACAGAATAAGGATTTCTTGATTATACCTACGAAACCTAAAAATAACATGTAAATATGTATTTTCTGTTAATTTAAACACTAATCATAATAAAATGTAGCTTATTATTATTGTAAAATACATAACATATTTTGCTGTACGATTATGATAAATTTGTTAAATTGTCATATCATTGGACCTTCAGAGGGGTCTTGTGCCCCTCCTTCCTCTGAATACGCCACTGTTCTTCAGTACAACTTATATCAGTCCTTTTTGTGTGTAAAACATCATAATTTCAAAAATACCTAAGAATATATTGATATTCACATTTATCTACAAAATAAAACCAAATACCGATTTTAAGAGCGCGGTCTCCAAAACTACTCTCTTTATTATATTTCTACTATTTCTACTCTATTTCACGTTTGAGGTGTCATTTTAAAATTACATTCTGAAGGTTATACCGAATTCAGATTTCCACTTATCTTATCTGAATCGAGTAAATAGTTGTTTAAAACAGTTTTATCGTTTGACTGGGCGAATGTTTTAGTCTATGTGTCAGGGGGAAAAAGGATCAACGCTCCACATTCATATAATTCGTTGGAACATATTTGGAAAGTGATGTATTTTACTTGAACAATAATTATGTCACTTTATCAAGAGTAGGCAATCTTAAAAAAATGTTTATTTATATGAAAAAAAAAAAAATGCCAATATTGTTTACAATGAAGTAATTAAAAAATTAACTACTGTTGTGGTTAACAAATTTTATCTTCAACTCTCCGAGCTGGTACTGGGAGGGGCCCAGGCCCGTCGCCCCCCCCCCTTGGCTGCGCCACTGCAAGGTAGACACTTTCCAACGGTGCTTAGTATCATCGTTACGGTCCTGGTCTGAACCAAGTTAGCTTCTTCATATAGTTTGTGTTCTGAATGTATTTGAATTCTATGATTAACTATTCTGGGTCTTAATAAATTCAAGTCACGTCCAGTCGTCCAGTTAAAGAAACATAATGTTTCTCATATTGGCAAAACTTCCTGTGTTCAACAACAGAACAGTAATTCATAGTGTTGTGTTAAGCTTATCATATTCAGTTGTACAGTTTTGCTTCATTTGCATACAACATATTTCTGGCTTAATCAAGAGTATATTAAATTTCAGACAGAAAAATTAATAATACTAGACGAGAATTTTTTTATGTTCATAAAATATCTTTATTAAAATTAAATTTTTATGTAAAGTTTTTAATTAGGTATAATGGTTTTATAAAACATTTGTTATAAAATTTAAATAAACACAATTTAAAATAGAAAGGTTTTTTATTTTGATGTATTAATTACAATAATAATTTATGGTTCAGGAGATACAATTTTGAATTGAAATGGCGCAACCAGTGGAGTGCAACTGTACCCCATTGGTTGCTTATATACATTTTTAGGATTTTGTAGGTATGACCAAAAACCCCGTATCATTGATGTATCTGCCTTTCCAGCCAAACGACAGAACATAAAAAGTTGAAATTTGGCATGCTTGTACAAATCCTGACAATTCACACTTCGCATCAATTTTTAGCTATGTCCACCAAAAAACCCTTATAAAGTCAGTCATATATCTATCTGTCTGTCTGTCTGTTTGTCTGTCTGTCTGTCTGTCTGTCTGTCTGTGCGGTAGTAATTGTAGCCAAATGGCTTAACGTAGAAAGTTGAAATTAGGCATGCTTATACAACTTATTGACCCACATATAAAAAAAATACTGAGAATTCAAAAAAGCACATCTCGAAATAAATATAAACCAGTGGCGAAGGGAGACCTCCGCTAGACTTGCCCTCCCATAAAAAAAAACCAGTGGCGAAGGGAAACCTACGCTAGACTTGCCCTCCCATAAAAAATATATTTAAAAAAAAATGTAAATTAAAAAAAAAAAATTAAATATTTAGATAAATCTTCAAAAATACATCAAACATTTATACAAATTTTTGTCCAAGGCTTGCTTTACAAGTTACGAATTAATTATCATGACCATGGAAACGTTACATATAAGTATGAAAAAATTGAGAATGATTGAAAAAAAAATTTTAAATAATTTTACAAAAAATTTTCGAAATTTTTCGATTTATCAAAAAACGTCTCAAATAAAAGTTATTAGTTATTGCATTTATAGTAACTTTTGTTCAATAAATTTTTTCGAAATATTTTTCTGTTGCTAAATATTCGCAAAAATCTTAAAATCGACACGAGTAAACTCCCATTTCTAGTCAACCGATTTTCATAAAAAACAATAGGGTTCTTCCTATTTAATAGGAGAATTTTTAAGTACCAGAACGAACTCTTTAAGTTAAACCGTTTTTGAGTTATCGTGTATACACACAGACAGACACACACACACACACACACACACACACACACACACACACACACACACACACACACACACACACACATACGGACGGCACTTCGAAAATAGGTTTTTTGGATTCCCTGGACCATGAAACGTGGTCATCCGTCAAAATCTCGACATCGAAAATTTTCGCGATTACAATACTTGCCCCTTATATATTAAGGTCGGGCAAGTAATAATAAAAAAAATACATTTTTTTTTAATTTAAAAAAATATTTAGGTAAATCTTCAAAAATACATCAAATTATGTCCTATACAATCTTTTGTCCAAAGCTTGGTTTACTAGTTACGAATTTTTTTTGAATTTTAAAGTTTAATAACTTCCGTTTCCGGTTTCGGATTTTAATAAAAAACAATAGGGTTCTTCCCAACTATTAGGAGAATTTTTTAATACCAGAACGAACTCTTTAAGTTAAACCGTTTTTGAGTTATCGTGTATACACACAGACACACACACAGGCACACACACACACACACACAGACACACACACATACGGACGGCAGTTCGAAAATAGGTTTTTGGATTCCCTGGACCATGAAACGTGGTCATCCGTCAAAATCTCGACATCGAAAATTTTCGCGATTACAATACTTGCCCCTTATATATTAAGGTCGGGCAAGTAACAAATATGAATTTAATAAAAAAATAAATATTCTATTAAATTTTAGTTGCTTACCATATGAAACCTCTTAATGCGTGGATCAACAAACAAATTTTTACTTTTGAAAAATAATTTTTTTTATTGGATTTTTGCCAAAAATGTTTCAAAAAACTTTTGTCCCCCACCCTATCCCAAAGGGATTGATCTAAAATTTTAGAACAATCTCCGTAATGAACAATAATGGAAACTGGAATAGTTCAACAGGAATTTTTGATCAGATAAGTTTTTCGAAATATGTCGATTTTTTGTCGTTGAAAAAAAAAATGTTTTTAAATTTATTGTGTGGCACCAAAAGAAAGTTCTTAAGACGTAGATTAAGGCACGGTAGATAGTTTTTTTTTTTAAATTCATTTCTTTTAAAACGTATTTAGCCAAAATTGTGCAAAAATTCTTGTCCCGCACCCTTTTACTCAAGGGGGTTAAACTAAAAATTTGAAAAAATTATAGGTAATGTATATTGATCTGAGCCTCAAACGTACGAGAGGGATTTTAGATCACACTGTGTGTTTGAAAAATATGGCAGTTTTAGTGTTTTTGAAAAAATTAATTATTATTTTAATTCATAGTTAAATTATGGCTAATAATGTTATGGATTTATAGCTAAGATAGTGTGTGTATTTTTTAGAATTAAAAATATTAAAAAATTATATATTTTTTTAATAATTGCGAACTGAGTTACTAACACCACACCACACTACACTCTACACAATAAAATATGTCTTATTATTCTAATGAAGACTTGAATACGACACAAATGCAGAAAAAACGCTGGGATAATTGGCAAATTGTTTAAATTTTGTTTAAAAAAATTAAATGAAAGCTCTTATTTCTCAAATAACGAATAAAAGTGATTATCAAAAAAACTTTTGATTTTGATGTGAGAAATATATCTAGACATCCATTATTATGTTGGCTTCTTACACTTAGTAAATACCTATAAAATCTTGAAATGTGTGAAAATTCATACTTCACTTAAATATTTTAATAATAGGGGATACGCATAAAATTTGTATTTCCTTAAAACTACATTATTTTGATATGTTAATGTTAGTTATGTCACCTAACAAAACAAAAATTACATTTTAATTAATATTATAGCCAAATTTTTGAATTAAAATATTGTAAATTTGAAATAAGCCGACCACGGAGCGAAGGTTGCCGAGTAAAAACGACTGAGTATGACATCAAACGATAGGGGTTTCATGTCACAGATACAGCTACAACATAATCTTTACACGTGTGTATATTGTATTGTTCGAGAGTTTTGTATTTGTTTTTAAACAATTTTTCACGCATTTATTATTAAAATGGCAGATAAATATTTTTCTCAGAGTGATAATTTACCCAACATTGATGCATTTATACTCATGGAATATATGAAAAATAATGAATGCTACAGTGCTGAAGAAATACGTGGTGTCAAAACAAACTTGTAAGTAATCCATTTATATATTCTATAACTTTATGTAAACAAACTCTGCAACTCTGTAAAATGTAAATATTTATGTAATTTGGATGTCAGAATTTTACTACATTGTTTACATGAAGTTACAAAACGTTAGAGGCATAATTGAAATACTGCAATATAGGTTATATATTTTAATATAAAATTTAATTCGGTAAACATGTATAAATTGTTTTTGTAGAATTAAACTTTATTTTAATTAAAATCACTCTAACTTTACACAATCTATAAAAGTTGTACAAGCAAATAAGTTCACGACAGACTGTGTAGGCTGTACGCTGTACACTGGGTAGGCTGTACGCAGTACACTTAAGTGGGATATGACGTCACACGTCGTTTTCGCGCGCTACATACATTTATGATTTATTTAAGCCATCAAATTAAAAAATAAAAATGCAAAACTGTTTTTTATGTTTATATGCAACAAGAGGAATATAATAATTTTAAAAAAATCATGCCTATTTCCTATTATAGACCTGGAGGATCTCCGTAACCAGGTGGAAGCATCAGAAAAAACGGCAAACCATGGCAAGATAAAATGAAGGGTGGTCACCCTACTAATGATTGATTTAGTTGAAATATCCGTAAAAAAAAACTGTTCTGATATAACTTGAAAATGGTTTAGTATGTTATTGTTTTTTTTTACGAACCAATGCTTTATATTATTTATAAAATATATCTTCCTTTTCGTTTGAGGTATTTGAATTCATTTATTTCTAAAATAAATAGAAGCAAAAATTTAAATATACTTAATTAAAAAGAATGAAAAGGAAAAAACAAGTCAATTAAAAATTTCGTAGATTCGAATCAATGAACCCGATTTTTCAATCAGTGAAAAAACATTTTCAAATCTCTTAAAAATTATATAGATTCGTTCAATCGTTGAAAATTGGGATTTTTCCCTATGGAACCCTAAAAGTATGACAAACAATAACGGTTTAAAAAATTTGTTCAGAATAGTAGAGACCTAAAAAGATTGTGTGAGTGATGCTTAAAGTCAACACGACTTACAGTGTCCAAAATGAGAAGAGATAGAGGATACCTGGAAAAAGCTGTCAGTTAACAAAAAAATAAAAGAATTTGTGCGAGTTCGGTTAAAAAATTAATGCAAAATAAAATGACCAGCCATCCTCCTTTAGACAGGATAGTCATTTAGAAAATCAGTAGCAATATACAATTTGCCTATTGTGATGATAAAAATTCACGAAGGTAATTGGTCTCTTGAGTGGTGTGGGCAGTCGCGCCATCCAGTTGGAAGTAGCCTTGCTGGATCTCATCCTCATGAAGCTGATTAATAAATTCACGTACAATATTCCAGTATCTCTGAGCAGTAACAGTTTCGTTGAAAAATATGGGTCCGATAATACGTCTTCGAGACACAGCAATCCAACCACCAAATTTTAACGGGTGAAGGGGAGTTTCACGAAAAGTATAAGGATTTTGAGCACTCCATAACCTCATATTTAGTGAATTAATATACCCCAAAAGGGCGAACCAGGCAGAAAAAAACGTTAAATTTAGCAAATCATCATTATTAATTAAATTTTGTTGGAACCAGTGGCAATATACAATTCGCCTATTGTGATCTGCTGGCAGCAACTCATGTAAAGCAAGAATTTTGTATGGGAACAGCTTAAATATTTTTTTGAAAATAGTATGGCAAGTTCCTAATGACAAACCAGTCTCTTGCGAAAGTGTACGTAGTGATGTAGTGGGTTGCTCGTTCATACGTTGACGAACATCATCAACTGTATTTTGAGTACAAACTCTTGGCCTTCTAGTTCTATTTCTATGGGTAATACTCCCTGTATCTCGGAGTAAATCAACACACCTTCTAAATGCGCTGTAAATATCTTCTTCAAGGAAAGCAATATCTGGAAATTGTAGCCGAAATTCCTCTAAACATGACACCGCACTGTAAATCCATACACCGTTCTCTCGAACACCGTTTCGAAAATATGATTCAATCATGAATTTTTTGTGTTCTATTGTAAAAACCATTATTCACGACTCCAAATAACAGTGAGACATCTGGTGGCGACTTGGTAAATTAAACAGAAGCGTGTATTTGTATAATATTTTTAGTGTGTTGTGCTGCAGTTTATGTGAATTAAGACGTATTTTTAAATATAGTGACTTAAATACAGTGCTTTTTTGCCTAAATATTGTTTGAACAGATAAATACTAAGAAAAAACTTTTGACATATACGCTTCTCGTCGGCCATTAATTGGCGTACGCAGCGACGCCAACGTTAGTTTGAGTCGCAAATAATTGTAGCTTAATTGAATTTTCAATATAAACTTAAGACAACAACAACAGTGATGACAGTTAATTATTTCTAAAGCTTGTTGTTGACATTACTTTTATTTTCCATAGCCAACCCTTATCTAATTTCTTTTTGAACTCATGGTAAAACTATTTATAATAATTTATGTATGAATTTATTATTAATATTGAATAATAGAATTATTAAATACGTGATGGGATTTTTTGGGTGTTATTTTTTGTATGGGGGGATTCTCCCCCTCAAACATTTTCAAATTCACCTTATGTAAAATCCCTAACAGTAATCATGAAGAAAAATATTTATCCCGATTTTATTTTCCTGCCAACAAAAATTTATCAACTACAAAAAACTTTTTAAAACTTTTTGTTTGACATTTCCGAACATTATATTTGTTTATTCCAATTGTAGCAACATACAAAACTGTTTATTTACCCCAAATGTGCTTTAAAACATAAAATTCAAAATTTGTAACTGTTTGAATTAAGTTTAAATTTTGTACACCTATTATCATATAAATTTAACGGCTAGTTAGTAAATTAGAAGTCTCTAAATATAATGTTATTCAATTATTTTAACAATAATAAGTAAGAACATTTTTTTTCTATACTCTATTT
This sequence comes from Liopterus haemorrhoidalis, assembly GCA_963971575.1. NCBI lineage: Eukaryota > Metazoa > Arthropoda > Insecta > Coleoptera > Dytiscidae > Liopterus > Liopterus haemorrhoidalis. The sequence goes on from OZ020615.1 coordinate 6,641,872, forward strand.
AAAATAAGTAGTTCATTTCTGTATTGGAGTATATTATAAATGTTTTCATATTTCAAATTAAAATTAACTTTTGAAATTAAACACTTCTAATGTTAAATATACATGTTCTATGTAATTTAAATAACAAATTTAGTAATTATAACTTTTTAACTATAATTAGTATCTACCTACATGTATTTCTGGACGCCATTGCGATACTCTAGACCAGTGATGGCGAATCTATAACACGCCAAGACATTTTTGGTGACACGCATCGGTGGTGACAAAATTTTTCCCTTTAGGTATTTTTGTGAGACCCAACATTCTCGGCGTTAAATAATATTAAAACCAATAAAAGAAACCGATTAACAGATGAAGTTAGTAGCACTTGCTTGGGCTTGAAGTGTACGAAATACCAAACTTCAATAAAAGATTTAGCAAATGAAAGTCAACAACAAAAAAGTCACCAATTTAAAGAATAATTTATTTTTGCTTTTTTAATAAATAAATAGATCTAAAATATAACTACGGGCTATTCCAAACGATTAGGTGGAACTTAATGGAAATTTCGTTCTTTTAGGTTGTCTCGAAAAGGGACCTTGCTTGGGTTATTTCATGTTTCAGGTTTGGAATGTGAAAATTTTAAATTCCAACATTGATACTTTGGAAACGAATGACATATGTCAAAAATTTTAATACATTTTTCCATATTTTGAAGACAAAAAAATAAAGGGGAAATTTTTATTAAGAATGATAAAAAATTAAAATGCAATGAAAAGGACATTTTATAATAACAATCAATTTAATTTACAATTTGCAATGTGACTATGATTTACAAAGCTTAAAGAAAATAATTCAAAATCCCAATTAATAGATAAAAATTACTAGATTTCAAAATCTAGTTCCGCTTAAACGTTTGAAATAGCCATTATTTTTTTACTAGGGTGTTTGTTTTACTATATATTTCAAAATGGATATTTTTAGAAGGGACACGGCGCCCGAGTTATTTTTTTCCCGAATTTTGACACACCAAGTTCAAAAGGTCATCACTGCTCTAGACCATTGTTTAATATATGTATTTAACTCTGTTGTAATAGATACATTTAATAAAATATCTAGATACACATACAGATACTTAAAGAAAATTGTATCTAGAAGCAGATACAGATACAGAATTATAAAAAATATCTAGATACAGATACATGCCAAAAATGTTTGTATCTAGATACAGCTAGATACTTTTGAAAAAACACTGAAAAATTAAAATACCATATTTTTACCAAATAAACAGTGCATGTTCATCAGTATTATGACCGTGACGTCACAAAAAGCACACTAAATTCAAGGTAAGACACTATTCTACGGAATAAATATGTACTAAATAACGTATGTATTATGTTAGCCATATGTACTAACGTATGAGCTGCGTATCTATAAGACTAACGTAAGTCTTACAGATACGCAGCTATATTCTTTTTAAGAGGATCCCTTCTATAAAATTTTAGCCCTTATTAGTGGATTTCGTCTCGTCAGACTTGTCGTATGCTACCATGTTGCCTCAATGTAGACGCGCCATTATATTTACAAAGGCTGCAGATGCGGATCGGATGCGGATTCTGTCTATGTGGATGCAGAAAAACATATCCACGCAGGGCTTTACAAATAAGTAAAGAGAGATATATAGAGATAAACATGAATGATTTACTGTACATATTTCGTAGTAAATATTTAAAATATCTCATCTGAATGGAGTATAATTCCAATTTTTAACTGCATATATATTTACAAATTGGTTGAAGTACTATCCAATTATTTTCGAACATTTTGAAACATGTGTAAACCCAATTATACTATTCAAAATTATGTAACCAAATACCACAAAGTTAAGCTTTCATTAATTCAACAAAAAATTTATAAACCAAACCAGTGATAAATCACTCTGAAATATTGGTTTATAAATTATATTAAACAAATTTTTCAACTAAAATCAATATACTTTTTTTTTAATTTATCAAATTAATTCCAAACATCAATATCACGTTTGATAGTTAAAAGGTAATGCAAGTCATTAAACTTTATCTAATTGTTCTTAACTTTAAGTTAACTTATAAGTTTGGTTCTTAGGACGAGAAGGGATCAATAGTGATTAGCATAGCTCAGGTACTTCTGTAGTTTGCGGAATATTTTGCATGGAAATTGAAATCTGCGATTTGGAATCTCTACTCATTATTGCCACCAAAAATAATTTAAATTTATTAATGGTGTTACTCTATTCATAAGAATTCATGCATTCAGCTTTACCATTAAAAACTTACATCTTTTTCTTCTTAATTGGATCTTTTTTGCAAAAGTGTAATGATGTTTGCGATATTTTATATAGAGTCATATTTTGTTTTGCGCCGGTGTTACGTTCTAAAAGAGATCGTGTTAAGTTTTAGCCGCATTGAATAGAACACAAATTCTCAAGGTTCAGTTTTAAGGCCTATACTGTTTGTGTTATTCATGAATGATCTATATAAGCATGTAAGTTTGAGACTATATTATCCCCCCCCCCCGTCATTAACGAACAAAAATATTTAGATTACTCCTCTTTTTTAACAAATAAATTGATTAATTTATTCATGGAATTTTAAAACCTTACACACATCAATAAATCAATTTTTTCAACTTATTGATCAATAAATCGAATCGTGTAAAATCAATTTTAGTTTAAAAATTGACCATAGTAAAAAACTGCGGTACGAGGGTTACCTTTTATGTTTCTACAAACGACCACTAGATGGCAATATTGAAATGTGTCATTGTGAAATCAGTGGCAGCTTATAAATTGACCGAGAAGTTTGTTGACAGTGAGCGTTTAGAAAAATAGTTTGTGAAAAAATTGATATTACTTGTGAAGGTTTTCGTTGGAAGAATTTTTTACGATTTTAGTAAAGGCCTGATTCAACAATAATGCATAGATTCGCCTCGTTCAACTTTTGGTAATGAAGCACCATCAGAAAAGACTGTTTACAATTGATTTCCAGAATTGTCAGTGATGAATTTCGTGAAAGTTGACCAAAATCGGTTGTGAAAAAACATCGATGCTGTGCGCAAAATGATTGAAGAAGATCGGCATGTGACTTACCGTAGGATAGAGGCATCCTTTGGCATATCTCAGACTGCAATACATTCGATTTTACATGAACATTTACCTGTGAAAAAGATCTGTTCCCTATGGATTCCGCATAATTTGACCGAAGCTCAAAAAAAGGCTCGTGTTGATTGGTGTAAGGGAATGCTAAAAAAATTCAACCTAGGCACTGCAAAATCCGTATACAACATCATTACAGGTGACGAAACTTGGATTTATTCATATGAACCGGAAACTAAGCAACAATCCACTGTTAGGGTCTTCCAGGATGAACCGAAACCCACAAAAGTTGGTCCAAAAATTTGAGCATGTGTAAATTGCTTTCGAAAACAACAACGCGTCGATGATTCAGAGCGCTGTTTGGAGCTGTTCAAACGAGATAAAAAGGATTTCTCGCGGCGGTATGTGACTCTCATTTCACAATCATTCGACTCTCATCCAAGCGTAGGAGCTCGCCCCCTGACATCGGCCCTTAGCCTCGTTGCAGAAATAGACCGATGTAAAATAAATAAATAAATAAAAGTTTCAATGTCCCCGTATTCACCTGGTTTATCCCCTAACAACTTTTTTATCTTCCCCAATGTCAAACAAAGTAGTAGACTGCGATTTTCATCACCTCAAGAAGCTGCTGAAGTCTTCGAAAACCATGTTTTTGAGATACCAACTTCAGAGTGGAAAAAATGTTTCGGGAATTTGTTTGAACGCATGCAAAAGGCGAATATTTTGAAAAGCAGTAAAACAGTTGATTCCAAAACAAAGTTTTTTCTTTCTTAGTTTTTGTACTTACTTAATCGTTGAGCCCTTTAACCATATCTGGTGTCGGGCTTTGTGAGTTCAGTTTATTTGTATTTGTCTTCTTCCTTCAACGAGGGTCGTCTCCATAGTTTTTTCCATTCCTTCCTATTTTGAGCCCTAATTTTTGCTTCACCCAAGGGGTACCTCTTCTCTCTACAGCTATTCTTATTTCATCATTCCATTCCTTCCTAGGTCTTCCTCTTCGTCTCCTTTTAGATACCCTAGCTTCATAAACCTTTTTTGTATCTCTGCCTTCATCCATCCTTTGTATATGGCCAAACCATCTCAACTGTCCTTCTTCTATCATTTCTTCTACTGGTTTTGTTCCCAATTCTGCTCTATACTCTGTGTTTTTTATACGATCCAGTTTTGTTCTCCCCTTGATCTTCCGTAGGAATAAATAATAATAAGGAAAACTTAAAAGGTAGTCCTCGTATTTATCCATTACTTCCATCGTTTATCCTGCCCTTACTGATTGAACATTAACATCGAGTGAATAAGGGCAACGATCACAAACATTACCGAATGTCAACAATCTGAAACAAATACGAACAAGCATTAACAAAATGTTGTATGTGTGTTTTAAGTGGAAAATCTGTTGATGAATGTTATATATCAGCTAATCCTTTATTGTCACACACGAGTAGTTGTAACTATTCCCATATTAGTCACTCGTAAACCTTCTTGATAGATAATATCGTGGGATGGGGGCTAGGTATCGAACAGTTTACGCGGCGAGCCTCGTCAAGAGAAGCTTAATTAAAGTAACCGATGCATGTAATTGTTTAGCTGATGATACCACGGAACGGTGCGGGGCTAAGAGGGTCTTCAATAAAAACAAACGTGGCCAACGATGCTTTTTTCTTCCAGAACAAAAACGATTGTATACGGGTACAAGTGATCTAGGACTGTAATAAAGTTTTTTTAACAAAATATTTTACAAATTCCTTTAATTTCATTGAATTAAAGGTAAAAGAATAAAAAAGAATTAAAATAGGACGGGTGATTAGAATGAAAAGAAATGGCGAAGAATAGAAAAGTTTGAAAAAATACGAGGGTTTTAATTTTAATAGTGGCAGTATAATGGCAACTACAGATCAATGATGGTTCGTGGTAATATCTAAGGGAGGTTTTGCAACCAGAAGTATAATAGAGATTTTCTTTTGTGATAGAAAATTATCATTAAGATAGACATACACATTTTTAACTACTTACACATTTCCAAATAAGTTCGTATAAAATATAGAAATATTCCATTTTATGATTTAATATGTATTAGTCAAATAAGTACAAGAAAATTAATTTTTTTATGTGCTGTATATATATATAGTCAGAAACCTCTTCTACCATTCGGTGTAGAGGTTGTTCTTCTCAGTCTAATTCTTTTATGAAGTTGCGCCACTCTGTCTTATTGTGAGCCTTATTTTCTGCTTCTTTCCATGTCAGTCCTTTTTTATCTAGGATTTGTGACACTGTTTGGTTCCATGTTTTATGAGGTCTTCCTCTTGGTCTGCTTCCTGAAGTTCTGGCTAGCCATATATTTTTTGTCGGTCTTTCTTGCTTCATTCTTGTGATGTGTCCGTACCATCTTAATTTCTGTCTGTCTATTGTTTTTTCCACTGCTTCTATCTGTAGCTCTTCTCGTATTGTTTCACTCCTTATTCTGTCAAGTTTAGTGACACCCTTAACTTAAAAATTTCATTTCTGCAGCTTGAACTTTGCTCTTGAGCCGATCTGAAAGTACCCATGACTCGCAACGATATGTTAATGTGGGTAGGTAAATAGTTTTGTACATTAGGAGTTTTGTGTCGTTACTTATTTCTTTCTTATTTATTAAGATATTATTGAGGGCCTGGAATACATTTGCTGAATCTTTAATTCTACTGTTGATTTCTTCTTCGTATCCCCCTTTGCTCTCTAATATAACTCCTAAATACTTAAAGCTGCTGACCTGTTCAATTTTCACTGCGTCCAGAGTTAAATTTATCTCAATTTTTTTTTTTTTTATTTATTTTTAAAAGAATTTAAATTACACATTTTTTGCATGTATACAATACCATAAAAAAATAATGAAATATTAAAAATACAAAAATATATGTATTCAAACACACATTTTTCAAGCTTTTTACTGCAAACTTCTGCAGCTCCGAGGTATACCTCTTGTATTCCGGCGGTATCGCACTCAATGCCAATCGCCATAATAAAATAAGTAATTAGTGCTTCCAAAGCACGCAGCACATTGAGTCAATGTATATCATAACTTGTAGATGAACTATTTGTTTTACACACGACACGATACAGAGAAAGAGAGAGAGAGAGAGGTGACACACAGATGTCTGGCGATTATATCAGCTGTAAACAATGCATAAAAACATAAGTCACAACGTAACAACGAACAGTCTACAACATGTTAATTTAAAGATCACTGAATGCGGCTTTATGGACGCTATCTTGTAAACTAATTGACAGATATTCGCGTGCGATGTGGTAAATTGTAGCAAAATGTCCCTTCTACAAATTAGTTATCGTTATCGTACTTGTCGTGCTATTCTCTCCGCCATCTTAAATCTGCCTTGGTTTACAAATAGGTGCTGCAGGTCAAAATGTTTTAATTTTTATAAAGAAGTGTGCCAAATGGTATTCCATTATCATCAAATGCAGTATCAACGTAAAATATGGTGCGTAGGTACTAGACTGTTACCAAAGTCCGTTTTTCATATATTCATATTAAAAAATATGTAGTTGTTTTATAAGGTTTGTCATGTTTAAGGCAGAATGCACTGAAATTAATGCGTTGAACTTAGGGGGGGGGGAGTAGGTTGGTGCATGATACACCTACATCATTTACCGGTTACAAGTAAAGGTTGTCTCGTAAATTATGACCAATCAGACCGTGAGGTGGAATACGTCAACGCGTTGTTCAAACTAGCATACAGATTTAATATAGATGTTGCACGTTTATAAATATTTTCATAATAGATATTTATTTACTACAGTACTACTGAATAAATTATAAATAAAAACCGGAAAAAAAAGGAAAATTTATACTGATTTATATAAAATGTAAGGTGATTTGTATTTGTATTACGCAACAATTGGAACGTACATATCAATTGTACGTATCAATTGGAACAAACGGTTTTATTGCTTTTCAAAATATATGCGTTCAAAAATAAATATCAATAAAATCGAATTCAAATATAATTTTAGTTATAGTTAAATAAAAATAGAAAAAAATTGCTATAATAACATAGTAATTAATAAAATTGGGGCTGGGCGTATTTTAACGAAATTTGTACAAAATGGAGTACAAGTAGGATTCAAATACAGTCGATTCCTCTTAATTGGGACACATCGGGACTTAAGCATTTGGGCCCAATTAAGCGGCTGCCCCAATTAAGCGAATTTCACATAAAATTAAACAATGCATATTTTTCTTTCAATAATTTTATTTTATAAACTCTTGGACAAAACTATAAATTAAATATAACCAAAAATTATAAACTTTTAAGAAAAAATAATAATAAATTCCAAAATAAAATAATAAATAGGTACATACAATTTAATTCAATGCAAAATTGCGTCAAGTGTAGTCTGTCTTTTGTTTTTGTAACATTTCACTTCTACAAAATCAGCACAGGTATTCAGTGTGGATGTAGGGCTCCCTTCATTTCCTTCCTGCATAAAATAACGCTGTAATATTAAATTCTTTATACATATTTTTTCTTGAGAATATGTGTAACATAATATGTACTGTGATCTTAAATTTACTGTCCCAATTAAGCGGAATGTTGTCCCAATTAAACATGTAAATTTACTGTTGGTTTCCTGGTTTGGTTTCTGTTCTTTGGTATTTGGCCCAAATAAGCGGCTGCCCCAATTAAGCGGTGGCCCAATTAAGCGGAATCGTCTGTATAGGCATGATATCACAAAATTTTCTTTCTTATGGGGTGTTTGTGGGTTAAAACGTGGTACTAAAAAACTTAAAATATTTCCTTTAGAAACAGAACTAGCTTAACAGAAAAAACTATACAATAAAAATTGTTTATAAGAAAACAAATCTTATGTGTTCTATGCATTTTTTCAATTTTATGAATATTAGGGTATTTACGGGGGAGACCCTAAAACTAAAATATTGATATTTCACTTATTATTCTCTTCACATCAAAAATTAATGTAAGAAAATTTATATAGAACGAAAAAACATTCCTTCCGAAGAAAACAGAAATTAATACAAGTAGAATATCAAAAAATTAAACGATATTTTTATATTTATAACCAAAAATCAAACTTCACGTGTATATAACATATACGATAAATGACTGACGTACCGTTAGCATACGGACGACGCGTAGCCTCTCTATTAAAGTGGGGAACAGAATGCAACGAGTTCTACGGCGCGTTGACGGCGTTCGTACGCCGCTATCTGTCAGAAGGAAGTTAAAACCAAGCTGTCGTACGCAAGTGCACAGAATGGACAACGTCCTACGTCGTTCGAACGCCGTTGATACTGAATGTTCGTCAACTTCCAACTTTTGACGCCGTTGAACGTTGACGCAGAACACCTAACCTCAGTTTTTACTGAATGGTAAAGTGTTTGTATGTATAAATAACTTGCATACAACATAAATAACATCATACACAAGTCTTCATCATCCATTATACTTTTAATAAAAGAAAGCGCACGTATTAACACAGATAACGGTTGTCAAGTGACACTTGACGGCGTTAAAAATTATTGCATTGTGTGCAGGCGAAAATCTCAACGGCGTTGACGCAACGCCGTCGCAAATGACGGCGAGCTGACGGCGTAGCGCGCTGTGCATTCTGTTCCAGGCTTTACCCCCACCACTACAAGTTACGGGACAACCTTATACTTTAATAATCTTGTCCCGGTTTTATATTCTGAAAACATGGACACCCTAGTTATGACCATAGTCCAGGCAGTTTTTAATGAATTCTATATACATACACACAAAAAAATGTTAGTTTGTTTAGGAAACGCAATACAATTTCGTGTCACTATTTGGCAAATGTATGAATAGAAATAATTTATAAACATTAGATTGGAGTGTTGTTGAAAATGATGGCATATGAACATTTCTACTAAAATGAAAATATAAATGGACAAAATTTTTGGTCCGTGTTCACCTGTACGTCGGTTATTCATACATTTTTAGGTACATTTCATCGCATGTTATGTTGTCATTTCCGTCCGTTCCTCTCTTCACATTCGCTCATTACATGGATAGTATTCGGGTGAACCAACATTCGATACATGATATTGGATGGCTGTGTTAAAATTTTATAGCTAAATTCACTGGCTGTTTACATTGTACGAAATTTTATGAGGGCTTTGCACGTTATATCCAACTACAAGGATAGTTATAGATTTTTTTTGACACTATTTAAAAATACAGAATAAATGTGAGACATATAATAAAGGCGTATCTATCCGTACGAAGCACACAGAATATATTGGGCTGTCGACAATTTAACTTTGTGCAATTCACTTATGGATAATAGGTTTTTAAATGAAAATGGCGATCGAAATGGCATCTCAGAACATCCACAGACACATAGCAGTATGCACCGATTCTTTAAGCGTACTACAGGCTCTCAACAACAACTAATCAAAGGCAAATCAGCAAATAAAAGACCAAAGACGACAAAGATGACAAAAGAACAAAACAAAATAGTGCACCTCATCTGGGTTCCCACCCATATTGGAATAGAAGGCAACGAACGTGCAAACACAGGCGCCCGAGAGTCCACCAATCACGAAGAAACCCTCCATTTACCCCCAAACAAAACTTATGTAAAACAGAATATTAAGAAGAAACTCATTATAACCAGACTGACCGAATGGCGTGACACCACTAACAACAAACTACGAACCGTCAAGGACGACATACAGAACGGGAACTCAGGCACCAACAGACGAGAACAAGTAATAATGACAAGACTTAGAATCAGACACACCAGACACACATACGAACACCTCATGGCAAGACGAGATACCAAAATATGTGAGACATGTAACGAACAACTTACCGTTAACCATATACTAATACTCTACACTATCCTACGTATAAACTAAAATTTAATTTCAGGCAGCCAACATAATTAACCTAATATAAGTTATATATACAAAACAAACAAAATGTAACAATAATGTAACCTTATTAGACTATTAGACACTAATAGCCAAGTAGCTGATGTGTCTTTAAATAAATGAAAACGTATTGTTGCGTTTCACAGAATAATTTATTTTATGGACTGCAGTTTCGGCTCTCGCCATTATAAAAGTAACAGTGATTCAGTGGCTACCGGTACATAAGAGTAGCGAAGCTGCAGCACCCTCAAAATAAAAGCATTTAAACACTACAGATGTTTATGGTATTTCTCACTCACTCTCTTCAACTTTTGATGTAGTAGATAGAGGGCTATTTTTTAAATTTTTACAAAAACGAAAAAAGATTTTTTTGTTGTACAAACTATTTTATTGCTATTCAAAATATTCGCCTTCAAGATTTATACAATTTTGCATGCGTTCAAATCAATTCTCGAAACTTTTTTCCATTCTGAAGTTGGTATCTCAAAAACATGGTTTTTGAAGGATTCAACAGCTTCTTGAGGTGTTGAAAATCGCTGTCCACGCATTTTTTGTTTGACATTGGGGACCAAAAAAAGTCGATAGGGAATAAATCAGGTGAATACGGGTAATGAGACATTTTCAATGTTTTTCTCCTTGAAATATCAATTGTTTGACGTGCTGTGTGGGAGCTTGCATTGTCATGATGAAGAATGATGCGACGTTTTTGGTTGTGTTTCCTGATTTTGTCAATGAATTCTGGAAATTCTGAATGCTGGCCAATCAACACGAGCCGTTTTTTGAGCTTCGGTCAAATTATGTGGAATCCATCGGGAACAGATTTTGCATGAACTAAATGGTCATGCAAAATCGAATGTATTGTAGTCTTCGCTATGCCAGAGGATGCCTCTATCTCACGGTAAATCACATGCCGATATTCTTCAATAATTTTTAGCACAGCATCGATGTTTTTTTTAATTGCAACCGGTTTTGGTCGACCTTCACAAGATTTATCACTGACGGACGCACGACCACGACGAAATTCTGCAAACCAATTGTAAACAATCTTTTCTGATGGTGCTTCATTACCAAAACGAAGCGAATCTATGCATTGTTGTTGAGTTAGGCCTTTACTAAAATCGTAAAAAATCATCCAACGAAAATCTTCAAGAGTAATATCCATTTTTTCACAAACTTATTTGTCAACAGACTACTCGGTCAATTTATAAGCTGTTACTGATTTCACAATAACAAATGTAAAACTTTACGAATATAGTAATGACAAATTCCAATATTGCCATCTAGTAGTCGTTTGTACAAATATAACAGGTAACCCTTGTACATAGCCACGTTTGGTTTTATTACTATGTAGTGTTTTGCTATTTCGATAGAATTCAAACATCCACAAACATAGACAATGGTTTAAAATGTAGGAAGTTGGTGTTAAATATACATTGACAGGCTTCATATATAGAAAATGTGTTTATATTGAGGGTAAATGTATTGAAATTGTCCATAAACTGATGTTTAACAAGCATATCGAGGGTGTACCGCGTTATTGACTATAGGTGACACCACAATAACAATAATTCTGTGACATGATCTTCGCTTGGTCGGTGTGTCTGTCAGCAATGAATTACACCACACAGACAATGACAGACTACACATACACCCTAACAAACAGTTAATTTATTCATCAATTATATCCCATTGACAACCGGACGCAAACAATTTTTATAATTTGATATCACGACAATTAACAGTGTTAAGATTTAAAGATGGTGTTTCTTAACTCAACAAATCATTTTTATGAATGGTAATAAAAAATAATGTTGTATCATGTTCAAGATATATATTTAGATACAGAAAGATGAGATTTTTTAGTGCCTTTTTGTTTAAAAAAACAGTTAGTAGTGTATTTCTGATATGCCGTGACACTTATAAATAGTGCTGAACACTGAAACTGTTTTTTGGGGATACCCGATACGGGTTTCGGGTAAAACTGGGTGTGTCATCTTCGAATAATTCAGTTCCGGATGCCCGGTTCCGTAATCTTTGTTCCATTTACCTAGTTCTGGATTTAGGCCCGTTTTTGCTCACCATTTGGATTTAGACCTGTTTACCGAATATGTGGTATCGGATACCGAGTTTTTTGTTTGGATCCTATCTCTCTTCTGTTAAAATCGATTTATGTCAGCATTACTTATAAGCTGTACTTAACTGTTAAGGCTAAACACTGGTCGAGTTTTCAAGCTAATTGCTGGCGAGTAAAGTGTTACTCGAGTAAATGTACCGCAACTAGATAAGCGAGTGTCTATTATACACAGATAGTAAAACTCGCTTAAGGGGGCGTACAACCGTATAATTTTTACAACTTAAACAAACGTAACTATCTGAAATAAAATTCGTAACAATCTATACATGAGAATTTGCAGCCAATTTTTATTAGAGATAAAAAAATTGATGTGAAGTGTGAATTTTCACACATTTCAGGGTTTCGCAGGTATTTAGTAAGTGAATGATGATTAGCAAGGTTCATTAAGATTTTGAAAATTGCGCCTATGGCTTCCATTGGTTGTTTTAAGTCATATGCTCCGCGCCTCTGATTTAGTATACATTGAAACATAGAATTAAATTTAATTCCAATAATTCCCACTGGTTATTAAATTTACGCTTTTAAAAATTAAATACAACATTTGCCAAAATATAATTAGAATTTTGACAAAATAATTTAAACAAAATAAAAATGCAATAAAAAAACAGAAAATAAAATTGTCTCCAACCCGGAAGCGAACCTTAGTTTGCAGCTTAGGAAGCGAGAAGGCTAACCATTAGACTATGAACGCTTATTGGTTTACTGTGTTACATAACGAATTAAATATTTTACATCTTCAACCAAAAAATACAAAAAATGCGTTATTTTCCGAAAACATAATCTAATTGTATCCTGTTGTACTAATCCGGTTCACACCAATGTTCATTTATTAGAATTTTTCAGATTTTTAGATTACCCCCTCTGACTTACAGGGGGTGGGACAAACATTTTCTTGTACATTTTTGGCAAAAATCGCATCGAAATACTATAATCTATTTTACAAAAATAAAATTTTGATCGTTAATTCACGCTTTCATTTGATATCCTACTCAAACTTTAAAAAAAAAATATTTTTTTCGATGAGCCCATATTTATTTATATTTTAGGGTGATATGATTTTATGGTATTTTAGTATTTTTCCTATGTGCGGGTCAAAGAGTTGTATAAGCATGCTAAATTTCAACTCTCTAGGTTTAGCCGTTTGACTACAATTTTTACCGAACAGACAGACAGACAGACAGACAGACAAACAGACAGAGAGACGAAAAAATGACGGTATAAGGGTTTTTTGGTCATACCTACAAAACCCTAAAACCGCCTCTCTGCCCGGAAGCGAAACCTAGTTTGCTGCGTAGCAAGCGAGCAAGTTAACCATTAGATATGCTTTTTAGTATAGTGTGTTACATAACTATAACTTTTGTACATCGTCAACAAAAAAAAACACAAAAATTCGTTATTTTTCGAAAACATAATCTGATCAAAAATTCCTGTTGTACTGTTCCGGTTCACACCAATGTACATTACTTGGAATTTTTTCTTTAACCCATCTGGGCTACCGGGTGTGGGACAAATTTTTCTTGCACAATTTTGGCAAAAATCGCATCTAAATAATTTATTTTGCAAAAATAAAATTTTGTCCGTTAATCCACGTACTAAGGGCTTTCATTTGATACCCTACTCAGAATTTAAAAAAAATATTTTCTTTTTCAATGAGCACATATTTGTTTATATTTTTAGGGGGATATGTTTTTTAGATGTGTTAGTATTTTTCCTATGTGCGGGTCAAAGAGTTGTATAAGCATGCCAAATTTCACTCTCTAGGTTTAGCCGTTTGGCTACAATTTTTACCGAACAGACAGACAGACAGACGAAAAAATGACGGTATAAGGGTTTTTTGGTCATTCCTACAAAACCCTAAAAAGGGTAAAAGCTATTTCAAACGTTTAGGAGTAACTAAATAGAATTTTAATTTAAGTTATCACTAGCTTACTTTTGAACGATTAAAGTGGATTTTTGCTAAACAAAATGATCAAAAGCTTCATTTAATCGTTACTATATTTGAAATGAAAATCTAGTTCCGCATAAACCAAAGAAGCCGACTATAGCTCAAAAGTTCCAAAATTTATTCATGGCTGGTTGCTAAAGCCTGGAACAGAATGCACAGCGCGTTACGCCGTCAGCGCGCCGTCATTTGCGACAGCGTTGCGTTAGCGCCGTTGAGAATTTTCGCCTGCACACAATGCAATAATTTTTAACGCCGTCAAGTGTCACTTGACACCCTATATATGTACTTATACGTGCATTTTCTTTTATTAAAAGTATAATGAATGATGAAGACTTGTGTGTGATGTTATTTATGTTGTATGCAAGTTATTTATACATACAAACACTTTACCATTCTGTAAAAACTGAGGTTAGGTGTTCTGCGTCAACGTTGAACGGCGTCAAAAGTTGGAAGTTGACGAACATTCAGTATCAACGGCGTTCGAACGCTGTAGGATGTTGTCCATTCTGTGCACTTGCGTACGATAGCTTGGTTTTAACTTTCTTCTGACAGATAGCGCCGTACGAACGCCGTCAACATTCAGAACTCGTTGCATTCTGTTTCCCACTTAAAGTAAGAATTATCCCTAACTCAAGTTAAAACTCTTACGTTAGCAACTCGCCATCAAAGACATACGTTAGTTTTTCGCAGCGTTCTCTGATGATTATTTTTGAATCACAAGTTAGTTTACTTCAATAAAGAATACAGAGTGTTCAAAGATAATAGCTGTCTGATTTTGATTCTGATTGGTTTAGCGTGCATCAAGGTGTACATTGAATAAAATAATACTAGTCAAATTAATAATTTTTACATTATTTATTATAAATTTTAACATATGAAGATATATTGTTTTTAAACCCTTTTTAGCTAAATTCCTCATTTAAATCATTTTAAAAATTAAAATTTTCCACTCATTCAAAATTCCCTTTATAATGAATTTATGTTGTGTTATGTTTTGTAAATAACGTAAGCGTATTATTTAGTTTGTTTATTTAAATCCTTTATCAACTAATTTATTTTACTTTATTTTTTTTTAAATAATGTTAATAATGTGTGTATTTTTAAATGACCACAGTAGTTGCAGTATGTAACTTTCTCGGTTCGCAGCGCAAACTACTGTATTCTAATTTGAAATGGATCTAAAACTGTGTTACTGTACCTTGCTGATTAAATTTCAAACATACACTGCATTATGAGAATGAGTCTTTTAAAGAAATGAAAGGGCGACAAATACATTAAACATGAAAATAAAAGTTTTAATTTCTTAGATGGTATTTTGTGAATTTAATGAAAAGTAGGCGTATGTAGGCGAAACATTGAATGTCTTTTTTTAATTTTCAGCCTTAGGATAAATGTGTAAAAGATATTTCTGAGTCGAACTCTACAGATTAAAAAGAAAAAAATCTTTTGTTTTCTGCTTTTACATATTAGGTAGAAAAACATATTTTTTTGTAATATGCGTCCAAGGTTGAGATAAACTTTGAAGTTAAAAGGAGATACCGCGTAAAATCAGATTGAGATAAAGATTCTTTCTATTCTTTTTTGATATACCCATGTCTTGTTTACATACACTATTACTCTCGGAGTTAGAGATGCTCATTACTGTAATCCTGCTTATAAACGGCCCTGACTCTCGATTTAATTGAAGGTCAAGTGTACTCCAGGTTTAACGTAATTCATTTGTGTAAAGTGTATTAGTGATTTTCTACCCGAAGTTAAAGTAATGTAAATGTCTTATACCGGTTTAATGTCTTTCTACCAACATTAGGGTTTTCATATTATATCTGTCTTATAATAAGCATAGTATGAGGTGTATAAATATAGGAATATAGATAGCAGTATAGCAGTAATATATTTAGGCACTAATATGATACAGACATTATACAATAACACATGACATAACATATTTTACATATTATATTATTTTTTACTTGGTATCCATAGTGTTATTTATAATTATTTGGTTGTAAGTCCAATACTTCCCCTCAATGAAGGATATCTTATAAACAAAAAAAATATTTATTAGTTAGACAATTTAAGATGTCAAAGATGTCAAATTCATCTTGTCAGTACATAACCTGTGTTTCGCAAATGTCAAACCTTATATCGGCCATCATTTCATTTGTTGAAATATATTCAATTTCAATTTTTTCATTTTCAACGGCTTCTCGAACAAAATGATGCCTGATATCTATATGTTTTGTTCTTGAATGGTATACCGAATTTTTCGCCAAAATTCCAGCGCCAATATTATCACAATATATTTTTAATTTTCCTTCTTGTATATGTAATTCTTCTAAAATATTTTTTAAGTATATGGCTTCTTTTGTTGCCTCCGATAGTGCCATATATTCAGCTTCCGTACTTGACAAAACTACCGTTCTCTGCTTCTTTGCTTCCCAAGTTACTGGAGCTCCTGCCATTGTAAATATGTGTCCTGTATAGGATCTTCTATCTACGGTACAAGCACCTCAATCGGCATCTGTGTACCCGACCATCTTTTGATTTGATTTTTTGTACTTCAAAGAATATTCCAATGTACCATTCAAATATCGTAATATTCTTTTCGCCGCTATCCAGTTTTCTTTTGCATAGTTAGCATAGATAGCAGTATAGCAGTAATATATTTAGGCACTAATATGATACAGACATTATAACACATGACATAACATATTTTACATATTATATTATTTTTTACTTGGTATCCATAGTGTTATATATAAGTTACTTTGTTGTAAGTCCAATAATAAATTAAGTAACCGGACTGGCAAGATAACGTTTGATCTGGCAACATTTGGGACTTGGGACTTGGAGGGGTGGCAGATGAATATGTGATACACCTTCAGTACGAGTCTGAACTTGCTAGAGTAATTTCGTTGTCCGTAGCGATTTTTTTCGTGAAACTGTTTTTTCTAGTGCGTTCTAAAAATGAATGACATTCATTTCGAGCATTGGTGTGTTATCAGGTTTTGCTTCAGACTTGGGCAAAGAGCAACGGAAACTTTTGCAAAACTTCAGCAGGCCTACGGAGACAGTGTTTTGTCAAGGGCCTAGATTTTTTTGGTAGTTTAAGGCATTTTCAGAAGTAAGAGAGTTGATTGAAGATGAATCACGCAGGGGAAGGCCCTCATCTTCAAGATCCGATGAAAATGTCGACCGAATCCGGGATCTTGTGCGTTCAGATCGTCGGTTGACAGTCAGAGTGATGAACTACTGTTCATCAGATTTTGACCAATTAATTTATGAGAAAAATCTGCAATTTCAATAGACGAGTTTTTTGCCAGTAAAAACATTCCTGTGGCTCCTCAGCTTTCTTATTCGCCTGACTTGAGTTCTTGTGACTTTTTCCTCTTCCCAAGATCAAGGAACCGATTTATTAAAACGATGAAATTATAGCTAAATTGATTTAAAGCCACTTGAAATTTTTATAATGAATAGTTTACATATTAAAAATTGATGTGAAGTGTGAATATTCACACATTTCAGGGTTACGCAGGTATATAATAAGTGAAGGCGGTATGCTGAGTGTGTAGGACAAATTTTACTTTGTAGTAATCACGGCAAAATGAACGATATTTTTAAAATAATTTATCGTCTGTTAATCATATAATAAGACTGGTTATTCAATTTACGCTTTTAAAAATTAAATACAACATTTGTCAAAATATAACTAGAATTTTGACAAAATAATTTCAACATAATAAAAATGCAAAAAAAAACAGAAAAAATAAAATTCACTCCGTACTCGAACTCGAAACCCTTCGTTTTCCAGCGCATTTTAGCTTACGACACCAGTGCTCTAACCCATTACGCAATCGCACGCCTTGCATGTGAGTGTCTTACATTGGTATAACTTTGGTACTTTGTGAACCAAAAACCACAAAAAATGCGTTATTTTCCGAAAACATAATCTGATCAAAAATTCCTGTTGTTCTATTTCGGTTCACACCAATATACATTACTTAGAATTTTTTTAGATTTTTAGTTTAAACCATCTGGGCTACAGGTGTGGGACAAAATTTTTTTGCACAATTTGGGCAAAAATCGCATCAAAATATTTTATTTTGCAAAAATAAAAATTTGATCGTTAATCCACGTACTAAGGGCTTTCATTTTATACCATACTCAGAATTTAAAAAAAATATTTTTGTTTTCGATGAGCACATATTTGTTTATATTTTTAGGGGGGTATGTTTTTCAGATGTTCTAGTATTTTTCCTATGTGCGGGTCAAAGAGTTGTATAAGCATGCCAAATTTCAACTCTCTAGGTTTAGCCGTTTGGCTACAATTTTTACCGAACAGACAGACAGACAGACAGACAGACAGACGACAAAATGACGGTATAAGGGTTTTTTGGTCATACCTACAAAACCCTAATAAAAATGATTGTCAGCTGCCGACATAACGGGCTAAAGATCGTCAGTTACATAATTGATTACATTATAAAATGCTTAGGCTAAATGCCCGCTCAGCAATTATAATCCCTGAGCTGACGGTCTTACCCCCATTGTGCAAACAGGTGCTTGTTGTTTTTATTATTCTAATTATATAATATAATAAGTTCGATGTATAAATTTCAATGAATTTGAAATGACTTTAAATCCTTTTTGTTAATTTTGTTTTTCTGTAAAACACGTTTCTAATATTCCTATATAGTTTCCAAATTAAATTTAGTTTGAATTGAAGAATCTCACTTTTTCGCGATATTTATATTTGTATTTAGACGTGTCTGCAAACATGTATATTGAATTATACACCGTCTGAAGCTATCGAAAGTTCGCGACGGATATTTATTTGCAAAATTGATTTTTCTCCACAGCTAAGCTTCATGTATTGCATACTTCTACACATATTGAACTTGGCGAGGCTTTAAACAGAGCTTTAAGAGCTTTAGGGGAAATTTCTGATATAGGAAGATATAAAGACAGCTGTTTATGAGCAAAGTGTTCTTAAGCAGGCTGGTTTAGGAAGGAAAAGCACATCTTTTTTCAATAGATAACGTTAGCTGCGTACTTTGTTAGTGTATGGGTACATAAGGTACCGCGTTGAAATCCCGGTGTCGACAAGTATTTTAAAAACAGTTTCCCAGTCGTTCTCCCTTAGAAAGCGGAGGGCTCGCTACCGAGCTATTTACCCGTGAGAATATCCTTAAAAAAACAAATAAAAATGGTTTAGTCCGATGTTAAACTGTAGGTCTCATACATCTGTATAGGTCTCATACACGCAACACGCAGTACACAGGTGTATGCAGGGCTGATATCACAGCTTAACAAGTTATTGATAAACTAGATTATTACCCGTCAACAATGACGGATTTATAATATAAAAATTTAAATTGTTTGTATGTGTATTTGGTTTTATTTTTTTCTTTATCTTAATTTCAACACCGGTCAGTGAATCATGGGACAGGATAACCCGTTAGCTAATCACGGGAGAGGGTGTCACCTGTCAGCCAATAAAGAGACAGCGTGTCCCCAGTTAGCCAATCACGAGAACCTTAGGAAAAATTGACGTCACAATGTTACCCAGATCACATACACACACTTGCTGATTATACATTTACGATGTGTTTGCTAGAAAATGAAAATAGATGAATTCAGTAAATTGAAATATACTGATTTCTAATATGTAATCAGTTTTACTATATCACACTCCATTTTTAGGATTTAGAAGGTATGATCACTAAAAAACCCTTATAACGTCACTCATGTGTCTGTCTGTCAGTCTGTCTGTCAGTCAGTCTATCCGTTCGTCCATCTGTCCGTCCGTCCGTCCGTCTGTATGAATGTTAGCCTATCTGACTGTATGTCTGTCTGACTGTCTGTTTGTATATCTGTCTGTCTACTTGCCTGTCAGTCTGTCTTTTTGTCTGTATGGTAGAAATCGTAGCCAAACGGCTCAACTTAGATTGTTGAAATTCAGGTTATACAACTCTTTGACCCACATATTGGAAAATACTGAGAGTTCAGAATAACACATCAAGAGATAAATGTAAACAAATCATCTGTCTCATTTTGTAATAAAGTCTGTTCCTTTGGTTTAGGCAGAACTAGGTTTTCAATTCTAGTTAGTTTTACCGATTGATTGAAGCTTTTGATAATTTTGTTCAGGAAAAGCCAAATATATAATAAATAGCTAATGACAACTTACAAAAATGAAAATTCCGGTTATTTCCACCTAATCGTTTGGAATAGACTGTACGTAACTAGATCTGGTTATTTTGGTGACTGTTGTGGTGTAAATAGACTTTTATGGAACAAGGTGAACTTGTAAATCTTGCTTTTAAATTTTTGGTTAAGTTTCATTATACTGAGGTTATAATTACTAAAAAACTACATGTGGCAGATACCAAATTGACATGTCAAAATTGATATTGACATGTCAAATATTTTGAAAGGTGCCATTTCAGAATTACCACCCTAAGATGATATTATAAATATACAACATAAACCAGTGGCGAAGGGAGACCTCCGCTAGACTTGCCCTCCCATAAGAAAAAAAAAAAAAAATAAGAAAAAAAGTACATATATATATTTTTTTTAATTTAAAAAAATATTTAGGTTAATCTTCAAAAATACATCAAATTATGTCCAATACAATTTTTTGTCCAAGGCTTGGTTTACTAGTTACGAATTTTTTTAAATTTTATTGTTTAATAACTTCCGTTTCCGGTTTCGGATTTTAATAAAAAACAATAGGGTTCTTTCCAGTTATTAGGAGAATTTTTTAGTATCAGAACGAACTCTTTAAGTTAAACCGTTTTTGAGTTATCGTGTATACACACAGACACACAGACACACAGCCCCACACACATACGGACGGCACTCCGAAAATAGGTTTTTTGGATTCCTTGGATCATGAAACGTGGTCATCCGTCAAAATCTCGACATCGAAAATTTTCGCGATTACAATACTTGCACCTTATATATTAAGGTCGGGCAAGTAAAAATGAAGTTTCCCTCGTAGTTACGTATTACAAAATGAGACATATTATAAAGTCTGTTCCTTTGGTTTAGGCGGAACTAAAGTCACTAGATTATACAAAGTACCGCAAGCCTTTGAAGAAGCCGACAGACCCCAGGGTTTGATTGGCAACATTGCTTCCCCTATTAAGCAAACTAAAGCAGCAATTTTTACGTTCTTAAGTTTACGTCTGCGCTGTCACATCTCCCTCTCTCGCTGTCATTTAATAACCTTCTTTGTCAGCGGTTTGAATATTTAAGGTTAAGTTTAATTTAAATTTTTATATTATTGTATATCCATTTTATTAAATAAAAATTTAAAAAATAATTGAAATTGTACCACAATTTTGTTATATTGCATCTTTGATTAAAAAAATCGTGATTACAATGTTTAAAATAAAAACTTATTTTTGTAATGTTGGAGTCACTGAACATCATTTGTGTTGGCGACATTTTTAACCCCAGCATGGCCGCCGTTGCGGTACTTTGTATAATCCAGTGACTTTAGGCGGAACTAGATTTTCAATTCTAGTTACTTTTACCGATTGATTAAAGCTTTAGATCATTTTGTTCAGGAAAGCCAACTTCAATATATAAAAAAATAAGTAATGACAACTTCAGTTAGTGATAATTCCAGTTAGTTCCGCCTAATCGTTTGGAATAGATTGTACGTATTTAATGAAAAAATAAATATATTTTTAAAATTTTGAGTTGCATATCAAATGAAACCTCTTAATGTGTGGATAAACAAGCAAATTTATTTTTGAAAAATCATTTTTTTTATGGAATTTTGTCAAAAATATGTCAAAAAACTTTTTTGACAAAATTAATTATATTTTTAACTGATTAACTGATAAGTAGTGTACATTAATCTAAACCGGAACCATACGAAAGGAATTTTTGATCAGATTTCCGAAAATAATGCAGTTTTTGTGAAAAAATTCATAGCTAAATTATGGATTGTAATGTTATGATTTTTTTTTTGTATTTATGGTTGAAGCTGAATAAAACTAGTTTTATTCAGCTACTGAAGATGGCTACCTTGTAGCCAAAACGTACGTGTACCGACAATAAAATAAAGTAAAGAATTTCTTTAATTTTACCTCATTGCTTACTATTTTTTCATTACAACACACAAACGGCAATGACGCATTATAGTAGCCGATGTGTTCCCGCCATTGCACTGCTTGATTTTTTCCTTTTTAGCAATAAAATCTGTCCCATTTAATTCAAAATTATTTTGTTCTCCACTTAAAGTAATGCCAAGAGACAAAATGCTGAACAGTAAACAACTTAACAATATTTTCTTTTATTTTGTTTAAAAGTTTGTACACGTAGTTGCGCTCAGAATTTATATAAATGGTTCAAACTATCCATGCTTAGAAGGTCAATGTTCATGGAAAAGTGGAAAAAGTACATTTCGTGCCGACAGCATGATATTACACTAAAATAAATAAAATTACATTTTATTTATTGTAATTGTCGTCTAGCATGTGACCTCTCTTCGCACCCATATAAATTTGGAACATTTTTGTAATACAAAAAGGATATTAACAACAAAAATTTTATTACAAAATTGTATTACGCTGAAAGAAATATTTTTTGCACAATTTTCATCTTAACACTAGATTTACGGATAAGATTGTATTCCTATTTTTATTAAAATCCGTTAGTTAGTTAGGTTATAATAATTTTTGGCGCACAGCAACGATGGCTAAAACAGCCCAATCCGTTATTTTGATGGGTACATGAATATGCATTTTGTAATAAACTTCGTTTATTTATTATTTATTATTTATTAAAAAACATTATACTTATTTAAATTATTAAGAAATATATTCCCATTGCAGCATCTAAAAACATTTTATTTCGGATTGGTTCAGTCCATACTTTAGTACGGTATTTTAAGCTGGGGGGGAGCAGTGGAATTGCACTTAAATAAACTTAAAGTAATCCAAAAAAAAAAATATTAAAAACTATTGCATTCAAACCTATAAGATATCCATCTGAAACTCTTTTTAATGATTTAAAAATATGCACAGTAAGCCAGTTATATCTAACAGCCATAACCAAATATATAACAATTAATCCTGAAATAGTTCAAGTCACAGAGCACATATACAACACACGAAATAATATTATGAAGCGAGCATTACCTGCTAAGTATAAGAAAAAGAAACTTGATACATATTTTAAATCTGTGGTTGGCAATGTATACAATGTGTTTGATCAATATATAGCATCATCAAATATTATTATTACGAAAACCAATTATAAACAAAAAATTAAAAACTGGGTACTACAGTTACAAAGCAATGATGTTAACTCTATTATAAAAAGAATATAAAGCAATTTTTCATTTTTTAGTTTTTTTTTTTTCTCTCTTCTAGCATGTTTTTAATATCGAAATTATATTTAATAAATAAATATGAAATTTAAAGGCTCAACAAATAATATTCAGTCCATTATAATAAAATTACAAAAATCGAAGCCACAAACTGAGCTTACACTCATGTGGTGTACCCATCGCTGATGGGACCCGTATTTTATTGCTTTATAGCACCCCAAGTGTAAAAATCTGTATATATTTATATCTAAAATGTATATTTTGAGCAATAAAATTTTATTATTATTATTATTATTATTTTATTTCAAATTTTCTTTTTCTACTTCGTTTTCATGCCAATAGAACCCATCGTGGGTCTTGGCCTCTTTCATTAGCCTTGATGGAACTATCCATGGTAATTATTTTGCCAGTTGTTGATACCCAGCTGTAGTAGGTGTCCATTCGCTTCATGCGCGGTCTCCTTGCTTTTTTTTTTACCAAGCGGAGTTCTTAAGATAATTTTCTAGGCGATCTCCCGTTTTTCATTCTCTCTACATGACCTATCCATCAGAATCTTCCTACTCTAACCATTTTGACTACATCCGTTTCTTTATATATCCTATATAGTTCATGGCTGTGTCTTGCGCCAACTATCTTTCTCTCGAACTGGTCCAAATATGCGGTGAAGTATTTTCATTTCGAAGGAGCCAAGTAGTCTTTCACCATCCTTTGTTAAGCACCGTTCTGAACTATACGAAGATTACCTTTTATGTTTTTACAAACGACCACTAGATGGTAATATTGAAATGTGTCATTACCAATATTATGTATATGATCTACTGGACCAATAAAATTATTATTATCATTATTATTATTATTCGTAAAATTGGACAGTGAGCGTTAAAAAGTTTGTGAAAAAATTAATATTACTCGCGAAGGTTTTCGTTGGATAATTTTTTTTACGATTTTAGTAAAGGCCTAACTCAACAACAATGCATAGATTCGCTGCGTTCAATTTTTGGTAATGAATCACCATCAGAAAAGACTGTTTACAATTGGTTTGCAGAATTTTGTCCTGGTCGTACGTCCGTCAGTGAAGAATCTCGTGAAGGTCGACCAAAATCGGTTGAGATTTAAAAAATAAAACATCGATGCTGTGCCCAAAACGATTAAAGGAGATCTGCATGTGACTTACCGTGAGGTAGAGGTATTCTTTGCTATATCCCAGACTGCAATACATTCGTTTTTGCATGAACATTTAGCTGTGAAAAAGACCTGTTCCCAATGGATTCCGCATAATTTGACCAAAGCTCAAAAAAAGGCTCTTGTTGACTGGTGTAAGGGAATGCAACATAAGCACTGCAAAATCCGTATACAACATCGTTACAGGTAACGAAACTTGTACTTATTCATATGAACTGGAAACTAAGCAACAATCCACTGTTTGGGTCTTCCAAGATGAACCGAAACCCACAAAAGTTGTTCGTTCACAAAGCACTTCTAAGAAAATGATCGCTTGTTTCTTTGGTTGTACTGGACATGTCGCAACCATTCCTTTAGAAGATCGGAGAACAGTTAATGCTGAATGGTATACAACAATTTGTTTGCCAGAAGTCATCGACAAAACCAGGAAAAACAACCAAAAACGTCATCATTCTTCATTATAACAATGCAATCTCCCACACAGCACGGCAAACAATAGATTATTTGAAGGAGAAAAACTTCGTATTAATAACTCATTGCCCGTATGCACCTGATTTATACCCTAACGACTTTTGTTGTTCCCCAATTTCGAACAAAAAATGCGTGGACAGCGATTTTCATCACTTCTAACCAGTATAGCAAAAGTGTATAAATCTTAAAGGCGAATACTTTGAAAAGCAATAAAACAGTTTATTCAAAAAAAAAAAAAAATTCTTTCTTTGTTTTTTGTAAAAACTTAAAAGGTAGACGTCATAATAGTAAATGTCATCTATAATCAACAATGGAAAATAGTAGCATTTGATTTGATTCAACACGCGTCGCGTTTCGTGGCGTTGCGTCGGATTTTATAAGTATGTTTCCACCTTAACTCTGTTTTGCCTAGATATATCACATTTTGGTTCTAGGGAATATGCCGACGGTATTATGATTTAAAAAATTAAATGATCTAAAATACATGCTTTTAAGACGAAATATGATGTTTACTGAAAATTTTAAATGTATCCATCTTTAAAACGTCAATTATCGTTTGAATAGGGATTTTGGAATTCATTACCAACAGTGGTTGCCCTGTCCCATTGACTACAGATAACACTGGTAATTAATTTTTAGGAGCAAATAACGTTGATTGAATAGTGTTCTAATGAAACAACAAAGCAAGAATGATGAAGCATTCCCTAACCGATTAATCAGAAAGGGTCATTACTTTGTTTATATCAATAGAACTTCCTCCTACGATATTTATACATCAAGTTTAAACAATACTTGTAAAGGGTAAATATAACGGCACGACAAAATAGGTCAATCCAACGGCAAATGTTGTCTACCAAATATGTACTCAGCATGAAAAATTATGTCAATCGATAAAAGTTACAAGATTTGTAAATTTAGTGCCGTGTTATTTAAATATTTTGTCTTTACTTCTACACTTTTTACTTCTACTCGTATAATCTGTCTTGCATTTTTTTCTGTCATTCTTAAAATATATTGAATCTCTAATGGTAAGACTATTGAATATATTATTGAATTGGTATATCTGTATATATATATTTTACTTTTCAACCCTAATTGCTAATAATTGTGGCTTTAGATTATCAGGAAGGGAAACACAAATGCCTCAGGTCTTGTTTTATTGTACTTGTTTTTGATTTAGATGACATTAGGGATAAAACTTAATAAACACGTACTTGTGGTATTATCAGATCTACCATTCTCTATATCTCTTTCTGTTCTTGGATATTTGGATCAAGTCATCCATCTTGATTTGTTTAAGTCTCATATATGAGTACGCGTCAACTCGGCGATGGTCAACTGGACGACGTCAATCAGCGCAGCGACAGTGTCAGGGGGGGGGGGGTCCGACCTAGAAAATATTCATTCTAAGGCTACGGTTACAGTGGAAGCGTGTTCGCCCGAAGTACAGTTCGGGCGTATTAGCGCGTAAACGGGCATATTCGCGCGTATACGAGCGACTAGATAGGTGGTGTTTAGTTCTAGCAGTTATTTTAATGACAAAAAAATAAATAAATGGGATATTTGTATTAAGAATGCCACAAAAAATGACATTTTAAAATGATATTAACCTTAACCAAAAAATGTTTATTGGAAGTATGAATTACAAACCTTAAACAAAACGGCCAAAAAGTACAATTCAAACGATGAATTCAACGTGATTGATCAATGGTAATTTTACATTTTTGATCCCATAACGATCTTCGATCAAAAACTAATAATATTAATTTCTCAATATTCACTTTGTAGACACAGACTGTACCACAGAGCAAGTAAAACAAGTGGGCTGACTGTACGGATATAAGAACTGTAGGTAGAACGCATACTCGCGCGAACAAAATAAACAATTTTGAATTCAGCTATTCGGGCGATTTACAATACACAGATGTGTACTTCTACATGCTAGAATTAGTCGCTCGAATGCGGGCGAGTACGAGCGTAGTTCGCGCGATTGATAAGCTTCTACAGTACCTAAAAACCTGTGTATTTCTACACGCTTTAATCAATCGCGCGACTTAATGTTCGCGCGAACACGCTTCCACTGGAACCGTAGCCTAATAATTTCTTAGACATAATTAGTAGCATCCTATCACTGGTATTTTGAGATTCTGAATCTATATAGCCACAGTTGACAGTGATCTAAAAAAATTGGAACCAGCGGGCGAGCTCCTCGTGTGGTACAGCTTTTAAAGTACATGTAACGTCTCTTGGAATTGTGTTTACGTAGTCAAAATAGCATCATTTCACTGGCATTTTGAGTTTACGGATCTATACAGTGTTAACAGCAATCCAAAAGTGATTGGAATGAAGGGGCGAGCTCCGCGAATTGTATAGCTTTCAGAGTATGCGTCAAGGCTCTTTGAATTATGTTTACGTCATCAGTTTATAGCATCCTTTCAGTGGCATTTTGTTTGTGTTTATACTTGCTTTTATTATGTTTGTTTTTTTTTTTTTTTTTTCTTTTGTTTTGTGCAAATAAAGAGATATTATTATTGGGGTTTGTCAGGACAAGCGTCCACTAATCGCAAACTTCAGCAACCTTTTAAGCCACGCCATACTAGAGACTAGCATGGCGTGGCTAAATACCAACGGCTGCATCTCAAACCCTGGTGTTATGCAGACGCGAAAATTACGCCAGATCCAGTGCTCGCAAAATGCGGAGTGACCAGATCAACACTGCTTTCTGCATCCTGCAGATCAAATAGGTGGCAGAAGGTCTGCAGGCGACAATGGCCTCAATTTCCTTTCGATTGGAGGCTTTCATATCACCCAAAACACCAACTATCAGGACTACAAGCTTATCTTTAAACCCTGGATACAGCTTTCTAAGTTCGGACAAAAGATCCATATACTTGAACCTCTTTTCTTCCTCCTTGAGAGATATTCTTCTCGGCTGGACTTGAGAATTAGATCACACACATCTGTTTGGTCTCGATATCCTGGAGGGTTATGTCCGGTTTAGTGGCTGTCAGTAACCTCGAGGTGGGGAAGGAGTTATTCCAATATTATTTATATTATTATTTTGAGTTTTGAAAAAAAAATTAATCGGACGGAGCCAAATACGGCAGATGATCAAGTAGGATGACTGGTTTTCGTGCTAAAAATTCGCGCACAAGTAGAAGTTTGGGGCTGAGTGCATTGTCTTGCAGTAAAGACTTCTCGGTGCACGATATTCTGGTCGCACACAAGTGATTCTGGCTAAAGAACGTTTCAAATTTTTGACGTAATTTATATTATTCGCATTCATTACAATACTACATTAATTTGATATTAAATTGTTAAATACCAGTACAAAAATTGGGTCAATTTTTCATTCTATTTTGTTAAAATATCTGTATTTTATAAAATAAACTAATTATTTTAAAAATAAAAAACAATTTAATTTACCAATAGCCAATTACTCTTGAATAATTAAAAAATTTGTAATCATTTAAATGTCCTAATTTTATTATTTAAATTTCCCTCATTATATTAAATATTTTAATTTTTGTTTTTAGAATGAAACCAAGCAAAAAAGTATTATCTTGTGTAAAAGAATTAAAAAAAGAATTTATCTGAAGTTTTTTATGTCTTAGAATCACAATGGATAAAATTTTAAGAAAGAAAATCTTAATTAAGATCATTGTTTTAATTTTCTCATTTAGGTCAGTAGAACGGAGTTACCATTTTGTAAGATTGTGTTTCAGAATATTACACCTATGAAACTGCAAATTTGAATATGTTTCTGTTATTACAGTGCACATGGCTAGTTCCATATGGAAGATTAGGAAAATAAAGGGAAATAGTTTAGAAGGAAATAGAAAATAATTTAAGAAGACAGAATAGAACGAATTAAATTAAAGCATTATTGAAATATCCTTCTGGTGTAGGATTATGTTGAAACTGATATATGTTACGTTAATCTATAATTGAATTCTTTTACGAAAGCATTTTCGTATTCATCATGTTCCATCTCATTATCTATTATTAATTTTTCTTAAGGTTATTTAGACTTTGCCAAAGCCTTCGTATCGGTTCCACTCAAGAGATTATTAACAAAATTGGAACATTTTGGAATAAGAGGGAATCTTTTAAATGACGTAAAAATATTTAATAATCCTTTAAAAAACTATAGAATACTACAGGAAGATCAGAATAATAATGAAGACTGGCACACGCATTGGGGTATAAAAATAAATTCCAAAAATTTTTTATTTATTACAAATTGGAAAAATAATCCTCAAATAAACTACAATTTAAATAACGAACAATTAATAGTCGTCGAATCCCAATGTGATCTTGGTATTGTAGTCTCCAAGAGTTTAAAATGAGAAACTCTGAATTTAAACTGAATTTAAACGCGGTCGTGAAAGCATTTTTGAGGATGAGCGTCCAGGCCGTCCAAAAGAGGTTACCACGCCAGAAATGGTCGATAAAATCCATGTAAACATAATCGACGATCGACGAGTGATTAAGCGCGAGATATCTAAGGCTGCGGTATCTCAACCGAATGGGTGCTCAACATTTTGCATGAATTTTTGGGAATGAGGAAGCCCTTTGCCAAATTTGCCGTATTTGCTGTCAGTCGACGCGACCTTCTGACCATTTCGAAAGAATGAAGAAGTTTAACCGAGATAAAAAGGACTTTTTGCGCCGTTTCGTAACAGTGAACGAAACATGGATCCATCACAACACTCCAGAGACTAAGGAATGGTCGACACAGTGGACTGCTGCTGGCGAATCGCTGGCAAGTCGAAAAAGGCCAAGGTGGGTCTATCGGCCAACAAAGTCACGGCGAAAGTTTTTTGGGATGCGCACGTTACTATTCATATCGATTAGCTGGAAAAGGGCAAAAAATTACGGGCGTAAATTATGCAGAGCTGTTGGACCGATTCAACGCCGATTTGAATCGAAAGCGGTCGCATTTGGCGAAGAAAAAGGCCTGTTCCACCAGGACAACGCACCGATCTACAAGTGCGCAGTCGCAATGGTAAAACTCCATGAATTGCGCTACGAATTTGTTCCTCGTCCACCATATTCGCCAGACTTGCCCCCCAGCGACTATTATTTATTTTCAAACTTGAAGAAATGGTTCGGTGGTAAGAGATTGTGTCGAATGAGTCATCACTGAAACAGAGGCCTATTTTGAAGGCTACGAGAAATCGTAATATTCGGAGGACGTCGAAAAATTGGAGAATCGTTGGACGAAGTGTATAGTTCTAAAAGGAGACTATGTTGAGAAATAAATTGAGTTTTGTTGTAAAAGTTGTGTTTTCTTGCCTAGGCCGATTACTTTCAACCGTTCCTCGTCATTTCCAAACTTATAAAAAGTCATCGAGAGAAAGCGCGATTCTTTTTCAGTCTATTAATCACCTTTATCATCAAGTGGGTTCATAACTAGCTACTTTTGCTCCCGATGCAACTATTCAACCGTGTTTCACTTATCGGAAACTGAAAATTCTAAATACGATGCCTGTTAAAACTATTGCAATTTAGATTTTCTTGTGTCCGTAGAATTTTTCGCTCAAGACAGTTGTCGTAGATACCTCACCCTTTTTACGTCGTTGCATACAAGTCTTCAATTGTGTTGTCAATGCCATGTTCTTCCGGGTATGAAGTATACCAAAACTTATTAAATTTTTTTTGTTAGATGATATATTTGGTTTTCACGAAATTTTCCCACTGTCTAACGGATGTTTTTTTTTTTTAATAATTTATCTTTTCCAGATAATCGATGTTGTTTTTCTGATGATATTCGGACAGGTCAATTTCGTGTCAAATCTGTTAGTCCCCCTGGTAATGTAATATTCACGATATCATACAAATTGACACTTACACCTGACCGTTGTCAACTGTTGTCAATTTGAAGTTGAACAACCCTTAACAGCTGAAATCTGAGAAGTGAAACGAGCATGATCTTGTAAAAAAAATGTGACAAAGTTAAAACATTAAAATTACCATATGTACACATTGAAGCCCGAAATGTAAAATCATATTTTCTACCGGATGAAGGACACCTGGAAAGTTTAACTCTAATAGACATAGTTGCTAAAATTTTCTGGTTTCGTGAATAATATACATATGTATGTCTAGTGTAGTTAAAATGACGTCATTGTAAAGTTAATATAGAATAATGTAGTAACATGTAATTCCACATGACCACATTCTAAAGTTTGTTGTGGATTCTTGTTTAGCTGTTTACGTTAATTCCCATCGGTGTCTGCTTTAGTTTGTTTCTATGTACGGCGGCGAAATTTATGCAAAACATTGATAAGAATTGGTTTACGTATTAGCTAATGGACAATATGTTTATTTCAAATGAAAGAAAAACAAGCCAATATACAAGGTGTTTTTGGAAACGGTTTAGTTTTGTTAATTTTTTTATTATGGGAGATAAAGTAATTTTTATTGATTGAATGAAACTTATCATAATTTTGTTTAGTAAAAGCCCATTTACTCATTATAAAGCTAGCTAGTGACAACTTTGAAATAGCCTGTAGTTTAAATTAATTGTCAAAATAAGTATATTATGTATAAAAATAAACAGAATATTTATTTTATTTATGTTATGAAAGTTATATTTTTATAAATATAAATATAAGATACTCGTATTTATAAATATGAATAAAATTTATATCTTGCAAGATTGAGTATATTTTTATTATATTTTCATGTTTCGATCTTGTATGACTTCGCGGCCCTCCGACGAAGCCTTCACGGCCCCCCGGTTGAGAAACGCTGCTTTGAGAAACACACCTACTTATCTTACTGATTTCTAGAGCCAGGCCTCAAGTAAAGAAATGCCTCAAAAAAATTATCAAAGTGTATTTTCAATCACTGGATACTTTTGAAGGGTCTTAATTTGCCCAAGGCTTCAAAAAACCACGGTCCACTCCCAAAACACTTGTGTGGATATAATTTTTCATATGTTTTTTGTAAATTGCTCATCAAAATAGCAACAATAGTTATTCAAAAACTTAGTTTTTATTAATAATGTCCCATTTTCCTTAAGTGTTGTACCTGCTATTGTGGTACCTACCCAGCAAACATTTTTATACGGGCCAGTACTGGTAAAGCACATACTCCCCGGCATTGAAAGTAATGGGCCAGTACCCCGGTGTCCCCGGGGCCGTTACTGGCCCATTGGTGTATCAGTTGCTGGCCCAGCAACGGTAAAGTGCAAAATAATCGCATTAGTTGCAAGATTTATTTCTGACCTGCTATTGTGGTACCTACCCAGCAAACATTTTTATACGGGCCAGTACTGGTAAAGCACATACTCCCCGGCATTGAAAGTAATGGGCCAGTACCCCGGTGTCCCCGGGGCCGTTACTGGCCCATTGATGTATCAGTTGGTGGCCCAGCAACGGTAAAGTGCAAAATAATCGCATTAGTTGCAAGATTTATTTCTGATGGTTTTAAGTAAAAAGTATGAGTGAAGAAGAGTGCTTATAAAATGCTGGTAAAGTACTTCGTATAGGCGGAATGCGAAATACAAATGTGAAGTACATTATTAATACTGGCGTTGCACTTACTTTTGGTGCCAGTAATTTACCAGCATAAAAGCAGTTTGCCAGCGTTCGGCCGTTAGTTGAATGTTTGCTGGGTAGATACCTATTATTTTTACAGCCGTTCAAAAGCTACGTAAAACGAGTGCGAATATATATTTTTTTGAAATTCCATATAAATTAAATTTGTAAACGTCAGAATTTCAATTGTTTTCTGAATTTTGTTTATAGTAAATGTAAAATATTTAAAATGACAATTTTTAATTAAACTATTATATCTGCTCGGTATCATGGTATAAAAATAAAGTAACGATCAAAGTATTTGAAATACAGATACAAGATACATAAATTTAAATATCTAGATATAGATACAGAAACATCTAGTTACTGTATCTAGATACTTTAATACCCCGCCACTCGACTGCCTCTTAGCTCGACGTTTTCGCCATTCGACGTAAATGTCGAGAGTGAGAGTCGACGGAGCATCGCTATCCGACGCGTGATCGAGTACCGATCACGTGATACATATTTTGGTAAACAAAACGAAATGAACGCATGGCCAGCAGTTTGCGCCTAGGTATCTACATTACAGTACAGTATAGTATGTATTTTCTTATATGTATATATGTACATATGATTCACTTTATTTCTTATAGGGAAATTCGACTCGTCACTCGACGAAATCGCTATTCGACGCTTTTTCAGAACGAATTAACGTCGAGTGGCGGGGTATTACTGTCCTTGTAACTAGATATATTACAAGACTGCCGTGTACTAAGTAGTACCATGGGATCTACCCACGGTCTACCTAATTTATTCAGTTAGTTTAGTGTGACTCTCGTCCTACTGTATTGGGTTTAAATGTTTTCAGGTTTATTTCAATTTTTATTTTTGCAACGGATTGGTGTTGATCTTAATTTAAAAATCCATACCCTAATCCTAGTTAAGGCAATATAATTCTTGTTAAACAATAAAGGTTATGGTTCAAAGAGATCTTTGTATCGTGAGGACATTAGCAACTTGTATTGAATTTCTCGATTCCTGAAGCTTGGGGTTTTTGGCTCATTGACTTTATTTTAACATAGAACTTTGGAGAAGGGTTGCAATTTATTGTCACGGAGACTGGCGTTCTCAAACTAATTATTCTCTCTATAAAACAACTCAACACAATAGATTATTGAAATCGTTAAGATGTTTAAGAATCAACATCAGATGGTGAAGAACTTAAAACTACGTTCATGAACTTATGCGAAGGCTTCCTAATACATTCTCGAACTCACAATGAAAGAAATGTTTTTTCATTTCAAAGTAAATTATATTTTTCAATACGATTTTCTATAACATAATTGCATTTATTCTTGCGATGCTCTAAAGCAGGTGCGCATTCAGAATATTTATTAGGTGGGGTTCAGAAGTAATATTTTTTCTCAGGTAAAGCTCATAAGCCAGAATTTTTGCTTGAGAGTATTACGAGAGTCATTTTATAAATAATGCACACGTACTTTTGTTTTTATATAACAGGAAAAGAATAAAACACTCGGTAGTTTCACACGTATTTTTGAAACTACCGAGTGTTTTATTCTTTTCCTGTTATTCAATATGTTTCAACGAGAGCCTACAACTGAATCTATCTATTTAATTGTTTCTATATGTTTATTTTTATTAGAGTATTTCTTTACAATCCTTCATTATAGTCTCTCTGCTTCTCAATAACCGAGTCCCAACGTTTGGGAAGCTTTACTATTTCATCCAAGACACCATCTCTGTTTATCTGTCGAATGCCTCGGGTAACGGTAACATCTTCAAGAGACCGAAAATGATTTCCAAGCATAGGTTTTTTCAGCTTTGGGAATAAGTAGAAGTCTGATGAACTCATGTCCGGACTGTAGGGAGCATGAGGTAACACTTCCCAACTATATTCACGCAGTTTTTCGGTTACGACATTCCCGATATGAGGGCGAGCGTTGTCATGGAGAATGGATGGCCCAATCTCGAGCAACTGAGTTCGGGTTTTATGCATTTTTCTGCGCAATTTTTGCATAAAGTCACGATAATAAACTTCTGTACTTCCTAAAAAGTACTTACAGAAAAAACTAACTTTTTTCTGTAAGTACTTTTTCAAAATTTTATTACTTTTTCATAACTTTTTTCATAACATGTTTTCAAAATTTTTTCAACAATTATTTATTAAAATTATATTGTACTTACAATTGTAACTGAAATTTAAAATATTTGTTATAGTACCCTGAATGAAGGCATGAAATATATACTGCCGAAATATAGGAAAATTTAAAGAAAGAAATGTTGTGTTCAATTTAACAACTCAAATCAACAAAAGCTAACATCCTTTTATTTTATATTTTGTGTTTCAACAAGTAGCTCGTTATACGTCCTCGCAACTATATACAGTATTGGCCATAAAGATTGCAACTTTAACATTTTTAAATTTTTCAAATTTTAATAATAATGGAAAATAAATACTCTTAGTTCTACAATTTAATCATATTTTGTTTGTTACATCAATCAATAGTAAATAATCTGACTTACAGATTAATAATAAATTATTTCTTCATTTTTGCTTGGACAAAAATATTGCAACTACTTGAATTTTCTTGTTATATGCAGGTTTTATCCATAAATAATACGTTGGCACAAGTAATATTTCAGTTTATATTTGTCAATCATGGGTCGTAGTAAAACTGTTTCAAGTGAAATTAGAAACTTAATAATTTCTGGTTTTAAACACGGCCTGCTGCAAAATGTGATTTCACAAAATTTAAATGTTCATAAATCTACTGTGTCGTGAATTATAAAACGATATCGAGAAGAAGGTACGTTTGAAGTTTCAAAAATTCCAGGACGGCCGCCGAAAACTACAAAACAAACTGATAAAAAAATTATTTATTTATCTACCAATAACCCCTTTCTGTCATCGGAGAAAATTTTGGGCCTTTTGCCACAAATGAATCAAGAAAACATCTCAACAAGAACTATTCGCAGAAGATTAGTTAGTGAGGGTCTTTTTAGTCGCCGTCCTGCTAAAAAACCACTTCTATCCAAAAAGAATGTGAAGGCCCGATTAGAATTTGCTAAAAATCATATTGACTGGACTGTGGATCAATGGAAAAAAGTTATTTTTAGTGATGAATCTAAGTTCAATTTGTTTAAAAGTGACGGTGTAAGTTACGTTAGGAGTCCTGCTAATAAAAGATTAGTTCAAAAATACACCTTGCCAACAGTTAAACATGGCGGAGGTGGTGTGATGGTATGGGGCTGTTTCTCGGGATATGGTATGGGTCCTCTATACCACATTGAAGGAATAATGGATCGATTTAAATATAAAGACATCCTTCAGAATGTTATGGAACCTTATTCTGATGAGTTCATGCCTTTAAAACATATTTTTCTGCATGATAATGACCCAAAACATTCTTCGAAGTTGGTCAAAAAATAGTTCGAGGGCTCAAAAATTAACGTAATGACTTGGCCGTCACAGTCACCCGATTTAAATCCAATAGAAAACCTTTGGGAGATTGTCGACAGAAAGATTAGAAACAAAACGCATTCAAATATTGAAGATTTGTTTAAAGTTTTGCACGGTGCCTGGTTCTGAACGTGGATTAACTTCAAGGCGGTACGACAAAGTTTAAATTCAGCTATCTTTTTTTTTACTATTGAAAATGAAAGAGCAGAGTCTCCATAAACTTTTATCAACTTGATGAATTTCTGTCGGCCATAAATTATCTTTTAGGAAAAAAATCCGTGTGCCCTCTCCCCCTTGGGTGTTCGCCTGAATGCCGCCAGCAATGCCATTTATGTGTGAGGCCGAGAACTTGTTGGGTAGGTCTCGTAGTTCAAAATACAGCAACATTTACCTTTTTCTGGCCACTGGATCTGTTTTTATTATTAATTAAATAAATTTATTGGGAGTTTGCAATACTGGAATTTTTACGTAAACAACTAACAATCTTTTAAAGTAAAAACACATTTTTCTTTATCTTAAATGAAGTTTTTAACTAAAGCAGCAGATGGTAAACATTAAATTTACGACATTTCTTTGATTTAACTTAGGGAACTTTTCTCAAAGCTGTTGTGACATTTTTTTTTAAACGAAATGAGATTTCGTGGATACATTTAATGTTTAAACTCCTTTAAACGAATTTACAAAATATATTTCACTTAAAATGATCTTCAAACGTTCTCCTTTTATATCTAATTTTAACCCAAACGGAAATATAAGATTCTGATCTAATTTATTTTTTTTTGTCGTTTAATTTCGTAAAAACAAATTTAAATATATCTAAAAATAATAAGAGATAGAGGAAGAAAGAGAAATTGAACATCCATCGACCAGTGGGAGAAAGGGAGGGCTTTGAAAAAGATAAGAATCTGGGAAGGACGACTATAAATTTGCAGTACCATGGATAGATCTTGCACAAAAAGAGCTAATATACGAGGGATGTTTCCAAAGTTCTGGGAATTTTGCTATAATTTTTATTATTTGTAGTTTTACAATGTAGTTTTTCAACATAGTCTCCATTTAACTGAATACATTTATCCCAACGATAAACTAATTTTAATTTTTTAAAGTATCAGACCTATTGAGTTTCTGTTCTGGTCCCAACAGCCTTGGCACCCAGCGCGGCGAAACATTGCTAACGCTCAAACAATCATGCAAGATGTCATGAAGTTGTCATGTACCTATCCCTAGGCGCACACTAATTTGACGAATAGTCATTCGCCTGTCTTCTTTCAGTAGGTCTTCGACGGCAGTAATGTTTCTTTCATTTACCGACGTGCTTGGGCGCCCACTGCGTGGCTCGTCTTCTAGTGATGTTCTACCGGTTTTAAAACAATCGATCCACCGATAAACAGTACTTTTGGATTCTGCAGACTCACCAAATACTCCTTGCAGACGCTGAATATTTTCTGATGTTTTCACACCTTCTTTCCACAAAAAGAAAATTATTGCTCTTTGAGATTTTGCTGCGTCTTCCATGGTTACAAAAACAGTGCTATGAAAACGCGTCTATATCAGTCGAACACCTAAATCAGACTGAACAATATTGCATATATTTAGAAACCTAAATAATGGTATTAGGCGTTCGAATTAAAATTAACAAAAAAAAATATTTTAATATAAAATTTGTTTTCGCATCCAAAATAGTCATCATTCACTTACTAAATACCTGCAAAACCCTGAAATGTGTGAAAATTCACACTTCACATCAATTTTTTATTTGATTATTTTTCACTCAAAGACCAAGCTTCTGCTCCATATCTTAGCACTGAACTTATACTAAAGTTTTTCATTTGACCGCATGTTTCTAATCTCAAACAGTAGCAATAGCTCAACTTGAATTTGGTGATTTAATATTTTAAGTAACTTATTAATGGAGTTCCCGTACCAAATAAATTATCTGCAGACTTTCTAAAACTTAACGAAGCGTTCTCTCCTTAGACTTGAGATAGATGTCTCTTCTTTAAACAGAGGTTTCCGAACTTTTAAACCCCTGATTATTTTTTTATTTTATTTCACAGTCTATGCATCATTTTTGCATGATTTATAAATCCACAGAGCTTGCTGTCGGAAACTTTGACTTTTTATAAAATAATCTTTAAATTACGTTCCATAGCGGAACTGTAATACTGGGCATGGTTTGTTTTCTTTTAGTTCTGAAGTAAGACTTTTTGAAATTTTGTTTTAAACACAAAAAGTAATAATTGCAATTAAATGTAAGCTTTAATTTGAAACGAATTTTCTGGTTTTAGATATTTTAAATATTGTCACGTGGGTGGAGATGCAACTCCTGATTTTAACAAATAATTATAAAGTTTACAGTGTAATTGCAAAATTGAATTAGTCCATGGGAGACTCAAACAGTGGATTGTTGCTTAGTTTCCGGTTCATATGAATAAATCCAAGTTTCCTAATCTGTAACGATGTTGTATACGGATTTTGCAGTACCTAGGTTGATTTTTTTTAGCATTCCCTTACACCAATCAACACGAGCCTTTTTTTGAGCTTAAGCTGCATTCACACCTCTGTAAATCAACACGTTGTACGCTATGGATAATTTTACGAGGTCATTTGGTATGATCGGACATGCTCGTGCTTTGTCGTTGCTATACTACTGTTGAGCGATATAGTACGAGATTGTCCGATCATACCAATTGCACTCGTTTAAGAACTATCCATAACGCACAGAGTGTTAATATACTGAGCTCTGAATGCAGCTTTAGGTTAAATTATGCGGAATCCATCGGGAACAGATCTTTTTCACAGCTAAATGTCCATGCAAAATCGAATGTATTGCAGTCTGCGATATGCCAAAGAATGCCTCTATCTTACGGTAAGTCACATGCCGATCTTCTTCAATAATTTTGTGCACAGCATCGATGTTTTTTTGAATCACAATCGATTTTGGTCGACCTTCACGAGATTCAACACTGACGGACGCACGACCACGACGAAATTCTGCAAACCAATTGTAAATAGTCTTTTCTGATGGTGCTTCATTACCAAAAGTTGAATGAAGCGAATCTATGCATTGTTGTTGAGTTAGGCCTTTAATAAAATCGTAAAAAATCATCCAACGAAAATCTTCACGAGCAAATTCCATTTTTTCACAAACTTTTTTAAACGCTCACTGTCAACAAACTACTTGGCCAGTTTATAATCTGCCACTGATTTCATGATAACAAATGTAAAATTTTACGAATATAGTGATGACACATTTCAATATTGCCATCTAGTGGTTGTTTGTAAAAACATAAAAGGTAACCCTCGTAATAGTTATAAAAAAATATAAATGTACGAGGTCTGTTCAAAAAGTATCGCGAATTTTGAATTTCCGCGGGTTACGTATATTCGATTTTCGATTTTTTTGTGGCATTGTTGGTACTCATGTCTCTCACTTATGCCGACAAGTTCGGCCATTTTGAATGTTCAGTTAATTTTTGACAGTTGCTTTGCTTGCACGTGTTTTGGCTCGTCTTCGATTTTTGCCTATACCAAAAAATGGATCAAATAATCTGTATCAAATTTTGTGTGAAAAATTAAGTGCGCGGACTCATTCCGAATGTTGACTGTGGTGTATGGTGAAGGTACCTTGGACCGAAGCAACGTTTATCGGTGGTACAAAATGTTCTCAGAAAGCCGAGAAGATGTGAACGACGAAGAGCCAAAAACAACACACTAATAATGCCGCAGCCACCGTATTCCCCAGATCTGGCCCCCTGTGACTTTTCTTGTTCCCGAAACTGAAGAGGCCCATGGAAGGACGACGCTACGCTACGAGTGAGGAGATAAAGACGGCATCGAAGGAGGAGCTAAATCACAAAAAATGATTTTTACTTGCCCGACCTTAATATATAAGGGGCAAGTATTATAATCGCGAAAATTTTCGATGTCGAGATTTTGACTGATGACTACGTTTCATGGTCCAGGGAATCCAAAAAACCTATTTTCGAAGTGCCGTCCGTATGTGTGTGTATCTGTGTGTGTGTGTGTGTGTGTGTGTGTGTCTGTGTGTGTGTCTGTGTGTGTAGCTGTGTGTATACACGATAACTCAAAAACGGTTTAACTTATAGAGTTCGTTCTGGTACTAAAAAATTCTCCTAATAAATGGGAAGAACCCTATTGTTTTTATTA
Source organism: Liopterus haemorrhoidalis (assembly GCA_963971575.1). Classification (NCBI taxonomy): domain Eukaryota; kingdom Metazoa; phylum Arthropoda; class Insecta; order Coleoptera; family Dytiscidae; genus Liopterus; species Liopterus haemorrhoidalis. The sequence continues at coordinate 6,682,155 of OZ020615.1, forward strand.
AAATCTGAAACCGGAAACGGAAGTTATTAAACTTTAAAATTTTAAAAAATTCGTAACTAGTAAACCAAGCCTTGGACAAAAAATTGTATACGATATAATTTGATGTATTTTTGAAGATTTACCTAAATCTACTTTTAAATTTAAAAAAAATATATATATATGTATTTTTTTATTATAATTTTTATTATAATTTTTTTTATGGGAGGGCAAGTCTAGCGGAGGTCTCCCTTCGCCACTAGGTTTCAAGTGCTTCGAGGATTGGAAAAATCGTTGGTACAAGTGTATAATATCTGGTGGGGATTACTTTGAAGGGGACAAAATAGATATTCATGAATAAATAAATAATTTTTGAAAAAACACAAATTCGCGATACTTTTTGAACAGACCTCGTATGTTTTAGTGGCATCCTATTACTGAGATCTATCCTGTTTGATCTAAATAAAATAAATAATATTTTTTCTCGGCAAGTTCTGAGTGCCGAGTGGACCAACGTTGATTTTACTGGAGCCGAGTTGTCCATCGCCGAGTTTGCATCGCCGAATTGACCTATTCCTTGTTCTTTTAGTAGTCCGACATTGTTTCTTTTATTCCTTGTTGGTTTCCCTCCTCCTTTGAGTTACCATTTTAAAACTGGGATATACAAAATATTATGACAGTTAAAAACAATAGTTAATTTAACATTGCTGGAAGGAAATTAGATTTTTGTTAACATTTAATAAAGACTTAATTATGTTTTGTTTATTATTTCTTTGTTTACAGAATAATTGAATAAATAAGATCTTTTTGTTGGTAAGAGAAAATATGTGTATCTGACATTTGAAGTGAATAAAGATATCAGTATTCTTAGCATTGTGCCTCCAGGGAATATGTATCAAATAGAATCTTCAAAAATCTGCCGCATTCCACTTCTTATCTCCATAGAAAACAAGACATTTGCTTCGCATAAAATTCAGCCCTATAGCCGGCTAAACAACATTTACATTTTCCCCAACTCTTCAATATTCTAACAAATTTTATTAAAAGATAAGAACTTTTCTCATATTTTAGCCTTTCAAGGCTTATTTATTAATACACTGTTTTATGAGATTGTTTTCTACATTTTAGCAACAATATTAAACAAAGGCTTTTTGGATATAACAGTTTTTTTTTAGGCACTAACTTTTAGTCTCACTCCCAATAATAGTATGGCGCATCTAGACCGGAATGACATTGTCGTTTGTTGAGACAAGGTCGCTCGATAAGCTTCTGTCAACACTGCGAATGAAGGTGCGTTCGGCATAACTTTGCAGTGTTAACTCTTTGTCGTGCAAGTTTTTTGCCACGTGACTACTGTGCACACTGTGCAAGAAAATCAAAGACGAACGCTTTGTTCAGATTGTGCAGTTATTCTTGTTATTCTAACCTTTTTTTTTTTTGTAAACAAATACTTGCTACTTGTTTTGTACGATAATATAAAAATGACGGAAGGTTTTGGGATGCTGTTTTTTTTTTTTTTTTGTTGGGTTTCATGGCTTTCGGATGACTCCATTAAGCCAGCTTCTTAGTGTTTTAATTATCTTCTTACTTTAATTGATGAATATGAAGGGATAGTATTGGAAATGTTCAGGATAGGGGTTTTTGCCGAGAGGCCGTCACGGCAGGACTGCGGTTTGGAGTAAGCCTTGGGAAGGTTTACAATAGAGTTTGATGTTATGTTATGTAAATGAATAGAATGTATACCTAGTTCTGTAGAGTTTATATAAATTTGAGATGTGTAAATAATTAACATAAGTAAAAAAAAAACAATAATTTAAATGTGTAGTACTATCACTAATAATTTTAGAAGTTAATGTTCGTGTTTGTGAGATAGTTTGATAAAGCTGTATATATTTCTTTTTTTGTTGTACTTAATACTATTTGAACGTTTGTAGGGAGTGATATGCCCTGCGATATTAATGTTTGTATTAAGGTGTCTTGTTCATTTCGGAAGTTGTTACATGTAAATATGAGATGGTTCGGATCTGCTGGATGGTTGCATGTTTCACAAATGTCATTATCTACTATTCTGAATCTTCTTAAATGAGTAGGGCAGCTGGTATGATTGAAACGGAGTCTACATATTTTAGTGACAGAGTGGCGAGGTAGTTTGTAGTCTGAAAACCACGGTTTTGTTTTAATTATTCCGTTGATGTTAAAATACTCTTTTCCTTTAGTTGCTGAGAATTTTCGTAATAATATTATATACAATTTTGGGATGATTTGACATACCAGGTGTTCTTAATTTTGTCAATACACTTTTACTGTCAGATGCAATAATTATGTTTCTGTTGGTGAATTCCCCTCTTATTATATATTCAGTTGCCTTTAGGATGGCTAACATTTCAGCATGAAATATTGTTATATTATTTGTTATCTTAAATAACTCGGATTTTTTATTTGAGAAATCGTATACAGCTAGTCCTATGCCATCATTAGTTTTAGATGCATCGGTAAATATTAGTAATGCGTCTGGAAATCTGTAGTTCACAGTATCTAAAAATGATTCATTTTGTGTTGTCTTGAAATCTGGGTCTATTTCTCGATTAAGGATTGAATATCTGATCGGTGAGAGATAACAGGTGATTATTGCAGAAGTGTAAAGAGTCATGTCAGTTTGCGCATACTTGATAAAACTGTTAACTAGTGGGGGAAGGTTCCTATTGTGCCAAAACTTATTTGTCACGCACTGCTCTGCGAGTTCACTTAGCTTTGCATGTAACAGATGATCGTTGATAGAACGTTTAGAGATATAGAATTGGTCAGTTAACAGTTTTCTACGAAAGTGGAGGATGCTGTTAAATAATATAAAAGAAATTTTATTTGATGAGGAAGACAATGCAGAAAATTTTTTCAAAACAGAAAATATTTTGGAAAAAGTGTTTGAATATATAGAGAGTACTGTTCCAAACATGACTACAATTCAGTTTAAAATATATTTCCGCTTGTATACAGAAAATTTTGAGTCTTTTTGAGTGTATTTACATGTTCCATCATGAGGTTCATGTCTGTACTATTTATTTTGCAAATGCTGCAGACATAAACAATAATATCTTGATTGTTTTCACTCATATTATTTTGCAGAAATAATAACTTATATTTTTACCACGAAAAACACTATTACACAGATTGCCGCACGATCTGAGCTTGTGACGACTGTGCAACACAAACTGCACTGCACGATATTTGCCGAACGATCTTCGTGAAACACAGAGCACACAGAAACTTTATGCTGAACGTTTCTTGTGTAAATTATGCAGAATGTGTAAATTATTAGCTTATGCCGAAAGCACCTTGAGGTACAATATTTCATTATAAACTTATTTGTAGTTTAAATAACAATGTCTGGAAAATATCTACATGTGCTACGCAGAATATTGTTATTGTGAAATCATTCAAGAAGTGTGAATCTTTACACATTTCAGGGTTTCGTAGATATCTAGTTTAATTTTAGGGTTTTGTAGGTATGACCACCAAAAAACCCTTTTAACGTCACTCATTTGTCTGTACGGTAGAAATTGTAACCAACGGCTGAACATTTTTTTTTTTTATTTATTTATTTATTTTATTAACGGCCTTTGTTAACTAGAACAATGAGCCAGACATGGTATTTGTTCAATATTTCTTAACTGAGGATAACACAAGTACACAAGAAGGAAAGTATAGTGCAGAGGGGTCCGTCTCTGCGGGATTTATACAAACTGGAATCAGACCATCGGAAGGGAAGACGGTAGAGATGTACAGTTAATTCTAAGAACTGTTTTAAATGTCTAGCTTTATGTTGTTGAGAAAATTTATTACGTATTTGTAAATTTTTTCGTTTCTGCATAACTCCGTCATTGTTGTAGGAACGTTAATTCTGTTTATTGATAATTCCTGTATGTAGTCGCGTCTTTCGTCCGTGAAGTGTAGGCAGTCAAATATGATGTGTTCCATAGTTGCATCAGACTCATAGTCACAGTCGCATACTGGCGACTCAATTATGCCCATCTTGTTTAGGTGTGCTGGTTAACACCCATGATTATTTCTTAGTCGTACGATTTTAACTATCTCACCTCTTTTCCAGTTGTAATAAAAAAACCAAGGTTTTCTTATCACCGGCTGAATCTCGGCATATCTTTTTCCTACAGTCAAACTCATTGCAGTGTATTATCTTTGCCATATGTTTTCTATTCTTTTTTTGAGAACTGTTTTTATATCGTTTGGGGGGAGAGATATATCCAGTGGAGTACCCTTGCTGGTGGCTTCTTTCGCTAATTTATCCGCTGTTTCATTTCCTAGAGTACCACTATGTCCTTTTGTCCAATGGAATATTATTTGTTGTTTTTCCGCAAGTTCGTATACAGTTTGGAGTATGTCATAGAGAAATTTGTTACTCTTATCCATAGGCATATGTATCCCTTTAATACCACTTTGGGGGTCAGATATGATAGATATGACACAAGCCCCTCTGAAGGTCCATTGAAATGAAAATTTAACAAATTTATCATAATCGTACAGCAAAATAACTTATGTATTTTATAATAATAATAAGCTATATTTTATTATGATTAGTGTTGAAATTAACAGAAAATGTATATTTACATGTTATTTTTAGGTTGTCGTAGGTAAAATCAAGAAATCCTTATTCCGTCACATGAGTTTGTTCGTTCGGTACAAATTGTGGCCAAGCGGCTGATTTAGAGAACTGAACATAAGTAAGAGAAATATTGAGACTTCAAAAATATATCCCGCGAAAAATATAAATAAATATATATTTATCGAAGAAAAAATCAAAGTGAAAGTTTTAGATACATGGATTAACAATTACATTTTATCAACAAATAATGGAATTATTATTTGATATAAACATCAATATCTGGGTGTCGAACTGATGTGGGTCGCAGTCTATTTTACATACAAAATGATAAGCAGTGATGGAACTTTAAATATCCCGAAGGGTTTCTTGACATTTTTTTATAAACAGAAAAGGGGAAGAGAGTATATTTTACATTTTTAAATATATTTTTCCCCTAAATAAGCTCAATTGATTTTGATTACCGCTTCAGGGGCCACAAAAAATAAGGTTGAGGGACGTATGCGGCCCGCGTGCCCTAGAAATTTGACTCGGCCCTCCCCAAGACAAAATCCTGACTGCACCACTGGTTATTAGTGAAAAATATGTTTCTGAATATGAAAAAAAAAAGAAAATGAGACTATATATTAATATATTTCTTATTATGTGGTTAGAAATAAATTTAATTTATTTAGATAAATTTGATTGGGCACCGTTGACTCTGCGGTGGAAGTGTTAATGCAGTTGTCGCCTTGCACCACAGCTTTACAACGCTCTCTCCAGCGCTGTGCTTGCTTGGCTCTGCTCAATGGCCCCTTATTTTATCCTAAATTTTATCTTCTTTCTTTCCACACCCGAAACTTGTATGGTTTTACATAATTTCTTTGCAAATGTTTGCAACATTTCAAAGTAAAGTCGATTTTTTTTTACTTTTTCCACTGTTAATCTGTGTTACTGATATTAGTTCGCTAGTTTCGCACTCTAGTATTGTAAAACTCATTATTATGGATCGTTTAGTGGTGAAACACGCATATAGCCCCTCCGGTTGCTGAGTTATGATTGTCGGAATAGTGTCATTTTTGCCTCGCGTGTTTTCACATGCTGGTAGCGTTTCGAACTCAAGATCGCGATAAGTAGCAGTAAGTATTACACGTACATCTATGTCATCTATCACGTGATACTGTTGTAATGTTCTTCCAACTATTGTAAACGTAGCAGTAAGCGTTTGAAATCTATCTTAATTACGACTCGATTTGCGGGAATGACTCCCCCCCTCAAACAGCATATTCGACGTCAAAATACAAACTCTCAAAATTTATTTTTATAAATTTCTTCTGTGAAAATTAGAAGAATAATTTTGATATCACAGTGTTATATAAGTTGTCAACCGTAATTACATTTCGTCGTCTGAAACTATCTAGAAAGTTGGCTGTTGCGAGTGTAGAGGTACTTGTCTGACACTCAGAGCTCGTTTGAATTTCAGTGACCTATTTTTAACCTTTGCACAAAGGTCCAAAACTTTCTTAATGTATTCACCATATCAGCATAAATTTTCAGAGATGTCATTTTTTAGATATTTTGCCACGAGTTTAGGTTATCGATTGAAATAATATGAGAAATCGAGGAGAAAACATGGAAATTTACAACAAAAATACTAGAGTAAAGTTGTTTCAACACCAAATAATTTAGAGAACTTCACTCCGTAGATTTGAAATGAAATGATCGTGGTGTTATCATGCCACTACTTGTGTGTTCTACACCAATATGTGGGTGGTGAACTGTTCGCTCATTAAGCACAGGCAACTTAATTTAATCGACCCACATCCCTTGGTAAATATTTAAGATCCACTAAATGAAAAAAAAAAGTTAAAAAACATATTGAGAGATGGGGGAGCTTTGTTTAATACTACCACCATTAATGTTATATTAATCTGGTCAACACCTACAACTTTGAGGCAGTAGATAAATTCATTTATCATGCTAGGCGTACGAGGGTTAACTTTTATGTTTTTACAAACGACCACTAGATGGAAATTGTTATTGTGAAATCAGTGGCAGCCTATAAATTGACCGAGAAGTTTGATGATAATGAGCGTTAAAAAACAAGTTTGTGAAAAAATTGATGTGAAGTGTGAATTTTCACACATTTCAGGGTTTCGCAGGTATTTATTAACTGTGTGATGATTATTTGGGATGTCAAAACAAATTTTATGTCAAAATATTTTTTTATGAATTTTAATTCGAATGCCTAATACCATTATTTAAGTTTCTAAATATGTGCAGTATTTTTTTTATATAGCAAGGTTCATTAAGATTTTGAAAATTGCGCCTCTGGCTTCCATTGGTTGCTTAAATCATAAGCCTCACCCTCTGATACCTTCAAATATAGAATTAAATTATAATTTCAACACTTCCCACTGGTTATTAAATTTTCGATTTTAAAAATTAAATGCAACATTTACCAAAATATAACTATAATTTTGACAAAATAATTTAAACAAAATAAAATGCAAAAAAAAAAACTGAAAAAATAAAAATTGACGGGATTCGAACACAGTTTCTTACAGTAGTTTCAACTCACTAAGCGAGAACGCTACCACTGTGCTATACAGGATCACTCGTTTACTACGTTAAATAGCGGATTAAATATATTACATATTTTACTTAAAAACACAAAAAATGCGTTATTTTCCGAAAACATAATCTGATCAAAAATTCCTGTTGTACTATTCCGGTTCACACCAATGTACATTACTGAAAATTTTTTCAGATTTTTAGTTTAAACCATCTGGGCTACAGGGTGTGGGACAAACATTTTTTTGCACAATTTTGGCCTTAAAATAATTTATTTTGCAGAAATAAAATTTTGATCGTTAATCCACGTACCAAGGGCTTTCATTTGATACCCTACACAGAATTGTAAAAAAATATATTTTTTTTCGATGAGCATATATTTGTTTATATTTTTAGGGGGATATGTTTCTTAGATGTTTTAGTATTTTTCCTATGTGCGGTTCAAAGAGTTGTATAAGCATGCCAAATTTCAACTCTCTAGGTTTAGCCGTTTGGCTACAATTTTTACCGAACAGACAGACGACAAAATGACGGTATAAGGGTTTTTTGGTCATACCTACAAAACCCTAAAAATGGATATTACTCGTGAAGGTTTTCGGTGGATGATTTTAGTAAAGGCCTAACTTAACAACAATGCATAGATTCGCTTCGTTCAACTTTTGGTAATGAAGAACCATCAGAAAAGTCTGTTTACAATTGGTTTGTAGAATTTTGTCGTTGTCGTGCGTCCGTCAGTGATGAATCTCGTGAAGGTCAACCAAAATCGGTTGTGATTTATGAAAACATTGATGCTGTGCGCAAAATGATTGAAGAAGATCGACTTACCGTGAGATAGAGGCATCCTTTGGCATATCGCAGACTGCAATACATTCGATTTTGCATGAACATTTAGCTGTGAAAAAGATCTGTTCCCGATGGATTCCGCATAATTTGACCAAAGCTCAAAAAAGGCTCGTGTTGGGCCTAGGCACTACAAAATCCGTATACAACATCGTTACAGGTGACGAAATTTAAATTTATTCATATAAATCGGAAACTAGGCAACAATCCACTGTTTGGGTCCTTCAAGATGAACTAAAACCCACAAAAGTTGTTCATTCACGAAGCACTTCCAAGAAAATGTTTCGCTTGTTTCTTCGGTTGTACTGGATGTCGCAACCATTCATTTAGAGGATCGGAGAACAGTTAATGCTGAATGGTATACAAAAATTTTGTTTGCCAGAAGTCATCGACAAAATCAGGAAAAACAACCAAAAACGTCACATCGTTCTTCATCATGACAATGGAAGCTCCCACACAGCACGTCAAACAATTGATTATTTGTTTCATGGCCTCATTATTAATGTCTCATTGCCCGATTTCACCTGATTTATCCCCTAACGATTTTTTTTTGTTCCCTAATGTCAAACAAAAAATGAGTGGACAGCGATTTTTATCACCTCAAGAAGCTGTTGAAGTGTTCGAAAACCAAGTTTTTGAGATACCAACTTCAGAGTGCATTTTTTTCGAGAGTTGGTTTGAACGCATGCAAAAGTGTATAAATATAAATTGCGAATATTTTGAAAAGCAATAAAACAGTTTGTTCAAAAACATTTTTTTTCTTAGTTTTTGTAAAAACTTAATAGTTAGCCCTCGTAAGCATCAACCTGTGCAATATAGGCATCGTGGATTTTCAGCAATTATGAAATTAACTGTTCTGTATTTTCTGTCATATCTGTCTACATATCTTGTACACCAATGCGTCTCTTGATCTGTTGAGTAATTTTTATTAATTGCAATATTTTAGAGTTAGTTACTACACCCATCAGTCATAGACTTTTGACATTTTTCCTGCCAGTGACTACCAAACATTTTTATATTCTTTCTCTCCAATATTTCTTAAGGAAAGACTAGTACATTTGTTTTGATACTTCTGTGATATATAGGTTCATTAATAATATGTTTAAATTTGACAGATGATCAAGAAACAGGTGATAAATTAAAAAAAAAAAGTTATAAATTAATTATTAATTATTTGAAACTCTTGACATTTTGAGATAAAAAATGTTTAATTAAGTTAAAATTAATTTTATAAATTATAACGCAAAAATAAACATCTTAATATAGATTTGGGATAGAGATGGGAATTTCGGCTCAGTTTGCGGAACCGGATCAGTGGAGGTCGTTCAGTTTGTTGAGCCGGTTCATTGATCCGGCTCAATGATCCGGTTAAGTAAACATGTTTTCGAGACACAGGTCGGTCGTTAGTTCGTAGGTAGAACTTCGGTTAGAGCCGGTTCTTGCAATATATGAACTGTAAACATGATCCCGAGACACAGGTCGGTCAGTCGTTCGTTCGTAGGTAGAACGTCGCTTAGCGCCGGCTCTTGCTTAGACCCGGTCAGTTGTCGGCCGTTCGCTCGTAGGTAGACGTCGCTTAGAGCCGGCTCTTCCTTAGACCCTGTCAGTTGTCGGTCGTTCGCTCGTAGGTAGAACGTCGCTTAGCCCCGGTTCTTATCTAACATTTTTGAAACAAACAATTCACTTTATGTAGCTACTGTATTTTAAACCAGATGTGTTAAGTTTATGGCGATGTTTATTGCCCTTATAAATCGGACATCTGGGATTTGGGCAATATTTTAAATATTTTTATATATTATGGTTGTAAGAAAATACAGACTAAGCCTATTAGTTTGAAATAAACTGCCCTACAAATTGATGACAATAAATAATACAATTTATGATAATACATTACAAGCCGAGTTCTCGCGAAGTTCAACATGACATCGATCCAGATCCGGATCACTCCGGTCACAGCTCACAATCGCTCGACCAATCGTATCCTTGAAACTTGAAACTATACAGTGAGCCGTGAGCCGGCTCATTTCAATTTGGTGAACCGTGTCACTTCGGTCAGTGTACTGAGTCGGCTCAGTGAGCCGGTTCGTTCATGAACGATCCATCTCTAATTTGGGAATATCAGTGCAATGGTATTCAAACCGGGTTTTCGAAATCCCAGGGTTTCGTGTTATTAAAGTTGGTAGGTCGTTTGGCCAAAGTCTTTTTTACCTTCTATTGTCGAGGTCATTTATTAAATTTCCCACAAGTTCATTTTCATGTCCAATGAACCGGTCATGGTATTTGTTGGCAACTGTATGAATTTCTTTCGTGATGATTGGGATTTTGAGGTCTTTATGGAACATTCTACCAGAGACGTACCAAGGTGCATTCACCAAAGCTCGAAGCGCTTTTGATTGGAATCGCTGTATTATTTTTAATCTGGTCGGCTGAGCACATCCCCATAATTGAAGTCCATACGACCATATGGGCCTGATGGTATTATACAGCAAAATTTTATATGAAACTGATAATTTTGATTTTCTACCAAGATGCCAATACATTTGGCGAAATTTTAGGTATAACTGCTTACGTTTGGCTTGTATGTGTTTACTCCAGGTCAATCGTTGGTCCAAAATGGGAACTGGAATGTCATTGATTGTTACTTGTGCGCAAGGACTGAGCCTGGTTGTAAACGTGACTTGGACAGATTTAGACTGATTTACTTTAGTTCGCCATTGATTGTACCAATCGAATTAATAATGAATTTAATTTAAATGACTTTAAAGAGTTGTGCCGTCTGTCTCTATATATCTGCAATATAAAGTAGGTAAGGGAATGGCCCAAGTACACCACCTTGGGGAACACCAGGTGTTGTTGAATAATAAATTGTTAGGGCATCATTGTATTTAACTGAGAAGTTTCTATCTGTCAAGTAGGTCTGTTAGTTATTAATTTCTTAAAAAGAAAATAATAATTGCTGGATAGGGGAATTTTTTTAGTTTATAAAGCAGACCTGTATGCCACACCTTATCAAATGCTTGCGAAACGTCAAGAAATACGGCAGCACAATATTTCATCTCTTGAAGGCTCTTGGCTATTTGATTTACTATTCTATGAACTTGCTGAATCGTTGATAAATTTTTACGAAATCCAAACTGATGAGTCGCATTTTTCTTGAATTATATTGGAATAAACATAGAAATAAGCTTATACCTCCGATAGTTACTCTGCTAATAACCCAAGGTTTGGAAAAGCGACCCTAAATCGAATAATTTGTAATTTTATTGAACTATTTATATGAACATTTCTTTTGTTTTGTTTTGCAGTTGATTAATAGTTAACAATCCAAACATTACAAAGAAGTGTACAAATAAAAGAATAAATAATAGCTAGTTCTATGTTTATTTACAAATTGTCTGAAACCCAAAGAAAATAAATACAGCGTACCTAAAGTAACGTTAGCGTGATGTAGTTTATATATACTGAAAGTTTTATAGTTTCCAAGCGACATATTAACCTGTCTCCATATATCTATTTATATTCAGAACTCAGGTGGCGCTGATGTGAAACTTGTCACATTTTAAAATAAAATGCAGAAACGATAAACTGCCTTCCGATGTCTTTTATTATCTCTGAATCAAATGGTATATATATACCTGCAATTTTCTATTTCCTTTGAACGTTGAAAAAGAATAAAACATAACGACATATTGAAAAAATTGATGTGAAGTGTGAATATTCACACATTTCAGGGTTTCGCAGGTATATAATAAGTGAAGGCGGTATGCTGAGTGTGTAGGACAAATTTTACTTTGTAGTAATCACGGCAAAATGAACGATATTTTTAAAATAATTTATTGTCTGTTAATCATATAAGACTGGTTATTAAATTTACGCTCTTAAAAATTAAATACAACATTTGTCAAAATATAACTAGAATTTTGACAAAATAATTTCAACATAATAAATTGCAAAAAAAAAAACAAAAAATAAAATTCACTCCGTACTCGAACTCGAAACTCTTCGTTCCAGCGCATTTCACTGCTCTAACCCATTGCACTATCGCACGCCTTGCATTTGAGTGTCTTACATTGGTATTATTGTACTTAGTGAACCAAAAACCACAAAAAATGCGTTATTTTCCGAAAACATAATCTGATCAAAAATTCCTGTTGTACTATTTCGGTTCACACCAATATATATTACTTAGAATTTTTTTAGATTTTTAGTTTAAACCATCTGGGCTACAGGGTGTGGGACAAAATTTTTGCACAATTTTGGCAAAAATCGCGTCGAAATAATTTATTTTGCAAAAATAAAAATTTGATCGTTAATCCACGTACTAAGGGCTTTCATTTGATACCCTACTCAAAATTAAAAAAAAATATTTTTGTTTTAGATGAGCACATATTTGTTTATATTTTTAGGGGGGTATGTTTTTTAGATGTTTTAGTATTTTTCCTATGTGCGGGTCAAAAAGTTGTACAAGCATGCCAAATTTCAACTCTCTAGGTTTAGCCGTTTGGCTACAATTTTTACCGAACAGACAGACAGACAGACAGACAGACAGACAGACAGACAGACAGACAGACAGACAGACAGACAGACGACAAAATGACGGTATAAGGGTTTTTTGGTCATACCTACAAAACCCTAAAAATGAAACTATGATATATTGATAAAAATATATTTGAATTGAAATCTTTCCAGATATCTTTTTCTTTTTCATCTGTTGTTCAGTTCTTGTGTACTACTCAGCCTTGAGTGCAGTATCGGATATCTTAATTTTTGAGGATTCTCCATTTAAGAGGGTGAACCTTTTATGTTTTTTACAAACGACCACTAGATGGTAATATTGAAATATGACATTACTATATTAATAAATTTGACATTTGTTATTGTGAAATTAGTGGCTGCTTATAAATTGACCGAGTTGTTTGTTGACAGTGAACTTAAAAAAAAAGTTTGTGAAAAAATTGATATTACTCGTGAAGGTTTACGTTGGATGATTTTTTACGATTTTAGTAAAGGCCTAACTCAGCAACAATGCATAGATTCGCTTCTTTCAACGTTTGGTAATGAAGCACCATCAGAAAAGACTGTTTACAATTGGTTTGTAGAATTTCGTCGTGGTCGTGGGTCCATCAGTGAGGATTCTCGTGAAGGTTGACCAAATTCGGTTGTGATTCAAAAAAACATCGATGCTGTGCGCAAAATGATTGAAGAAAATCGACTTACCGTGAGTAGAGGCATATTTTGGCATATCGCAGACTGCAATACATTCGATTTTGCATGAACATTTAGCTGTGAAAAAGATCTGTTCCCGATGGATTCCGCATAATTTGACCGAAGCTCAAAAAAAGGCTCGTGTTGATTGGTGTAAGGGAATGCTAAAAAAATTCAACCTAGGCACTGCAAAATCCGTATACAACATCGTTACAGGTGACGAAACTTGGATTTAATCATATACAGAAAATAAGTAACAATCCACTGTTTGGGCCTTTCAAGATGAACCGAAACCCACTAGAGTTGTTCGCTCCCGGAGCACTTCCAAGAAAATGATCGCTTGTTTCTTTGGTTGTACTGGACATGTACTGGAGAGCAGTTAATGCTGAATGGTATACAACAAATTTTTTTGCGAGAAGTCATCGAAAAAGTCAGGAAAAACAACCAAAAACGTCGCATTCTTCATCATGACAATGCAAGCTCCCACACACCTCGTCAAACAATTGATTATTTGAAGAAGAAAAACATCTAATTAATGTCTCATTGTCCGTATTCACCTGATTTATCATCCTGTCTTCACCGTAACGACTTTTTTCTGTTCCCAAATTTCAAACAAAAAATGCGTGGACAGTGATTTTCATCACCGCAAAAAGCTGTTGAAGCCTTCGAAAACCATGTTTTTGAGATACTAACTTCAGAGTGGAAAAAATGCTTCGAGAATTGGGTTGAACGCATGCAAAAGTATATTAATCTTAAAGGCGAATATTTTGAAAAGTAATAAAACAATTTGTTCCAAAAAAATTATGTTTCTTAGTTTTTGTAAAAACTTAAAAGGTATCCCTCGTAGTACTCCTTTTTTTTGTTAAATTAAATATGTTAAACGTCAAATAGGTTTTCAGATCGCTTTCCAAAGCACTGTTAGCTACGTCACGATAGCCAAAAGTCAGTCTGTTTCTTTCTAAAACGTATTTGCCGACCGGCGTAGCGTAGTGGTAACACATGTGCTCTGCGTTGCTAAAGTCTCGGGTTCGAATCCTGTTCAGGCATGGAATTTTCAAAAAATAAGAATTGTCCTGGCCAATTGCCGAAGCAGCAAAGGCCACAAAAGTAAAAAAAAACGCAATTTCTGTCTTTTAAAGCGAGGTTATACATCTCAATTTCTGCTTTATTACTAATTTAACCTGAAAATCAAAAGCTGTTCTACGTTTTAAAAATTTTAGATATACTTAAAAAATAGATTTGTCATAATTTGTATGTTTAACGCATGATTCACGCTGGTGGTTCCAAGTTGTGCGGACTAGGACGTTAGGAAATAATTTATAAATAGGTGGTTCCAGTGCGGAGCTACTAGGACTCAAAGAGTTAATGGCCGGTTGCTAAAGTAAGAATTATCCCTAACTCAAGTTAAAATAATTTGTTTTTGTATGTTGTAGCATACAAAAACAAATGATTTTAACTTGAGTTAGAGAAAACTCTTACGTTAGCAACCCGCCATAATACCCTTTTCACACTAGATCTTTAAGACGAGTGAACTTAAAGTTCACCGATGTTTAAGATCGGTATGCTTTCACCCTTGATGTTTAAATCTCTGGTGCTGTCATCAGCTACAGTAATTTTGTCCTTAAGTTACCGTCTTGAAATTACCAGTTTTGAACTGTCTGCGCAGACGCACATTTTGAATTATTATAAACAAATAAGGATATTTCATTTCATTCTACAATAAAGACACTACAATAAAGAATATATTACACCTGTATTAACATGTAAGTCGATACATTGTATCTCAATTATTGTAGCTCTGTATTTTATTAAACACATTATTAAAATAAATAATTTTATTATAACAATAAGTATAAACTTCTTATAACGTCGATATAATACAGTATTCTTGTTTATGATAATATAAAATGTTGACAGCACAAATTCAAGGAGTATTTTTTTATAATAGAAATTAAGTTGGCAATGCGTACGAAGTTTGAGACGCAGATCTCTGTCTTAAACATCGCTTTTATTTAACCGAGGCCATACGGTTTCACATTAGCGTTTAAAGATACATTCACTTTAACATCCGATCTTAAAGATCTAGTGTGAAAAGGGTATAAGTCTCATTTAGACATCCAAAGGAAAAAACTCTTCACTATATAAAAATCATACTATTCGAGTCAAAAATTGTGTATTAAAAATTCATTATCGAATTTTTTGTCCGTACTAATCCTGTTGAGGGGTGAAACTGTAAACTGTAGGCGTGTTAATACACATATACATAAATAACGCAAATTAGTATGTTCCTGTTTCGAAATTTAAATTTAATCCTCTTGTGTCTAAATATAAGAATAATGAATGACACAGGGTAAATATAGACTAAGGAGAGTGAGTGAGTGAGAGAGTGAGAGAGAGACACTGAGGGGGAAGTGAAGAGAGCGCTAAGTGTTGTAAAGTGCCTGCCGAAAGAAACATGTCATTATAATAGGGAAAAGGGCTGAGTTTACAACATATGTACTTCAGGGTAAATCCGGGAATTAAGCAACAGTGAGCAAAGTTTCAATGTTGACGAGCATATGTTTTTTTAAAACTAGAAATACGAGTATCAAGAATGTTTCTGCTTATTACATCACTTCATACCGGATTAATTAAGGAGGGGGGTCAAGAGGATGGCTTCATGATGCAGTTTTGGATGATAGAAGAATGGTGAAATAATAAGGCAATAGGCATCTCAAAATAGTCGGTTCATCACATCTTAACTTAACTCTACGTATTTAAAGGTCTTTGTAAAATATTTTATTAGGTGTACAACTTTGCTTCCGCCGTTTTCCTATAGATGGCTTTAGCGGTACGTAGTGGTCGAAATAAATAGATCATAGACATATGATGAGGAAGTAATGGGATCAGTGATGGGCGCGTAAGTTGCATGATGTAAGTTACCTCATTGTTGACGCGTAAACAATTGATGTAAAGAAAACACAAAAACTCTTGTAAACAATGTAAACATTGTAAACAATGATTTAGACATGCGCACTTGATTTGAATTACAGAACCTCATTTTCAATACATTTTTATAAATAATAAAATTTAATGAAACGATTTTAAATGAAAAAGTATGTATATAAAATTAGGATAAGCCAATATACATATTAATAAAAATCGAATTTGCATCATTATACAGGTGTTACATACAAATTTGTAAATATGAATATGAAAAAGAAAAAACTTTTTTCTTTAAAAAATTCAGTCTAATGTTTTTAATAACAAAATACATTAAATTTCACCTTTAAGAAAATCAGCCTATATTTTTTAATAACGAATAGGTTCATTGCAAATTTTGCATAACGCCCTATATTTTCTTTTATTTTCTTTAATTAAAACAAAACCTAGTTCTTCAGAACTATTCCTTCGGTTTCTTCCCACCATTTTTTTAATAAATTTATTTTTTTGAACTGAATATACTTGTTCATTAACTCTCTATTATTCGTATTAAATAACTAAAACTAACCTCATTATTTGACAGTTTACATTGTTGACAAGTTTACCAATTGTTTACATAAGTTTACACGTAAACGTAAACAATTAAAGTTTACGTGTAAACGCCTATCACTGAATGGGATTCGGACTGGTCAGAAATTAAAATTAAAACAATATTTTAACTTCGCTAACGTTTCGATTTAATATGAAATCTTCATCAGAGCTAGGTTAAAAAGTCACAAAATAAAATAAATTAGTCAGATATATAAAATTTAACGTCCACATAATGTGAGAGATCATTGAACTTAGAGAAAAAATAATCCGTGAACTGCATTGCTAAGGTCTCGGGTTCGAATCCCGTTCAGGCATGGAATTTTCATAAAAATAAGAATTGTCCTGGCCAATTGCCGAAGCATCCAACATAAGTAAAAAAAAAAATTCTGCAATTTCTGTCTTTTAAGGTGAGGTTATACATCTCAATTTCTGCTTTATTACTAATTTAACATGAAAATCAAAAGCTGTTCTATGTTTTAAAATGTTTAGAAATACTTAAAAAATAGATTAGCAGTTCACGGATTATTTTTTCTCTAAGTTCAATGATCTCTCACATTATGTGGACGTTATATTTTATATATCTGACTAATTTATTTTATTTTGTGACTTTTTAACCTAGCTCTGATGAAGATTTCATATTAAATCGAAACGTTAGCGAAGTTAAAATATTGTTTTAATTTTAATTTCTGACCAGTCCGAATCCCATTACTTCCTCATCATATCATATTTCACGGACGTAACCATCTAATTCTAGATCATAGATTTCATGTAATAAACTTGGGCATCCGTCAACATAACCCCATAAAAACATTAGTTGATTTGTGTCTGCATCATAAAGTTATTCTCGATTGAAAATGTCAGTTTACGAGCCAAATTCTTTCCATTTGCGGGAGGTTTTAATTTTCTGCTTCAATATGAAGAAATCTGCGTCTGAGGCTCATCAAATGCTTTCAAATACTTATGGTGCGGCCGCTATTAATGAAAGAACGTCTCGTGAGTGGTTTCAACGCTTCAAGAACGGTGATTTTCACGTCGAAGACCGGCATAGCGGTGGAAGAAAGAAGGTTTTCGAAGATGCAGAATTGGAGGCATTACTTGATGAAGGCTGGTGTCAAAGTGAAGAAGAATTGGCACGATCATTAGGAGTGACTCAACAAGCAATTTCAAAACGCCTTAAAGACATGGGAATTATTCAGAAGAAAGAAAATTGGGTGCCGTACGAGTTGAAATTAAGAGATGTTGAAAGACATACCTAGAAACGTTGAAATGGGAAGTCCAACCCCACCCGTCGTATTCTCCAGGCGTTGTTCCCTCTGACTATCACTTTTTTACATCAATGGCACACGGCCTGGCTGACCAGCACTTCCGGTCTTATGAAGAAGTAAAAAATTGGACCGATTCGTGGATCGCTTCAAAAGATGACCAGTTTTTTCAACGCGGGATTCGTATGCTGCCCGAAAGATGGGAGAAAGTAGTGGCCTGCGATGAACAATACTTTGAATCATAAATGTATAATCAGTTTTTTACAATAAAGCCTCGAATTTTGGGGAAAAACGGCAGAAGCAAAGTTGTACACCTAATATTATACAAGGTGTCTCAAAAGAAATTTTATATTTAGCGGATCGATTAAAAAAAAAGTAAGCCGTATATAGAAAAAATGTTTATTAATTATTAAAATACACTTTTTGGGGATTTATTTCTTAAAAATAATATCGTCTAAATGTAGACCCCCGCGTTCTCGGCACTCATTTAATCGAACAGTAAAATTACTTATGATGTCTCGGCAGGTGGACTCAGGGATGGCTGCCATTTCGTGACGGGTATTTTCTTTCAAATGCGCCAGTGAAGTCGGTTTATTAGCGTAAACTTTAGATTTAAGATAACCCCATAGGAAAAAGTCCATAGGGGTTAAATCTGGACTGCGTGGAGGCCAATTTATGTCACCTCTCCGGGAGATCAATTTGCCTGAGAATTAAGCCTCTGACTGGCATCTTGGGGCTTTAATTCTTGCACCAATTGAATTTTGTAGGGGTGCAGCTTTAGGTCTTTGTGCATAATGCGATGTAATGATGATCTATGCACATTTAAAGCACTTGCGCGCTTCCGAATTGAAAGGTTCGGGTCGTCACGAACAGACTGATTAACATTCTCCACGTTTTCTACCGTTCTTGATGACCTAGGTCGCCCGGATTTTGATTTATCCAGCGTTGTACCAGTCTCTTCAAACTTTTTAACCCAATGTCGAATGAGAGGAATGCTTGGCGCATCATTTAAGTGGCGAAAACCTCGAATACTGCAGAATTTTCTACGCGCTACAGTCGCCGAATCACCGTTTTTGTAAAACTCTCGCACGCATAACGCGCGGTCTGCTCCCGAGAAACGCTCCGTAGTGACTGAATTCCCAAGAGCCAGGCTACCGATTGATAAGCCCCGCGCCCCTCGGATACGTTGCGTTCACGCAGTAAGCTAAATAAATATAAAATTTCATTTGAGACACCTTGTATAATATTTGTTTTATAAACTTTCCTTTACGAATCCCAAACAGGAATATTACACTGTTACAAAAGTTTAATAAAAGATCACTATGAAAATTGGACAAATCCACTTTTGCTTGTACAGCGAAGATAAGTATAATAATCAGTGGGGTATTCAGGAGGGGCACTAGGGGCACGTAATCCCCCTTAAGGTTCAATGAAATGAAAAATTAATAAACTCATTATAATCGTACAGCATAATAACTTATGCAGTTTACAATATACCATGTTTGCAACGAAACGGTACATAGCTGTTTAACATGGGATTTTAAATAAGTGCGTAAATTGGCTCTTCTGTACATTTTAGAGTAAAATTATACGAATAAAAATTTGTTTAGAATCAATTTTGACATTTAAAAAGTCTGATTTTGATGCCATAAAATGTCTGTAACACTAGATATTTGGAAAATAAAATATGATGTTTTCGTAAAAATTCAGATAGCCGTGGAAATAAAACATAAAATCAAATTTTAATGTAGTTGTACTCCGAATATCGACTGTGCATGAATTTATGTGTCATCTATGGTGTTTTAAATGGTCAGTCTTTCTGTCACTTTTTATCCTTACTTGTCCTATTTTTGTGAATTGTTTCTCATTAACAATTCATTTTCAGATTTGTATTGTTGTTTATGTCTTCTATCTGATATCAAAAAGAGCAATTTTGGTTTAAATTCATTTGGAATTGATGATCCATTAGCATGCAACGTTATGCCTTGCCCTTGAATCGAATATTCCGTAACTTTTTACTTCAATTTTATTTTAGTTTTAAAGTTTTAAATTATACATATTTTATTTGTGCTACATTATTTCTGACATTTATTGTTTCATTTATTTTCATTTGTAACAGATATTTTTGTATGAAATTTCAAAAAAAAAAAAAACACGTTGTGTTATTTAATATGTTTTTAGTATAATAAAATTGAGAGATACAATTTTAATAATAATAAAAACACTGCTACCTTGGAAACGAGTTGTTGCATAGCCAATATACTGATATTTTTCTAGTAAGTATTAAGCCTAATTTATAAAATTTGCATAAGCATAAAGATGTATCAATGGAGTATATACAGTAGTTGACCAAATTATTAGGGACAGTACACGTTTTTTTGTAATTTAAATGCAGTAAGTTTAAATGCAGTTTGTGAGAAAATAATTTGTTTTTAAATAATTTTCTTCTATATTCTTGTTGCTGGTATCACTATTATTTTAAAAAGCGGGAGATCGTCAAAGAAATCATTACCACCAAGCGGCAATTGATAGAAACCCTTATCAGAGAGTGGCATCACAACCCCAATCTCCGACACAACGCAAAAGTCTGCATAGAAAGCATGCCCAAACGCCTGGAAGCCGCAATCGCAGCAAAGGGTGGCATTACAAAATATTAAGATTTTACTTAATTTGTTAAATTAACACTTTTTATACAAAAATAAATGGTTATGAATAAGCAATTAGGTCGTTTTATATTCTAAATAAAGCACTCTAATGAATAAAAATAAATACGAGACCCAAAGCCACTTATTTTCTCATTAAATTCAGACACCTACTGTATCTATATATATATGAGTGAACGATCTTGACGAGTCAGGATAATAAATATGTTTCTTCTTTAATCGTCATATAGGTAGGAAAAAATAATAAGTTAGTTTAACTCATTGGGACGTTTCGCATATATTAGTTTATGCATCTTCAGCCTAGAATTACATATTATCTTAGAGAACAATA
The DNA here is from genome assembly GCA_963971575.1 of Liopterus haemorrhoidalis. Lineage (NCBI taxonomy): Eukaryota > Metazoa > Arthropoda > Insecta > Coleoptera > Dytiscidae > Liopterus > Liopterus haemorrhoidalis. The sequence goes on from OZ020615.1 coordinate 6,703,113, forward strand.
ATTAAATCTAAAATACAAATAATGTAAATGGTCTTAAAATTATCAAATTATGGGTTTTGTAAAGAGCAAGACCCAGAAGGAACTGCCGACTATAGGGTCCAAGCGGCGAGTAAAGTGAAAAAAAATAAATAAATAAAATGTAATAAATAAGATGTCAGAAAAAACAAACCTGTGATATGCAGTTATCAGCAGCGGCTGATGTAAATGTATGTCCATTTCATCAGCCGCTTCATCAGAATATGATCAAAAAACCCTTATACTCTCATTTTGTCGTCTGTCTGTCTGTCTGTTCGGTAAAAATTGTAGCTAAACGGCTAAACCTAGAGAGTGGAAATTTGACATGCTTATACAACTCTTTGACCCGCACATATGAAAAATAATAAAACATCTAAAAAACATATCCCCCTAAAAATATAAACAAATATGTGCTCATCGAAAAAAAAAATATTTGTTTTGTACGTGGATTAACGATCAAAATTTTATATTTGCAAAGTAAATTATTTTAAAGCGATTTTAATCAAAATTGTGCAAAAAAAAAAATTGTCCCACACCCTGTAGCCCAGATGGTTTAAACTAAAAATCTGAAAAAATTCTAAGTAATGTACATTGGTGTGAACCAGAATAGTACAACAGGAATTTTTTATCAGATTATGTTTTCGAAAAATAACGCATTTTTTGTTTTTCTTTGCCCATGCAAACTATTTAATAACTTATATAACACATTAAACCAGCATGCTTTGATAGTGTAATGGTTAGCCTGCTCACGTTCTCATTTGCAAACTATGGTTCGATCCGATCTCTAGGGTTTTTTGATCATACCTACAAAACCCTAAAAATGAATATGAGAGAAAAAATGTTCTTCTATGTTCAATGCAGTTTTTAATAACATATTTATTTGGGGAGCTATGGTGAGAGCTACCTATAAACGAAGTATCTCACTTATTATTTACTTAAGATAAAATATATTATACAAAAGTGGATTATAATAAATAAATGATTATTGTTTATTACAAAAAAAAAATTACAATAGAAAATGTATGGTACATTACAGAAACCGTACCAAGTACCAGTTAGTTAGTACTTAATACGAAAGATTTCTTGTAAGATAACGTGTTTTGATAAAACAATATTAATAAGCCTTTGAAAGTAAAAGCGACAATATTTTATATATACCTTATTTGAGGGTATTAAATCATGAAATCTCTTTAGCGTAGCTGGTTTCAATTATGGAAGCATCTACTTCCAACAACATAATAACATTTAAAACGGCCGTAAAACGTTTCATTTCTTATTCCATCTCTTCATGTAAAGTCATATACGTTTCTCTAATATCTCATTTCCATAGCAGTTAATGAAATTAACTCCAGTTCTCAGATCTTCTCAAAGCTTCTTTAATGTGCAAAGAGCTACCAACATTACAAATATGTGAATATTTTGTCACCAACTCATTTATATTACCTACTTAATATTATTAACTGTTTAGAATGTAATAAAGTTTTTTTATAATGGCGTCTCTCGTGTAACTTTATTACTTTGTGCTCTTATGTAGAAAATTTGAAAGCGTACTCATAATATAGACTTCGTACAAGGAGTGTATATTCCTTCCATAATTATTAATTTATGCACCATACTAGTCTTACCAAACCATAGATATGTTCTTCGACAAAAAATAAAGTAATAAGAGTAAAACAAATCGTAAAAGTTACAATAAAATATAAGGCGAATTTGGATGTGATTTCAAATCTATATTAAACAACTTAAATATTGGACTTATACACTAATTAATAGACAACAATAACACGAACAATAAACAACACTATTCACTACACTTATACAGGTAACTGTTCCAGGTATATCACCATACAGTCCAGACTAGTCCAAATACTTTCTAAATTTAATACAGGCATATATTACATCATTTATTCCATGTAAATTAAAATTTATCTGACAAATTATAAATATGTATATCTACCAGGTCTACAAGTATGAAATGCGGATTTTTCTCAAACTTGCCGCGCAAACAGAGTGTATAGTTCAATGTTTTAACACCTATGGCATTTTCTTAAGTTATCATTAAGTGACAAATGCGTATAGGTTATAATTTGAAAAGTGATCATATAGTTTTGTTTTACTGTGTTAAAAATGTCAAATTTTGTGCCAAATAAAGAGCATTCGCGGACAGTACTACTTTTTTGTTTTCATTTGAAAAAAACTGCTGCTGAATCATACCGACTGCTTCGAGAAGCTTATGGTGAATATGCTGCATCGCAAGATACGTGTGAACGATGGTTTCGGCGTTTCAAAAGTGGTGACTTTGATCTTACAGACAAAGAACATGGAAAACCTCCAAAAAAATATGAAGATACAAAATTGGAAACATTGCTACAGGAAGACTATAGGCAATCACAAAAACAACTAGCAGAGCAGTTAGGCGTTAGTCAACAAGCTGTTTCCAATCGCCTACGAGAGATGGGTAAGATCCAGAAAGTCGGCAGATGGGTTCCACATGCATTGAATGAGAGGCAGATGGAAAAACACAAAAACACTTGTGAAATTTTGCTTGCACGATACAAAAGAAAGTCTTTTTTGTATCGTACCATTACTGGCGATGAAAAATTAATTTATTTTGAAAATCCCAAACGCAAAAAATCATGGATGAACCCAGGCTCACCATCCACATCAACTGCAAGACCGAATCGCTTTGGCAAAAAGACAATGCTCTGTACTTGGTGGGACCAAAAGGGTGTGGTCTATTATGAATTGTTAAAACCTGGTGAAACAGTTAATACCCAAAGCTACCACCAACAACTGATTGAATTGAACCATTCGCTGCTCATAAAACGACCAGAATACGAAAGAAGACATCACAAGATAATCTTTCTTCACGATAACGTTCCATCACATAAGGCAAAAGCAGTTTGCAACACATTGGAGGCACTCAAGTGGGAAGTGCTACCCCTTGCCGCTTACTCACCAGACTTGGCCTCTTGAGATTACCACTTGTTCGCATCGATGGGTCACGCACTTGCCGAGCAGCACTTTTGTTCATATGAAAATGTGAAAGAATGGCTAGATGAATGGTTTGCGGGGAAAGGGGAAGAGTTCTACTGGCGAGGTATTCACAAATTGCCTGAAAGATGTGAAAAATGTGTAACTTCTAATGGAGCATACTTTGAATAAATAAACTTTTACTGTTCATTTGAGTTTAAAGTGTATTATTAAAAAAAAAAAATTCGCATTTCATTCTTGTAGACCTATGTATAATCAATGCTAGGTAAAATACTTTTCTGATGTATTCGAAGTGCTGAATACAAATATATTTTTTAAAGGAAAAACTAAAATAAAAACATTAACATTTTAATAACATTTTAATTAAATTTAAAAAAAAAAAAATAGTAACATTTTAATTAAACATTACTTTTTAGTATTTAAAATGCTACAACTTGAAATACACTTCGCAACTCTTAAAATGCAATTTACGGTAATATTATTAAAAACTGAAAGATGATGAAAAGGTAAAATAGTAAAATAGAAAAAATAACACAACAAAACAATCATAAACACAATATAGCGCCGGCGTTTTTCTTAGCAATAGCTGAATAAAATAAATGTAAATTAGGCAACTTGTTAGACTCCTTGGGACAAATCTCTCTTTCGTCTCCGCAGGATCTTGGCTTCATAACAAACAATGCTAAGGCATAGAGCGTGCTGTGTCTATGTATATGACGTCAATAGTTTATTCCCATGGTGTAAAGCTGGCTCCAATCCTGTAATGTATAGCGTAAGGATTTTGTCAAAGATGTGTTATAAACTATATAATGTTTTTGTGTAGTTTGGATGGGATTACGCACACAATCCGAGCGAAGAAATTTGCTGAATTTGTTTGGACGTGTTCTAGGGTACTTATGACTCTCGCAAGTATGGCTGTATAATACAGTGGCGTAGCTTAAACTCTTGTCCCCTCCCTAAACGCTATTTTTAAGGCCCTGTGTTTTGTTTCGTCAAAGCAAAGTCGTCAAAGTATCCAAGATCCAGGTCCAGTGCATCCTCTTGTACTAAAGATCCGGTTGCTGCTCCACAATCTGAATTCTCAGAATGGGAGCTGTTTTGGATACCGGGACATGTTGATATTAAAGGTAATGAACTGGCTGACGTCGCTGCAAAAACCGCCTCCCACAAACCTACGATTGATGTGAGTTTCATATTTCCAGATGACGCAAAGAGTCATCTGAAACATCTGGTTTTATCCAGATGGCAACATGAGTGGAGTAGCATACAAGATGTTAAGTTGAGACAAGTTAAGGGAGACGTTAAACCATGGGGTTCTTCCTGCAGGATTAAACGCATGGAGAAAACTGCCGTCACACGCCTCCATAAAGGCCACTGTTGGTGGACCCATGGACACCTCCTTCGAGGTGAAGAGTCTCTATTTATGAGACGTGTAACACAAATTTGTCTGTGTTACACAGTTTAACTGAGTGTGTACAGTTCGAGGATGTTAGGGAGAGGTTAGGCCTGTGCCATAACTTGTCAGTTGTTTTTAATGATGACAGAGTATTCATGGACAGGCTGATACTCTTCTTGAAGGATTCTAACTAACTGTTTTTTGTTTGGAGTCTTCCACCTTATTTTAATGTGTCTTATTATTAGACTGTGATATTCAATAGTAATTGACCCCTTTACAGCTTCTTACCGTCACCCTACGTCTGTTCAATTTTTCGAACAAACTTTTTATCTTATTTATTTGTGTTTGTCCGTGGCAGGTTTCTTTTATTGTGTATGTACAAGATTTTATTTATTTATTTATTGCTTAAATCAGGGGTTCTTAAACTTATGTAGTTCGAGGACCCCTTCTTGAACAACATTTTTTTTTTACGGACCCCATTCCAACCCTAGGAATTTTACGTCGTTCTTGAGACTTAATTTCTGGCTCTATAATCTCATAGGCACTACATTATAATAAATATTGGTAAAAATCTATCGCTGGTTATCTTAATAAATGGTCTTGCGCATTTATAGAGATGAACATTTTTATTAGCATAAGAATTAAAAAATAAAATGAATAAGAATAGTAGTAAAAAGAATTAAAAATGTTACAAATTATAATACATTAAACTCATACAAACATTTCTTGGTCAAATATTGGTCAAAATAGATCTTATTATAATATGTTTTCTGTAAATAATTTGCAGTTGAATAAAAATAATTAAATTTTTATTAATTATTGTTTAGTTATATCAATAACTAGTTAGGTAACAAAAAATACAAAATGTAGGGTTTTTATTAAATGAGTTATTTGAATAAAAGCGAAAAGTTCCAAATCCCCAAGGGTCCACGGACCCCAGTTTAAGAACCGCCGGCTTAAATTATAAATATTAATATTTCAGTCATATAAATGGGCTCTGTTAAGCGCAAAAAGCCATCGTTGTTGTGCGCAAAAAATTTTAACTAACTCACTTCTTGTGACATCACTGTCTTTAAAAAATCCGACTTTAGTTTAGAATAGGGGATACGCATAAAATTTATATTTCCTTAAAACTACATTTTTTTGATATAGTTATGTCACCTAACACAACAAAAATCACATTTTAATTAATATTATAGCCAAATTTTTTAATTAAAATATTGTAAATTTGAAATAAGCCGACCACGCCGCGAAGGTTGCCGAGTAGATACGACTGAGACTGTAAGGGTTTGACGTCACAGATACAGACAAAACATAATGTTTACGTGTTTATATTGTATTGTTTGAGAGTTTTGTATACGTTTTTAAACAATTTTTCACGCATTTATTATTAAAATAATTTATAAAATATATGTACTCACATTAAAATGGTCTTCATAAACATAAAGTTTACTTTTTTCTGAAATATGGGTTTTATTTCGCCTCATAGCTTTTCTGTTGTTTTTCGTCATCAGGTAATGATATAAATTATTTTTTTGGATTTCTAATTGAACTATTTGTGCACATTGGTACTAAACAATATTTTCGACTATGTTTCGAAGTACTGGGGCCTGGATCTTCCATATTTTATATATTTTAATATAAAATTTAATTCGGTAAACATGTATAAATTGTTTTTATAGAATTAAACTTTATTTTAATTAAAATCACTCTAACTTTACATAACCTATAAAAGTTATACAAACAAATAAGTTCACAACAGACTATGTACGGATGTCAGGACAGAATTACACTGGACAAAATTACACGGGACAAAATTACACAAAAGAAAATTTTCGTATGTGTAAATTAAAGTAAATTAAATGTGTAATTTTGTCTTAGTGTAATTTTCGTATGTGTAATTTCGTCCTTGTGTAATTTCTTCCCTGTGTAATTCTGTCTATGTGTAATTTCTTCTGTGTAATTTTGTCCCGTGTAATTTTGTCCAGTGAAATTTCGTCATGTAACCCTATGTACGCTGGGTAGACTAGTAGTGTCATGTATCTGTTAGAAGGGTATGACGTCACACGTCGTTTTCGCGCGCAACATACATTTATGTTTTTTTAAGCCTTCAAATTAAAAAAAAATAATTAAAAACTGTTTTTTATGTTTATATGCAACAATAGGAATATAATAAAAAATTTTAAAAAAATCATGCCTATCCCCTATTACATCATAGTGAATTGACACTCTACAATATTTTAGTGACATGTTGGTTGCCTCTATATAAGGGAAAAAAATTATAATCATTTATTTTGTTATACTTCTTTCTTATTTATCTTTGTAGTCTGTTATGAAATACATCTCTGAACTTTGTCCGTATATGTGAACATGGTTCCCGAGGCACAAATTGCATTAAAATCAACAGCAACTATATTTTAAATTGATGTATTTCTCCTGGTGGTGTGATTGTAGCGGTATTACAGCCCGGATCCATGATGCAACTGTTGAAATATTCTGACGTTCAGACCACAATCTATCCTCCAAACTGTTCCAAACTGGTCGTTTTCATCGTGACACCGTACCGTGTACCCGTGTACCACACTTTCCGACAAATACTGCAGACAAAACTTTTGTACAGGATATATATCAGCATTAGCTGTGCGTTTGGCAAATGGATTTTTGACCAATTTAGAACTATCGGGATTAAGTTTGAAGGCTGACGATTTGTTTACAACAGTGGCGGAACAGTTTAGAAACCATTTATCCATAAGGTTCTAGAAAAGATATAAGGAGGAACTGGAAAGAATTAATTACGTTTGTTGTAATAAAAATATATTAGATTATCACAGTCAATGGCGTAATGGCATTAGGTGGTTTTGTAAATGGTAACCAGACACAACTGGGGCCATTAACAACTGGGGCGATGGACAATTCGGGCCGTACACAATTGGGGCTTTTGACAACTGGGGCCATCACTATAAGAGCTAGATTCTTCTTTTGTTTAAAATAAAAAATAATTATTTTACAAGTCGGCATAAATTAAATTGCGTATACTTTTGATTTTTTTTTTTTTTACTTATTTATTTTAATTAGATACATAATTTTAAACATTCGCTTGTTATTGAACAATCATCACTATCTTACATGGCGTTGGCATTTAGCGACCTAAAAAGTAAGCGAATCGGACCTGATTTTTTTGGTCATTATTTTCATTTCCTGCAGTATAAATATATACCTTCACTGATACATACATATTTTATATATAATTAATTTATATAATTTTATTCGCTATGTATCTTCTTCATTTTCTATTATATTTAAAAGTTCCACTTGAAACCAAATATCCGCCATATTTATCTTCATAAGAACTAAGTTATTACTTAAAAACACCAGCATTCTGCAGTTGCTATGAGAGGAACTTTTATACTAACAAGTTACTAAATATTGTAGTAACTTTTGGCTTACGGAATACGAAATACTCCAAAGTTACTGTGATAGCAACTGACCTTGCTCATAGTGACTGATTTAGTTGTGACCATAGTAACTGAGTTACAGAATTGGTTTGATTGTAAAGCCGCATTCAGAGCTGTTTAAATTAAGAGGTTGTAGACTGTGCTTTGTTAGCTGTAACTTATGTTTCTATGCATTCTTTTTAACGTTGCTCGTAGCGTTCATAGCGAATTAGAAATTAATACGTTACGAATAGTCCGCCATCTGTGAGTTTTGAAACCTACTATTTAGCTTCGTAAAATATTTTATATGTATTATCCTTAATTCTGTTGTCTTAGATTTTAACTACCTAATTATTTAAATTGATCATATTTACTGTCCGTTTTTGTAATTTTGAGCAAGATTTGTTAATTATGACATTAGGTTATGTAAAGGCATTCGATAACTACGGTGTCACCGATAGAATGCGACAGAGAATGTGTTTATACGTCTGTCTCATTAACTAATCTCACTTGCTATAAGTTTAGAAAATTATGCACAATCCACAACAAGCAGCGTATTAAATTTGGAGGTATGAACGGTTTCACGTCTTACCATATGACAAACTTTCTGATGACAGTGAAAAGTCTATAATCTACAGTGCATAAGCTATTGATTTAAGAGCTCTGAATGCGGCTTAAGTTATCAAATTAAGTATTTCATTTCGAAATTTACCCGTCATTGCAATATTGATATAAAAGTTTTAATGAAAATAAATAAAACTAAAATCAAATGGCTTAGTTCGTCATTTTTCAGTATGCTCTTACCGCATCCATTGCTCTGTTGTATGGTAGCTGATGTGGCGCATATGATATATGACCATCGTCTGACACCGGACCATGACGCGTGACGGCTAAATGTACCCCAGTTTGTACTTTAGGATCTATGACGTCATACTGATATTATACACACCACAATCTATTGCAACTATCTCGTTATGTAGGTAAACTCGTAAATACTAGGATATACTAGCACATAAAGTTTTTGGTCCATTTCATTTGTCCCGTGTCACGTAAATGAATTATTGTTAGTTAAAATTTCTACCACACTGCTTTTGAAGCGCTGATTCCACTTGTAATTTGTTTCAAAATGTTGCCAAATACCAATTAGAACCTTATGATACAAATTTCAACTAAGGTAGGAACTTAACATAATGCCACCTTATTTTGCAAACACGGAAGAGAAAACTCGGAAAGGACTTCCAAAAAAGAATGTTCCTATTCGACTCGCTAATAAGAAGTATACTATTATTCGGAGCCGAGATGAGGATGGAAAGAACACGAATAGCTAGAGAAAATCCAAGAAACCTTCATTAGATGGACACTGCAATTGGACAAAAGAACACCGAGCTATATAATACTTGAAGAAACGAAAAGAGATAAATTAAGGATAAGAACTGGAAGAACGGCGGTGAGATTCGAAAAAAAGATCAGAACAAACAGCATCGCATTAATACAAGAATGTCGAAAAGAAAAAGAAAAAAACTATAGAACCAGCTGGGGAGAAGACAGAAGAAAATATATTGGTAGAAATGGATTTAGTATACAGGAGGTAAGAAAAAGACAAGAAAAAGGAGAAGAATTAGAATATATAATGAATGATCACTAACGAGGAACAATGGGGCTGAACTACACATAAGGGAAAGAGTAAAGAAGGCAAGGATAGTCATGGGGAAGCTGTGGAATATAGGAGAGAGGAAGTTTTGCGACGATATTAGATGGAGATTGAGGTTGTTTGACGCCGTGGTGAAAAACATCCTGCTATATGGGGTGAAAATTTGGGGATGGAAGGAATGGGAGAAGGTAGAACGAGTACTGGAGAGGTATTGAAGATGGATCTTAGGGGTAGATAGAACGACACCAGGGTATATTGTAAGAGAGGAACTGAAAAGGGATAAGATAAAAGTGGGTACAGGAAGGAGGGCGGTTAAGTACGAAGAGAAAGTTAGAATAGAAACAGACAAAAAAATAATGAGGGAATGTTGGGAAGAAAGAGCCAGAGAGGAACAGAAAGGAAGATGGTACGCATGGGGGAGATGAGAAAAGAGTATGTATGTAATCAAGAACTGGAGATGCGGAGTGGATGCGACAGAGGTGGAGAGGAGCAGAAAAGACGGGATAAGCGTGATAGAGGAGTTGTGGAGGAGGGATAAGGAAGTGGGGGAGCAAGAAAGGACAGTCATAATAGACAATTCAAGGAGCACAGGGAGATATAAGGAGGTTAGAACTATAGGGGTACCAAGCTACTTGAGGGGAGAAAGAGGAAGGTCAGGAGGGAGAGTTAGGAGGATTGCGAGGCTAAGGTGCGGGAATGAAGAGAGAGGAAATAGATATTGGAGGAGACAGGAGGATAAGATGTGCAGGATGTGCGGGGAGGAGGAGGAAGATATAGAGCACCTCGCGAAGAGGTGTAGAGAGATGACAATATGGTCGGGGAACACATTAGAACTGTTGCACGAAGATGGAAGGGGGGAGAGGTGGGCGAGGGAATTAGAGGTAAGAAGGATGGAGATTGGGGAAGGATAACAGGAAAGGGAAACGGAAAGAAGAAAGAAAAGAGAAAAAATATTATAAAATGTAAATTGTATTGGATGTTATTGTTATGTATTTTTGGATTGATTGTTTTATTTTTTATTTTATTTTTATTTTTTTGTAAATGTTAACACCCTGACCGCCGCAAGGCCTAGGGGAATAAAGAATATATATAATGAATGATCGGGACAGACAGGTACAGAGACAGGAGCAACAAAATAGAATAGAAAGATCACGGTACAACCAGGGATATAAACTCATACATGTTCCCGCGGTGCCACTGTACCTCGCGAAGTTAAAATGGAAGAATCAAAAGATCATCGCTAGATTCCGGTGCGGAAACGAAGAAGGGGCTAACTGCTTCTGGAAACCAGAATGCCAAAGAACCTGTGTGAACTTGCGGAGAATCCACAGAGACAATCGAACACCTATTGTCCTGTAACGGATGAGGCAGGTAGTGGGTACCTATGGATGAAGGAGATCCTCGAAAGAAGAACGTAAACAATGGAAGAAAACGTCCGATTGTTAAGCAATACAAGATTTTAAAAAATATGTATCCTACCTCGTTAAAGAAATTCTTTTAGTTGATAAAAATAAATGATTAATTTAAAAAAACATTTTTTAAACACTTTTTTGCTGTTGTCATGTTATGCTTTTATGCTATTATGCTTTTTGAGACTAAAAAAAAAGTTTCCATTTTTTTTGCGTAACTAAGGATATTAATACTGAACATTTTTTAGAATGTAACTGAAAAAAGATAATAATTCAACAAAATACAGCATTAAAAATAAAATTGTATTAAAAAAAAATAATAATAAAAAAAAATACATTTGTATCATCTTTAGTCCCGTTCAAATTCAATTATTTAGCAGCAACTCAATAATTATTAAGAGCACACGCCTGCCAACTGTACGAATCACGAATTACAGTCTGTTTCAAACGCTTAGGCGGAACTAGATTTTGCAATTTAGTTACTTTCATCCCTTAAATCGTGCTTTTTGGCCGTTTTGTTTAAGCTTTGTAAATTATACTTACAATAAACATTTTTTGGTTAAGGTTAATATCATTTTAAAAGGACATTTTCTTTATATTTTGAATTTTTGTGTCATTCTTAATAGAAATTTCCCATTTATTTATTTTTTTGTCATTAAAATATATAAAAAAATAATTTAATTTTGACATAGGTCATTCGTTTCTATGGTTTCATTGTTGTAATTTTAAATTTGGACATTCCAACGTGAAAAATAAAATAACCCAAGCAAGGTCCCTCGTCGTGACAACCTAAAAGAACGAAATTCCCATTTAGTTCCGCCTAAGCGTTTGAAACAGACTGTAGCACAGAAACACTATATGTTGTGGCGCTAGAAGGGTTTCTGCAACAAACAGGATTTACAAAGCAATGGAAACAGGACTGAAGCGAAATATCTACAAATAATATTGCTACCAATAAGGCCCTGCCAAATATTCAGTAGCCTTGAAACGGACACCGCATTTTGACCATTGATTTACCCGAAAGTTCTAGGAATCTATGGAACGTTTTAAGGTCCGCTGTGTAAGAACCTCAACCTGCAACCGTGGGGCCAGTATTATACAGGTTGGGAAGCCTAGCGAGTCATTAGCTGCTTTCCTTTTACAAGTTAAAATGCTTGGCTAAGCTAAGAAGTTAGTCAAATGTCTTAGCAAGGGAAAGAAGGGAGGAAAAAACTTTGTTTATCTTAGCCAGTGTCTTATAAATGGAACGCTGTTACAACTTAGATTAATTTAGCTTAGCTTAGATTTCTTAAGTAAAGTGGTAAAAGGAAAGCGCCTATAGACAATTGTGCGAAAACAAGCGGTTGAATCAGTTCAACGGGAAAGTCAAAGTTATCAATAAGTCAGTTTCATGCATTCAACTATATGTGTGTGTGTGTGTTATTTTTTAAATTTAATTGTACAAAAAACAAATATTGCACAAAGTTCCGTACAATACAGAGGTATCCAACCATACATTTATAAATACAACAAAAAATTGAAAAGAATAAATAAAACAGCAAAAAATACATGTAATTGAAATCAAGTAGAAATACTAAGTTAATGGAATTCAGTACGGCCATCTTCTTCTTCATCTTCTTTGGGCATTGTTAGTCGGGTTGACTTTTGGCCTGATTCACATAAGACCTTTATCATGATCTGTTAGTTGTCGAGTCTTTCCATTTGTCCTGTATACCAATACTTGTTAGATCTTGGGTTAGCTGGTTTTTCCATATCTTGCGAGGTCTTGCCACTGGTCGACGGGTATTTTATCTTGCCTCCCATATCTTCCTAACCATTCTGTCCTCCCTCTTCTTCAATCTCATCTGGAATACAGTACGGTGAATGAACGGTTTAGTTAATTGAATACCTGGACTAATCTGGACTACATGAGGATATACCTGGAATAGTTAATAGTGGTACAATTGTAGTGACTTGTGGTATTTATTGTTTATTTGTTGCCTATTAATTAGTGTATAAGTCCAATATTTTAGTAGTTTAATAAAGATTTAAAATCACAATCAAATTAGTCATATATTTTATTGTAACCACGTAATACAGAGAATCTAAAATAAACTCAATTTGGCTGATTTTAGTCGTGGTTTCTGGAATAAATGATTCAATTTAAAATTACTATTCTAATAAAAAATTCTAATATTTCTTTGATCTACACAAATTTAATTTTTAAATTCAATTCAAAATCAAATATTATATCAATTTCTACCTATTCGATTAAAATTTAATCAAGCTAGCTAATTCGGTTTTAATAACTTTTACAACACAATTTAAATTTGAAATTAATATTGTTGTAAATTTATATACGCCAAAATAACTGCGAAACAGTAACTTAATTTTAATCATAAACTGTTAAATTGATGTAATACTTTTAAAAAAATATTTACCTTCATCCGTTCTCGGTCGATTATATTGTAAACTTAATCAAAAAATACATCCCATGATAGCACTGGTATGGAATAACGAATCCATGCCAAAGAACTGGAAAGAGGGGTTAATTATTAAACTACCTAAAAAGGGCAACTTACAAGAGTGCAGTAACTGGAGAGGTATAACACTTCTTAATGTTATAACCAAAGTTCTATCTAAAATCTTACTCAACAGAATTGCAGATAAACTAGAGAAACGTATGCGTCGTGAGCAAGCTGGTTTTCGCCCTGGCCGATCCTGTATTGACCACATTAATACATTGCGCATAATTATTGAACAATCAGTAGAGTGGCAGGCCCCACTCTATCTGGTTTTCATAGACTTTAAGCAAGCATTCGACAGGGTCAGTCAAGAGGCACTCTGGAATATCTTGGATTATGTTGGGGTCCCTACTAAAATAATTAACCTCATAAAAGAACTATACCATGAAGCAAGTTCGCAAGTTGTGCATAATGGGATGAGAAGTAAAAGTATTACCGTCAAAAGCGGAGTTAAGCAAGGCTGCCTACTATCTCCTCTACTATTTAATACCATTTTGGACTGGGTTCTTCGTAATGCCCTCACAGAACACAGAGGCATACAGTGGGACTTCCAAAACCGTTTGGAAGATTTGAGCTATGCGGACGATATATGCCTTCTTTCACATAATTATGAAGATATGCAAGCCAAACTTGATGCAAGTACTTTGGCAAATTTAGTTGGCTTATGCATAAATATAGGGAAAACCAAAGTAATGCGGATTGGTACCAATAACGTTAACAGATTTTACATTAACGGCGAAATCTTAGAAGATGCGGAAGAATTCTGCTACCTCGGTAGTGCAATAACGATAGATGGAGGAACTACACGGGACGTGAACAACAGAATACTTAAAGCTCAACAAGCTTTCGGCTTGTTGAAAGAAGTCTGGAAATCCAATAAGATCTCTCGTAACACTAAGGTACGCATATTTAAAACCAATGTAAAATCAGTTCTGATGTATGGCTGCGAAACTTGGAAAGTCACTAAAGAAATTACCCATAAACTCCAAGTTTTTATTAACAGATGTCTGCGCAGAATTTTTCGCATTACTTGGTCAGATCATAATTCCCAATACTCATCTTTGGGAATCGACAGCACAAAAACCTATTCACTTGGAAATTCAGGCAAGAAAGTGGAACTGGATTGGGCATACCCTCCGGAAGGCAGTAAACGACATCTCCAGAATGGCATTAGAGTGGCAGAAGAGTGCATCAAAAACATCATGGACTAACACCAGTCAGTGAAACTTGGTAATAATTTTTGGCAATACACTATAAGAAATAATTATTTTATAACAAGGCAGTGAAGTAGAGTTTTTTTTATCACGAATTGTGGAGATTATTTTCCGAGGCGTCAGCCGAGGTAAATGAAATGTGTAAAATGTAATATTTAATTTTTAGTTTTTTTAATTTTTTTATTAAATTTATTTTGGGCTTGGACTGCTAGGATCATTACCCAGGATACAATCATCTATATCTAGATATACATAAATATAAACACAAGATAGAATTAATTTTATATTAATATTTTGTTTATGCTAATAAATTGAAATATTGATGTTATTGCTGATAGATTGTTCTGAAATTATATAATAATAGTGGACCCATTGCCAACTGTGTTGGCCAACAAATCATTACCTTAATGTGGAACTTGCTCGACACCTCAGACTTCTTTCTCTATCCATACGCCTAACTTCATCCAATTCAAATTGAATCAACTTTTCGCGTATTATTAAAAACTGGACAAATAATGAGTATTATTCCGAATTATTTATTCATTAACTTTTTATGATGGGAAAACGATTTACTTTTACTCAGTGCATTATATTTATAATGTTAAAACTAAAAATGATTTGAGACGTTAAATTTAAAATATATTTATTAAAATTAATTTTCCATTTTCTTATATAATATAAAAATACGCACACGGAAAAAACGCACACGAATTAATACGCACACGGATTAATACGCACACGGAAAAAAGCACACATGAAAAAATACACACACGGAATAAAGCGTACTTACACTATATCTCAAATCAGTTTGAAATAAATCGTGAGAAACTATTGCACAGTAAAATTTAATTGTTTGCCCGCTTTAATATATTGCGCTCACATTTGGGGAAAGATTTACAATATCCCACTGAACACTGCGCATGCGTCACACACACGTCATTTGTTCAATATACAGAGATTCTAAGCAGGTGGGACTGTGCATAACTTTTAAAACACAATTTATTTTTATGTGTTAGTTTAGGTGCCTTTAATTTTTGAGTCGCGCTTTTGCTGTCGGTAAAAATTACAACGTTTTGGTTGACTTGAGGGTTGAATGCTATATATTGGAGGCATTTCTTGATTGCTTTTAGTTCAGCATTGTAAATGGAGAAGTTATTTGGAAGTTTGTATTGTTCCCAGTAATTAGAAGCAGGGTCATAAAATGCGCAACCCGTGCCTTCTGAAGTTTTGGATGCATCTGTGAAGAGAAATTTCCTATAAGGCCATTTCTGCGTAACTTTTTCCATGAATTTTGTATTGTCTGATGGTAGTGGGAGATCGGGGTGGAAATAGTGATTAGGAAGGGAGTAATAATACGCACCGTGAAACATGGATGCCTCCCTTCAGTGCTTCCAAGAAGGCTTCTATAATTGGAGCGGTTCTTTTCTTAGTCCAGTAGCTGTTTGTTAATATTTTAGTTGCCAGCTCACCCAGTGGGAGATGTGTTTTCCTCATCATGCGAGAGGACGTGTATTTTAGTGATAGATATCTTCTTAGATTTAGCGGCATTATTTGTGTTTAACCTGTAAAATTTTTAGGTTAGATGTACTGTTAAATACGGAGCCCTGCAATGTTCCCAGACGGGGACGTTGACTAGGTTTCTACTCTGAGGAGCAAGTTTGCGACGATTGTAAGGCAGAATTCACGATCTGGATGAAAAACGCGAAATAAAGCTAATGGACTTTATCGCAACCTCACGCGATTGTAGAATACTGGAGATGGGATTGGATATGTCTAGGTTGATAAATTTATCTAGTGGTTGAATTGTCACGTAGCAAAGGGCCTTTTGAGATACTGTAGTTCTTGTAATACACCAGGTCTGGAATGGAGAGTTTGGACACACAGCCACGATCGATTTCACAAGTCCACACCGTATATTCGCGAAATATACTAACACACGAATGTGAATGTATGTGTAAAATGAAATCACGACAACAAAGCAGAGTAAATGAATTGATGGAACAAGACTAATTCTACCTCTGCTAAAGGAGCACGATACTAAGAGCTCAGATGATATGGAGACCGAAATGATCGACTAAAATACACGAGACGAATGTATATAATATAGATTCGTGAACTGTAACAACCTAACCAGCAGGTAACCTAACCAGCGGTCGCATACAGGCAGAACTGAGTACAAAAATTAACACGACACAGATGGTTCGAATGTTATTCGGTAACTAAATCAAAAATAATGTTGGACTGAGAACCCCCCACATAAATATTAATAATTCGCGCGACTGGCACGAACATGTACTTAACACATATAATTGATGATTATCTATGCAAAAGTGTATTTTAATAACAATTATTAAGCAAAACCCATATTATTTACCAATATTTTCTTTACCTTTTTTAAAGTATTTGATAGAAGTATTTATGTTCAAACACGTTTGACATTTATTTGTTTACTTGTTATAATGTTTGCGTATATGCGTGCTATAAAAAAAGTTTACTTCACTGCCGATTTGTAGTCACTTCACTATTTGACGTTATTTCACTGATGATTTCAAAAAAACACATTTTTTGTGGAAAGTATCTATAAAAATTATATTTTAAACTGGATTGCAACGTAGATTAAGCCATCTTTAAACCTGATTATCTTAAATGTAACTTTATAAAACTATGTTTATGAGATAAGTCCGATCGATGCGTGAAATAACCCAGAATGCTAAACTTACCGTTACTAGATAAGCCACGATAAGTGGGGAGATTATAATAATTATTATACTAAGTTACGGCGATTATTTGGGGATTGGTAACACAACTGTATTAAGGGTTGGTTTTAGGTAAATTCTGCAAGAAAATTTTTGAACAATGGAGAAGCTATTTAGAGATTAAAGATAATTCTTCCTGCCTATACTACTGCATACGGTAGTGAATTTTGGTGTCTATCGTACACATTAAAGCAGTGGTGGCGACTCCTCATGAAGAGCCAAGGAGTCAAGCAGGGTCGGCGCTAGGATTTGCGAGGCCATGTGCCAGGACAGGCACGAGGCCATGTGCGAGATTGACAAGAAAAATTTATACTGACGCGGTGGTCAAAAAGGGCGGGTTCAATAATGATGGACTACGCAAAATGGCGGACTGAACGAGATACATCAGTCAAAATGTAATTTTCCTTATCTGGTGCTGTCCGCTACCACGATATGTTTACATATTAGGTACTCCTATAATGTTTCAAATGTATATATTTTAATTAGGGATACATTTAGTGAATGTTACACTATTTTTTTTTTCTGTGGTATCTATCAATAACAACTTTCGACTGTGTGATTTTTTCTCGTATTCGGGGAATCACAGTGCTTCACAGCGGATGCAAAGCACCCCACCCGTTTTATTCTTTCTAATTTCAGCGCACTCGAAAACTACATATACAATTTAGATGGGAATTTGGTGTACGCGAGTACGCGCGGTTCAGAAAGTTGTCACCATGCGCGAGGTCTGTTGGGCCGCGAGGCCATGTGCCACTGCACATGCTGCACATGCCTAGCGCCGGCCCTGGAGCCAAGGCTCTACCATTACAAAATTATAGCAACACCATCACAAATTAATATTCAAAAGCTTTTATTTTCTTTAAAAATGCCGATAAATACAAATAAACATATACGCGTTTAAGTACGGAACGCTGCTATTGCCATGCATTTGATGCGATGAAGCATGCTTTGTATTTATTTAAGTAGGCGAGCCAAATCGAACCAAACTGGCTCCGTTTTCAGACAGTTTTTTGACCTCCGTGGAGAGTCGGGGGAAGAGCGGGTGGACCATGCGCTAGAAATACATTGAAGCGGAGCCAGCTGTATTTTGGCTCGTTAGTTTGAGTTACGCTTGCATATCAGGTCGTCAAGAATAAAATTTGTAGTTAATGATATTGCCAAATTTAACAGCTTATTATTTGACATTCGCTTAACATTTTACCGAAAGTTATACATCTCGCCTGTTTAAAGAAATCATTATATGGCCTAAAAAATATCAAAAACTTTTTTTAAAAATTAATTTTGTTGAAAATGGAACGGTCAGAAATTCGCACTATTATGAAGTTCTTACGTGGAACTACGGCGTCGGAGACAGCGCGAAATTTTAATAGTGTATTTGGCTCTAGTGTTACTACGCAGCAGACAATGTCAAATTGGTTCGCCAAATTTCGTACAGGTAACTTAAAAACAAACAAAAAAAAACCTGGCTCATCGATCACAGCAGAAATATACTGCAACCAACTGGACGAAATGATGCAAAAACTTAAAGAAAAACAGCCTAGATTGGTCAACAGATCGACTCCTATCTTATTGCATGATAACGCTAGACTACACACTGCACGAATGACTGTGGCAAAACTACAGGGATTGGAGTTGGAACTTCTTCATCATCCTCTATGCTCACCAGTCCTAGGCCCCACTGACTACCACTTCTTCCGCAATTTGGACAACTTTTTAATAGGAAACAAGTTTAATTCCGAGTGCTGTAAAACTGGCTTTCAGGAAATCATTGACTCTCGTCCGCCAGGGTTTTATATCACCGGCCTGAACAATTTGCCGTTTAAATGGCAAAAGTGTATAGACAATATTGGTGCATAATTTGATGAATAAAATAATTCCTTATATTTGTAAGTTATCAACCAACTTTGCCTTTTTTTTCTACAAATTTCATCCGTGACGACCTAATTAATTAGGATGTTGAATTCTGTATTATACTTCTTGTTCAGTACTAGAGCTTAAAAACTATATCTAAACCAGGTAGATATTTTTCCTGTATTTGTATTTTTATTTATGTTCCCCCATTGACAAATTTGTTGTATGAACTTTTCGTGACTGCCCCACTTTGAGTATTATGGTAATTGTGGTTACACCGGTTTGACACGAATATCCACTGTACTGGTTTATATTTTTAGCTGAATGACACTGCAAAACATGCATTTTATATACTGAAATCAATGACTTTAAATCTATTGCTACAGTCAATTCTGGCAATCGAAAATTACTGGCTTTATTTTTCACGGATAAAACAAAATAGCTCATGAAAAATAATAACTTCATGACATTAAAAATACAATATAAAGTAAATTTAAACATATTTTAATAATATTAAGGTGATAAATTGGGTACATATGTGTAAATGATTAAAATTTCATGCAGATTAGAAAAGTAATATAGTGGTTTTTGAGAGTTTACAACCAAAATGTATTTTGTTTCTATAGGTTTAAGTAAATTATTAGTTTTATTACTGTTATTGTCTTTGAAACATTATTTTACGATGCTTTGTGTACGTTGACACAATAATTTTCAGCGACTAAGTGAATTTGAAAGGGTACGAATTATAGGGATGCGAGATGCTGGAATGGTTCTTTGAGAAATTGTTAATAGGGTTGGAAGAAACGCGTCCACTGTAATGCGATGTTGGAATATCTGGACAGAAGAGCAGATATAACAATGTCATAGAGGTACTGGAGCTGTTCAGACAAGTATTGACCGTGGAGAACGGTTCCTAAGAGTACATGCCCTTACCGTACGATTCAGTACCACCAATTGCAAAGAAGTCATTGGCTGCTACAGGAAAAAAACTATCCGTAAGGTAAATTTAAATAGATTCTTTACTTCACAAATAATTATATTGTCACTAGACGTACAAGCCGTCTTTAGTAGCTGAATAAAACTGCGAGAATTACAAGTTATCGAAATTATATATACACAAACTAATCTCTACAAATTACATATCTTAAAAGATTTTGGATTTCTGTTGGTCATTCACATATTAGGGGTGTAATATTTTCAACGGGTGGACTGATTTTAACGATTATGTTTTCTAAATCTATTGATTAAGGCAATATATTTACAAAAAATAATCGTTTGGTATGATCATAATCGTGAAGTAAATAATATATTCAAGTTTACCTTATCCTAAACTTCACGTTAACCCAATATCCGTATCTGTTTTTCTCGTAGTATTTCCTTCTCTCTGTGGGGAGTCTGATATATAAATATGAAAAGTCACGGTTGGCTGATTTATTTATTTCATTTGTACTTACTCTGTACATCCCTCACATTATGGGTTCCAGGACTTGCGAGCGGATCAAGTCTGGACCCCCCCTATTAGTCCGCTAGCTGGTTGCTATGATTCTTGGAAGGATTAAGGGTTGTTCAATTAAACTCAACATTCTAGTTAATCTACTTTAATTATGATACGGTTTAAATATTTACACTAATTACACTAGACTTACAATTACGTCGATACAACTAAATCCAAATGAGACATTCACACACACTAGACACTGGACTCTAGTACTAATAACTAATTTGTCTACTGGACACCACAGTCATGACTGACATCCTCTAAAATCATTTATCTCTCATATGTCTTTAGTTGGGCACTACACTAACGTTACTACGGAATTACTTGTTACATTTTACTAGTCCAACAGAACACCCTAAATGACTCTAACCCATGATGAACAAATTCTCACTCTACTTAAAACACGACTTAACTTCTTCACTCTTTAGACTCAACTCTTAAACATGGTCTTAACCATACGACGGGTTAAAATCAACTACTTAAACCGCGACCACCCTGAAATGCTTACATCGCCCAACTGTTAAATGTCTTTTAACCACTGTCTGTCTTGTACTATCTTAAAATTCATAATTTATTGGTGATAACTCAGATAAATATCCCATTAGAAAATAGCCCAATCATAATATTTATATCTCAGACAAAAATTAATTATTATTTATGTGCTTCTTATGGTTGACGTATATTTTTGACACAATAATTTACGATTCACTTTTCATGTTACATTTTCAAAAGTGTCAAGTTGCAATAATAAACAAGTCTACCGTTATCTTAAATGCCCTTTCTAAGAAAAAGATTATATTTTTATCGTTTAACAGATTAAATATTTTACTCTAATTGAATGATTATAATGAATTTATTTATGAAATTTTATTTATGAAATAATACCAAAATTACCTCCCTTACATCTCGATCAAAGTAATAAGGCAGATTAATATGTATAGTCTGCTTCTTTGATTTAACCGGTACCAGATTTTGAAAATGATTCAAAATCTGGTGATTTGAATTGATTGAATGAGGCTTTTGATAATATTGTTCTACAAAAGCCTACGTCAGTCGATAAAAAGTGAGTACGTGATAACTTAAGAAATTAGAAATTCCATTAAGTTTCGCTTAAACATTTGAAATTGATATATAGCACCACAATATCTCTTAAGCTCAATGAGATATCAACTTGGCTTTTGCTTACAAAGGTTACAACAGAAATTCACGATTTTGCCCTAATCAACCCCTAAATGTGTGAATCTACATTCGGGGAGAATTATAAAAACCTTTGTATTTCCTGAGTTATTGGTACATAGGTTTCTATTTAGAAAGCGTTTTGACAGTTGTTTTAATTTCATCCCTAACGGGATAAATTGGTATTATATATTCGATAGAGCGTCCCTTGACAAAGAGACACGAAATTCGGGAGAAATCCTTCGTATCTCCTGTGCTTCTTGAGTTATAACATTACTTTCTGGCATATAGGTGACTTTTAAAATCTTGCGATATTGTTTTGACAGTTTTCTTAAATTTCACATAAAGGGTAAATTAGTATTTTTTGATATAAATAAAAAAATCGGAGCGCATTCCTCAGTATGATGTAAGAACCCGCTAAGAAAGGATTTTTTCAAGTTCGACCCCTGTGTGGTGAAAAGGAGTAAAATGTTTTTTCACGGATTCCTCAATATCTCTTAGGATAGATGAGATATCGACTAGGTTTTTGCTTACAAAAGTAACCCATACACAAGTTTAAAAACAAACTGAGGCTTTTACGCTAATGAGACCATTAATATACCGTAGTGAAACACGGGTTTTCAGCTAGTATAGCAATACATTTGTTTTTATTTTACATTTTTTTGCACATTTTAAATAAAAATCTTAAAAAATACGAACGGGCCAATTAATATGATTTTGGTATCGAATATTAACATTTACTTACTGCTACATGTGCAATGGTACACAGTGAATACATTAAAATATTAATAGCCTGTCATCTGTTGGTGGTAGTTTGCACCTGAATACTGATTGTTGTTATTATATTCAAGGTGACATGATAGTCCTATTGTCAATTGTGCACTAATCCAATCATGGCACGCAACTGTGACTTCTCATTGAAGACAAGCTATATGTTATGATTATCCTTAAGCCCCATTAATCCCTCAACTAAGATGATTTAACGCAGATGGACTATACCAGGGATAATACAGGAGTTATCAATTGGTGGTTCGTGGTCAAGAAACCAAGAAATCACATTAGTAATCAGATACACATAGCCAGTGACGTATCAGGGCGGGAACGGGGTTCCGGTCCGTTATGGGTTCTCAGTAAGGGGCGTCATCGTCTTCGATTGAAGATTTATTTCTTGATTAAATACACTGATAAACGCACTGTTTGTGACATGGCAATTTTTAGGTATTACTGATGTATTTAGACACGCTGAAAACAAATCTGAAAACAGAATTATTCTATTACCCATATGTTTTTTGTAACATACAAATTTATATTTCGCAATATGCAACATTTTTATATTGCGTCAACTCTCGACATGTATCTGCGACAACGAATACAACTGGTTAAGATCAGTTTATTCCTACTTATCAGGTTTAAATGTATGCTTCAAAATAGATTGCGTGTATTAGTAATCTACAGGTACAGCTATCTATGTTGTATTTTTTATATCGCAACTGGCAACTGGTAACTCTTTGAGTTCTAAGTAATTTATATTTTTTCTTTTACTTTGATTTTGCTTAGTTTTAAGTATATTGTTTAGGCAGTGCGTAAATAGTGCCAACAATTTTTGTTATGCATGCGAAGAGTTGACTTTTAAATTGCAAAAACGTAATTTCACCGCGCTTGTGCGAAAATCTTACGCACTTTATTTCGAAGATAAGTTGGAAACCAAGACAAAACATGGGCCCCTCATATATGTTGTAAGACTTGTATAAGGTTGTTAGCAGGTTGGTTGAAAGACGCAAATCGTTAAATGCGCTTTGAACCAAAAGACCATATTTCGGATTGCTATTTTTGCCTCACTAATATAACAGGTATTGGACCAAAGTCTAAACATACTATGTAGTATCCTAATTTACCATCAGATTTATGACGCGTCGAACATAATAATGAACTTCCTGTCCCAAAACGACCAGAATCTTGGACTTTAGTGGTTCCCAACCTTTTTTGTGGTGAGCACCACTTTGAATGTGAAAATAAGCTCCCGCACCCCCATAAAAAATGTGTTCAGATTTTTTCAGTTGAGTCATATTTATATGCCAAATTGATCAAAATAAAAAGTGAAGAGCAAAAAAAAAGGAAATCGCGTGAATATTTCTTTAAAATTGATCAAATTAATTGATGTAGCATTCAGCGGTTCTTAACCTTGATAAAATTAGAAAGAAAATATGCTTTAGATCAGCGGTTCTCAAAGTGTGCTCCGCGGAGCCCTGGGGTTCCGCGAGCTACCTCAAAGGGCTCCGTGAATTATAAATATTAATCCGCTAAAAATTAATATATATATATATTAACAAAAAATTATAATTATTATTAATTTACATAAAGTTAATTTGTTGCTCTGAAAAGTTTAGATTTATTTAATTAATGAACTAAAAAAATCTGTAACGGTTAACTCAATATAGTGCACTCGCCTATTCGATAAAAACAGTAAGTAAGTTCTTCAATTGTTCAATTAGTTTTTACGATTTGAGTTTTTGTTGCAACGCAAAATGCTCCGGTCCAGAAAGACTAGTTGAGTTTGACTGTTGAGATCGGACTGATGATTGCTCTCGTGAGCTAGATAGCTTCACAATACTTAAAGATTTCTGCGATGAAATTAATGGAGACATTGATGCAAATGACCTTATTATGTTGTGTGATGAAATTTGTCAACATTTGGAAGATATTCTAAACTCGGTCAAACAATATTTTCCAGATGAAGAGAATGAAAAGCTTAAAAATTATACATGGATTAGAAACCCATTCATAGTTCAGAAAAGGCCAGAAACATTCACAGCTAAGGAGTACAAAATTTTCATTGACATGATTTCAGATTCCTCACTGGCCATATTTGAAAAACTATCTTTGCCAGAATTTTGGTGCACTTTGAGAGAAGAATATGCAGATTTATCAATGAAAGCTGTTAAAATACTTCTTCCTTTCGCTACGACTTATCTGTGCGAATCTGGATTTTCTTCGTATGCTGCAACAAAAACAAAATACCGCAACAGACTCGATGCAGAAGCTGATATGAGGATTCAACTGTCCTCTATAAAGCCAGACATAAAAGAATTATGTAAAAATAGGAAACAAGCCCATGCATCCCACTAAAAATGTTTGTTTTTTATAATATTTTGCAATTATTTTAACGCATAATTTAATATTTTCTTTTTATTTATAAATATATATATAAAAATCTATTTACTCTTCGATGTTAGGTATCGTCGAGTGGCACATACACATAATTAGTGAACCAGTGGGGTTCCGTGGAAATTTGTATGCCTTTGGAGGGCTCCGCAGCTCAAAAAGTTTGAGAACCGCTGCTTCAGATGAAGAAGAACCAGAATCCGTTGATTCTTTAAGTGGTTTTGCAGAATTCGTAAAAGAAATCGAAATTGATCCTTTATTTAACGTACCAGAATGTTCAACAGAGCCGCATCTTATATCACAGGCTGAACTTAATGATTTATTCGAGTCTTATATCTATCAAGAGATATCGTGAATGAAGTACTTGATTACTACAAATACATGGGCTGTAGGATGTCTTTAAAAATTCACTTTCTGGACTCTCATCTAGATTTCTTCCCAGAAGATCTGGGTGGAGAAAGTATTGAACATGAGGAACGATTCCACCAAGACATTTGCGCCATGGAAAAGCGATATCAAGGTAAATGGAGACCAAATTAGCTTGCTGATTACTGTTGGACATTAATAAGGGATGCTTCAGAAACGAAATATCGACGTAAAACATCATAAAAAACATTTTGAGGTAAGTTAAAATGAATAACAATACGTCTATCGCTATACAAGGTGTCTCAAAAGAAATTTTATATTTATTTAGCTTACTGCGTGAACGCAACGTATCCGAGGGGCGCGGGGGTTATGTCAATCGGTAGCCTGGCTCTTGGGAATTTAGTCGCTATGGAGCGTTTCTCGGGAGCAGACCGCGCGTTATGCGTGCGAGAGTTTTACAGAAACGGTGATTCGGCGACTGTAGCGCGTAGAAAATTCTGCAGTATTCGAGGTTTTCGCTACTTAAATGATGCGCCAAGCATTCCTCTCATTCGACATTGGGTTAAAAAGTTTGAAGAGACTGGTACAACGCTGGATAAAGCAAAATCCGGGTGACCTAGGTCATCAAGAACGGTAGAAAACGTGGAGAATGTTAATCAGTCTGTTCGTGACGACCCGAACCTTTCATTCATTGCTTTAAATGTGCATAGATCATCATTACATCGCATTATGCACAAAAACCTAAAGCTGCACCCCTACAAAATTCAATTGGTGCAAGAATTAAAGCCCCAAGATGCCAGTTAGAGGCTTAATTTCGTAAATCAGGTGATTGAGCGATTTTCAACGTTTACCAACCTTTTGTTTTCGGATGAAACTCATTTTCATCTTAATGGCCACGTAAATAAGCAGAACTGCCGCTACTGGAGTGCAACGAATCCGAAACGCAAACATCAGAAACCCCTACATTCGCCTAAAGTGACCGTATGGGCTGCGATGTCGGCGCGAGGAATTATCGGCCTTTACTTTTTTGTAGACGAAAGGGGGCGTGCAGTTACAGTGAATTCAGAGCATTATGTGGAGATGTTAGACAACTTCTTGGTACCTGAACTGCAAAACTTTCCTGGCTATAACCAAAGAACATGGTTCCAACAGGACGGAGCCACTTCACACACGTCCAATATGTCTCTGCCACGTGTTCGTGCAATTTTCTCAGGCAAATTGATCTCCCGGAGAGGTGACATAAATTGGCCTGCACGCAGTCCAGATTTAACCCCTATGGACTTTTTCCTATGGGGTTATCTTAAATCTAAAGTTTACGCCAATAAACCGACTTCACTGGCGCATTTGAAAGAAAATATCCGTCACGAAATGGCAGCCATCCCTGAGTCCACCTGCCGAGACGTCATAAGTAATTTTACTGTTCGATTAAATGAGTGCCGAGAACGCGAGGGTCTACATTTAGACGATATTATTTTTAAGAAATAAATCCCCAAAAAGTGTATTTTAATAATTAATAAACATTTTTTCTATATACGGCTTACTTTTTTTTTAATCGATCCACTAAATATAAAATTTCTTTTGAGACACCTTGTATTTCATTAGAAACCAACAATACCTCATAGCAAAACAATGATGGGTGATAGGGAAAATCTGAGGTCATTTTCGGCGTTTAGGTTAAATTTTACGTGAGATACACCATGTTTTGTCTATGTCACAAAAAATAAGTTCATTTTTGTTTACCAGTGATATTGGCAATAACTTCACATACAAATATATGAATGTGTTAAGATTTTATATTTTATTTTACTTATCGCACGTTGTTTATTCGTTTTTTCCTCAGACCAATAAACAAGATGGACATCACATGCCATATATAAACCAAAACAGAATTGTGTCGCCATTAGCCTACGAAGGGTAAGAGGATTTAGGATGGAAAACAAACAATAACCACGATAAAATTACCTTTTAACTTACCTATAAAGCGATATACCGCTTTTATTCATATAATGCAGAGGTGTCAAACTCATTTCAGCCCCGGGCCCTTTTTCTAACAAGTAAAATTCACGCGGGCCACACGATATGTATTTATATTATTACTCAATTTGTTTTTCATTTTTCACCATTTTTCTGAATATTTATTTGAAGGAAATAACATTTAAATAATAACAATTAAATTTTGCCAAAATATTTTCTTTAACGAACAATAAATCAAAAACGGGTCGAAATCAGCGTATTGGTAATGTACACAGCAGTTGTACTTAAAGAAAAGTGCTATTTGAAAACTTTGTTTACGAGTATATTATTTGCAATCACGGGGAATCATCGATCTACCGACTATCGCACGGCTTTGGCTAACTGCAGAAGTTACTGCCTGACTATTAGTTTTCTGTCCTTTGCCGAAGCCTTGACCAGTGTTGCCAGATGTACGATTTAAATCGTATTTGTACGATTATTTTTGCATGTGTACGATGTACGACTTCTTGGTATCAGATGTACGATTTTTTTGATGTTTTTATTGATGAAACATATTTATTTATATACATTTTTAGTAAGTTAAATATTAATATTATATAATGCGATATATTGAATATTTTAGCCCTCGGATTTCAAATCGACGCGCTCTTAAATTGAATGGTTTATCTCGCTAAGATCGGGTATGCTCGGGCATATTCGAATATTCAAAAATAAAAAGCTCACTCCTCATTAGTTATATCCTTTTCACACTAGAACTTTAAGACGAGTGAACTTAAAGTTCACCGATGTTTAACTTCGGTTTGCTTTCACATTTGATGTTTAAATCTCTGGTGCTGTCATCAGCTACAGTAATTTTGTCCTTAAGTTACCGTTAGGAAATTACCAGTTTTGAACTATCTGCGCAGACGCACATTTTGAATTATTATAAACAAATATGGATATTTCATTTCATTCTACAATAAAGACACTACAATAAAGACACTACAATAAAGAATATATTACACCTGTATTAACATGTAAGCAGTGATGGGCGTTTACACGTAAACTTTAATTGTTTACGTTTACGGAATAGTTCTGAAGAACTAGGTTTTGTTTTAATTAAAGAAAATGAAAGAAAATATAGGGCGTTATGCAAAATTTGCAATGCATCTTTTCGTTATTAAAAAATATAGGCTAATTTTCTTGAAGGTGAAATTTAATGTACCTATTTTGTTACTTAAAAAATTAGACTGAATTTTTTAAAGAAAAAAGTTTTTTATTTTTCATATTTATATTTACTAATTTGTATGTAACGCCTGTATAATGATGCAAATTCGATTTTTATTATTATGTATATTGGCTTGTCCTAATTTTATATACTTACTTTTTCATTTAAAATTGTTTCATTAAAATTTTATTATTTATAAAAATGTATTGAAAATGAGGTTCTGTAATTCAAAACAAATGCGCATGTCTAAATCATTGTTTACATTGTTTACGTTGTTTACATTGTTTACAAGAGTTTTTGTGTTTACTTTACATCAATTGTTTACGCGTCAACAATGAGGTAAGTTACATCATGTAACTTACGCGCCCATTACTGCATGTAAGTCGATACATTTTATCTCAATTATTGTAACAATAAAAATTTATAAAAAGGACTTTGCTGTATTATAAATTTTTTATCCTTTTCTGCTACTATGATTGTGCAATAGAAAAAGATATACCTAATAATTTTTAAATTAATTACACAGCAAATTATTTGTACGATTATTTTTTAAAAAATACGATTGTTTGTACGATTTTTTTCTTGAAAATACGATCATTTTGAAGTGTTGGTACGATTTTTTCTTTTTCACCATCTGGCAACACTGGCCTTGACGCCGCGACCCGAACAGATTCTGTCACGCGGTGTTTTCGTTAAATAAATTTTCATAGATGTAAGACATGAAGTATAAGAAGTCGTTGCGGGCCACAAAAATCTTCTAACTTTAGAAGAAAAGATTCACAGAGCCGTCTCATTTGATTAACCAAAAAATGCACATTTTGATTAACCAAAAAATAATTTATAAAGTCGTATTTTTTATATTCTTTTATTTCCTTGTCTTAATTCCTTTCTCCTTGATATTTTTAGGTTACGTTGTGCAAAGTATTTTCTATGAAACGTAATTAGAAAAATAGAGGGTCCTAAATTTTTGTCGTTATCGTAAAAATAAAAATAAAATTTATTTCCCCATTTTATCTTTCTATATAAAAATAAAAGAACAGTAGAATTATTGAAATTATTCGACCTTGCAAGAATAATTGATTTCATAATGGAAAATAAAATGGAAATAAAAATTTTAAAAGTTAACGAAGCATGAAGGAATGGACAATTTTATCGATTGTTGGTGCATAATTATATGGAATTGCGTTACAATAAAGAAAAATTGATGTGAAGTGTGAATTTTCACACATTGCAGGGTTTCGCAGGTATATAATAAGTGAAGGCGGCATGCTGAGTGTGTAGGACAAATTTTGCTTTGTAGTAACCACGGCAAAATGAACGATCTTTTTAAAATAATTTATCGTCTGTTAATCTCAGAGCTTTAAAAACAAATTTTATGTTAAAATATTTTTTTGTTAATTTTAATTCGAATACCTAATATCATTATTTAGGTTTCTAAATAAGTGCAGTATTTTTTTTTTTTTATATAACATGGTTCATTAAGATTTTGAAAATTGGGCCTATGGCTTTCATTGGTTGTCTTAAATCATACGCTCCGCCCCTCTGGCTTCGTATAAATGACACAGAATGAAAATATAATTCCAATTGGTTATTAAGTTTCCGCTCTTGAAAATTAAATTCAAAATGTGCTAAAATATAACTAGAATTTTAACAAATTAATTTAAACATAATAAATATGGAAAAAAAAAACAAAAAAAAAATTTTACTCCACAAGCCAGGAACGAACCCTGTGTTATGAATAACGATCCTGTGTGGTTGTCGAGCAACTGAGCCACTAGACCACCAAACGCTTATCAACTTAGTGTGTTATAAGAGTATAACAGTTATGCATCGTCAACCAAAAAACACAAAAAATGCGTTATTTTCCGAAAACATAATCTGATCAAAAATTCCTGTTGTACTATTCCGGTTCACACCATTATACATTACTTAGAATTTTTTCACATTTTTAGTTTAAACCATCTGGGCTACAGGGTGTGGGACAAAAATTTTTTGCACATTTTGGGCAAAAATCGCCTCAAAATAATTTATTTTGCAAAAATTAAATTTTGATCGTTAATCCACGTACTAAGGGCTTTCATTTGATACCCTACTCAGAATTTTAAAAAAATATTTTTTTTTTCAATGAGCACATATTTGTTTATATTTTTAGGGGGATATGTTTTTTAGATGTTTTAGTATTTTTCCTATGTGCGGGTCAAAAAGTTGTACAAGCATGCCAATTTTCAACTCTCTAGGTTTAGCCGTTTGGCTACAATTTTTACCGAACAGACAGACAGACAGACAGACAGACAGACAGACAGACAGACAGACAGACAGACAGACAGACAGACAGACAGACAGACAGACGACAAAATGACGGTATAAGGGTTTTTTGGTCATACCTACAAAACCCTAAAAATGAAAAATAGAAAGAGGTACATTTTTATCAGCAGAATTTAAGCTACAAATACATTTTATTTTGTCATCTCTTTTAGGAAGTTAGTAATCATTCTGCCTTTTGATTCCCTATGGATGCCAGACCGAATTAGATTTTCAGTTTACTGTATAATAGGGGATACGCATAAAATTTATATTTCCTTAAAACTACATTTTTTTGATATTTTAATGTTAGTTATGTCACCTAACACAACAAAAATCACATTTTAATTAATATTATAGCCAAATTTTTTAATTAAAATATTGTAAATTTGAAATAAGCCGACCACGCCGCGAAGGTTGCCGAGTAAATACGACTGAGACTGCAGCGGTTTGACGTCACAGATACAGACTAAACATAATCTTTACGTGTGTATATTATATTGTTTGAGAGTTTTGTATTTGTTTTTAAACAATTTTTCACGCATTTATTATTAAAATAATTTATAAAATATATGTACTCACATTAAAATGGTCTTCACAAACATAAAGTTTACTTTTTTCTGAAATATCGGTTTTATTTCGCCTCATAGCTTTCAGCCACAAATTTCGCCTTTTCCGTTGTTTTTCGCCATCAGGTAATGATATAAATTATATTTTTGGATTTATAATTGAACTATTTGTGCACATCGGTACTAAACAATATTTTCGACTATGTTTGGAAGTACTGGGGCCTGGATCTTCCATATTTTATATATTTTAATATAAAATTTAATTCGGTAAACATGTATAAATTGTTTTTATAGAATTAAACTTTATTTTAATTAAAATCACTCTAACTTTACATAACCTATAAAAGTAATACAAGCAAATAAGTTCAAGACTGTGTAGGCTGCACGCTGTACACTGGGTAGGCTGTACGTAGTACACTGGGTAGACTAGTATTGTACTGCGTCAGTTAGAAGGGGTATGACGTCACACGTCGTTTTCGCGCGCTACATACATGTATGATTTTTTTAAGCCTTCAAATTAAAAAAAAAAAATGCAAAACTGTTTTTTATGTTTATATGCAACAAGAGGAATATAATAAAAAAAAAATTAAAAAATCATGCCTATCCCCTATTACTAAATCGGTTCTTTTCATAGTTGCAGTTTACCTTTATACAAAATATGAAATGAGTTGGACTTATTTCTACAAAATATGTATAAACAATGCAGTCAGTACCGACATTTGTGTTTTTAAAATTATTTGTGATACTTATATATATAAAATTTCGTGACCAAAAATTCGTTGCCTAGAAGTACAATTTTAGAAATTTTAGGATATATTTACAAGAACAATTTATCTGAATTGTATCCCAATTTTGTAACTGGCAGAGAGATCGTTTTCAAAACTGAAAATAATAAAAAATTATTTACGATCTTGTATAAGTCAGGAGCGATTCTCTGGCAATTTTGTCAATCGAGTCCGAGTTGGCAGGAAAACTAAATTATGACGAGATAATTTACAATTTTGCAATAAAACATGCCAGAAGGAATTAGTCATCATTAATGGTACGGCTTTCAAGGCCCTTGAAGGCCATAGCTGTCTTAATCGTCTTCCGCCATTCCTTCCGATTTTTCGTTATTGTCTTTCTGTTGTGTGCACCAATCGACCGAGCATCCCGTGTTACACAATCAACCCACCTAAGTTTTGGTCTACCTCAATTCTACTACCTACTGGCACAGTGGCACAATACGAAAATCTCTTTGTACATGATTTATTTTATTGGCTCCAGTCCATCCTAGTCGATGTAATTAAACTTTTTTCTTCATACCGATTAAACGGTTTGAAATTATACCCGCATGTCAATAAGGTACTTTTGCATATGGTCTAAAACAGCGGTTCCCAAACTTTTTTGGCCGCGACCCGGTACGAGGTTTGAAAATTTTTCGCGACCCACGTTATGAAAAAAAAAAAAACATTTATTTACAAAACAAATTTTATTTTAAAGCAGTAGCTTTATAATAATAAAGAGTAATAAATAGTAATAAAGAGTATAGTAAAGTAATAAAGAGTATAGTATACTAATAAAGAATATAGTATAGTAAAAAGAGCACAAATACACACTATTCTAGTGATTAACTGACGTAAAAAAAATAATATGTACAAAAAATTTTTTTTTTGTGTTTTTACAATTTTTTTCGCGACCCGGCAAAATTTTTCTGCGGCCCGTGCCGGGTCGCGACCCACACTTTGGGAAACGCTGGTCTAAAACGTTTTATGGGCATCTGGGTCGCATCATGATTTCAGTACTGCTTTCAGAATGAGATTTCATAACAATAGGTTTTCTATGGTCAGTGGTCGTTATGAAATAGGTAGATCTTTTTAGTTATTTATATTATTTTGTTAAATTTTAATTATAATTATTCATAAATTATTAGTGTAACTAATATGTACAAATAATACGTGCAATATTGCAAAATACAAATATTTTGAATGTTCTTTTTTTTTTAAAGAAGGCCCCGCATGAGCATCTTGCACCGGGCCCCGCTTTTTCTCGGGCCGGCCCTGACCTAGACCGAAAAAGATTTACTTTTTGGCTAGTACTAGATCAATATTTCTCAACTGAAAACGTACCGCGGACCATATTTAATTATCTACCGCGGACCCCTAAAACTAAATGTACTATTAAACATATTGTATATGTAAACTCTACGTATATATTAGTAATAAAAAATCACCGAGAAATGGACAAAATGCACAAAAAATGAACAAAAGGTCATAAAAAAATGAACAAAAAATCTCAAAAATAATAATTTATAAATTGAAACCTTGAAAAATTAAAAATATAAAAAAAAAAACTATAAATATAAAATATAAAAAAACATAAAAAAAATCAGCTGTGGCCACCTCAGGACCGACCGCCATCGTAAAGTACTTATATAAAATACATTCTAGCAGCAGAGTAGAAATAACTTGGCCTAATATTTTCTAACAGAGATATTATTTATCATGACCATGGAAACGTTACATATAAGTATGAAAAAAATGAGACTTAAAAAAAAATTCGAAAAATATTACAGGAATTATTCGAAATTTTTCGTTGTATCAAAAAACATCTCAAATAAAAGTTATTAGTAATTGCTTTTATAGCAACTTTTGTTCAATAATTTTTTTCGAAATATTTTTATGTTGTGTGAATATTTACAAAAATCTTAAAATCGACACGAATAAACTCCCATTTTTAGTCAACCGATTTTTACCAAAAGTTGATCAACTTGTGCCATTGATGGCAGAAGCTTAAATATGAAGTTTCATAAAAATCCTTTCAGCCGAATTTGCTCTACACGTGTACACAGACGGACAGACGGACAGACAGACAGAGAGACGGACAGACAGACGGACAGACAGACAGACGGACGGACAGACAGACAGACCGACAGACATCATGCTAAAAATAGTCAAAACGTTATGTAGGGACCTCAATTCGTGGAGATCCATCGAAATCTCGAAACGTCAAAATTGGTATGATCACAATTCCTCCCTTATATATGTTGGCGGTCGGTAAAAAGAATTATTTTTGATATTTATTTTTGATATTAAAAGTTATGATTTTCGGATGAACCTCCCCCTTAGTATTTTTTATTATTTCTCATTTAAAACTAATATGACATGGAAACCCTTCGTTTTAGTCACCTTCGAAACATGCAATCTATCTTTATTATCCATATAAAATTTGTAAGAAAGTAACAATATCTATGCTAGCTACTAAAGAATTCCATTCGCGTTCAAACGAGAAGTTCGCGAACATAAGCAAAGCTACTGCTCCACGGATAAACCAGATGATACTTAGATCTCACTATTCATAATTCTGTATAGTAGGGAAATCTCAGTCGCTCCAAATAAACTTGAAATATCTCAATATAGAACTTTAAAAAGATTCTCATTTTAAAAAGGACACTGTTACATTTTTATTTTATAGAAAATTCTAAGGAATATTTTAAAATTGTGATTTACTAAGGTGTCTCAAAAGAAATTTTATATTTATTTAGCTTACTGCGTAAACGCAACGTATCCGAGGGGCGCGGGGGTTATGTCAATCGGTAGCCTGGCTCTTGGGAATTTAGTCGCTATGGAGCGTTTCTCGAGAGCAGACCGCGCGTTATGCGTGCGAGAGTTTTACAAAAACGGTGATTCGGCGACTGTAGCGCGTAGAAAATTCTGCAGTATTCGAGGTTTTCGCCACTTAAATGATGCGCCAAGCATTCCTCTCATTCGACATTGGGTTAAAAAGTTTGAAGAGACTGGTACAACGCTGGATAAATCAAAATTCGGGCGACCTAGGTCATCAAGAACGGAAGAAAACGTGGAGAATGTTAATCAGTCTGTTCGTGACGACCCGAACCTTTCAATTCGGAAGCGCGCAAGTGCTTTAAATGTGCATAGATCATCATTACATCGCATTATGCACAAAGACCTAAAGCTGCACCCCTACAAAATTCAATTGGTGCAAGAATTAAAGCCCCAAGATGCCAGTCAGAGGCTTAATTTCGTAAATCAGGTGATTGAGCGATTTTCAACGTTTACCAACATTTTGTTTTCGGATGAAGCTCATTTTCATCTTAATGGCCACGTAAATAAGCAGAACTGCCGCTACTGGAGTGCAACGAATCCAAAACGCAAACATCAGAAACCCCTACATTCGCCTAAAGTGACCGTATGGGCTGCGATGTCGGCGCGAGGAATTATCGGCCCTTACTTTTTTGAAGACGAAAGGGGGCGTGCAGTTACAGTGAATTCAGAGCGTTATGTGGAGATGTTAGACAACTTCTTGGTACCTGAACTGCAAAACTTTCTTGGCTATAACCAAAGAACATGGTTCCAACAGGACGGAGCAACTTCACACACCTCCAATATGTCTCTGCCACGTGTTCGTGAAATTTTCTCAGGCAAATTGATCTCCGGGAGAGGTGACATAAATTGGCCTCCACGCAGTCCAGATTTAACCCCTATGGACTTTTTCCTATGGGGTTATCTTAAATCTAAAGTTTACGCCAATAAACCGACTTCACTGGCGCATTTGAAAGAAAATATCCGTCACGAAATGGCAGCCATCCCTGAGTCCACCTGCCGAGACGTCATAACTAATTTTACTGTTCGATTAAATGAGTGCCGAGAACGCGAGGGTCTACATTTAGACGATATTATTTTTAAGAAATAAATCCCCAAAAGGTGTATTTTAATAATTAATAAACATTTTTTCTATATACGGCTTACTTTTTTTTTAATCGATCCACTAAATATAAAATTTCTTTTGAGACACCTTGCACTTCAAAAACTAAACAATCGTCGATATAATTTATTGGTTTAAATTTTATTCGATTCATTAAATAATCTTTTAGAAAGATATTTTTGACAGAAAATTGTCGCCTCTGTTAAGACGATTAGTGATACTTTCTTTTACTTCCTTAACCCTTTTCAAAGGCCGTTAAAGAAATGATTCAATACAGAAGACAATAATTAATTTATTTCAATATCAAAAGAAGTTTTTATTTTGATGCTTTGATTGAATCTTTTAAATTTACGAAGAGGAAACTGTGAATTACAAAGGCGTTTTGTGATTTACGAAAAATTTAACTGTCCTCTAGCGTTTGCCGTGTCAAAGATGTGTAGGGGAAGCCGGTGCATAACGTGCACCTTAAGGATTTTCTTTAATAAAATCTTAAGGAATTTCGTAAAAAAATTCGAAATACTTTTATTCGTAAAATGATTTATTGTTTAATTATTACAGACAGTAAAAAACTTAGAAAAATATAAATATAAAGGTTACGATATAAAAAAAGCTTCGTTGTGCCCATTTTGTCGGGGCAGAATGAGCACGGGGTATAATGGGCAATCAGTTAAAATCTATCGCAGGATGAACACACGTGAGTGCATTCTTCATAATTATCATCTTCTCCAGCGCAAGAACAAAGTGCCCACTTGCCATATGCTCTGCACTGGAGCAATCAACGTCTGGATATGTGTGAAAAATACCATTTTTCTTTGACAAAATTTGGAATACCATAAACTACTATCTAGCGTCGGCGAATCAGTGCAGTTACGTCACAATACGAAACAAACGAATGTATTGTTTGGAACAATGCAATTGTTTGCTACGTCGTGTGACGTAACTCCACTGATTCGCCGACGCTAGTATACTACATTTTTACATGGTGTGGGCAAATTAGTTGCAAGGAATTATAAAAAAAGAATTCTGTAAAATATATTTGTGTGAATTTACACTCATTTCAGGGTTTCGTACGTATTTAGAATAGTTTTTTTTTATTTGATTTATTAACAAGTATTTCACTACCAAAAATGATTCAAAAACCTAAAATTTGCATATATTATGAAGAAGTAACGAGATTCGGACTGGTGAGAAATTAAAAAAATATTTTAACTTCGCTATCGTTTCAATTTATAGTTTAAATCTTCATCAGAACTAAGTTAAAAGTCATTAAATAAAATAAAAATGTTAGAAAAATAAAATGCAACGTCCACATAAGGTCATTGAATTTGACTTAAATCAATGTTGTTTTTCGTAAATCCTAACCTCCAAATGATTACTGTCAATTTCAACCAGCTGCATCATATAGTTTGTTTGATAGTCATTGCAAGCGAACAACTTTTGCATTTTTACAAAAATTAATAAAATCAAATATGGTGCAGTGATTAGATACTTTTCTTTGAAAAAGAAAACGAACGATGAGTTTACGGGGATTCTGCACCTTTGATATCAAAATTAAATATTAGACAGCTGAATTTAGACACGGTCGTAAGAGAATTTTTGATGAGCGTCCAGGCCGTCCAAAAGAGGTCACCATGCCAGAAATGGTCGATAAAATCCATGGAATGATGATCGACGATCGATGAGTGACTAAGCGCGAGATAGCTGAGGTTGCGGGCATCTCAACCGAACGAGTGCTCAACATTTTGCATGAATATTTGGTAATGAGGAAGCTCTCTGCCAGATGGGTGCCGCATTTGCTCTCAGTAGACAACAAACGCCATCGTCTGACCATTTCGAAGGAATGTTTGGACGCGATGTTCAACCACGATAAGAAGAACATTTTGCGCCGTTCCGTAACCGTGGACGTAACATTGATCCATCGCAACTAATCAGAAACCAAGGAACAGTGGCAACAGTCCTTGGCGAATCGCAAACGAAGAAAGCCAAGGTGGGTATGTCGGTCAACAAAGTCATGGCCACAGTTTTTTGGGATGCGCACGGTATCATTCACATCGACTACCTGGAAAAGGGCAAAACGACCACGGGCGTATATTACGGCCACATTTGGCAAAGAAACAAGTGCTGTTCCATCCGGATACCGCACCGATCTACAAGTGTGCAGTTGCAATGTCAAAACTCCATGAATTGCGCCACGAATTGGTTCCTCATCCACCATAATCGTCAGATTTGCCCCCTGCGACTATTATTTATTTCCAAACTTGAAGAATTGGCTCGGGGGTAAGAGATTTGGGTCGAATAAGGAGGTCATCGCTGAAACAGAGGCCTATTTTGAAGGCTTCGGTAAATCGTATTATTCGGAGGGCATCGAAAAATTGGAGAATCGTTGAACGAAGTGTATAGGTCTAAAAGGAGACTATGTTGAGAAACTGAAGTTTTACTGAAAAAATTGTGTTTTCTTGTCTAGGTCGATTATTTTTCAACCGCTTCTTTTTAGGATTGAGCGGTCAGTGAGACAGACCACCTGAAAACGAGACTGTGTTGCCATAAGTGGGACGTCTGGGCACTTTATTCATATCCATCCATAAACCATCTATAAAGAAATATATCTATCACTGTTTAAACGTCTATAAAATATATTTATATCCTATAAAGACATAATAAAATCTTAAAGAGCATAGCCTCAAAATATCATACCATTCAAAAACCTTCTCCGTACAGGAAATTTAAGTAAAATAAGAATGCCACAATCTATTCCTCGAGTATATATAACACTGCATTTTCAGATGCATTGAATTTTGTACCTCAGTTATATAATTTAATAAATGTCGAGAAACTCTAAAGATTCTAAAAGTAGAAAATTCTTACAGCATATCAGTTTCGTTTTGTTTTTCACAAAATAAAAACGTTTTGAATATAGGATTTGCACCTTTTAAAAGCTTTCAAATTTATATAATAAAAATATTAGCTACTCGAAAATTAAGTAAGTTTCATATTTTTATTTTAGTATTTACTTAAATCCTTATAGGGATCTTGTATTTTCAACGATTCACCTGTAATATGGACTGTTGCAAACTAATCTACACCAGTTAGCTTTTAATTTCTGAATGTTTTTGTATACATTTCTCATCCATCTTGTTCGAG
Organism: Liopterus haemorrhoidalis; assembly: GCA_963971575.1. Lineage (NCBI taxonomy): Eukaryota > Metazoa > Arthropoda > Insecta > Coleoptera > Dytiscidae > Liopterus > Liopterus haemorrhoidalis. The sequence continues at coordinate 6,742,435 of OZ020615.1, forward strand.
GTCATCCCCTCAGCCTTGCAGTACTTGGTATGTTGTAAAACACTCTTTGCACATTGCCTTTGGTAACCTGATCAAGTGTACTATCCGGCGTATTCCAACGCTCTTGTGAAATAAGATTGTTCTACTTCTTGAAGTGCATATCCGTTTTGGATGTTGGCTATTATGTTAGAAATTTTTACTTTGTTTCGAGTTTTCAATCTCATAACTCAAAGATAATTGTTACAAGCGGAGTAAAACAAGGTTGCCTTCTGTCACACTTTTTATTTAACATTCTACTGGATTGGATAATTAACATTGCATGTACATAACAATGATGCATAGCATGGAATCTCCAAAAGCTTCTTGAAGACCTTGACTATGCTGACAACTACAATTTACAATATTTGTCTGAGTGATACTGGACAGCTATTGCTGTTTCTACAAGCGCATCTCAAGAATGGTTGTTGTTTCTAAATGTAAACACGGAAATTATTCTTTCAAAAGTTATCGAAATTTATGATTTTTTTCATTCACAGTTCTTAAATTAGTCGATTATATACTATGCATTATGTATAAAATTAGTAGATAGTTTTAACGTTTAACGAAAGTGCATAGAGAACAGTAACATCTTTTAAAATGGAACCCAAAGGCAAAAAGCCACAATAGACTGTCTTTTTTTAATTTTAAGGTCAAACGTTTTTAAATAATAATTGAGATGTTTACTATTGAATTTAGTCTTAATCAAAATTGCTATTTTATATCTGACTATTAGACCAATTCTGTAACTCAGTTACTATGATCATAGGAACTAAATCTGTTTCTATGAGCAAGGTCATTTACTATCATGAATGAAAGTCATTATACTTTTTATAATATTTTATCTTGTAGTAACTTTACTACACAGTAATTTTTTACAGAATTGATCTGTATATTTCTATATTTTTAAATGTAGGTATACTATTTTACTTTTTAAATAATGCAATACCTACCTAATATAATTTTTAATGCAATTTATAAATAAAAATTGAATGCAATTATTAGCGATATGTTGTTTTGAATCTTATTTAATTATTATAAACATTTATTAGCAATCATATTATAAACATTAAATCCAAGTAATATAGTAATTTATAAACATAAAATCCAATAATATGGTAAAAAGTACAAATTTGAACTTTACGTCGATAAGTAAAATTAGCTGTTTTGGAATAAATATGACCTACCGATGATAAAAATTGTGATTAAAAAATTTGTAGAATCCTCAGATTTAAAGTTATTCAATTTTCAAAATTTAACAAAATCATGGTGTCCAAGCAGTCATTAAAAAAAAAAAAACAGTAAAACCATTTAATTAAAGTTGCGAAATCCCTGAAAACTTTCCATGGAACCTCATAGTACCACGGAACACAGGTTGAATACCACTGTCATCATCATCATTATATCAGCCTTTCTTGTCCACTGCTGAACGTAGACCTCCCTAAGCTTTTTTCATTCGGAACGATCTTGTGCTACTGATTTCCAGTTCCCCGCAACTCTCTTTACGTCATCCGTCAACCTAGTAGGGGTCTTCCTCTGCTTCTGTTGGTATCTCTGGGTCGCCAATCTAGGATTTCTTTGTCCATCTGTCATCTTGAAGTTAAGCCACATGTCCAGTCCAGTTCCATTTAAGACGAGCAATTCTTTCGATGACGTCACATACTTTTGTTTGTTTTCGAATCCACTGATTCGCTTTTCTATCAGCTAGACTAATTCCTAGCATTGATCTCTTCATCGATAATATCAGAGTAACTGCTTAATAGTCAAAAACAGGTAGTATGCACTGATTGAAAAGTTTTTTCTTCAAGCAATTTGGTAAGTTGCTAGTGAAAACATCTCTCAACTTGCCAAAAGCCGCCCACCCTAGACCGATGCGACGTTTCATTTCACGGGTTTGATTGTCCCGGCCAATGTTAATGTCATGCTCTAGATATTTGTAGCTGACTACCTCTTCTATCTGTTTGCCACCGAGGTATATATGGTTACTCAATGCTAGGTTCGTCATCAATTGCGTCTTAGAGATATTTACCTTTACTCCAATTTTGTCGGTTCCCCTTTTTAGTTCTTCCAGCATGTACCCCATGTCTGCTACATTATCTGATAGTAGAATAATATCATCTACGAATCTAAATGGCGTATCACACTAGAACGCTATCTAAGTTTTATTATGTAAGTATTTTTCGAAGATTCAAGTCTTCACGTCTTCAGCTATCACACGCGAAACAGGGAAAAGTAACTTGCGTCTGCGTACATAACGTTAACAATAGACCCATCTCACTTGATCTGACTGAGAGGGCGAGGCCGCGCACGCGCATTTGACGACTTGGATTTCGTCTGTCTTCTAGAGACAGGGGAAATATATCTCGATGTATTTGCTCAGACTTAAAGACCTAGGTTTTTTGTCATGCTATCACACACACAAGACTTCGATTCGAATGCAAAGACTTTAATTTTACAAGTTTAGACTTGAATAATAACTCTAGTGTGATAAGGCCTTAAGATTGTTAAGCCTCACTCCGTCTATATCTAGACTACGATTTGGCAAGTTACAGTTTTAAAACGCAGCTCTGGAGCTGCGTTGAATAATTTGGGAGAAATCGGATCGCCTTGTCGAACACCGCGTTTTATCCCAAATTTCTCCGTTTTCGTATGGAGTTTTACGTAAGCTGTAGCATTACTATAAATACTATCTGTCAGTCTAGTATACCGATAATCTATTCCGATTTGTTGCATTGCTTTTATGACTGCCCACTTTTCCACCGAATCGACCGATTTTTCAAAGTCTATAAAAGTTTATAGAATACCACTGTATTAGATCCATAAATATGGAGGATACTATTTTTTGGTATGCAAATTACTCTGTACCCTCCACTGCATTTCAATATATTTTATATTCCCCTAAAAACCCTCACCCTTCCCACTTAACCCTTTCCCCTCCATAACCAAAAACCACTTATTTCTCCCTAAATCCAAACAAAAATAGAAACAAATAAAACACATTACGCTTAGAGCTTGTATATTGATCAAGTATTTTTGTTTTAATATTTTGTTATCCGTTTTCCGGTCGTTGATTAAGGTTTTAAAAGCCACCTCTATATCAAAAGTTTCATACTCATAGGGTTAACTCACAGGGGAAATACAGACAGGGGTGCCAATGACCAAATTAAAAGTAACTAGGGAGGGAAAATTTCACTAAAAATATAGATCATTCTTAATATTAATATCAAGAGTTACCCCAAAATTGTTTTGCTTTATTAAAACATATATTTGAATATTTTTAAAATTTTGACATTAACATCCTTTTTTCAGGGACATTTGAAAGAATGAAGGTATTAACAAACAATAGTGTATTATGTAATTATGGACTCCGAAATATTGACCTGATGAAAAACAAGAACATTTACTTAAAATACAGGAAAAAGTCTTGAATTAACAGCATGAGAAATTGCAAATTGTACAAATAAATAATTCAAAGATAAATAATTAATTTTAACGAATAGTAAGTGCGATTCTTGTGCTTGGTTTGAGTTTTTTTTTTTTTTTTTTAATTAAAATCCCGTTAAGCTGCTTGATGATTTGCATTGTTAATAATAATTATAATAATAATAATATCTTTCTGACCTGGTTACAGCTAACAGTATCCTCAGAAGTCAGGAACCACTATTACAATTCGTTAATGAGCACGAATTTAGTGGCAAAGGGGCGTTTCTTTACCAGGCAGCGCGAAGAGCAGCAACGAGATTTAACCTGGCAGACTTGAGTCCCGTTAGGGAAAACACTGGAGTACAACTCTCTCGGGAAGAGTACAACAGAGTTACCAATTCGGTGAAACGAGGGGAGACAGACATTTTGACAAAAAAGCACATGAGTAAAAGTATGCACTCTGTTTTCTTCAAACATAAAAAGTGTAGAGTTGTCCATCGAACTCACGTTCTCGTTTATTAAGTCTGCCGGTTTGAGATTGGAAACGGATGGTTTTGTGTTTGCGTGTCAGGATGGTGTTATGAATACTTTGGCTTACAGGGCCCGCATATTTAAATGGCGGAGTCGACACTCTGTAGGTTGTACCACCACCATCCTGAAACCATTATGCACATTTTGTGTGCTTGTCCATCTCTTGCAGCGTCGAGTTACGTGTTTTGACATAATGCTGCTCTCCGCGTGCTCTACTACCATCTTAGACATGCGTATGGTATTGACCAAATACCTGTTAAACCGTACGTTTCTTCTGACATAGAATCGGTGGTGAAAAATTCCAAGTACCGTATTTACTGGAATTACACCTTCCCCATCTTGAGGTTACTTGGTAGGATATAACCCTCCTGGATATCGAGACCAAACAGATGTTTGTGATCGAGTTGTCAAGTCCAGCTGAGAAGAATATTTCTCTAGCTAGGAGGAAAAGAGGTCAAATATATGGATCTCTTATCCGAGCTTAGAAAGCTGTACCCAGGGTATAAAGTTCAGCTTGTAGTCCTGATAGTTGGTGTTTTGGGTGGGACAGAAGCTTCCTAATAAAGGGAAATCGAGTCCATTCTCGCCTGCAGACCTTCTGCCACCTCTTTGATCTGCAGCTTGCAGAAAGCAGTGTTGCTTGGGTCACTCCGCATTTTGCAGGCACTGGATCTAGCGTAATTTCCGCGTCTGCATATCACCAGGGTTTGGGATGCAGCCGTGTGTATTTAGCTCCACTATTCTCTAGTATGACGTGGCTCAAAAGGTTGTTGAAGTTTGCGATTAGTAAACGCTTGTCAAGAACTGACAAACCCCATAATAAAAGCACATTATTCTGATTAATTTACACACGTACAAACAGACATAAAAAACAATTAAATATTGAATAAGCGTGGTAGTATATTGCATAAGCAAAAACATGGTTGTTACGTATTTTTGTCAAAATACAAATGAGGAACTTTTTTGGTCATCACTTGACAAATCATTTAGTCTTCTGAGTCCAAGAATAATTATGATAGTGTGGTGCGGTTTATGGATAACTTGTTACAAATATCTCTCAATAAACTAATTTTAAATAATAATTCTTTAGTGAATATGTTATAAATTTGATTTCCCCGTATATGATTTTCTGGGAATAAATTTAGTAAGCAGCACTAGGTAGGCTTGAAGGTAACCACAACAATTTTAGGTAAGCCGGGTGTTAGGTAAAGGTGTTACCCTGGAATGATATTAACTACACATGCTACTTTATGGAGTGTTATATTACGTTATATATTATAAAGTTAAGTGCTCTTTAACTTAGACCTACTAAATAGGAACATAATGTAGGGGGCTTACATTGCTGCAATAATTTATTTCCATTATTTAACTAAAGAAAGAATATTTGAACATATAACAGATTTGGGGGGAAATCAGTGGCGTAACTATGGGCCTACTACGCACGAAATCGAGGGGGGCACGACATTTAGGGACCCATCGAACATCTAATGGCTGGTTGCTAAAAAGCGACATAAAAGTTTTAGCTTGAGTTATCTCTAACTCAAATTAAAATTATAAGTTGTTTGACTTCGAGTTAGACATAACTCGAATTAAAATACTTAACTCGTGTTTCAGCAATCGACCATACATGACTTTTTAGGGTTTTGTAGGTATGACCAAAAAACCCTTATACCGTCATTTTGTCGTCTGTCTGTCTATTCGGTACAAATTGTAGCCAAATTGCTAAACATAGAGAGTTGAAATTTGACATGCTTATACAACTCTTTAACCCGCATATAGAAAAAATACTAAAACATCTAAAAAACATATCCCTCTTAAAATATAAACAAATATGTGCTCAACGAAAAAAAAAAAAAATTTTTAAATTTTGATTAGGGTCTCAAATGAAAGCCCTTAGTACGTGGATTAACGATCAAAATATTATTTTTGCAAAATAAATTATTTAGATGCGATTTTTGCCAGAATTGTGCAAAAAAAATTGTCTCACAGCTGTAGCCCAGATGGTTTAAACTAAAAATCTGAAAAATTCTAAGTAATGTACATTGGTGTGAACCGGAATAGTACAACAGAAATTTTTGATCAGATTCTGTTTTCGGAAAATAACGCATTTTTTGTGTTTTTTGGTTGACGATTGATACAAAAGTTATAGTTATGTAACACACTATACTAGAAGGCGTATCCTGGTCTAATGGTTAGCTTGCTCGCTTACTACGCACCTAACTAGGGTTCACTTCCGTGCAGAGGAGACAATTTTATTTTTTGTTTTTTTCCCCTTTTTGTTTTGTTCCAATTATTTTGTCAAACTTCTAGTTATATTTTGGCCAATGCATTTAATTTTTAAGAGCGTAAATTTAATAATCAGTTGGAATTGTTGGAATTATATTTTCATTCTATGTTTCATGTATACGATAAAGGGGCGGAGCATATGATTTAAAACAACCAATGGAAGTCATAGGCGCAATTTTCAAAATTTGTATTAACCTTGCAACATAAAAAAAAAAAATACTGCACAATTTAGAAACCTAAATAATGGTATTAGGTATCCGAATTAAAATTAACAAAAAAATATTTTAACATAAAATTTGTTTTTAAAGCTCTTAGATTAACAGACGACAAATTATTTTAAAAATATCGTTCATTTTGCCTTGATTAATACAAAGCCAAATTTGTCCTACACACTCAGTATGCCGCCTTCACTTATTATATATCTGCGAAGCCCTGCAATGTGTGAAAATTCACACTTCACATCAATTTTTATGTTTGTTATTATGTATTTATAATACATTCATACAAACGGATGTTTTTTTGTATATCGAGCGCTTCTATTGCAGCTGTGAGAAGAGCGAGTGAAACAAAATAATAGTTCTTTCTCAACATCCGAAAGAATAGCATAGCTTAATTTTGATATCCTTCTAGATCAGGAGTTCTTAACCTGGGGTCCCTGGGACCCCCAAGGGATCAATTTTAGGGGGACCGTGGACCCCCCTGGATCAATTTTAGGGGGTTCGTGGTAATATATCTCAAGAAAGTGATATGTTAATGTATTAATGCCGAACATGCAGAATAAAACTTATCAAATATTTTTTTACGTTAATCACATTGACATGTGAAGATGATTTTGATTGTTGCTGTTTTCCAATTAAAATTAAACTAATACTGATGTATACACTACATGTACTTATAATAATATATTTTTTCAATAAATATTATCTTTTGTTTATGTTATGTATTAATTTTAGTTTATGTATCTAACAATGTTATTCTGAGAAGGGGGTCCGTGGCCTTTATTTTTCTGTTAAAGGGGTCCATGGAACAAAAAAGATTAAGAACCTCTGTTCTAGATTAATGCAGACCCTTTTTCTAACGGGCACGGTCAAGTAAATCCTCCCCAAGTCTATGTAATAGTAGCGTTACGCGTTGTAAGGCAGAGTAGTCAGTCAATAAGTACATAGTTTAATTGTACACATTGATAAACCAAAGAATCTACGTAAAGCTTAGCTGTGGTATAAGTGTACTTACTAGTTATATAGACCCCCAATTGTCTGTAGCCACTGTTTTTGGAAAAGACAGTCTAATATTTTCATTCTTGCTTCCCCATTTCCTAATATTTTCATATTCCATAATCCAAATTGAGAAATAAATCCTGCACATTTCTCGTATGAGTTGACAAAAACTTATGAGTTGGCTTTTCTCGCGACTTGATGCAAATAATGTTACTTTAGTAACGTATAAAATTTTGTTTAAATTAACCATATACGTCATCGGATTATAAAAGGATTATGTAGATAAAAATTCCACAGCTAGAGGTCTCACGGGTATTTGCATTAAAATTGTATGTTACTTTTTACAGTATTAATACAATGTATTCAAATACAACTGAAAATATTTTTCAGTTAAATGAAAATTAATTTTTTGTTTAAGATAATCATTGTTTTATTTTTTGTCAGTTTCAGGAAAGTTTTAATGAAAGTGTTTTTTTCATTAAAGGAGTATTAACTGTTGTTTTTAAAAATAAATTTAAAATTAAAGGAGATATATTTAAATATAAAAAGATGATAATTTAATTTAATTGAAGTTAATAATAAATAAACCTTAATCCAAAACGTTATTATTCATATTATCGTAAGAATAATAAATATATTTACAAAAAGTTTAATGAACAATCAAAAATATAGAATTTAAGAATATCCATGCTGTTATAATGGTCTTGTATTGCAAGTCGCTGTGCGGACCGGTTTGTATTCTTGTATACGAGGGTTACCTTTTATGTTTTTACAAACGACCACTAGATGGCAATATTTCAACGTGTCATTACTATATTCGTAAAATTTGTCATTTGTTATTGAGAAATCAGTGGCAGCCTATAAATTGACCGACTAGTTTGTTGACAGTGAGTTTTAAAAAAAAGTTTGTGAAAAAATGGATATTACTCGTGAAAGTTTTCGTTGGACTATTTTTTACGATTTTAATAAAGGCCTAGCTGAACAACAATGCATAGATTCGCTTCGTTCAACTTTTGGTGATGAACCACCATCAGAAAAGACTGTGTACAATTGGTTTGCAAAATTTCGTCATGGTCGTGCGTCCGTCAATGATGAATCTCGTGAAGGTCGACCAAAATCGGTTGTGATTCAAAAAACATCGATGCTGTGCACAAAATGATTGAAGAAGATCGGCATGTGACTTACCGTGAGATAGAGGCATCCTTTGGCATATCGCAGACTGCAATACATTCGATTTTCATGAACATTTAGCTCTGAAAAAGATCTGTTCCTGATGGATTCCGCAAAATTTGACCGGATTTAACGAGTTTTCCTGTTGATTGGAGTAAGGGAATGCTAAAAAAATTTAACCTAGGCACTGCAAAATCCATATACAACATCGTGACAGGTCAGGAAACTTGGATTTATTCATATGAACCGGAAACTAAGCAACAATCCACTGTTTGGGTATTCCAAGATGAACTGAAACCCACAAAAGTTGTTCGTTCACGAAGCACCTAAGAAAATGATCGTTTGTTTTTCGGTTGTACAAGACTTGTCGCAACCGTTCCTTTAAGAACATTAAACGTTGAATGGTATACAACAATTTGTTTGCCAGAAGTCATCGACAAAATCAAGAAAAACACCAAAAACGTCGCATCTTCATCATGACAATGCAAGCTCCCACACAGTACGTCAAACAATTGATTATTTGAAGGAGAAAAACATCTAATTAATGTCTCATTGCCCGTATTCACCTGATTTATCCCCTAACGACTTTTTTTGTTCCCCAATGTCAAAAAAAGTGCGTGGACAGCGATCACCTCAAAGAACTGTTGAAGCCTTTGAAAACCATGTTTTTGAGATACCAAATGCAGAGTGGAAAAAACGTTTCGAGAATTGGTTTGAACAAATGCAAAAGTGTATAAATCTTAAAGGCGAATATTTTGAAAAGCAATAAAAGAGTTTGTTCCAAAAATTTTCGCCTTTTGGCCTGCCCGCCTTTTGCGGGGCCTTTTGCCCTGCGTGTTCCAGTCCAAAGCTTGTTTTGCAATTTTGTCTGGTTCTTGTCTAGGAATATGACCAATCCATTTCCATTTGCGCTTGCTCTGACAATATAGAGTACAATATTGTCATTATCAAATTGTCCATAAAATATTAAATTATATATATTTATATATTTATTTTTTTTATTTATTTATTTGGCCTTAGCCTGAACAGCCATATTTGCCAGCTAACAAAAATTTACAATTAGTATAAAAAACTTTGATTAGGTACAACAAAAGGTAAACTTAAATTTCTATTTCGGAATCATTGATATAAATCATTATGTATTTGTAGGTATTTGGGTTCCTTAAAATATCCTTTATGTCTACAGGTTCTTTCTTTAGTTGCTTGGTAATTTGTTGGATAAATATTAACCTATTGTTTGTGTGTGAGGTACTCTGAAAAAAAAATTGGTTGTGTTTCCTACGGTTCTATTGTCACAGGTGCAGAGTGGCGACAGAGTGATACCAATCTTGTGTTGGTGTTCTGGGTATTTGGCGTGTCCTGTTCTTAATCTACATAGGGTGACAATGGAGCTGCGCTGTATGCCTACATCTTGGAACCATGGTTTCTTTGGTAGTGTTTTTTCTATGGCGGCATAAAATGTTTCTTCATAATTAGATACAGTTTTCCATTCATTTTCCCATTCTATGTTTATGTTCTTCTGTATAAAATTGTATAAGTCACTTCTAGGTATTTTATGATTTTTTGGACTGGTCAGCTGAAGAGTGCAGGCCTTTTTGGCTAGTTTGTCCGCTTCGCCATTGCCCTCAGCTATGTCCTGATGGGCTTTGATCCACATGAATTAATCATTTATGCTCGGTTGCATAAAAGTCTTGAAACTAGATATAAGCTAAAACTCGATGTAAAACACAAAATTGCTTAGCAACGCAATGCGTTTTAATTAGTTTTTAATGAGTTTTAGTTTACATCTATCAATCGGGCATTAGTGTAATTATTTAGGAATTTTAAGGATTATTTATGTTCTTTTATTAAAGCAGAACGTTCTTTAATAAAACTTTTCAACTGAATTAAATAATTTTACTTGTTAAGCCTTTTTTTCCACTATCCAATAAAGTAGAAGAGAACAATAGAAATTTCCATGCATATGAGAAAGAGGCGTACATTTAGAACTGATTATTTTTGCAGACCGCCCATGTTTAGAAAAATACTTTTCTAGATCTGTGTAATACGCTTTCATGTTTGTTTGTATTCTATCCATAAAACTTTTGTAAATACAATCTTACTTACAAACTCAGAACTACTTTGAATACATGGGGTACGATTTGTGTGTTCAACAAAGGTCGCTAGATGTCTCTAGTGTACGTATATTTGTAAGTGAAAAACGACATAGGTTCAGGGCGTACTGCCAACAATAACTTCAAAATTGAAAGCATGCTTAAAATTGTTTTTCTTACTAACATTTACTGTGTTTAAATGGGTGTGTTTGTTAGATTTAAGTCGTGGTTACACTTTACCACTGGCTAGCCAAGTTTTACAAAAAACAAACAGCAAAAACTAGTATTATCTTGAGAGTTAAAGTAAGGTGCAAACAAAGACTTTCGAGATAATTAAGTGTGCGGTGATGTAAGGATTTTATACAGGAAAATGTTGAAGAGGAGAGGCCCTGACAGATGAAACGTCTACTATCTCTTAGGAAAGAGAACGAGGTTACATCCACTATGTCTTACGCTACTAAGCGAGGTGTGGATTGCTATTATGAGAGCGAACTCAGACCAATAATCAAGATGGACAGCGCATGCAATATGTAATCCACAACGGAATGTGTCACCAGCATTAATTTACGAGGGACAAGGGAATTACGGTCGGAAAACAAACAAGAACCTCACTAGAATTACCTTTTAACTTACCTATAAAGCGATATACCACTATTATTCCTATTGTCAACTGACAATAACTAAAGCGCCTCTAGTGAGATTTTGAGAAACTGACGGTTGTAGGATCGTCGAGTTTGTTTACTGTTGTTTTCATAGCAAGTTTTTAAAAAAATGTCTTTAAAATTGCAAGAAAAAATTAAATGCAACGTGAATTGTTGTGTTTATCTTTGCAATGCAAAAGTAGGTCGTGATAGAGACCTAAGTTTTCATCGTGTTCCGATACGTGGCAAAAAAAAAACGTGTTTTTGGATTTACGTGGTGATGCACGTGTAGTTATGGATAGAAGACAAGCATGGGAATATGTTCTTAGAAGTGGAAAGACAGTTAAAGACCATTTTAGAGTGTGTTCCCGTGTGTTTCAATAAATATCACATGAAGATACCATTGAACCTGTCAAAAATATCCTACCAAAGTCAGCCATGATGTAAAATGCAGTAGCGCCTCTATCGGTAGTGTCAGATGCCAATAATGTACCACAATGTATTTATGTTTAAAAACATACCACTCTATGGAACGTCCGGAATTAGTAATGACAGAAGCAGTAATGGGATTCAATTTGCTCAACAACCGATTCGCAGGGGTATTTGTTTAAAAATACAAAATTTTCACAAAACTCAAAATAGTATATTTATTTAAATTAAACATTAAGATACCTAATTATTTTAAATATTGCCAAATAGCCCTCTGGTTTTTAGTCACTTCTACTTCCGTTTTTGTTTTTACACGAGAATCATCCGAACTGTGGAATCTTAACCAATTTAGCACTATCGGTACTGGATCCCAATCTATTAAAGGCAAACCATTCAAATGAATAACTAGTATATTACTTATATTTGAAACGATCAGTCTGTTTAGTTTTTCTGTGCATATATTATTCATAAGGCAAAAGCCTCCTTCAGCTTCTGCTGAATTGACGGTTATGGTTCAAGCTGTTCGCCGAACTTAAAATTTCTTAACAAACGGTTCGAGCGAACCAGTGTGAACCGGGTGAATCCCATCACTTGACAGAAGGCAAAAGAACTTATTAAATAGAAATATAAAAAAAAAAACACTAAGTTAAGTTTCACAAATTCTTTATTATTCGATACGTATTTCGGCTGTTATGCCATCATCAAGAGTTTCTTACAAACTCAGTTTGTTTTTCTCCTTCAAATAATCAATTGTTTGACGTGCTGTGTGGGAGCTTGTATTGTCATGATGATGAATCATGCGACGTTTTTGGTTGTTTTTCCTGATTTTGTCGATGATATCAAACAAATTGTTGTATACCATTCAGCATTAACTGTTCTCCGATTCTCTGAAGGAATGGTTGCGACATATCCCGTACAACCGAAGAAATAAGCGATTATTTTTTTGGAAGTGCTTCATGAACGAACAACTTTTTTGGGTTTCGGTTCATCTTGGAAGACCCAACCAGTGGATTGTTGCTTAGTTTCCGGTTCATATGAATAAATCCAAGTTTTGTCACTTGTTACGATGTGTATACGGATTTTGCAGTGCCTAGGTCGAATTTATTTAGCATTCCCTTACAATCAACACGAGTCTTTTTTGAGCTTTGGTCAAATTATGCGGAATCCATCGGGAACAGATAAATGTTCATGCAAAATCGAATGTATTGTAGTCTGCGATATGCCAAAGGATGCCTTTATCTCAAGGTAAGTCACATGCCGATCTTCTTCAATCATTTTGCGCAGAGTATCGATGTTTTATTGAATCACAACCGATTTTGGTCAACCTTCACGAGATTCATCACTGACGGACGCACGACCACGACGAAATTCTGCACTGTCTAGGTTGAATTTTTTTAGCATTCCCGTACACCAATCAACACGAGCCTTTTTTTGAGCTTCGGTCAAATTATGCGGAATCCATCGGGAACAGATATTTTTCTGAGCTAAATGTTCATGCAAAATCGAATGTATTGCAGTCTGCGATATGCCAAAGGATGCCTCTATCTCACGGTTAGTCACATGCCGATCTTCTTCAATCATTATCCGCACAGCATCGATGTTTTTTTGAATCACAACCGATTTTGGTCGACCTTCAAGAGATTTCGACCACGACGAAATTCTGCAAACCAATTGTAAACAGTCTTTTCTGATTGTGTTTCATTAAAAAAGTTAAACGAAGCGAATCTATGCATTGTTGTTGAGTTAGGCCTTTACTAAAATCTTAAAAAATCAGCTAATGAAAATCTTTATGAGTAATATCCATTTTCTCACAAACTTGTTTTTTTTTAACGCTCACTGTCAACAAACTACTCGGTCAATTTATAAGCTGCCACTGATTTCATAATAACAAATATCAAATTTTACGAATATAGTATTGAAACATTTCAATACTGGCTTCTAGTGGTCGTTTGTAAAAACATAAAAGGTAACCCTCGTATGTTTTTTAAATAAAAATACAGTGCTTTTTTAGCATGTTTATTTAGCAAGTTTATTTTTAAGAGAATCCTACACTGGATTCTCTTAAAAATAAACTATAATTATTTTTATTGTGTTGTAATGTTTAGTAGCTCCATCTATTTACTTCATCAGTAACTAATACTTGTTAAACTGTTCTTTAAAATAACGTAACCAAGGCATAGATCATTCGTTGTTGAAAATTACCAGTAGTCTGGTAAGTTTGTAAACTATGTTCCATTAACTTGTATATATCATAGAGTAACTGACAGAATAATTTACAAAAACACTAACAAGGTGTGAAGTTGCTGAAGTTAAACGGAAAAGACGTCTGTAAATTTCAATAAACACCCAAAAAAGGTGCTATTAAACAAGGGCAAGATTTAATTGCTATGTAAATTATGTTTTGGGGTATAATTATTCTAGAGAATTATTGCAGATTTCTGTTTATTTATAATGAAAACATGATTTAGGATTACTAAAAACAAGGTTATCAAGTTGGTTTCAACCTTATAACCTCGAGAGCAGTGGTGAACTAGGATAATGGAACATCGGGAGAGTTCCCGATAGGCCGGTCACAATTGAGGCCTTAAGACTGACTTAAGGGGGGGGGGATGGTTAATTTTGCATTTTTTAAGCATATTTTTAAGAACGATTTGTGGAAATCTGGTAAAGTTAAGCTAAATGGGTGAAAGTCTATCTTAAAGAACAACACTTGAAGAGTATTGCGCTAAATTTTTATTGAAAAATATTGAAAAATGAGCCATTGGCGTCATTTTTTAGTAAACACTCCAAAAAAAAAAGTTGACGATACACGGTGTACACGATATCTAGTGACACAATCATCTGAAACATATAATTCAAAAAGTTTTGGTTAGTCTAAAAGTTTCTTCAGGTAGTGACGTCGAGTTTTTTTATTAAATTGAGTTTTAAATTTTTGGTACGACTTTAAAGTCAAAAAATCGAAAAAAAAACGTAAAAAATCGTGCTTGGTAATAGGAAAAATGGTTATAAAAAAAAAAAAAAATTCATAATAAAAGCAAAAACGTCACTACCTGGTAAAATGATTTATAAAGAAGTGTGCAAAATTTCAGAAAGATCCATTCATTAGTTTTTGAGTTATGATGTACACCGCATCAAAAAAAGCTATTTTTCAGAAAACGCGTTTAAAAATAAAGAATGTTTTGTGTGTTATTTGTGTGGTACAACACACATATATAGCTTATATACAAGTATATTTCAATATATGTATCAAAGATATTCGTCACGAGTCCCCTCTCTAAGAGTATAAAGCAGCTGATATCGATATTAAAGCCACATGCGCACAAAGGCGATACAACGCCACATACATACGATAGGCGCGAAAAAACAAATAATAGGTACTAGTATTAAAATGAGTATATCTCAGTCAATTTTGCTCCGATTAACTTGAAATTTTAATGGGATACTCTTGAAGATATATACAATCGAATAAGCCAATAATTGAAAAAAATCATCTAAAATACCTTACCCCCCCTTTATAATCGCAAGAGTATATAATAAAAATTGACATGAAGTGTGAATTTTCACACATTTGATGGTTTTGTAGGTATTTAGTCAGTGAATGATGATTATTAGAAAGCCAAACGATGAATGCCTGTCACTACATAACAAAATTACAAGATTTAAATCCTTTAAATCAATAGGCACGACAAGAAGGTTGCAGTTAGATTTTTTCTACCGTGTATCATATATCTCTAATAATACCATAATATATATTTTAACGCATTTTTGTTTTTTTTTTTTTGTATAATTTTGTAAGATATCATTCAAATCCAGACCTGGCAACACTGCGGGCGATCTTTTGTCACGCAAGAGCATAACGCCCACAGAGACATTGTTTATATTGCGACTATATGAAAAACTAACAGATTCTCTACTTAAAATGGAACCCCAGTTACCGGCCAGTTATTTATTTATTTTCCTAGTCTATATTTGCAAAAATTACGTACCTCTTCTCTGCTCTTAACAAAATGTATCCATGTCTATACAAATATACATTTTTAATTTTAGCTAAGATATTAAACGATAATCTTAATACTTGGCAAAATTTAGACAAAATGAAATGAATTTAAAAAATCAATTATTGTTCCTTAATCTGCATTTAAAAAGCTTCCATTTAATCTTCCCACAATAAAATTTAAATTAAAAAAAATTAAATAAAAATTTCAATGATACAAAAACCGTAATATTGTCCAAAAACGAAATCGGATAAAAAATTCCTCTCATACGTTTCCGATTCATAGCAATATACATTGCTTAGATTTTTTCAGATTTTTAATTTAACCCCTTAAGGTTTTAGGGTTAAAAGGTGCGGGACGCTGATTTTTTAGTTATTGTTTGAAAAAAATCGTATTAAAATAAAAAAATAAAATAAAAAACTACTTCCCGTTCCTTTATCTACGTCTTAAGAGCCTTCTTTTGATACCACACAATACATTTTAAAAAAATTTTTTTGTTTCAACGACTAAAAAAAATCAATTTTCAATCAATCAAGACAATTTGATCAAAATTTCCTGTAGAACTATCCCGGTTCCCATCAATGTACATTATTGAGATTTTTTTCAGATTTTTAGTTCAACTCCTCTGGGAGATAGGGTGGGGACAATTTTTTTTTTGCATTATATTGATAAAAACCACATAGAAAAAAAGATTTTTCAAAAATATAAATTTGTTTGTGCATCCACGCATTAAGAGGTTTCATTTGATACCCCAATCAAAATTTTTAAAAAATATTTATTTTTCCATTAAATACATATTTGTTTATATTTATTCCGCGCTATATTTTTTTGAACTCTCTATAGTTTTCCTATATGTGGGTCAAAAAGTTGTACAAGTATACCAAATTTCAACTTTCTATGTTCAGCCGTTTGGCTACAATTTCTACCGTACAGACAGATAGACAGACACATGAGTGACGTTATAAGGGTTTTTTGGTGGTCATACCTACAAAACCCGAAAAAAGATAAAAGAATAAAATAATAAAATAGTACAACGCTATTTCAACATTTATTAGTACTGGGTTTTATTTTATTGAACGGTAACAGAAAACGGTAAAATTATATGGAAAAAATCCCCAAAAGTATCACTACATAGTACAGGTACAGAGTTCTACTGTACCTAATTATCATAGCAGTCATTGATACGCAAGGGAAATAGAACGGCAGAGGTGAAGGGAGGAACAGACACAAGGCACGTCAGCTACTATTTAATAATAATACAGATTTTACTAATTCAATTTGGTCGATTAAAATCTTGTAAGAATATATATATTTATTCTTTATTCTTTATTCCCTAAGCCTTAAGGCGTTCAGGGTACTAACCATTATCATATAAGAATATATGTAAAGATCATATATTATTTGTTGATTCTGTTGTATTATTATTTTTTAATTCATTACCCTTTATACATTATTTACAAATACAGTGATTTCCTTTCCTAAACAGTGTAGGATCCTCTTAATTACAATTTTTATCACCCCTAAAACACCATTAATTACTTTGTATTTTAATTAACAATCTTGTAACACTAATTTAGAGAGGATTTTTTTCTGAGCCCTAAAAAATTACCTGTCTATCGTTTTGGACAGCCTTAATTTTTCAATCCTGAAGGGGACATACGTCAAATAAATGCAGTTTAAATCCTTGTACACCCCTATTGCATGCTGTGTACAAAATGAGGTACTCAAATCTGATGTTTTCAAAATGGTAGGTTATTATTTAGGATAATAATCAATATTTTTTAGGTCGGTCAACAAATTTTTACCAATAAATTGTTAATATACGTGAAAATTTTAGTAACTAATTCTGTCATTTGTTCCAATAATTATGTACTGCAGCGAAATCTGGATTAATGAAGTCATGAAGTGTCAACAAAACTAGAATTCTTACGAAGCGTTAATCAGATTAAGTGACAGGATAAGAAACCATGTAGAACCAGTCCTGGTTCTACATCCTTACACAGAACCATAAAAAACCATAGATTAAATTGGCGCATGATCAGAACTAACCCAGAGAGGATTTCAAAGAAAGAGAAAACGAGGGTTATCTTTTATGTTTCTACAAACGACCACTAGATGGCAATATTGAAATGTGTCATTACTATATTCGTATATTTTACATTTGTTATTGTGAAATCAGCGGCAGCGTTGTTGACAATGAGTGTTTAAAAAAAACCAATTTGTGGGAAAAAATGGATATTACTCGTGAAGGTTTTCGTTGCATGATTTTTTACGATTTTAGTAAAGACCTAACTCAACAACAATGCATAGATGCGCTTCGTTTAACTTTTGGTAATGAAGCACCATCAGAAAAGACTGTTTACAATTGGTTTGCAAAATTTCGTCGTGGTCGTGTGACGGACACACAGGTGGATTCACAGTGATGAATCTCGTGAAGGTCGACCAAAATCGGTTGTGGTTCAAAAAACATCGATGCTGTGATTGAAGAAGATCGGCATGTGACTTATCGTGAGATAGAAGCATCTTTTGGCATATTGCAGATTGCAATACATTCGATTTTGCATGAACATTTACCAGTGAAAAATATCGAAGACCGAAGCTCAAACACAGGATCTTGTTGATTGGTGTAAAGAAATGCTAAAAAAATTCAACCTAGGCACTGCAAAATCCGTCTATAACATCGCTCCAGGTGAGGAAACTTGAATTTATTCATATGAACCGAAAACTAAGCAACAATCCACTGTTTGGACTGTTGTACTGGACATGTCGCAACCTTCCCTTTAGAGGATCGGAGAACAATTGATGCTGAATGGTATACAACAATTTGTTTGCCAGAAGTCATCGACAAAATCTGGAAAAACAACCAAAAACGTAGCATCATTCTTCATCATGACAAGGCAAACTCCCACACAGCACAAACAATTGATTATTGAAGGAGAAAAACATCGAATTAATGTCTCATTGCCCGTATTCACCTGATTTATCCCCTATCGACTTTTTTTGCTACCCAATGTCAAACAAAAAATGCGTGGACAGCGATTTTTATCACCTCAAGAAGATGTTGAAGCTTTCTAAAACCATGTTTTTGAGATAGCAACTTCAGAGTGGAAAAAATGTTTCAAGAATTGGTTTGAACGCATACAAAAGTAAAGCAATAAAACAATTTGGTCAAAAAAAAAAAAAAAATGTGTATAGACACGGCCTATAGACCGTCTAGA
This sequence comes from Liopterus haemorrhoidalis, assembly GCA_963971575.1. Classification (NCBI taxonomy): domain Eukaryota; kingdom Metazoa; phylum Arthropoda; class Insecta; order Coleoptera; family Dytiscidae; genus Liopterus; species Liopterus haemorrhoidalis. The sequence continues at coordinate 6,761,453 of OZ020615.1, forward strand.
GACACCGTTCTTTGTCTCGTCTAGCGTCCACACTACGATGTGAATTTCTCAGACTCATCTTCGCAGTCCACCATGGAGGACATTGTTTTGTGTGGACTGAGTTCCTGCTTAGTACTAATTACAAGTGAAAGATCGCGAAAACGTAAACGCTGGAGGATGCGCGAAGTGCTCGCAGAAGGACCTAGGTTCGGTAATGCATTATTAAATAAATTAAGACTGGAAGACGCCATTCGGTTTCGGAATTTCACCCGGCTGACGCCAACTGATTTTGAACATTTGCTTCTTACGGTTGGAGGGATAATAATGAAGCAAGATACAAAAATTAGAGAAACCATCCCAGGTTCTCTTCGACTGGCAGTCACACTGCGTTTCCTAGCAAGTGGAGACTCATTCACACCTTCAGAATATCTAAGCAAGCAATATCGAAAATGGTACCAGAGGTGTCTCGTCTGTAGACGCCGAGTGACGTCCACACTGTCAAAATGTTGCGCAACATGTCTAACGTATGCAACGTTAGTCTCCCATTCCGATCGAGAGTCTTTAGACCTGCAATTTTTGGTCTCGCAATAGGCCCGTAGACGGGGATTGGTCTATAGACATGTTTCGTACATAACCTGAGACACGTATCAGAGACCAGAATCCCGCAACATGTCTACTATTGTGTACTAGTCTTAAGAGGTAGCCCTCTTGGAATGATACAATTGTTCTTCATTGGCAATCAAAAATTTCATTGTCTAATATTTGCCTTCTGTCTTTCTTTTTTCAACATTTTATGGGCAGAAGAGCGCTTACGACCTATATTATTTGCATGTCTTTCTCTTCTAATAATAATTATACCACCAATAATAAATCTTCGTTAGACAGATAATGAAATATTTTTATAACAAGACATCCATCCAGTTAGGTGTTCAACAAAAAACTACATATTAAAATAACTGATTTGCTATGATACATAATGAGGGAATGAAATATTCGTGCAGGAACGCTACGTACCGGAAACATTTGACGCATGATGATATGTACGTATATTTATGGTAAAAGAAAACAGATTAAGATAACACGAGCGTTTATTAGTTCATCAAAACTGCCACTATTATTGGCGCTTTAGTACAAATCATTTAACAGTGAACTAGTTTTGTATTTGATTATTTCAAGTGCAAAGTGCATCATATATAAATTTGTATTCAGGACAATTAGAATGCGATTAAATTCTCAAAACTAGTATTTAATAACAAAATTCCATTTAAACTTACTGTGACGTAGTTAAAAGTATTTATTATTACATTAACAAACATTCTTCTGGTAAGCTAGCAAATGCCTGGAATTCATGTAACTGCAATTTGGCTTAATTAGTTCATATTTATCTCTTTTCTTTCACCTGACATGGTTCCATAAATTTAACACTATTATAAATTTTATCATGATTTCGTTGTAAACTTCATTATAAACATGAGTTGTTGTAATGGAATTATAACCATTAAATCGGTTTTTTCTTATCTATTTTTACTATAATTCTGTATAAATGCACAGATTATACATTTTATGTACTAGCTGGAGTACCCGTACTTCGTACTGTTTTTGTGTATACTTTAAACCGCATTCAGAGCTTTTAAATCAATAGCTTATGCACTGTAGCTTATAGATTATTCACTGTCACCAGAAAGTTTGTCATATGGTAAGACGTGAAACTGTTCAGACCTCCAAATTTAATACGTTGTTTGTTGTGGATTGTGAATAATTTTCTAAACTTTGTAGTTAGTGAGTTTTAATGAGACAGACATATAAACACATTGGCTATCGCATTCTATCAGTGACACAATAGTTATCGTATGCCTTTACATAACCTAACATAATGTCATCATTAACAAATCTTGCTCAAAATTACAAGACAATATGATCAATTTAGGTAATTAGGTTAAGTTTAGTTAGTTAAAATCTAAGATAACAGAATTATAAAAACGATAATACATAGAATGATAATACATTAATTTTACGAAGCTATATAGTTGGTTGGTAAACGCACAAATGGCGGACTATTCGTAACACGTTAATTTCTAACTAGCTATGAACGGTGTTTAGAACATTAAGAGTACATTCGATTTGACGCTCCGAGCGTTCCGAGCACGTTCTGTACACTCAAACGTGTTCGATTTGACGCTCGGAGTACACTCAATTGCATTCGTTTTGCGATCGAGCGAGCATTTAGAGTGCGCTCTATGTGTTCGGGGTTTTAAGACCGAGCATATAGAGTATGACGTAAAAAAGTGGGGCAACGGCGGGAAAGAAATGAAAGTTTAAAATTAAATTATTAATAAAATAAAAATAATAGCCTTAGGCCCGGTCTTTCCACCTTCAGATAAAGTTCCAGGTAACTATCTGACAGATAAGGTTTTTTGTAACTTCATCTGCTGAATAAATAGCAATACCAGTCAGTGAATCCAATACGTCAGTCTCATTATCTGTTAGATAACTATCCGATAGATACATTTGTATAGAAAGAAGGGATGACATTTACTCAGCAGATGAAGTTACAAATAACCTTATATGTCAGATAGTTACCTGGAACTTTATCTGAAGGTGGAAAGACCGGGCCTTAGACAAATAACAATAGACAAATAATATTGTTATTTGTCTATGGCTACAGAGTACGGCCATTTTATGTATTTGTGACGTTCTGTAAACAGCAAAAAAATTATTAAAATACACCGTGCATAAAATTAAAATGGAAAAAATTCATTAAATTAATTCATTAATTATTATTTAATTTTTAATTAATTTTATTTCTTCATCATTGAAAAAAAAAAAAATCAAGGAAAAACCGAGGTATATAATTTTGATTCATGACTGACGTGAACTAATCTGACAGTAAAAACGCCGCCTAAAATTGTAGGGTTAAATTTTATAAACATTACGCCACAAGAATGCTCGCTCCGTTAGTGCTCTATTCATGACGTCACCATCAACTGTTTGCTCAGCGCTCGCTCTACTCTGTGCAAGTCGAATGCACCCTAATACTATCCATAGAAACATAACTCAGAGCGTAACAACGTACAGTCTAAAACGTATTAATTTAAAGAGGTCTGAATGCGGATTTACTCTAACAGTCCATCATACTAAATTTTTGGGGGTGATTGTTGATAAAAATTTAAATTGGAAAAACCATAAAAATTATATTTCTTGAAAAATCGCCAAAGCTTTTTATTGCATAAGAAAACTTAAAAACCTTACAAACTCTAATGTATGTAAAATTTTTTATTTCGCCAATATTCAGTCTGTTATGTCTTATGTATATTATGGTATCTTATGTTAAGGTCAAGGAGGGTAATAAGGCCCACCTAACACTTTTTATTTTTTTAAAATTTGTACAATAACAATTTTGTTATAAATTTATTTTTAAATAATAATTTGAACATATTTTTATAATATAATAATTTATTACATATGTATTTGATAAACGAATCACTAAGTTATGCAATTAAAAAAATGTCTGCATCGGGCCTTATTTATAGCAAAGTCGTTAATTAAGGCCCATATAGCAAATATAAATTAGGGTATAAAAAAGCGTATAAAACACCGGAATATTGGTTTGATTGTTTTATTTTTAAATTATTTTGAAAAATTATGGCAAAACAATTATTTAATTCATGCAATTAGGGCAAATAAATTGAAAATTAGACAACATAAATTATTAAATAATGGACAAATAAAAATTAGACAAACAATTATTTAATTCATGCAATTTGGACAAATAAATTCATCTTTGTCCTCCTTCGTCAGTCCAACACAGTCTTCGTGGACCCAAAGACGGCAATTTATGCAGCAACGCATGTCGGCCCAACGATTTTACACTGTGGGCCTTATTATCAGCTTGGCGGTTAAATGTTTACACCATAGTTTTATTGACTAATTTGTAGGTTATGAAAAATAAAATAATATAGAATGTACTATTATGTACTAGCAAGTTATTGCAATAAACATGCATGATATTTAAATAATGGCATATAAGTAAAAAACATACTTACAGTTAAATTCACTTACAGTAGAGAAGCAAACACCGCGCTGTTGTTGTTTACATGTATATATCTCTATACATTAAAAAAAAAAACAAAGTACTGCCACCTGTTAATATATAGCAATAGCACATACTAATATACTGTGAATATGTGAATTCTGAATTTCACTGCTAAGGCGCCAAATTCAAAAGTGGGCTTTATTTCCGCCCGGGCCTTATTACCCTCCTTGACCTTATGTCTTATCTGCTGGAGAAGATCAACTGAGGCAGGCCGAATATTTAAATTAAACAGAAATCTGCAATACGAACCTTAACAGGGAAACCATTCAGATCTTCATGTAAATTATTTTTAAAAGAATTTAATATTTTAACAGTACCTTCATTATATATATTAGAAACTTATTATACGCCTTTAAAAATAAAAATCAATTTCAACTGTTAGGTGAGTCACACGCATACGATACCCGACACGGTCATAACAAGTTGATGATTCCGAAGCACAGAATCACTACCTATGAACGCAGTCCAAAATACAAGGTGTCTCAAAAGAAATTTTATATTTATTTAGCTTACTGCGTGAACGCAACGTATCCGAGGGGCGCGGGGGTTATGTCAATCGGTAGCCTGGCTCTTGGGAATTTAGTCCCTATGGAGCGTTTCTCGGGAGCAGACCGCGCGTTATGCGTGCGAGAGTTTTACAAAAACGGTGATTCGGCGACTGTAGCGCGTAGAAAATTCTGCAGTATTCGAGGTTTTCGTCACTTAAATGATGCGCAAAGCATTCCTCTCATTCGACATAGGGTTAAAAAGTTTGAAGAGACTGGTACAACGCTGGATAGATCAAAATCCGGGCGACCTATGTCATCAAGAACAGTAGAAAACGTGGAGAATGTTAATCAGTCTGTTCGTGACGACCCGAACCTTTCAATTCGGAAGCGCGCAAGTGCTTTAAATGTGCATAGATCATCATTACATCGCATTATGCACAAAGACCTAAAGCTGCACCCCTACAAAATTCAATTGGTGCAAGAATTAAAGCCCCAAGATGCCAGTCAGAGGCTTAATTTCGTAAATCAGGTGATTGAGCGATTTTCAACGTTTACCAACATTTTGTTTTCGGATGAAGCTCATTTTCATCTTAATGGCCACGTAAATAAGCAGAACTGCCGCTACTGGAGTGCAACGAATCCGAAACGCAAACATCAGAAACCCCTACATTCGCCTAAAGTGACCGTATGGGCTGCGATGTCGGCGCGAGGAATTATCGGCCCTTACTTTTTTGAAGACGAAAGGGGGCGTGCAGTTACAGTGAATTCAGAGCGTTATGTGGAGATGTTAGACAACTTCTTGGTACCTGAACTGCAAAACTTTCCTGGCTATAACCAAAGAACATGGTTCCAACAGGACGGAGTAACTTCACACACGTCCAATATGTCTCTGCCACGTGTTCGTGAAATTTTCTCAGGCAAATTGATCTCCCGGAGAGGTGCCATAAATTGGCCTCCACGCAGTCCAGATTTAACCCCTATGGACTTTTTCCTATGGGGTTATCTTAAATATAAAGTTTACGCCAATAAACCGACTTCACTGGCGCATTTGAAAGAAAATATCCGTCACGAAATGGCAGCCATCCCTGAGTCCACTTGTCGAGACGTCATAAGTAATTTTACTGTTCGATTAAATGAGTGCCGAGAACGCGAGGGTCTACATTTAGACGATATTATTTTTAAGAAATAAATCCCCAAAAAGTGTATTTTAATAATTAATAAACATTTTTTCTATATACGGCTTACTTTTTTTTTAATCGATCCACTAAATATAAAATTTCTTTTGAGACACCTTGTATATGGCAATACTTTTATTTAATAAACTACCGTCAGAAATTCAGCAATTAAGTAATTTAAAAAAATATTTAATAGGAAGATCATACTAATCGGATTCTGAATTTCTGACAGACAACTAAAATAATATGTTTACTATGTTGATGTAATGTATTGTATTTTTTTGACGAGTCTTATATCGACAATTGTACGATCTATTGGACAATAAAGATTATTATTATTATTATTATGTTTTGTCCGTTTCACAAAAAATAAGTTTATTTTTAGGGTTTTATAGGTATGACCAAAAAACCCTTATACCGTCATTTTGTCGTCTGTCTGTCTGTTGTCTGTCTGGCTGTCTGTCTGTCTGTCTGTCTGTCTGTTCGGTAAAAACTGTAGCCAAACGGCTAAACCTAGAGAGTTGAAATTTGGCATGCTTATACAACTCTTTGACCCGCACATAGGAAAAATACTAAAACATCTAAAAAACATACCCCGCTAAAAATATAAACAAATATGTGCTCATCGAAAACAAAAATATTTTTTTAAAATTTTGAGTAGGGTATCAAATGAAAGCCCTTAGTACGTGGATTAACGATCAAATTTTTATTTTTGCAAAATAAATTATTTTGATGCGATTTTTGCCAAAATTGTGCAAAAATTTTGTCCCACACCCTGTAGCCCAGATGGTTTAAACTAACAATCTAAAAAAATTCTAAGTAATGTATATTGGTGTGAGCCGAATAAGTACAACAGGAATTTTTGATCAGATTATGTTGTCGGAAAATAACGCATTTTTTGTGGTTTTTGGTTCACAAAGTACAAAAGTTATACCAATGAAAGACTCACATGCAAGGCGTACGATAGCGCAATGGGTTATAGCACTGGTAAAATGCACTGGGAGCGAAGGGTCTCGAGTTCGATTACGGAGTGAATTTCATTTTTTCTGCATTTTTTTGCATTTTTATTATGTTGAAATTATTTGTCAAAATATAACTAGAATTTTGACAAATGTTGTATTTAATTTTTAAGAGCGTAAATTTAATAACCAGTCTTATTATATGATTAACAGACGATAAATTATTTTAAAAATATCGTTCAACTTGCCGTGATTACTACAAAGTAAAATTTGTCCTACACACTCAGCATACCGCCTTCACTTATTATATACCTGCGAAACCCTGAAATGTGTGAATATTCACACTTCACATCAATTTTTTGTTTACCAGTGTTATTTTTTATAAACTGTTATTGATATAAAACGATTTCCTTGTAAATAATATATACGATTTAATTTTTTTCATGAAAATAAGCTGTCAAATAAGGTCATTAAATAATGTCGTGTTCTCTGCGAGTCACGTGGTGTTCACCCTTACGATAAGTCCAATTCACTGGCACTAATGACTGGATTAAGTCTCTCATTCTGATTTATTCATAGACATTACAAAATTTAACCTTCGCGACCGTAAATCATTTGGAAATAACCCCAGTTATTTCAATACTTAATAACACTTCGATATATGAAAAAAATTGAGATATTTTCCTATTAAGAATATTGATACACTTCTAAAAGTATTAAAAAAAAATATTTAAAAAAAAATAAAATACTTCAAAAAGATTAGAAAATATTTATTTTTGAAAGAGAAGATTAGATTTAAAAATCAACGGAGATGTTATTAATAACATCCAATACGCAGATGACATGGGATTGCTTTCGGACAGCCTTGAGGGACTTCAAGTACTATCAGTTTTCTACTCTATGTCTAGTCTGTTTTTAAATTTATATAAAAAAAATAAATAAAATAATATAATAGGCATATTCTTAAAAAATTGATGTGAAGTGTGAATATTCACACATTTCAGGGTTTCGCAGGTATATAATAAGTGAAGGCGGTATGCTGAGTGTGTAGGACAAATTTTACTTTGTAGTAATCACGGCAAAATGAACGATATTTTTAAAATAATTTATCGTCTGTTAATCATATAATAAGACTGGTTATTAAATTTACGCTCATAAAAATTAAATACAACATTTTTCAAAATATAACTAGAATTTTGACAAAATAATTTCAACATGATAAAAATGCAAAAAAAAACAGAAAAAATAAAATTCACTCCGTACTCGAACTCGAAACCCTTCGTTTTCCAGCCAGTTTAAGAGCGCTCTAACGCATGTAGCCATCGCACGCAATGCATGTGAGTGTCTTACATTCGTATAACTTTTGTACTTTGTGAACCAAAAACCACAAAAAATGCGTTATTTTCCAAAAACATAATCTGATAAACAATTCCTGTTGTACTATTTCGGTTCACACCAATATACATTACTTAGAATTTTTTTAGATTTTTAGTTTAAACCATCTGGGCTACAGGGTGTGGGACAAATTTTTTTTTGCACATTTTTGGCAAAAATCGCATCAAAATAATTTATTTTGCAAAAATAAAAATTTGATCGTTAATCCACGTACTAAGGGCTTTCATTTGATACCCTACTCAGAATTTAAAAAAAATATTTTTGTTTTCGATGAGCACATATTTGTTTATATTTTTAGGGGGGTATGTTTTTTAGATGTTTTAGTATTTTTGCTATGTGCGGGTCAAAGAGTTGTATAAGCATGCCAAATTTCAACTCTCTAGGTTTAGCCGTTTGGCTACAATTTTTACCGAACAGACAGACAGACAGACAGACAGACAGACAGACAGACGACAAAATGACGGTATAAGGGTTTTTTGGTCATACCTACAAAACCCTAAAAAGGATGAGTAAATTCAAAAGTCCTATTTAACACTATAATAAATCACCAGAAAAGTTACTGTATACTTACTATATCTTACTGAAAAGTTCGTATACTGCAATATTATATTATTTAGGCACAATTACAATATGCGGGCTACCTTTTAAGTTTTTACAAAAAGTAAGAAAGAACATTTTTGTAACAAACTGTTTTATTGCTTTTCAAAATATTCGCCTTTAAGATTTTTACACTTTTGCATGTGTTCAAACCAATTCTCGAAACATTTTTTCCACTCTGAAGTTGGTCCACAACGTCTACGAACGTCTACCAGTCACCACATACCGCAGGGAACGATTTACATAGGTGTTCAGTACATTACGCTCTTAACTTTTTACAAAAACTAAGAAAGAAAACAATCAATTTGCGCACAGCATCGATGTTTTTTTGAATCACAACCGATTTTGGTCGACCTTCACGTCATTACTTACGGACTTTTCTGATGATGCTTCATTACTAAAAGTTGAGCGAAGCGAATCTATGCATTGTTGTTGAGTTAGGCCTTTATTAAAATGTAAAAAATCATCCAACGAAAACATTCATTAGTAATATCTATTTTTTCACAAACTTGTTTTTTTAAACACTTACTGCCAATAACCTACTTGTTCAATTTATAAGCTGTCACTGATTTCACAATAACAAATGTCAAATTTTACGAATTTTATTGTAATGACACATGTCAATATTGCCATCTAGTGGTCGTTTGTAAAAACGTAAAAGGTAACCCTCGTATAAAATCATGTCTAGGGTCCGAAAAAAGCTAGTTATGGAACTGATCGTGACCTCTTGGATCTGGCAGGGATTGTCCATCCAGGTGTCGAGCAGCCTGGTATCGTTTGCCTCCATTCACATGTTCAGTGCTTAGTCTACCCGGAAGTTAGTACAAGTTAGGACTAATACGATCTCCTGATCTCCAGACTTAAGGTAGCCATATACGGTGAGGATTTCCTTAAAGAAAAAGCTTCAAAGAATTCCTTGAGGAATTCCTCTACCGAACCCTCGCCCACACACGGACAGGATTGGCCTCAAGAAAAAGGCTTAAGGACCACAACTTAGGCTTGTGCGTAGAATCAGCAGATGCTCCTGATTTCATCGATTCCTTAATTTTTTTAATTCTCTTTTCGGAGAGCGCTTCTGTTATTGTTTATTTTTTAAATTAGGTCATTTTTTGTGACTTTCGCGGCCACTTCTTTTATTTTTTCCAATAATTTCGCGTACGCAGCCTCCTTTTTATCTCTATCATGGTATTCTTTAGAACTTACATGCCACAAGTAAGGTTCATTTTTATACATTAGTATGAATTCCGATAAAAATTCTCTAGACATGACTAAATAAATTCGACACTCACTTTACAAATCGTCAAGGCCGACTGTCGACAGCACACACACGGTAGTAAGAGTCTGGCACTCAAGGAATTTTTTGGCCTCAGGTACCGGCCGCGGCCTCACGGACGCCGGCATACACGGTGAGGATTTCCTCAAGGCTTGGACTGTTCAGGCCAAACCTTGAGGAAATCCTCACCGTGTATGGCTACCTTTAGACAGTTTCGCTTAGGATTAAAATAATTTGAATTTCAGTCGGTAAAATGAATAAATATGGTGAAGATATCGTTGTTTTTATTTGATATGGTGATTGGCTATATTTAGGTGTCATCTGTTGGTGTTTATTGTTAATTACTATGTCGTGATCTCAATTACAGCGATTATTATTCATGTAGCAATCTCAGTGGTAATAATTTAGTGATAAACACATACATATGTCGACCTAGAGCCGTTCTAATCTGGCGAGGTAAAGTTCACACCGCGCACCAAGAACTCAAATTGCTCATGTGTTTTGCCAAGTTTATAAACTATGCAAACATTAACACTGTTAGATCAAATATATCACAAACTAAGTGACTAATTACGAGTAACGTAATTAACAGACATGTTAGACAGACATTCCAGATAACCATTTCATATTTATAGACATACTAAATTCAAACAGATCTTAATATTGATGCAGTTCATATGACAAACTCAACTTCTCATAAACTCTCTCCTCTCTCTCTCACTTCTTAGGTATTACTGGGGTCACGCGAGAATTATTGAGAATAAGAAAATCAGGTAAGCCGTGGAATAATAAAGTAGCATTACCGTTTTATGCAGTAACTAGCTGGAGTACTTGTCCTTGGGTCCCTGGGTCTGGACTCCTCCCCAGGAACGAAAAAGTAATATACATATTTTAAAAAAATGCACCATGTGAAAACAAAAATCACATTTCTTATTAATAAAAATTAAATTTTAATCATAACACAGCCCAACAGACATTTTGGTGTCAGCGAGTTTTTAACTGCCTCTAGGTAATTTTTGGGCACATAATCCTAAATAGCCATCAGATTTGGTCTATCAGATCTAGTTTTTGAGATATGCTATATTGGCCTCTTTTACAATAAAATATCTTATTTCTTAACTTGTGTATTTTTCACGCTATTACTGTTACTATTTGCTCCAACTGCCAGTTACAAACACAAAAGAGACAAAGTAAGGTATTTATTTCACAAAGTAGATAAATATACATTCATCACTTATCACTTAAAAATGTTCTTTTGTACGACTTTCTAGCATGGAGTTTACCAGAAGAGTCTTTCTGAAGACTCCAACAGTAGTAGGCCATCATGTGGCTATCTTATCTTCCTTGATATCTATCTTCCATAGTTTTATGTCCTGATGGAATCTTTCCCCCGGTTCTTCACTAAAATTACCAAGGTTTTCTGGTAAGTCATAATACAACCGAGAATATTAAAGTTGGAAAGCATATTTTCCACTAATTCTCTGCCTTATGATTTCCAAGAAAATTTTGTATTACTTGAATAAATGAACAAGAATTAGATTCAATCTCGTACATCGATGCGGTTGGATTGTGGATCTTCAGTAGGTTGCCTTATCTGAGTACCATCAAATATTCTGGCTTCCAATTTTTCAGAGTTAATCCCAGGAAATTTACGTGTCAAGTAGTCTACACAAAGTCCATCTCGATTTAAAGCCTTCAAAAATTGCTACATAAGCCCAAACTTGATATGCAAGGGTGGAAATATAATTTTCTCTCTCGCAACCAAAGGTTCGTTGACAACGTTTTGTTTTTCTTGAATTATGATATTTCTTAATGGAAATCACCCAGTTTCTGTTAACCCAGTGCTGATCCTTAGCTCTGCTGTCCCAAAGACATAAAAAACAAGGATATTTTGTATATCCACTTTGCTGTCCAAGGAGGAAGTTTACCGTTTTTAGATAAAAAACTATAATCAATTAATCTGTATCTCAAAAACTAGAGCTGCTACGAAAAAGAGTCGGGTATTTTTGGAATCAGCACATCAATCTAAGGAAATAGCAAGAAAGAGGTCGGAAGGACAAGATGTGACACTAGAAATAACTGATAGAATGCGAGATATCCAAGGACAAGAAAGAAGTGAGAGGATAAAAAATTCGAGGTATAATAGTAAATACAAAAAAACTTGGACGACGCAAATACCCGAGTATCTCAAAAGTCAAAGTAATGGATTAAAAAAGAAGGTAATAGCAAGATTTAGGTGCGGAAATGATGAAAGAGAAAATGAGTACTGGAGAACGGATGAACAAAGAATGTGCAGGATGTGTGGAGAGGAAAAAGATACCTTGGAGCATATAATGAAGAATTGTGGCAAAATTAAATTTAAGGAAGGAACAAGAGAAGGCACGTTGTGTGAATCAGGGCAAGGATGGAAATGGATGGAGGACGTCTTAGAGAGAAGAGAAGATTTGAGACGAAGATTTACCAATAATTAGAATCAGTACTTGAAAATAAATGTAATTAGGCTATATGTAAATAACTAGCTGAGTACCCGTGCTTCGCTACGTTATATTGACGGTCTGCTATCATCGTACAATTATTATAAGTCATGGTTCCTCTATAGATCACATTGCTTACTCTCTCATCAAGTGTAGTTTCACCTCGTTGGAGGCTCATTAGTGTAAAATTTTCAGTTTGTTTCTAAACATGTGCACGGGTAACTTTTATAAGCAAAAACCTAGTCGATATCTCATTTGTCCTAAGAGATATATAGGAATCCGTGAAAAACCATTTTACTCCTTTTCACCCCGTAGGGGTCGAAAAATCTTTTCTTAGTAGGTTCTTACGTCATATCGAGAAATGTACTCTTGAAATTTCTTATTTCTAATAAAAAATACTAATTTACCCCTTTAGGAATGAAATTTAAAAAACTGTCAGAATACTATCGAAAGTTTTAAAAAATCACCTATATGCCAGAAAGGAATGCAAAAACCAAGTAGATAACTCATTTAAGAGATATTGTATGCTTACCTCATGGAGGGAATATACTTTGCGAATCTCATGTATCTATGTCCAAGGGATGTTCTATTAAATAAAAAATATCCTTTTACCCCTTTAGGGGTGAAATTTTGAAAAACTGTCAAAACCATTTCGAGATATTTTAAAAAGACATCTATATGCCAAATAGGAATTTTATAACTCAACCAACACAGAAAATACGACGGTTTCTATAATTGTTTCTGATTGTAGATTCACCCTTTTAGGGGATGATTAGGACAAAATCTTGAAATAGGTTTTTTAACATTTATAAGGATAATCTTTATAAGCAAAAACTAAGGCGATATATTATTGACCTAAAATAAATTGAGGAATCCGTGTAAACACATTTCACCCCTTGTCACCCCTGAGAGGTCGTATTTCGAAAAATCATTTCTTAGGGGGTTCTTAAGTCATAAAAGTGATATACTCCCCGAATTTTATGTTTCTTTGTCTAGACGAAATTCTATCGAATAAAAAATACCAATTTACCCCTTTAGGGGTGAAAATTAAAAAAACGGTCAAAACACTTTCTAAATATTTTAAAAAGGCACCTATACGCCAAAAAGGAATTTTATAACACAATAAACACAGAAGATGCGAAGGGTTCTATAATTCACCCTGATTATAGATTCACCCCTTTAGGAGTCGATTAGAACAAAATCCTGAAATAAGTTTTTTAATATTTACATGAGTAATCATTGTGAGCAAAAACCAAGTCGATATCTTCTTGGACCTAAGAGATATTAAAAAAACCGTGAAGCCACATTTTACCCCTTTTAACCCTCTTTTCACCCACTTAGAGGATGAGTTTCGAAAAATCCGTTCTTAGTGGGTGCTTACGTCATGGAGGGAATATACTTGCCAAATTTCATGATTGTAGGTCCAGTGGTTTGGGCTGGGCGTTGATTATGAGTAGGTAGCTTAGTTACGATTTTATATATATAGATATGTAGATTTTAACCGAAAAGTACAAATAAAATAACTATCTATCTATAAAGGAGGTGTGTAAATTAAGTAACCGGTAACTGATATTTTAAAATTTTTTTATTCGAATAGAATTACAATTCAATATGTTCTCCTTCAAAATAACTTAAAAAAAAAAAAAATTAAATTAAAAAAAATAACTTTCTTGGGAAACCACACAGCGCTGGAGACAGTTCTTCCAATCGCCATAGCAGTGCTGGAACTGGGATACTGGAATAACTTTCAGCTGGTCGGTTACGGCCGTTTGAATGTTTTCGAGTGTCCCAAAATGACGTCTCTTGAGGTGATGTTTCAATCTTGGGAAGAGGAAAAAGTCACAAGGACTCAAGTCAGGCGAATAAGGAGGCTGAGAAGTCACAGGAATGTTTTTGCTGGCCAAAAACTCGTTTATTGAAATTGCTGACAAGAATTTTTCTCATCCCCAATTCATTGATCAAAATTTGATGAACGGTAGTGCGAATCAAATTCAACTCTTCCCCGATCATTCTGACTGTCAACCAACGATCTGAAAGCACAATATCCCGGATTCTGTCGGCATTTTCATCGGTTCTTGAAGATGAAGGCCTTCCGCTGCGTGATTCATCTTCAATCAATTCTCTTACTTCTGAAAATGCCTTAAACCACCATAAAACCTGGGTCCTTGAAAAAACACTGCTTCCGCAGGCCTGCTGGAGGTTGTCAAATATTTCCGTTGCACTGTGCCCAAGCCTGAAGTAAAACCTGGTAGCACACCGTTGCTCGAAATGAATGTCACTCATTTTTAGAACGCACTAGAAAAAACTCTTTTTCAAAAACAATCGCTACGGACAACAAAATTACTCTAGCGAGTTTAGAATTAAACATTTAAAAGTGATGACTCTTTTATTATTTAAGGGCGGGGGGGGGGGGTCTACAAGTGCCCCTCCTTGCCCCTTTACTGCGGGCGCCCATGCCACTAATTTTCTATAATTCAGAACTATTTTAGACATTGCAACTTTGAACATTATTTAATATACCAACTTAAATTACAAAGGTTATTTTTTATTTTCTAATAAAGTTCTACAAAACAGAAATATGATTGCACTTTAAATCCGATTCGCGTCATAAAGCTACTCTTTTGTTTCTCTTTCTTGGCATTGTTAACTTTGGTAAAAATCGAAAAATTTAACTCATTCCTTAACAGTCTCTAAATGGCTTAGAAATATATAAAGAAACCTAAAAACATTACAAATCCCAGAATAAAAAGTTTAATTAATTTCATTATAAAGCACATTGCCAGTTAGCAGTGTGCTTTTTAAATTCTTATTCCGAATCATTTCGTAACAATAGAGACATTTTTTTAAACGAGAATTTTCAGTTCTTTGAAAACAGTAAATGAATCTGTCAGATGTTTTATTAATTATCGGAATTTGTGCTTTTCCTGGAAATACAAAAAAAAAAAAAAAATCATCAATTCTTAAATTGGTTTGTAAAAACGTATTGTTTTTAGCAATATTTATATTTTAAAATAGTGTTGATTTGATAATCTGTTTCGTATGTGCTCATAAAGCTGCGTTCAGAGCTCTTAAATTAGTCGACTATAGGCTATGGAGTTGTTCACTGTTGATTGTCACTAGAAGTTTGTCAAATGGTAACGAGAGCAATCGTTCAGAGCTCTAAATTTAATACGTAATACGTTGTCGATTGTCGATAGTTTTACAAACTTATAGTTAGTGAGTTGTTTTAATGAGACAGACATATAAATACATTGGCTACCTCAGTCTACATCGAAGAGAACGTTTACATTGTATGCCTTTACATAACTTAACAAAATACCACTGCGCTGATTACAACAAATCTCGTCCAAAATTACAAAGACAAACAGTAAATATGATAAATTTAGGTAATTAGGTTAGGTTTAGTTAGTATAAATCTAGGACAGCAGAATAAGGAAAACGATAATAAGCATTTTTAGGGTTTTGTAGGTATGACCAAAAAACCCTTATACCGTCATTTTGTCGTCTGTCTGTCTGTCTGTCTGTCTGTCTGTCTGTCTGTTCGGTAAAAATTGTAGCCAAACGGCTAAACCTAGAGAGTTGAAATTTGACATGCTTGTACAACTTTTTGACCCGCACATAGGAAAAATACTAAAACATCTAAAAAACATATCCGCCTAAAAATATAAACAAATATGTGCTCAACGAAAAAAAAAAAATTTTTTTTAAATTCTGAGTAGGGTATCAAATGAAAGCCCTTAGTACGTGGATTAACGATCAAAATTTTATTTTTGCAAAATAAATTATTTTGACACGATTTTTGTCAAAATTGTGCAAAAAAATTTTTGTCCCACACCCTGTAACCCAGATGGTTTAAACTAAAAATCTGAAAAAATTCTAAGTAATGTATATTGGTGTGAATCGGAATAGTACAACAGGAATTTTTGATCAGATTATGTTTTCGGAAAATAACGCATTTTTTGTGTTTTTAAGTAAAATATGTAATATATTTAATCCGCTATTTAACATAGTAAACGAGTGCTCCTGTATAGCACAGTGGTAGCGTTGACGCTTAGTGAGTTGAAACTACTGTAAGAAACTGTGTTCGAATCCCGTCAATTTTTATTATTTCAGTTTTTTTTTTTGCATTTTTATTTTGTTTAAATTATTTTGTCAAAATTCTAGTTATATTTTGGTAAATGTTGCATTTAATTTTTAAAAGCGTAAATTTAATAACCAGTGGGAAGTGTTGAACTTATAATTTAATTCTATATTTGAAGGTATCAGAGGGCGGGGCTTATGATTTAAGCAACCAATGGAAGCAATAGGAGCAATTTTCAAAATCATAATGAACCTTGCTATATAAAAAAAAATACTGCACATATTTTGAAACTTAAATAATGGTATTAGGCATTCGAATTAAAATTCATAAAAAAATATTTTGACATGAAATTTGTTTTGGCATCCCAAATCATCATCACACAGTTAATAAATACCTGCGAAACCCAGAAATGTGTGAAAATTCACACTTCACATCAATTTTTATCTATTATCGACGCCGTAGTAGTTGGTTTAAAGTCACACTAACAACAGACCTATCGCCTTACCACCCATTTTTTCAAAAATATTTGAAACTACCATAAAGCACAAGCTCCTTAATTTTATAAATAAATATAACTTACTGTCGAATAAGCAGTATGGTTTCAGACTTAATTATCTACTACTAAAGCAGCTACCAAATTACTAACTGAAGTACTATATTCTCTGGACAATGGGTTCATGTAGCGGCCATGTTCTGCGACCTCATCAAGGCATTTGATTGTGTGTCACACGATATATTGTTAAAAAAACTCGAACATTATGGTATTCGCGGGAACTGTCTTAATATCTTACAAAACTACTTAACTGACAGAACGCAGTATGTTTACTGTAATAACATCAAATGGAGTGTTCAAAAGTTAAATATAGGAGTAGGACAGGGTTCAATTATTAGTGCATTGTTGTTTTTATTTTTTATTAACGATTTCGCAAATAATGTAAGTGCATTTACCCTGATGTACGCTGACGACACGACTTTTATCAGTAAAGGTGTTGACTATAATGATGACGAAGAAAAAACTATTACAAATAAGTCTGAAGCTCTTGCTTGGTTTGATAAAAATAAAATTGTACTAAATGAATCCAAAACGTACACAATGGTTTTCTGTTTTATAGAAATATACCAAACGACCCTTCCTATAATATAAATTTAGTTAAATTTCTTGGTTTTAATTTAGATGCTCAATTGAATTGGAAATCCCATATACAAACTATGGCAAAACAGTTAAACAGCTGTAATTTCAAGCTATACAAAATAAAAAATTATGTATCATTAGACATAGCTAAAATGGTATATTCATGTCATGTGGTCTAATTCTCTGGGGACAGTCAACCGACTGGAAAAGAATATTTATTATGCCAAAAAGAGCTGTCAGGATTCTTGGTGGTGCTGCAGAACGTACTTCATGCCGGCAACTATTTAAGGATTTACATATCCTAACTTTGCCATTTTGCACATTTTTAAATTATTAGAATATAAATAAATAAATAAGTTTATTCAGTAAATAATTAAAATACATAAAATTACATGGTTAGCACACAGCACCCGTTACAAAAATAACATAATCTGTATTTGAATATGTTGTTGTATGCATTGGTTATCAGATATTAGAGTGATATTGTTTAATTCTAGGAAAAATTTCTAAAAACCTAACAAAAGTTGAGAAATATGTGATAATGTTATGTGAGAGTGTAAATGTTACCTGTTTAAGTGTTGAAGCAAACGATGTTTCGGAAACCTCCTCTTGTGTCGTTTCGGTAATTCTTCTAGATTATTTAGACCAATTGCATTTATTAATGGGTTCGTATGAATAGTGCACTTTTCATAGAATTTTTTTGCATTTTTAGGGTTTTGTAGGTATGACCAAAAAACCCTTATACCGTCATTTTGTCGTCTGTCTGTCTGTCTGTCTGTCTGTCTGTCTGTCTGTCTGTCTGTCTGTCTGTTCGGTAAAAATTGTAGCCAAACGGCTAAACCTAGAGAGTTGAAATTTGGCATGCTTATACAACTCTTTGACCCACACATAGGAAAAATACTAAAACATCTAAAAAACATATCCCCCTAAAAATATGAACAAAAATGTGCTCATCAAAAAAATATATATTTTTTTAAAATTCTGAGTAGGGTATCAAATGAAAGCCCTTAGTACGTGGATTAACGATCAAAATTTTATTTTTGCAAAATAAATTATTATGGTGCGATTTTTGCCAAAATTGTGCAGAAAATTTTTTGTCCCACACCCTGTAGCCCAGATGGTTTAAACTAAAAATCTGAAAAAATTCTAAGTAATGTAGATTGGTGTGAACCGGAATAGTACAACAGGAATTTTTGATCAGATTATGTTTTCGGAAAATAACGCATTTTTTGTGTTTTTAACTAAAATATGTTAAATATTTAATTCGCTATGTAACACTTTAGATAAGAAACTCTGGTAGCTCAGATGGTTTCGTAACGCACTTTGTAAATTGCAGTGCGAACGTTGCAGAGTTCGAATCCTGTTAATTTTATTTTTTTCTGTTTTTTTTTTTGCATTTCTATTTTGTTTAGATTATTTTGTCAAAATTCTAGTTATATTTTGATAAATGTTGCATTTATTTTTTAAAAGCGTAAATTTAATAACCAGTGGGAAGTGTTGAAATTATAATTTAATTATGTTTGACGAAATCAGAGGGTGGGACTTATGATATAAGCAACCAATGGAAGCCATAGGCGCAATTTTAAAAATCTTACTGAACCTTGCTGTATAAATAAAATACTGTACATATTTAGAAACTTAAATAATGGTATTAGGCATTCGAATTAAAATTCATAAAAAAATATTTTGACATAAAATTTGTTTTGGCATCCCAAATAATCCTCATTCAGTTACTAAATACCTGCAAAACCCAGAAATGTGTGAAGATTCACACTTCACATAAATTTTTTAATATATATTCTATAGTTGGTTGGTTTGCTACTTCGTGTATGAAAGTAATGCGGTTAAATTTTCTTAATTGTGTAGCCATTCGCAGGCATTTATTTTGAATAACCTGCACGTCATTTAAATAACTTGTCGATACACTAGCCCAGGCTGCAGATCCATAAGTATATAAATATTGGTCTGATCACTATATTATACAGCAATAATTTTATTAAAGATACAAAGCTGCCAAAAAATTGGGAGATACATTCATACAATACCAGAGACAAACATAACATTCGCCTACCTAAAATGCGTTATACATCTTCTAAAACTAATCCAGATTACATTGGTTTCACTCTGTACAATAAATTGCCAAATAATCTCAGAGAGCTCAAAGCTTTGAAATTTAAAAATTGTCTCAAAAAACTTTTAATAGAGAAAGAAATTACGATATAAATGCATTTTTGAACGACGATCTCAGTAATATAATACCGCATAGGTAATTTTTCTTGCACAGGCGAACAAATTTCTCGTGGCCGGGCGTGAAACATGCGCGTGAAATTTGTAGTGGGGATTATAACTTTGGCGAATTGCATTATTTCCTACACACGCTATTACAGTCAAGTGCATAAGCGCAACATTCAAAATATATTAAATATTTAAAATCCTGGAGACAAAAAGCAAACTAGGTGGACGTGCAGGTGGACGATTAATAGTCACAGTCGAGAAATATTTAGCAATGTTCTTGATTTTTGTAAGCCTATATTATTTACAACTTGAAATTGCTGAAGTTTGGAAAAAGACGTGGGATGGGGGTGCTCTGGCCAATAAACAAGTCGACAAAGTGAACTTCAAATGCAGTAATCACTTAAATCAAGCAGCTACGTTTCTATAGTTTTGTGGTTCGACTGTGATAGGAGGAACTTGTGTTTATAGACGTACCTAACTGATAAATATAATGTACACGTGTAAGAATGTGAACTTGTTTCTTTGACTGTTCTCTGTATCTGTCTCTGTTTTTCATAGTGCCCTCTCTATGCGCAACATAAGCCACGCCCGGCCACGAGAGGTTTGTTCGTCTGTATAAATTATCAAATGTATATCTTTTATGTTGACTTAATTATGTATTATGTATACCTCCTACTGCAATAAAAATTATTATTATTATTATTCGCAACGCACTAATATCCATAGCTGGAAACGCTGCCTTGACCTTTAAAACTATCTACTAAACTTATCACAACGCACAGTGAACAGTTTACTAATTTAAAGAGTTCTGAACGCAGCTTACCCCTTAGCTCTTGGTTTCTGATTTTATTTCATATCCATTTCGTATTTGCTTTTTGAACTAAATGAAATGGACTATATTAGTTCATAAAATAATACCTGGGGCATTATTCGATCATTAATTCAAAATTGATCCAAATGTGCCTGAACTAAATCATACTAATTTAGAAATTATATCATATGACTTGTGTTATTGCAGTAGGTGAATATTGGACTGTTGTAGATCACTCTGTTGGCAATCACAGTATTCAATTAATGGCCCAGGGTTGTGTAAATTACCTCATTGTTACTAAATACACAACGAGAAAATAAATTGCACACTGATTTCGTAAATTAACATATGTTTTACTTGTTTCAGGTGAGAGTAATGAAAATACGACTGCTGTTCACAAAGTAAAGTAATAGGAAGTTTCATTGAAAGCCGCTGTTCAAGTGTAGTTGGCTCTAGGTGAGTATGTTGAGGCAGTGACAGATGTCTCTTATGTGTTTTTAAAGTGTGAACTAAAATTTCCTACTAAAATTCAGTCATCACTAAATGTTTGATGTAAACATGAGATGGAACTTTCATATAGATACTGTTAGTGGAAAGATCAGAAAAACATTAAATTTATTTAAATTATTAAGAAATATATTTCCATTGCAGTATTTTAAGTTGGGGGATCAGTGTAATTGCTCTTAAATAAACTTAAAGTAATAAATATATATATATATATATATATATAAGGAGAAATAATAGTTCTTATTTACTCGTCAAATTATATTAAAAAATATTATTACAAAATAATAATTTTACGAGACGTTTCGACTGGGACATCCAGTCATCTTCAGTCTATAAATAAAAAATATACAATTTTACAAATTTTATAAATCAGTCTTCAAAAAAAATACAAATAAAATGTGAAAAACACTTAAAAATCAAGTTAAAAAACATTAAAGAATTATAGATGATTAAAACAAAGCATTAAAATAATAAATAATATTAAATAAATGAATAAAAGTTAAAAAATTTAAAAAAAAAAATTAAAATGGCGTCTAGGCCATATATATATATATATGTATATATATAAGGTATGTTGGTATATATATATATATATATAGTTAGATTGTTGTTCTTGACGAAAAATGTAGGCGGAAATAAAAATTCTTGAATACTCGTCAAAAGTTTATTTATAAAATATCAAGAGACGTTTCGACTGGTAAATCCAGTCATCTTCAGTCTAGAGTACGTCAATATTTTACAAAAGTGACTTTTGTAAAATATTGATAATGTTTTTCTGATCTTACCACTAGCAGCTATATATATATTAAAAACTATTATAGTTGAAGGTAATGGGATTCGGACCAGTCAGAAAATAAAAACAAATTTATTAACTTCGCTAACGTTTCGATTTTAATTTAAATCTTCATCAGAGCTTAGTTAATAGTCACGATATAAAATAATACTTTTAAAATTAATAACGAACACGTCATATTGTCCGGTTATTGAACTCAGAGATAAGCAATGAATAAGCCACGTATGAATTTGAAAAAGGGTTTTTTCAAATTGTTTATATCTTTGAAATCAGAATAGAATACTCTATCGAATATATAGAAATAAAATGTGTGGTCCTTTTTAAAATAAGAAAGTTGCACAATGAACTTTGAGAACCACTGGTAGAAATAAAAAAAATGCTTCAAAATAATAATAATAATAATAATAATGAACCATGTATATAAACGAAACAATGAAATAATTAATTATTCCGTCTTTCCAGGTATTTTTAAGTGCATCTTTCAAAGTGTGTGTCCAATTTCTCCTCCAAAACCATTAAAATTTGAAAAAGGGTTTTTTCAAATTCATACTTGGCTTATTCATTGCTTATCTCTGAGTTCAATAACCGGACAATATGATGTGTTCGTTATTAATTTTAAAAGTATTATTTTATATCGTGACTATTAACTAAGCTCTGATGAAGATTTAAATTAAAATCGAAGCGTTAGCGAAGTTAATAAATTTGATTTTATTTTATGACTGGTCCGAATCCCATTACCTTCAACTATAATTACTAACTTACGGACATAACTCATCTAATCAAGATTAAAAACTATTTCATTAAAACCAATAAGATATCCATCTGAAACCCTTTTTAGCAAGTGTGTGTATGTGATCTGGGTAACATTGTGACGTCATTTTTTCCTAAGATTCTCGTGATTGGCTAACTGGGGACTCTTGAGGTCTCTTGATTGACAGGTATTTTGCTACTCCTATATTTAGCCGATATGAACAATATTTTGCAGATTTATTCGCTAAGAAACTGCGAATAAAATAACATATAGAAATGACTAGGATTTCGTAGGCATAAACAAGACACTCTAGACACTCCTATATCCTATGATCGTTATAAAAAATATTTTGCAGATTTATTTTCTAAAATCTGCGGATAAAATAACACATAGAAATGTCTAGGGTTTCATAGACATAAACAAGAAACTCTACACACTGCTATATCCTTTGACTGATGTGAACAATATTTTGCATATTTATTTTCTAAGAATCTACAAATATAATTATTTACGGAAATGTCCTGTTAGGGTTTCGTAGGTATAAACAAGAAACTCTAGACACTGCTATATCCTTTTACCAATATTAACAATATTTTGCAGATTTATTTTCTAAGAATCTGACATGTATAATTAGCGAGTGTCTGTATGTAGTGTCGGTAACTTTGTGACGTCAATATTTCATAAGGTTCTCGTGATTGGCTACCTGGGGACACCCTGTCTATTGATTGGCTGACAGGTGACACCCTCTCCCGTGATTGGCTAACGGGTGATATCCTGTCCCATGATTCGCTGACCGGCGATGAAATTAAGATACGCTACAAAAATAAAACCAAATACACATACAAACGATTGAAATTTTTATTTTATAAATCCGTCATTGTTGACGGGTAAAACCTAGTAAAATTATAAAAGTCGAAGCCACAAACTGAACTAAATTATATTTTTTTCTGGGCGTTCACCCCCCCCTTCTCCGAAATAATAGAAGCGCAATTCTTTTTTTTTACTTATCAGTTAAAAAAATTACGAATTACGATTTTTTTCTGCTCATCAATTTAAAAAATAATCTTAAATAAAATGTATTTTATTTTACTCACATAAATATTATCTGAACCGAAATAAACCGATATTTTTTTTTCGGTTCATTTCCGGTTTTTGTTCCGACAAAAATAACGGTTTTTTTCGGTTTTCGGTTCAGTTCCGGTTCGAAGCCCTGATATTTATAACTAATATTTCGTATTTTGGGCAAAACACAAGAAGTATTGAATTTCAATGCAACGTTCTAATATTATTGATTGTGAGACCGTCCACCAGTTGAGTATGTATCTGCACTACATATTACTAATTTAGAAATGGTATCATGACTTGTGTTATTGCTGTAGGTGATTATTGAACGTTTGTAAATCCCTCTGCTGGCGATCACAGGCTGGCATTCAAATAATGGCCTCAGGTTGTGTAAATTACCTCATTGTTACTGTAGATAAGATAATACTTGTTGCCAATGACGAACATCACACGATTTTTTTGTTGGTATAAGGAATTTTAATCCGTATTGTATTTGACAACGTGCGATGCAGTTAACAATGGATTTTTTTAAAATAAATCCACATTAAAGAGTATGATCCGTCACAAACATGCACTGATCACTCTATGAAATGTGTCAATGGATATTAAAAAAATTTGACAGTCTGATATTAACGGGCTTGTGAGCAGATGACATTGACGAATTTACAGTTATATGCTATTGGCAGTATCATAAACAATTGTTTAGTTTCATTAAGTAAATTATTACCAAAATATTGCCCTGTAAAATTCTCTTGGCAATTATAAGGGTTTTAGAGGAGAAATTGAACATACTAATTGAGATATTTTGAAAGATGTACTTAAAATATCTGAGAATAAGGAATTAATAATTATTTCATTATATTTATACATATATTTTATATATAAATCTTACCATAAATGCTATCAAAAAGTTTTAAATAAAATCCACAAGATGTTTAAAGATATTTTAATTTTCTTTTAGTACATAACGCATACATGTATTTTAAACAATAAACATTAATTCGTTTTCGAAATGACCACCTCTAGCCTTCACACAGTTCTTTAATCTCTGCAGCCACACGTCAATAGAATTACGAAGGGTTTCTACACGAAAATCCTCCGCCTGCTTCATCAGGGAGCGTTTCAGACTAGCGATATTAGGGTGTCTCTTCTTGAAGGCCCTATCCTGAATCGCCCTATCCACGAATCACAATTTTTAATCCAGGGGGTTAATATCAGAGCTGCTAGACAGCCTATCAGCAGAGGAAATGACGTCCGGTGTATTGCTTTGAAGTTATTGTTGTATAGTCTTCGCCATGTGGACTGACACTGAATCTTGCATTGCAAAGCTTCAGTAGGGACCAGTGGGAAGGGTAGTAGATCAGTTCTTTAACTATACACTCCAACATAGTTTCCTGGTGGTTTCTAGACTCTGGCTCTGTTTTTATTCCTGTATCGTAAAATTTAAACTTATGGTACCGTCATGGCTGAACAATAACTGAAGCATTATAATGCCCCTTCTAGATCTTTGGCTCTTTCTCATGCACTTCTCGTGATCTTGTAGAATACACCTTGACAAGTGGCCGCAGAAATTTAAGAGCTGTCTAAAGGCCTGAGGTGCTCATTTTGTAAAATTATTGGTGCTTATTGTATAAAATACATCTATATATTTTGTACTAAAAGAAAAAATATCTTTAAGCATCTTGTGGAAATTCATGTGGAAAACTTTGTGACAATGTCTATGGTAAGTCATCGGACCCGAAATTATAGTTTTCTGGGGAGAGGGAATAAAAATTACTGCCCACCCGGGCCAATTCTCAGTGCCCTCTTGCCCTTTCGGAGGCCTTAATACAAATTTAAAACGAGTCCATGAACTAAAATTTGTTTAACATTTGATAGCAAATATAAAATAGATATAATAAAAATAGTTATAATATAAAATAAACAAATATAAAAAACAATTTGAGAACAAAATAGTATAAGGGTTTGGAATAAAACAATTAAAATTAGAGAATCCAGGGAGGCAAGCGTCCCCATTGCCCCTTACTGCGGCAGCCCATGATTTCACTTATCTATTCAGACTTACATTCTGTTAAGACGTGCTACAAACTATATACTCGAATATTTATTTAATGTTACTGACCACTGATTTTTTCTGGATTATTCTAGCACATGTATTCAATGAGCTTTATTTTGAAAATACATATTCTTTAATTATAATATAATATTGCCACGTGGGTGTTTAGATGGAAATGCAACTCCAGGTTTTAACAATACAATTTATTAAATAATTGTCAAATTTACAGTCTTATTGTAAGATTGAATTCATCCATGAGAGTTGGGGATGTCTTCAGTCCACCGCGTGTTGGTAAGAATCGGCTTGGACCTATCTCCGTGGCGATGGTTGCCCATCAGGGTATCGGGGAGCCTGGAGAAGCCTTCTTTCACGCACATGGTGATTGCTGCTTGCCTCACCGAATGTTTTGGCATATGGAGTCGTTCTCTTAGTCGTCACTTAGTGATGAGTAGAAATTTTAGAGGAGTTGGCTGGGTTTTTCTGCTCGGGTTCTACCACGATCAGTTCTGTGTTTCCTGTTCCTCTTTGTGGACTTAGACTAAATTTTCTGGATTAAAATACATCATTATTTATTTTATATTAAACTTATATATTTATATTTAATTAATTAAAGGTACATCAACATCTTGGGTTATTAGTACCCGGTATTGTACAAGGTGTCTCAAAAGAAATTTTATATTTATTTAGCTTACTGCGTGAACGCAACGTATCCGAGGGGCGCGGGGGTTATGTCAATCGGTAGCCTGACTTTTGGGAATTCAGTCGCTAGAGCGTTTCTCGGGAGCAGACCGCGCGTTATGCGTGCGAGAGTTTTACAAAAACGGTGATTCGGCGACTGTAGCGCGTAGAAAATTCTGCAGTATTCGAGGTTTTCGCCACTTAAATGATGCGCCAAGCATTCCTCTCATTCGACATTGGGTTAAAAAGTTTGAAGAGACTGGTACAACGCTGGATAAATCAAAATCCGGGCGACCTAGGTCATCAAGAACGGAAGAAAACGTGGAGAATGTTAATCAGTCTGTTCGTGACGACCCGAACCTTTCAATTCGGAAGCGCGCAAGTGCTTTAAATGTGCATAGATCATCATTATATCGCATTATGCACAAAGACCTAAAGCTGCACCCCTACAAAATTCAATTGGTGCAAGAATTAAAGCCCCAAGATGCCAGTCAGAGGCTTAATTTCGTAAATCAGGTGATTGAGCGATTTTCAACGTTTACAAACATTTTGTTTTCGGATGAAGCTCATTATCATCTTAATTGCCACGTAAATAAGCAGAACTGCCGCTATTGGAGTGCAACGAATCCGAAACGCAAACATCAGAAACCCCTACATTCGCCTAATGTGACCGTATGGGCTGCGATGTCGGCGCGAGGAATTATCGGCCCTTACTTTTTTGAAGACGAAAGGGGGCGTGCAGTTACAGTGAATTCAGAGCGTTATGTGGAGATGTTAGACAACTTCTTGGTACCTGAACATCAAAACTTTCCTGGCTATAACCAAAGAGCATGGTTCCAACAGGACGGAGCAACTTCACACACGTCCAATATGTCTCTGCCACGTGTTCGTGAAATTTTCTCAGGCAAATTGATCTCCCGGAGAGGTGACATAAATTGGCCTCCACGCAGTCCAGATTTAACCCCTATAGACTTTTTCCTATGGGGTTATCTTAAATCTAAAGTTTACGCCAATAAACCGACTTCACTGGCGCATTTGAAAGAAAATATCCGTCACGAAATGGCAGCCATCCCTGAGTCCACCTGCCGAGACGTCATAAGTAATTTAACTGTTCGATTAAATGAGTGCCGAGAACGCGAGGGTCTACATTTAGACGATATTATTTTTAAGAAAAAAATCCCCAAAAAGTGTATTTTAATAATTAATAAACATTTTTTCTATATACGGCTTACTTTTTTTTTAATCGATCCACTAAATATAAAATTTCTTTTGAGACACCTTGTATTTTATAAGATATTGTTGATTATATTTCATTGTGTGGGTATTATGTATGTTGGTGGTAGTCTATATTTGTCTGTATAGTTTTGTGTCTGTTAGAAATTTATGTAGGATAAAAAATAATGTAGGATTGACGTTAAGTGCTTTTTGTAAGGTGTCCGGTATTTGGTGTGTCTGTCTTATTGTGTCATATTTGGTACATTCTGTAATAAGGTGTTGTACTGTAATGATTGTGTTGCAGTCATTACACAATGGGGGATCTTCTTTCTTCATTTTGTAGCTGTGTGTTATTCTTGTGTGTCTAATTCGTAGTTTGGTAGTGGAAATTTGCTCGCTTCTTGTACCCGAGAATGGCCATTATTTCGTGTCGGATTTTATTGTTCTTAGTTTATTAAGGGTCGCTTATACAATCGTTGGATAAAGCTCGGATAACGCTATTCCCGGTATAAAGTCAAAAAATCGCTTTTACAATGCTCGGATAAAGGTCGGATAGGATAGCCATCGGAATAAACACCAGAATAACTTATCTGGCCAACGACACTTCAGATAAAGGGCAGTATAACTTATCACCTTGCTCTGATTGGCGAATAAGTATTTGTTACCCAGCAACGATAAAAAAAAAAAATTTGACGTATGATAAATGTCACATTATAACATTTCATTTGAATTTTTATTACAGTTATATAATTGTGGATGTAGCAGCGTAGTGGTTAGCTCACTTGCTTTGAAAGTGTGGAATCATGAGATCGACTTAGTATGGGCAAAAAGATTAAAAAAAAAAAAACTTGGCTGCTGCAACCTTAAGCTCATATTCTTTACAATGAGTGCCTGTATCTCAGAATTAATTTTCAGAAATATGGGGCATGTTTCACAGGGCATGTTGGTCTCAGCTACTGTAAAAAGTAATCGTTAGGTCATTTCAGAGGAGGCTAGTCGCGACCCTAAAATCTCTAAAACCTAGACCTTGCCATACTAAATAATAATAGTACGTAATCCCTCGTTATCTATGTATTTGTTCAGCAGTTTTGATTTATTTTATTTATTTTTTAAAAGCGTAGCAATGAACAGTAGCAGCCGATTACCGCTAGAATATGCTCCTAGCACTTTGAGCGCTTCGAATTTAACTGGCAACTATCATCCCTTCCACACTATGTACACATAATGCCAGTTTTTCTATATGTATATATGCAGTATTGGGCTGGAGCCATTTCGAATGAACCGGTTATTATTTATTTATAGAATTTTCAAAACGCGAACTGGTCCTTAATGTTGTTATACACTGAAAAAAAAAAAACCTCCTGTTATTAATCAGTGAAATTTTCCTCTTGAAAGAACTTGTTACAATATTGGCAGTCCACAACTGTACATAATATTGGTTGAAATATGAATTATTATAATATGAATTGTACTAGTAGAGGTTGACCTTATGAAAATTTACACATGGGCGGTATTTGGGCTCGATTCTATTAGAGGGCGGTTTTATGAATATTTGCACACGAGAGGCTGACACTAATGCGGTAGATATAGCACAATAAAAGAATTATCTGAGTCGAATACTTCGACATCTCCCAATATTTCCATAAACATGCTCAAATGTGTTGTTAATAGTAATTCTTCTTCTTTTTATTTAGGCAATATCAGTCAGGTTGACTTTTGGCCTCAGTCACATAATCCCTCCATCTCGATCTATTCATTGTTAATAGTAATGTCAATTTAAAATATGACATTTCTAATATGTCAGTTTATGTGTCAAACAATACCAACTTTATTTTATTTACAATAAAACCATGGATAACTATCCGAGAATAAAAAATGCATTGTAAAAGCGAACGTTGGAATAAATATCGGAATAAACTTATACCTTAGATAGTTATACCGCTACGTATCCAAGGTTTGTAAAAGCGGCCCTAAGTTGTGTATTAAACTTAATTCAACTAAATTGAACTTATCCCGTGCGGTATTCTGCTATTAAACAATATAAATGATTTTTGTTTGTTTTGGCATCACTGCTAGGTTTTGTGAGAGTTAAAAATCTTATTAAAATGTTTCAAGGAATTTGTATCTTCTCAACAAATTTTGATTTTCCTTACACACTCAATTTTCACCCTCATTGACTTGAGACCTTCATAAGAGTATAAATATCGCAATCCACTTTCTCAGTGAGTGGAAAAATTTTAACCAAGGGTGTGAAAATACCAATGAAAGTACAGTGTGAAAAATCATGGCTTATATAATATAAGTCGTCGGTTTTATTTACCCTAAAATAACGTAGTTTAATTTATGTGTTTTGTGCCAGGTACCCCGCCCTGTTTTACGCATTTACGGGCGACATGTCAGGTCAGATCGCCGTGGTAGATTAGCCGATGTCGGGAAAATGTGTTTTATCCCGCCTGTTATGGTAACACTGTCGCGTTTAAACACTACAGCCTTATTCCAACACCCTTTTTGCATTGTGTTTTAACCGCAACACCCCACTGGAAAAGCGGAAAATTTCAGAAAATTTTATAACAAGTTTTTAGATTACTGTCCACAAAAAGATGGGTCGCAGGGGAATATTTATGGACAATAGAAATAATTCTAATCATTATCATCATCAACGTGATTCGGTTCAATATAAGACATACTTAGAGTATTGATTGCACTGCTGTAAATCGTCTACTGCTTTCTTGGAGCTTTTATGAACTTATACTAAAGGCGCCTACAAAAATTCGAAAAAGAAGGAGGAGGTTATGACGGAAGATGAAGTTTTAGCTGGGTCAGATCTGAATTTGGTCAGAAATAAACAACGACGAAGTGGAAATGGAAGAAACTACCGAGTTCCACACATGACGGATGCATTTTCAGTTGAAACAATTCAGCATTTTTTCACGTTTAATCAAAATTTAAAAGACGCTGAAACAGATTTTGCATTGCTGCACTTGGAAAAAATTATTGAAAAAAAAACTTTTTACAGCTGTAGTTTTTAGTAGGTATGCTAAAAGCCACGGAACTAATTAAAAAATTGATGTGAAGTGTGAATTTTCACACATTTCTGGGTTTTGCAGGTATTTAGTAACTGAATGATGATTATTTGGGATGCCGAAACAAATTTTATGTTAAAATATTTTTTTATGAATTTTAATTCGAATGCCTAATACCATTATTTAAGTTTCTAAATATATGCAGTGTTTTTTTTTTTTTTTTATAGCAAGGTTCATGAATATTTTGAAAATTGCGCCTATGGCTTCCATTGCTTGCGTAAATCATAAGCCCTGCCCTCTGATTTCGTCAAACATAGAATTAAATTATAATTTCAACACTTTCCACTGGTTAATAAATTTACGCTTTTAAAAATTAAATGCAACATTTACCAAAATATAACTAGAATTTTAACAAAATAAAAATGCAAAAAAAAAACAAAAAATAAAATTAACAGGTTTCGAACCCTAGTTTGCAGATTAAGTTATATTATTAAGCGTACGACAAAACCAACCATGCCACAAGAGCTACTTATCTGCTGAGTTACATAGCAAATTAAATAGTTAACATATTTTAGTTAAAAACACAAAAAATGCGTTATTTTCCGAAAACATAATCTGATCAAAAATTCCCGTTGTACTATTCCGGTTCACACCAATGTACATTACTTAGAATTTTTTCAGATTTTTAGTTTAAACCATCTGGGCTACAGGGTGTGGGACAAAAAATTTTTTGCACAATTTTGGTAAAAATCGCTTCAAAATAATTTATTTTGCAAAAATAAAAATTTGATCGTTAATCCACGTACCAAGGGCTTTCATTTGATACCATACTCAGAATTATAAAAAAAAAATTTTTTTTTCCATGAGCACATATTTGTTTATATTTTTAGGGGGATATGTTTTTTAGATGTTTTAGTATTTTTTCTATGTGCGGGTCAAAGAGTTGTATAAGTATGCCAAATTTCAACTCTCTAGGTTTAGCCGTTTGGCTACAATTTTTACCGAACAGACAGACAGACAGACAGACAGACAGACAGACAGACAGACAGACAGACAGACAGACAGACAGACAGACGACAAAATGACGGTATAAGGGTTTTTTGGTCATATCTACAAAACCCTAAAAAACAGAAGTTGGAAGATTAAATTTCATCATCCAAGTACTCTCGGAGTACTATTCTCAGTATCAAACAACTGTATCCAAGAAACCATATCATCCGGGATATCAGAGAAAATATACACGATGCCATATGCGCTGGGAAATACATCATAATCATGTGGATTCCATCACACATATGCAAGTATGTCTTATTATATAGACTATACATCTACATTTCAGGATTGCAGAAAAAAATAATATACTCACGTGGCTATTTACTTCGGCTAACACCTCGGGGAAAACTCGACTTCACTTCTAGACCGGGAGCTCATGACATTTTTGGTCTCCGATTTCATACAGCATGCCTTTTGGAAGAGAGAATATTTACCCTGTGACAACAAAAAAGGGATGGTACTAAACCCCTGCACGCTTTCCGGTCATAGGGAAAATTGCATTTCCACTTGCACAAAATTTTTGTGTTTTTCTCTGATTTAATATTGCTTGCCCTTTTGTCAAAAGAAAGTTATAACAAATTTAAAGTCTTTTAATTATAGGCATGCTGTATGAAAACGCGGAAAATCATTTTTTTTTTATTACAAGATCACATGACCGTTTTAGCCCTTTGGGACCCTCCGAATCGCAATCATATATTTAAAAGACTATAAATTTGTTATAACTTTCTTTTGACAAAAGGGCAAGCAATATAAAATCAGAGAAAAGCACAAAAATTTTGTGTTTAAGTGGAAATGCAATTTTCCCTATGACCGGAAAGCGTGTAGGGGTTTAGTACCATCCCTTTTCTGTTGTCACAGGGTAAATATTCTCTCCTCCAAAAGGCATGCTGTATGAAATCGATCAAAGACCAAAAATTGTCATGAGCTCAGGGTCTAATAGGTTTACATGGAAACGAGAAAGCAGATCAAGCAGCAAAACACTCGATTAATTTACTACCTTTAAATATACAGATCCCAGCCAATGATTTTAAGAATCATATTAAAATGAAAACACGTACATAATGGGAAAAATGCTGGCAATTGGCACAGAACCACCTCAGATTGATAATAGAAGATACTAAATAGTGGAAATGAAAAAAAGATCGTACGGAACAATTAGTTTTAACCAGGATGCGTATTGGACACACGTTGTACACGCACAAACACATTTTTGATCATCAAGAACCACCTGAATGCAACATCTGTGATAAAAAAATCATTGTTAACCATTTAATTATAGAATGTAAAAAGGATGAAACATAAAATACCAACAACGCTAAAGGAAGCTCTGAAGAATGAACATCAAGTTGAAGAAAACATAATAAAATTCTTCAAAGATTGTCACCTATACAATAAAATATAATGTTAAATAAATCTATATAAATTAATATTGTAATAATAAATTATTACAATATTAATTGTTATTGGCACCCGGTATGTTAAAACATATGAGTTAAAGCATAGTATGCATAAACTTTTTAGAAAACCAAAAATTACAAAACAAACGAAAATGAAATATTTTTTGTTAAAATTTAAATATGAGGGCTACCTTTTAAGTTTTTACAAAAATTAAGAAAGAAAAAATTTTTTTAGGAAAAAATTATTTTATTGCTTTTCAAAATATTCGACTTTAAGATATATACACTTGCATGTCACAAAACAATTCTAGAAACATTTTTTCCACTCTGATGTTGGGAAGAAACATTGTTTTCGAAGGCTTCAACAGTTCTTGAGATTATGAAAATCGTTGTCCACGCATTTTTTGTTTGACATTGGGTAACAAAAAAAAGTCATTAAGGGATAAATCAAGTGAATACGGGAAATGAGACATTAATTCGATGTTTTTCTCTTTCAAATAATCAATTGTTTGACGTGTGGGAGCTTGCATTATCATGATGAAGAATTTTGCGACGTTTTTGGTTGTTTTTCCTGATTTTGTCGATGACTTCTGGCAAACAAATTGTTATGCTATTCAGCATTAACTGTTCTCCGATCCCCTAAAGCAGTGCTTCTTAAACTTTTTAATGTCGCGGCTCCCCTGCAACTCAAATCAATAACCCACGGCCTCCCTAATTTTTGTTTTTGGAACCAAGATTAGTTAAAATATATACATACTTATAGTTTTTTACGCTCATATCATTCAATAATCTATGTATAATGAAGAATAATATTTATGTAGCATTAAAGTTAAAGCTAATTATCCTTTTTAAATAATAAAATAATTAAGTGTTATATTTGCAGCTCTTCGCGGCCCCCTTGTGGGAACACCACGGCCCCCTAGGGGGCCGCGGTCCACTACTTTAAGAAGCACCGCTCTAAAGGAATGGTTGCGATATGCCCAATACAACCGAAGAAACAAACGTTCAATTTCTTGGAACTGCTTCGTGAACGAACAACTTTTGTGGGTTTCGGTTCATCTTGGAAGACGCAAACAGTGGATTACTGTTTAGTTTCTGGTTCATATGAATAAATCCAAGTTTTGTCACCTGTAACGTTGTATACGGATTTTGCAGCGCCTAGGTTGAAATTTTTTAGCGTTCCCTTACACCAATCAACACAAGCCTTTTTTGAGCTTCGGTCAAATTACGCGGAATCCATCGGGAACAGATCTTTTTCACAGCTAAATTTTCATGCAAAATCGAATGTATTGTAGTCTGCGATATGCCAAAAGATGCCTCTATCTCACGGTAAGTCACATGCTGATCTTCTTCAATCATTTTGCGCACAGCATCGATTTTTGGAATCAGAACCGATTTTGGTCGACCTTCACGAGATTCATCATTGACGGACGCAAGACAGCGACGAAATTCTTCAAACCAATTGTAAACAGTCTTTTCTGTTGGTGCTTCATTACCAAAAGTTGAACGAAGTGAATCTATGCATTGTTGTTGAGTTAGGCCTTTACTAAAATCGTAAAAAATCATCCAACAAAAACCTTCAAGAGTAATATCAATTTTTTCACAAACTTGTTTTCTGCATCTAGTGCAGTGTTTCTCAACCAAAAATGCACCGCGGACTAGTATAATATATCATTTTCTAACGCGGACTACTAATAATAATTGTTGGTTCATTTTTTGCAAGAAAACAAAATATATGTAATGTGCTACTAAAAACATTTATTTTATTTGTAGAAAATAAACAAAATATAAATTATTTACATAAAATACCTATGTGCATGAAAAATAAACAATAAACTACAAAAAAAAACACATAAAAATATTCGCGGACCACTAAAATATTTCCGGGGACCACTGGTGTTCCGCGGACCACCTGTTGAGAAACACTGATCTAGTGGTCGTTTGTAAAAACATAAAAGGTAACCCTCGTATAAACGATATTCACTGTATATATTTTTTAAAAATTTAACTGTAAAACTTTAATCTATTGATTAAAGAGCCAGTTTTTTTTAAAGTTTGTAAAAAAATATTTTCATCAGCTTTAAATATTCAGGTCGCTTTCACTAGAGTTTTTGTTTTTTGTTTACCTTCTTTACCATAACATGGAATGCAATCATCTTAAATCGATTAAGAGGTTAAGAGAAAATAACGAAAGAAAATCCAACACGAAATGTAGGGTATTCTAAAAAAGAAATAGCACACGTATTACCCAATACCAAATTTAAGAACACGATAAAATTCTAAACTCGCTGACTCTACAGAGATTTTATACTAAACATCTTTAAACCCTGATTACAAAACTCGCTTTAGAACCATTTATTCCCGAGTTAAGTGTGTTTAAAAAGTATATGATCATATGAAATGGTGAAATGATATCTTTCTTAAAATCATTCCGAGTTAACTGGATGTCTGATATGAGTATTTCAAGATTTTCAATAAGGTTTTACTGATATTGAATTCAAAACTTCCAAGATGAGATTACTTTACATTGCCTTAGTTTTAGAGATTTCTGAGATTATGGGAATCTTTATGGACAAAAACAAACAATCTCAATTAAAAAGAAAACCGTTGGTTTTATTGAAGACCCGACTAAAGACTTTTAAAGTAGGACTACTTGTTTATCAGATCAATTCTGTAAAAAATTACTGTGTAGTAACGTTACTACAAGATAAAATATTATAGAAAGTATAATGACTTTCATTCATGATAGTAACTGACCTTGCTCATAGTGACATATTTATTTATTTATTTATTTTACTTGGTTACAGGCATAGCCCAAAAGACAATAAAGTTACAATATAATGTACAATAGAAAAAAAAACAATAATGGATTACAATACTTTTACAACTAGACAACAGTCGTGAATATTCTTGCATTAAGAATTTTTTTTAATTAAATTAATAACAGCTTCAGGACTCTTTGAGAAGATATCAAAGTTGGCAAAAATATTATTGAAAGTCAAAAATAGCCTATTCATAATCGAATGTTTCCCATATTTTGTGGAACTATGGGGTATATGTAATAATGTATTTGTTCTGGAAAAATATGTGGGAACACGTATTAAAAATAATTTTAAAATATCGGGTGCATCGATCATTCCATTTATGATTTTATAGGCAAAAATACCTTCGGCAACTTTTCTTCTACTCTCAAGAGATTTGAAACTTAACATAGACAGTCTATCACAGTACTAATACTCTTGCTTATTTAATCTTAACTTGTAAAAAATGAAATTGACAAATCTTTTTTGTATCCTTTCGATTCTATTAATAGTATTCGTATAATGCGGTGACCAAATTATACTACAATACTCCAAGTTGCTGCGGATTAACAAATTATACAATAAAATAATCGAGTTAATATTATGAAAATCTTTACAATTACGTATTACAAATCCACTCAATTTACTTGCTTTTTTAATAATATTGTTTATATGTATTTTGAATTTAAGTTCAGCGTCGAGGGTAACTCCCAAATCTTTAATTACTTTAACGTTTTCTAAGGCAATGTTATATAATTTGTAATTGTAGATAATTGGATTTTTTTTTCTAGAAAAATTTATAATTTTACATTTACTGATATTTAGTTCCATAAGATTTGATTTACACCATAATTCTAACGCCTTTATATCTTGCTGTACTAAGTACGCGTCCTGCAGGGTCTTTATTATATAATATAATTTAATATCGTCTGCAAAAAGTAGACATTTAGTTACTATTATCATAGTTACTGAGTTACAGAATTGGTCTGTTTATT
This sequence comes from Liopterus haemorrhoidalis, assembly GCA_963971575.1. Classification (NCBI taxonomy): domain Eukaryota; kingdom Metazoa; phylum Arthropoda; class Insecta; order Coleoptera; family Dytiscidae; genus Liopterus; species Liopterus haemorrhoidalis. The sequence continues at coordinate 6,798,476 of OZ020615.1, forward strand.
TCAAGTTTATATATTTGAAGTAAAGGAATACCTCGCCACAAATTATAACCTTTAATAAAAATAATAATTGGGAAGAACCCTATTGTTTTTTATTAAAATCCGAAACCGGAAACGGAAGTTATTGAACTTTAAAATTTAAAAAAATTCGTAACTAGTAAACCAAGCCTTGGACAAAAATTTGTATAGGACATAATTTGATGTATTTTTGAAGATTTACCTAAATCTTATTTTAAATTAAAAAAAAAAAAACAAAATTTTATTATTTTTTTTATTTGAGGGCAAGTCTAGCGGAGGTCTCCCTTCGCCACTGGTTTTAGAATACTTTTTAGTAGCGTAGTAAAAAAAAATAAGATTTAAGATAAACCTATTTTCATCTTGTATCTTACTCCCTCCGTTCCAAAATAAGTGTCCGATTTTAGTTTTTTTAATGGATTATTGAAATAATGAAAATAAATGTATCGGTAGTTATTTATTTAAATTAGTTCTCAATTTGGGTTTCTTTAACGCCATTCAATCATTACAACACAAAGAGTCCCCGTCCAGTATTGATGAACTCATTGCGGCCGTGCATAAAACATGGGATGAAATAACCGCGGAAAAACTAGACAATTGTTTCATTACACTGCAGAAGTGTATAGAATTGACCATACTTCATAGAGGAGGCAACGATTACAAGCTTCCTTACATTTAGTTTAGTTGTGAAAATATACGTTATATATTCATTTGCATATATTTTTTATGAAATTGGACACTTATTTTGTAACAAATAAAATTCCTAAATTGGATACTTATTTTGGAACGGATGGAGTATTATATGTATATGTACTTCAAATCTTAAAAGAAGGATCCTGAAGGACATACGCTAGATTCAAAATTGATCGTTATTGATTAAGCAGCTTAGAGAGATTTTCCAGTAGCCAGACCAGTGACCAGAATTGCTAAAAAGTAAATATTTTTCGGCCGCATTCGAATTTAAAGGCCGAGGCGCAGCCGAGGACTTTAAACAGATAAGGATGAAAAAGATCTTTTTGGCCAAGGGGCACATTATATTTTTTGCGCGACCAAAAGAAATATTATTAGAAAAGTTATATTTATTTATTTACATTGGATAATTTATGGTTAATTAACCTTCGGCATAAGCTAATAATCTACACATTCTGCATAATTTACACAAGAGACGTTCGGCATAAAGTTTTTGTGTGCTCTGTCTGCACGAAGATCGTTCGGTAAATATCGTGTAGTGCAGTTTGTGTTGCACATTCGTCACAAGTTCAGATCGTGCGGCAATCTGTGCAATAGTGTTTTTTGCGGTAAAAATATAAGTTATTATTTCTTCAAAACAATATGAGTGAAAACAAACAAAATATCATTGTTTATGGCTGCAGAATTTGCAAAATAATAAATAGTACAGACATGAACCTCATGATGGAACATGTAAATACACTCAAAAAGACTCCAAATTTTTTGGATACAAGCGGAAATGTACTTTGGATAGATTTGTAGTCATGTTTGGAACAGTACTCTCTGCATATTCAAACACTTTTTCCTAAATATTTTCTAGTTTGGAAAATTCTTCTGAATTGTCTTCCTCATCAAATAATTTTTTTTTAATATTAATTAAAAGCATCCCAAAATCTTCATGCGTCATTTTTATATTATCGTACAAAACAAGTAGCAGGAGACTTCATGTAACCAAACACACATAACTTATTTGTTTACAAAAAAAAGGTTAGATTAATATGAATAACTGCACAATCTGAACAAAGCGTTCATCTTTGACTTTCTTGCAGAGTGTGCACAGTGGTCACGTGACAAAAAACTTGCACGACACAGAGTTAACACTGCACACCGTTATTTTGGACGTTTGCCATTGCTGTTAGTTAGGGTGACCATTTTCTTGGAGAAGGCAATGCGGGACGCAGCAAAAAAAAGGTCGTCACTTCCGAAATATAAGTGATGAGCAAACAAAAAAAGGGTCCTCACCTCCCTAATATAAGTAATGAGCAAAAAAAAGTTCTTCATCTCCAAAATATAGGTACAGAGCAAAATTCAGCCCTGGGCACACCAAATCAAAATGCGGGACGAATGGTCACCCTACTGTTAATACTTGGCTAGAATAGTACAATATAATGAGTATTAGTATCAAAAAGATATAAATACTTCATGAGGTATATAAAATTCTTTCGGACGTTTCGGAAACTGCTTAACAATCTGTTTCCGTCATCAGCGATCACAAGAAGTGATAAATATTTCAATTTGCTTCGAGTTTTTATACCGGGTATTGTAAGAGTGGGACCAAGCTAGCATAGAATTTCCTCAACTCTGACTTTCTATTATCCACAACAACCTTTCTAATCCTCAGATCACTAATCCGGTAACAAACTCATTACCACACAATAATGTGACAATCTGGTCGCTAATCCTCCGCAGGTAGTCCCGTCTCTACCTATAGCTGACCCCAAACACCCAACCAATAGCAACACACCTATAACCTGGTCCCACTCTTACAATATCCGGTATAAAAACCCGGTATAATACCCGGTATAAAAACCCGGTATAATACCCGGTATAAAAACCCGAAGCAAATTGAAATGTTTATCACTTCTTGTGATCGCTGAAGACGGTAACAGATTGTTGAGCAGTTTCCGAAACGTTCGAAAATATTTTTATTATATCTTTTTGATACTAATACTCATTATATTGTACTATTCTAGTCTAGTACTATCAGCAATAGCAAACGTCCAAAATAACGGTGTCCACATTAATATTGGACCATTGCAAAATAATTTCAAAGATATTATGAAGTATTATATCTTTTTGATAGGAATACTCATTATATTGTACTATTCTAGCCTATAAAAATATGAAAATGTAATTTCTTTGGCATATCTCTCGTAGATCTGAGAATTTGGAGAAGACTCTACTCCAGAGAAAATCTTCTAGGAAGAGAAATAGGGGATACGCATAAAATTTATATTTCCCTAAAACTATGTTAATTATGTCACCTAACAAAACAAAAATCACATTTTAATTAATATTATAGACAATTTTTTTAATTAACCTATTGTAAATTTGAAATAAGCCGACCACGGCGCGAAGGTTGCCGAGTAAATACGACTAAGTATGACGTCAAACTGTTGGGGTTTGACGTCACAGATACAGACTTCAACACAATAATATATTAAATATATGTACTCACATTAAAATGGTCTTCACAAACATAAAGTTCACTTTTTTCTGAAATATCGGTTTTATTTCGCCTCATAGCTTTCAGCCACAAATTTCGCCTTTTCTGTTGTTTTTCGCCATCAGGTAATGATATAAATTGTTTTTTAGGATTTCTAATTAAACTCTTTGTGCACATCGGTACTAAACCATATTTTCGACTATGTTTCGAAGTACTGGGGCCTGGATCTTCCATATTTTATATATTTTAATATAAAATTTAATTCGGTAAACAATTATAAATTGTTTTTATAGAATTAAACTTTATTTTAATTAAAATCACTCTAACTTTACATAACCTATAAAAGTTATACAAGAAAATAAGTTCACGACAGACTGTGTAGGCTGTACGCTGTACACTGAGTAGACTGTACGCAGTACACTGGGTAGGCTGTACGCAGTACACTGGGTAGGCTGTACGCAGTACACTTAGTTGGGGTATGACGTCACACGTCGTTTTCGCGCGCTACATACATTTATAAATTTTTTAAGACTTCAAATAAAAAAAAAAAAAAAATGCAAAACTGTTTTTTATGTTTATATGCAACAAGAGGAATATATAAAGAAATTTAAAAAAATCATGCCTATCACCTATTGTGGAAAATGTCCACAGCTAGCTAGACATCACAAAGAAAATATTAAATGAGCCACAAAATTTCTGTTTTATTTTTTAATTTTACAAGAATAATCACATAAATTTGAATATGCATCATTTATTATAACAGAAATGATAAATGTGTTACTAAAGACATACTGTTTTTCATTACAAAACGAAAGCCAAGAAATAGAACAAAATTTTAAAGAAAAACTTTAAGTTTCGGGTCGTTAGTTCAAACTAAAAAACTATTAATATATTTTAAATATTTCTTCATCTTATAACTGCAATATAAACTTTATATCATTTTTATCAAATTCGTTAACTTATGTTTTTGTTCGTCTGTATTCCCAAAATTAACATATCTCAGTTGTTTTTCTTTCTTGTATTCTTTAATTCAAAGCTCCCAATCATCTTCTTGTATCAAATAAGTTTTGACAGTAACAGTCATAAAAAACAGTGGAAAGAAATAAAAAATCAAAATAAATATATTTGAGAATAGATATCCTATCTAAATACACCCGCTTCTTTTGTATCCATACATATAAATGAAAAATTTATGAAAATTTAATAAATTATTCCTAACAATACTGCTCAATTTCTGATACAAACTTTTGTAAATGTTTGATAAAAATCGATGCTTTGTTTTGTGTATAAAACACAAGATATTTCCAGACTTAACATTGATTTCCATTTCGTTCTTTGACGATATAAATTTAGACCAAGGATAGACCATCATATTTTGAATAAATGAAAAAAGGACCTGGAAGGAATTCAATTTTATCTCGATGTCAGTAGGGTTCACTTTGAGACAAATAAAAAAAATTGTCCATGCTTTTCCAGTTATTAACTTCTCTAATTTTTATTAGAACTTCTGTTATGTGAAGTTTCTCGAGATACACGAGTAGAAGATTATTTAAAGCTCACTTACACTGGGAGAGTTTACTAACTACTTGATGGCGAGTTAAGTGCGAGTATTGTTGACTGAGGGCCGATTACACACAACTAGAAAACTCGGTTACTCGTTCAGTAGAGATGGGTGACAGGTGTCCATGTTTGAATCCTATTGTTTTGTTTTTATTATTTTTTATTTTTTACCATTTTGTTTGTTGGGTTTAGCAGGTTTGGCTATTAGCCAGGAATAAAGAGAATAAGGGTTTTTATAATTTAGTTCATAATTTGATATTTTCTGATTTAATATAGTTATAAATAATTTCATAATCATCTAGAGCAGCGTTTCTCAACCGGGGGGCCGCGGCCCCCTGGGAGGCCGTGAAGGTTTCGTCAGGGGGCCGCGAAGTCATACAAGATCGAAACATGAAAATATAATAAAAATGCACTCAATCTTACAAGATATAAATTTTATTCATATTTATAAATACGAGTATCTTATATTGATATTTATAAAAATATACCTTTCACAACATAAATAAAATAAATATTCTATTTATTTTTATACTTAATATACTTATTTTGACAAATAATTTAACTACAGGCTATTTCAAATGTTTAAGTTGTCCCTAGCTAACTTTATAATGAGTAAATGGGCTTTTACTAAACAAAATGATCAAAATATTCATTTAATCGATAAAAATTACTAGTTTTGAAAATCTAGTTCCGCTTTAACAAAAGAAACAGACTATAAGTAGACTATATCAATGTCAAATAAATTGTATGTGTCGGTTAATGGGTTCGCGTTGGAGGCACCTCAAGTGTTTTTAAGTTGTGCTTTGAAGTAGGTACGATTTGAAAGTGCAATATTTGTTATTATATATTTTTTTAATTGCTCTCCGAACTATAGGTAACTCAAGAGTAAGGATGCGAATGTGTTTAAATTAAAATGGAAGGCACTTTGAGCATTTGTAAATAAAAATACTTTACTTTCAAGTCGTTATAGGGACTATAATCGTCCTTTAAAAATATCACAGTTTTTTTTGTCAACCGTAAAAGATATTAAAAAAATGTTTAAGGAAAAGTTGTTGAAAAGCTCTATCCAAAGATATCCAGTATGATATACGTTCCCATTTAAAAATTCGAAATTGTCCTTGATGTCCTGTAATTCCGTTTTTTTCCGGAAAATTTCAATACTACCATTCAATTTTGTGGATAAATTTTAGTTCAAAATTTTTGATGTGTGAGTGACGTGTGAGCAACGTCGCCTTTTCGAAAAAACTTGTGTTCCCATCCATGTTATCTTGATACACCATATATATATATATATATATATATATATATATATATATATGTTAGCGAAAATATAATTATGCAAATTTTACCCTAATTAACGATCATGGTGTGCTATATCGTTGCTAAGGCACATTGTTTTATGTAAATAAAATAGTAGAAAATATATAATATTATGTGCGATATATATATATATATATATATATATATATAGGGGGGCCGCGGACAATATTTATATAATTTGGAGGGTTCCAGGCCATAAAAGGTTGAGAAGCACTGATCTAGAGAGTTGGTAGCAAGAAGCGTCTGAATATTGGTAGGTAAGGATATTTTTTGGATACAACTAAATGTATGAATAAGTTACGATTGCGAAAATGAATTGGGCATTCAAATAATAAGTGGTTCTAATCGCTGACAGACAAATTATCACATGGACAGAAAGGAGAAGAAACCATATTAATTCTATGCAGATGATATGGAGAAAAGGTGTGATTACATCTCTGTCGGATAAAAGTGCATATAAAAGATCTGCTTTGGTGAGAAGAAAACCAAAACTTTCTAGGAAAGAGGGGTTGAATTTTACCATAGTATTCTCGGAATGATCTTTTGAAATGAAGAGAATCTATCTATCTATCTATTTTTGTTGCCAAGGTCTTTCATTAAAAGTGAAATAGGATTTTCATTTTAAATAAAACAACAACGGTTTGATGTATCAATTTAGTTTTTGCTATATTTTGAAGCTTGGACAATGCAGGTATGTTCGGAACAAGATATTGTTCAAATGTCCACCACGGCACTATTACACTGCACTATTTACACTGACGCACCCGATCGCTCCAATTTTTGCTTGACGAATGTTGGCTTCCAAATGTTCCAAAGTCTGTGATTGTTGGCATAGACTTGTGCTTTGACGTAGCCTCAAAGAATATAATCTAGTGGTGCCAAATCACATGACTGCCAATTCACAAATCCTCGTCGTGAGATGACCCAATTGCCAAACTTATCCTTCAGTAAATCGAGCGTAGCATTAGGCTGTATGGCACGTAGCACCGTCTTGTTGGAACTCTATCTCTTCAGTATCGATGTTCTCAAGTTTTGGCCACAAAAATTGGAGTAACATGGCTCTATAGCGGTCGACATTGACGGTAACGGCTCTACTCTCCTTATTTCGTAAGAAATAAGGTCCGATGACGCCGCCATGCCATAAACCGCACCACACAGTGAGTTTTTCGGTATGCAACGGCATATCATATAAAAATTCTGGGTTGTTCTCGCACCAATAACGGCCATTCATTCAAAAATGGGCCTGGTCTGATAAGATGATTTTTTGGGCAAAATCAGGATCATCTTCCAAGTGCTCAAGGACCCAATAAGCAAACTCCCCACGCAATCTATGATCGTTTGGCCCAAATCCTTACGTTGACGTCTGATAAAGCTCCAATTGTTGCGATCGTCGTGAAATCGACAAATTTGGCTCATCGGCAATACTGGCCACTGCAGCTGCGATATTCTTCTCACTTCGCGCTTTTCGTTGTCTTGTTGATGGCTTTTTCAAACTTTGGCGTACAGCCTGCACTCTGACACAAAAGTGTCATGTACTTTTATTTATTTATTTATTTAATTTAAGACATCAACAGCCAGTGAGTGGCCAATTACAGATATCTACAGAATAATAGTACAATGTATCAGATGATATAAATAAATGTGTTGTTATAATTAAATACAATATGAAACAATTTTATTTTATTTAACGTGTAATGTTTAACATAATATTCATTTTCGATTTAAGCTCTGGAAGTGAACCATTAAATATGTCTATAGCATTAAATTTCTCATTAAAGACTGACATGCATCGGTTTAGAGGTGAATTTTGACAGTAGTTTGTATTGCAATTATTAATGTAAAAGTAATTTTTTGATATAGTATTTCTTTGAGGTACTAATATGTTTATATTTGAAATAAATGGTTGAACATCTATTAAACTATTGATAATTTTATGTAATAAGATCATATCATTTTTCGTTCTTCTAGTTTCAAGCGTATTGTAATTTAAATTGTTTAAAAATTAATAATAGGTTGATGAATGGAAAGTTAAGTTTTGTTAAGAAGAATACGCCATTACTTCCGAAGTGTCTTAAAAAGTACCTGCGCAAAAATGGTCCAAGGGCCTAGGAGTGTCTAAGGATTCTTGGTTATACCTACGAAATCGTAGACAGTTCTAAGCGCCGTTGCGTCCACAAGGTCCTAGAGAAGGAGCCTAACATGAAACGTGCAATGTCTTGTTAAATTTTGGGTATCCCAGGTGACTCGGACTGTTGTATTCTTATACGTACCTAATTAAATTTTATACAGTGAACATTTTCATTTTTAATCCGTCCATGTATTACTTTTAATATTTGTATGTGGCCCGCTTTAAAAGGCTGGAAACCTCTGGTATACAAGATTAGAAAACAGATCCTTAACAAGGTGAGAAGATTTTTGTGAGACCAATAATTAATTCGAATGAAAGTGGTCAAGAAGTCATTCAGAACACTCTTAACCTGAGTCTTAATATTTTTATTGATGATTTATTCTGTTTACCATATATCAGAGATTTACATATCAATGGATTTTTTGGGCCTTATCTTATAAAAATTTGTCCATATATTCAGTGTTTACAAGATAAGCCTAACTGAATTGAATCACTTAAGCATCATTGAAGCCTCGATAGACAGAATGAAATACGATAGAAACTTTGATTGATAGGCTGTCTAGAAAAAATTCACCAAAAAAATATTGAGAAAAATCTCACGACAATCATTCTCGAAAGTAATTAATTAAACTAGATGCAAATGGAAATTTATCTATCAACGAAAAACAAGGAAAAATGTTTAAAATTTCACGCTGAATTATTGGATATTAATGAGACAATGGGTTTGTTTTGCGAACGAAACTGTTGGCAACTGTTGAGTATGTAGGCTGCCAATGGGCGCGTTTAGCGAATGCTGCTGCTGAGAATCAGTACTCAATCTGTTTACTTTGTGGTTACAGTCAACTGTTTATAGTTCGCTGAAGGAACAGCAAGTGAGATAATGCGGTCTGTAAGTCAATATACTCAACTGCTGCGTTCGCAAAAGCTCCCATTGTCAAACTTTTAATATCCCATATACAAGTTCCATTTTTTGTTTGATCTGCCCATGATATTTTCAATAATGCCGGTATAAACTCACTGGGGGATGTTATATACTGGCTACGTTCAATCGACGATAGCACATCGTTACCAAAAGAAAAATATTTCACAAATTTCGACAAGAGCGAGCCAGTTCGTGACTGTCGTCAGTTTTGGATACGAACATTTTGCCACAAATAGCGTAATGATAATTATGGACAGAATAAGGCAACACCGTCTGAAGTCTAGATTTCTTCGTTTATTTCGTAGTAGTGTGGCACGCACTATATGTGTGCTTTTGTACTGCCGTATTCCGTTTGTCACTAGATTCCGCCATGTACTTTGACAGAGGAGTTTTTCGTCCTAGTCTGGGCTGGGCAGCTGAAATCGCTTGAGGTTATTTTTAAGCTTGTCTTTGTAGCGTTGCTTAGGCGCTTTCGAGTACAGTAATCTTTTGGGTAACTTAGTATTTGGCATTTTAATGACAAGTAAAACCCATCGCAGCAGTGCCATTTGACTTTCAATATCGTCCTAAGGCATCTTTGTTGAAATCGTTCTAGAGTTTTAATTTATGCTATAGAGATACCATCATTCATTGTTGTAAAGAAGCTACCTTGTACATCATCTTTGTTTTAAGCTGTAAATCTCGGCAGCTCCATATAGATGTTCTTAGAGCAGGGGTCGGCAACCTTTCGGCGACAAAGAGCCAAATCTATACTGAAAAAAAAAACAATAACATGGAAGAGCCGCTAAAAAATATATGCTATATCTAAGAAAAAAAAAAAAAAAAAAAAACGTAAAAATTGTATATTTGCTTTAAAATAATCAAGTATTACAATAAATTAATATTTACTTATGCGTTTAGTTTACGATACCTATTGCACTTGCCAGTATATTACTTAATATAATAATTTTTTGAATGGAATGATTGCTCCTGCATAGTGTTCGATAAGACTTCAATATTTGGTGAATCTTTAGTAATGTGAAAAGACTTGTTCACAGTAATATGTGGATCAGAATATTGTCAATAGTCCAAAAGCATAATTTTTGAAATGACTGAACGATTCTGGAAAACGGTTCCAAGCTTCGAAAACAATTTTATCTACATTTTGAAGATTGTGAATTTCGGTCCACTTATGCAGGGAAGAAAAATGCACTTTCTAAACTTTTCAGTTCAGAATTAAGTTTTAAGAATATATTATTCCATAAATCTTTGGATTTCAAATTGATTAATTGAAGTTCAAATTAGACCTGATTAATCAATGGGAATGGTGATAAAAGTAATTGCTGCATATCTGCTTCAATTGGTTTTATCAAAGAGGCTAGTGTAGCTTTATATTTTCAAAAATCTTTCTCCAAAAGCTTCTTGCATGTTAACAATAGTTTGTGCAAAAAATTTTGCATAAATAACTTTGTTATTGTCCTTGAGTTTTTGTAAATTAATAAAATGTAAAAATGTTTCTGCACGTAAAACATTCACAAATACACATAAATTTTTTTCGAAACAAATTACTTCTTCTAAAAGGCAATATGCAGTATTCCCTTTTTACAGGCAGAAAGTTGAAAATTAAAAAATAAATTATATTAAAATAAAAACCAGCCAATTCTCAAAGAGCCACAAAATTTTCTAAAAGAGCAGCAGGTTGCTGACCTCTGTCTTAGAGCACCGAAGGCTTCGTATGCATCGGATATTCTTTGTGACACTGAGTATGTACGATACTAGGGATGTTATGGATGCAATTATTCAAGTAAAAATATATATACCATCAAAGATCTATGATATCTGGTAACTGTTAGCGCAACATGGGAATTTAAGAGTGTTAAAGATGGTTTGATGACTGGAAGCAAACTTCCCAAATGTGTGTGCCGAACGTGCCTGTCGACAGATGTTGGGATTAAAAAAATTAAGATTAAAATTAAATATATGATAGTCTTTTAGGAATTAATATTGTCCCTCAAAATAACTTCCTTGGGAAGCCACACAGCGCTGGAGATGGTTCTTTCAAACCTCATAGCAGTGCTGGAACTCGGATACTGGAGTAACTTCAGCTGGTCGGTTACGGACGTTTGTATGTTTTCCATTGTCCCAAAATGACGTCCCTTCAGGTAATTTTTCAATATTGGGAAGAGGTAAAAGTCGCAAAGACTCAAGTCAGACGAATAAGGAGGCTGAGGAGCCACAGGAATGTTTTTACTAGCCAAAAACTCGTTTATTGAAATTGCTGTGTGGCAAAGCGCATTGATGCAACACCCAGTTGTTCTTGATGTTTGACCTCACACGTATGACCCTTTTTCGAAGTCTTTCAAGAACCTTTCAGTAAAAGTGTTGATTGATCGTTTGGCTTTGAGGCACAAACTCTTTGTGGACGATTCCCTGGCTATCAAAAAAGCAAATCATTATGCATTTGATCTTCGACTTGTTCATTCTTGCTTTTATGGGTCTTGAAGAGCTTGAAGTGTGCCATTCCATGCTCTGGTCTCGTCACCTGTAATAGACCGGGAGCTCATAACAGTTTTTGGTCTCCGATTTCATACAGCATGCCTTTTGGAGGAGAGAATATTTACCCTGTGACAACAAAAAAGGGATGGTACTAAACCCCTGCACGCTTTCCGGTCATAGGGAAAATTGCATTTCCACTTAAACACAAAATTTTTGTGCTTTTCTCTGATTTAATATTGCTTGCCCTTTTGTCAAAAGAAAGTTATAACAAATTTAAAGTCTTTTAAATATATGCATGCGATTCGGAGGGTCCCAAAGAGCTCAAACGGTCATGTGATCTTGTAATAAAAAAATATGATGTTCCGCGTTTTCATACAGCATGCCTATAATTAAAAGACTTTAAATTTGTTATAACTTTCTTTTGACAAAAGGGCAAGCAATATTAAATCAGAGAAAAACACAAAAATTTTGTGCAAGTGGAAATGCAATTTTCCCTATGTCCGGAAAGCGTGCAGGGGTTTATTACCATCCCTTTTTTGTTGTCACAGGGTAAATATTCTCTCCTCCAAAAGGCATGCTGTATGAAATCGGAGACCAAAAATGTCATGAGCTCCCGGTGTATAATGACACATTCCAGAAAATGGGTATCATTATCATTCGATTCCAAAAAATCAAGGCACCTTTATCTCCTGATGTCTTTTTGGTTTTGTGAAATGTTTTTTGGTACCATTTTTGCTCAGATTTTTCTCACCCCCAATTCATTGGTCAAAATCTGATGAACGGTAGTGTGAGTCAAATTAAACTCTTCTCCGAACATTCTGACTGTCAACCGATGATCTGAACGCACAAGATCTCGGATTCTGTCGACATTTTCATCGGTTCTTGAAGATGTAGGTCTTTCGCTGTGTGATTCATCTTCAATCAACTTTCTTCCTTCTGAAAATGCCTTAAAAACCTGGGTCCTTGACAAAACACTGTCTCCGTAGGCCTGCTGAAGTTTTGCAAAAGTTTCCGTCCAAATCTGAAGCAAAACCTGATAGCACACCGTTGCTCGAAATGGATGTCACTCATTTTTAGAACGTACTAGAAAAAACTGTTTCTCGAAAAAAATCGCTACGGACAACAAAATTACTCTAGCAAGTTCAAACTCGTACTGAAGACGTATCACATGTTCACCTGCCGTCCCTCCAAGTCCGGCTTCCCAATTATTGCCAGATCAAACGCTATGTTGACAGTCTGGTTACTTAATTTACACACCTCGTATAAAACATATAACGTTTTGACCAGGACAAAGATGGCACCCCAGAAAAGAGAGACAAAAAAAAAGAAACAAAACAACAATTAGAACTTGCGTCTGTGAGATTTTTTTGTTGTATTTTACGAAAACGTTAGGCTCTGATATGTAATATTTTCAGTGGCGCACCCAGAGAGCCCCCCCCCAGCCCTAAGAAGGAAGAAAATAAAAATAAAAACACACAAAAACACTAGAACATTGTAAAAATAGAGATGAGGACCTTTTTTTTGGTCTTCACTTGTATTTTAGAAATGAGGACCTTTTTTTTAAGTAATCACTTTATATTTTCATAATTTAAATAATTTTGTCTTTCGCCCCCCCCCCCGAATAAAAATTCCTGGGTGCGCAACTGAATATGTTTATCTTGTACGTAAATCTTATACTGTCAGTTTATGTATTTAACATAAACGGAAATTAATTTCAATAATCAAGGCGTAATAGCAGTGTAACTATCATGTAATTTAGTGTAATAACACGTATTACACTATTTCAATTGAAAGTGGCTTTAAAGAAATCCAACAGGCGTTAACTAATATTTTAGCGCTAAATATAATTTGCTAAAACGTTTCAACTGTCACATGGTGGCAAATTTACAGCAAACAGTCATGCAAGAGTAGAAACGTTATGTGGTGAATTTTAAACAATAATATATGAGCGACATAATGTAAAGTCGGTAGTCGGTAGTCGGTATACCTAGTTCGTGGACGCGTGTGCTCTCACATTCTGCATATAAATTATTATGTACAGGTATGACTATAGGATTGTACAATTTTGGGTGCATGGATCGAAGATTGTAGAGACAATACTATAACAAAACAACCCACAGAACAATTCTGTAACTCAGTTACTATGATCATTTTTCTTATTTATATTAATGATTTACTGAATAATATTAATATTAAAAGTAAATTAATAGCTTATGCTGACGATATGGCCCTATTTACCGAAGCGCAGAGCTGGGAGGAGATCAAATGCGTGGCGGAACATGATCTAAAAGAAATCAAAACCTGGCTCGATCTAAATGTGCTTTCTTTAAATTACAACAAAACATATTTTATGCCATTCTCAATCTATAAAAATACGCAACCCGAATTCGATCACAGTCTATTGCATGAAAATATTTTCTCAATGGACGATAATTGCAATTGTAACATTAGAATAAATAAAACTATTACCAGCTTGCATTGTCATGATGAAGAATGGCGACGTTTTTGGTTGTTTTCTTGATTTTGTCGATGACTTCTGGCAAACAAATTGTTGTATACCATTCAACATTGACTGTTGTCCGATCCTTTAAAGGAATGGTTGCGACATGTCAAGTACAACCGAAGAAACAAGCGAACATTTTTTTGGAAGTGCTTCGTGAACGATCAACTTTTGTGGGTTTCGGTTCATCTTGGAAAACCCAAACAGTGGATTGTTGCTAGTTTCATATGAATGGTTCATGTGAATAAATCCAAGTTTCGTCACTTGTAACAATGTTGTATACGGATTTTGCAGTGCCTTGGTTGAATTTTTTTAGCATTCCCTTACACCAATCAACATCAGCTTTGTTTTGAGTTTCGGTCAAATTATGCAGAATCCATCGGGAACAGATCTTTTTCACAGCTAAATGTTCATGCAAAATCAAATGTATTGCAGTCTGCGATATGCCAAAGGATGCCTCTATCTCACGGTAAGTCACATGCCGATCTTTTTCAATCATTTTGCGCACAGCAATGATGTTTTTTTGAATCACAACCGAATTTGGTCGACCACGAGATTCATCACTGACTGACGCACCACCACGACGAAATTCTGCAAACCAATTGTAAACAGTCTTTTCTGATGGTGCTTCATTACCAAAAGTTGACCGAAGCGAATCTATGCATTGTTGTTGAGTTAGGCCTTTACTGAAATCGTAAAAATCATCCAACGAAAACCTTAATATCCATTTTTTCCACCAAAATTTTTTTTAAACGCTCATTGTCAACAAACTACTTGTTCAATTTATAAGCTGCCACTGATTTCACAATAACAAATAACAAATTTTACGTATATAGTAATGACACATTTCAATATTGTCATCTAGTGGTCGTTTGTAAAAACATAAAGGGTAACCCTCGTACTACTTACGAGATACTAACGCCACTCTGAAAAGTGTGAGAATTCACACTTCACATCAATTGTTTTAATTTACATATTTCGTTCTTGATTTATTTGGGGATTTATTTTTAAATATCAATTTTTGTTTAACTGAAATTTCCATCAAAGTCTAATTAGGGAGTCTATTACTTTAAAGTGTCTTATGTTGTCTCGTTGTAATATAGTGATAAGTCTTACGGTTCGGTCAAACTTTTGAAATAGTATTAGTAATTTATTGCAGAGTATACAGTTTTGAAACTACTGTAATCCCAACATTTCTAGCAGTTTGTTTTGGACGTGGCCAGTTAAAATTCATTTGATGAATAGCACAATTTTTCAAGTTATCTACGCGAATTTTCCATACAATCTCATTCGTTGCCAGACGCAAAAAATCCACTTTTTCAATATTGCTCCAAGAAATATTACACCTAAGATTTATCTAGAATACAACAAAAAAATTAACTTTGTTTGTTTTCTTTTTAGAACTAATAAGTAATATTTACTTGAAGCATTTTAGAATCTCTTTTATCCCGACAGTAACCATGACCTTTTACGCTTTATTTCCCATTCTTTTGTTTCATGTTTACATTTATTCTCTTGTTCTAGAATAAAGAAGATTGGTATATTTATATTACTTAGAATAAGACGAGGCCGAGTTCAAGAAATAAAAGTTAACAATGATGAAATGTTCCATAAGACAACATAATTTGTTAAAGAATATTAAACCGGAAGATATATATTTTAATATTTGGAAATATGCTAAGAACAATAATAATAATAAACTTTATTGTAGGTGAAATTTCAGCCTGGGCTGGTCTGCCAACCGTTTTCAACACGTGAAAAAAACAAGAATACATTAAAAATAAATGACATTCTTACGTATCCACTCTAATCGGGGTAACAATAACAATAATAATAATGTGAGTTAACATTGAAACCATTGTTCATTTGTGGAGGTGCATATGTTGTGGGCAGTGACAAATGTCTTTTATGTTATTTTGAAGTGTGAACATTTCCTACTAAAAGAGTCATCAGATGTCATCCTTTGTTTCAACATGTGCTTTTCTATGACCGAATTAAAATGGAACACGATGTTGTTTTTCTGATGTGTACTTTTACACAGTGTTGTAATAGACACATTTAAAAAAAATATCTAGATACAGATACAGATACCTATGAAAAAATATATCTATGGTCTATTTCAAATTAAAAACAAGTAGATAGCGCTGCGAACCGAGTACGATTTACACTGGATAAATATAGTATAGCGGAAAATTTAAAATAAGTTACAACTAGGGCATGGGCGAAGTAACTGGGTTAGCAAGTGATTTTTTTTTTATTTTAAAAAAGGTTAATAAGATATTGAAATAAATAAGGCAGATAATACACTTACGTTATTTATACGACATAAATTCAGTTTAAAGGCAAATTTGAAAAAGTTAAAAAAATATTAATTTTAAAAATTATGTACTATATATAAAAAGAGAGATTTGGCTAAAAGAGTTTAAATAAAGCAATAAAACAAACAATATATCTTCAGAGCTAAAGTTTCTTATTTAAATAATTATTGTAAATAAAAATATATGTATATATGAAGGTCTAAAAATTATATCAATAACTTCTTCTTTGGGCACAATCAGCTGGGCTGTCTTTTGGCCTCACATTAGTCCTCTCTCTTGATCTGTTAATTGTCAAGTATCAAAAAATATTTATATGTCAGATAACCTAAAAAATATATAACTGCGTAAAAACAAATTACATGGAGAATTTTCTCCATAAAATCTACGCCGAGAATATAAATAAAAGTCTAAATATGTAAATAATAACCAAATATATGAAAAAAATTAAATAATATAAATAATATATATTTCCAGTGTACGACACTCAACATCTGTCAACTTGGACTAAAAACAATATTTTAACAGTGTAATAGGAATGACGATCTAAATGAATCCGAAGCAAGGATAAACAGCTCCTATCTTCTTACACACATTTTTCTACTTTGAAATAGACCATAGATACAGATACAGATACAGAATTGTAAAAAATAACTAGATACAGATACATGCAAAAAATTTGTGTATCTAGATACAGCTAGATACATTTAAAAAACACTGAAAAATGAAAATACCATATAAAAACATGTTTAATAAATTCATTTTTATTGAAATACATATAATAATACATATTATACAGGCTGTTCAAAAATGACCGTAATGTTAAAAAAGCCCAATAAATTCAAGGTAAAGCACTATTCTACGGAATAATTCTGTACTAAATAACGTATATTTTGTTAGTCATATGTACTAACGTATAAGATTAATGTTACTCTTATAGACGCGCAGCTATGTTCTTATTAAGAGGATGTTCATTTCAATCTAATTTTAGCCCTAAATTTTAACTAATAAATCACTAATCACTAATAAAAAATTTCTGATAATAAATATGTGAATATTTTTTTTTTTTGATATTCCATACATATTTAATTTATAAACAAAATTTCAGTTGACATTCTGACGCTTACAAATTAAATTTATATGAAATATCAAAAAATAATGTTTTTCTACGTCCTTTAGAAAACACACCTACTTACCTAACTGATTTCAATTAGGATATGAACTTGAAATATCCATACTAGCATGGCCGGCCCTTGGGCGAGGCAGACTAGGACTCAAGTGATGGAACGCCTCAAAAAAAAAAAAAAATATCAAAGTGCACTTTAAATCACTGGATACTTTCGAAGGGCCTTAATTTGTCTCACAAAACTGGTCCTATCCCAAACCACTTGTGTGGATATAATTTTTCATATGTTTTTAGTAAATTGGTCATCAAAATAGCGACAATATTTATTTTGTAACGAAAGTTAACACAGTTCCAATATTCATTCGTCATGACAAATATTTCCTCATTACGAAAATGCGGCGTATGCATTTCGTAATCAGGCCACATACGTCAGACGCTGACAAATAGTTTTTTAATCAGACAGCTGACCGTCACAATGTCTAGATGTCGTAATCCTGACCTAGGATTACCTATGTCACAATATCAGCTTGGTAGCACGGTATAAAAATAAAGTATCGAACAAAATATCTGAAATACAGATACAAGATACTTAAATTTAAATATCTAGATACAGATACATATTTCAAAAATTATCTAATTTGTAACTAGATACTTGAAAAAGCATCTACCTTATGTGCCTATCTTACATCCTGTGGTAGAAAAGGTATATTTTAAAGTCTACTAATAAACAAAAGAATTAATTTTTCTGAAAACTCTCTTCTAACTTTTAATTGCCCTTAATAATTTATTACCTAGAGAACTATCAACTATATTTCTAAACTTTTCTATATCTTTAAAATATATGTTCTTTAGTTTAAAACTGAAACTGTGCTACAAAGACTTATAAATAAAACGAAAAACAGTAATTTTCTACAAGTGTTTTTTGTTTTTAAATTTATATCTATATTTTCTTGACATCTTAAACATATGTTTAACAACAAGTTTACAGTTGATGTTTCATTAGGGAAGTTTTAACATCTTTCTTTAGAAGATAGCTGTATAATTTGAAATATAACACGTGATCATCAAAAAACGAAAACAGTGGCGTACAGTAGAGGTACAAATTATAAACCAATTATATTTTACTCACATTTGTTTATCTCACTAAAAATTGTTTATTGTCACATTTTTATGAATTCTTGCCTTTTACGTCTCTAAATTATATATTCTATCTTGTTTTTGGAATACTTTTGCGTCTCTTCTGAACATGAGGACAAACGTATATTTTTATATTAATAATTCTGTCATATTTGCTCCAAGCTTGAACCTACGCTACGGAATATCGCAGGGTTAAATTTTAGGTCCTTTACTACTTTTAATTTACTTTAATGATTTTCTTTGCTATTAAGACTGATTCTAAGTAATATTATATATTAGGTTGATTTCGTACAGCTTTTAGCGCTAGATGGCATTACGATGCAAATCCGAAGTGTTATTGACTTCACACGTGTTTAGTTTGGAGGCCATTTGATAGAAAACATTTTAGTGAGTACATCGGAAAAAAAATTGTTATTTGATAACGTTTTTTAAATTTTGTTAAGCATTAAAAATGTCCGATAATAAGGTGAATTTTCAATATATTATGCTTTGTAATAAACTTACATTTACTTTCATTAATAATTAGATCATTTGACATAAGCCAATTGTACAGAATTTTAAGATCGTTGTTAATCTTTTGAACAAGATTTTGACTATCAGAATGAGAGCCCATTATCGTGGTGTCGTCAGCCAAGGCTACAAATTCTGAGCTCAGAATATCCCCTGCAATGTCATTTAGATATAAAATATATAGAAGTGGTCCAAGTACACTTCCTTGTGGCACACCCTGATCTATTCTTAAATAATTTGATTTTGTATTGCCTATCTGAACATATTGCATCATATTATCTAAATATGACGAGAGCCAATCATAAATCTTGTCGCGCAGTCCAAAAAATTTCGAGTTTACTTAGAAGAATCTCATGATTGACCCTATCAGAAGCTTTAGACAAATCCAGAAACAATGCTAGGGTATACTGATTTATATCCAAATTTTTATAAATGAAATCTAGCATTTTTAAAAGCGCAGTTGTTGTTGATTTCCCCTTTATATTAAGCAGACTACGAAGTAATTTTTAGTGCATAATATCCCATGCAGCCTATTACGTAACACCTCACATATTATAATAGCTCCACTTACCCATTTAATAAACCTATCTTTCTCAGAGGGAATATTTCCGGATGCATTAAAGGTGTCAAAAACTATCCCAATACATAAAAAATATTCAGTAACTGATATGGCAAACTATAGGCCAATTTCCATCACATCTTCCTTTTCAACAAATTTTCAATACTGCATGTTAACGCGCCTTTTAAGCCATTTAAATAAACATAATGTAATATGTAATAATCAGCTTGGTTTTAGAGAAAACCATTCTACAATGACAGCCATTGATTCATTTATGAAATATATTACGGATGCTTTGGATAGGGGCGAAACCTCTGTTGTTGTCTTCTGTGATCTTAGTCGAGCATTCGACTGCAGTTAGTCATGACATTTTACTAATAAAATTAAATAAATATGGAATTCGTGGTGTCGTTGCAGACTGGTTTAGTTCATACCTCACAAATAGATTCCAGTTTGTACAGTTGTCTTTCAAAGATGGAAAAGGTAATATAAGAGATGAAAAGTCAGAGTCTTCTTCCCATTAATCTCGGTGTTCCCCAGGGATCTGTCTTAAGCCCCATTAAATTCCTACTATTCATAAATGATATTACTTATTATATAAATTATCATCTTACAATGTTCGCCGACGATACATCCGCTGTTCTCTCAGGCAAAAATAACGCAGAAATAAATGAAAAAATAATCCCTCTTATACATGAACTCAACAACTGGGTCCTGTTAATAAAGTATACTTAAATGCCTCCAAAACTAACTATATGATCTTTATAACTATGCAAAGTAATAGTCAAATCAATATAAATATTAAAATAAGTAATGAATATCTAAAATCAGAAAATGAAACAAAATTTTTAGGCCAATACATAGATGAACATTTAAGATGGAAAGCTCACTGTCAAAAACTACTAAAATAATTAAATTCAGCTCACTTTCAAATAAAAAAAATTAAAAAATGAGACCATTATTAAATTTTATTATGCCCAATTTTATAGTAGGTTTAGGTATGGAATATGCTTCTGGGGATCATCAACTATGGCATATGACATATTTATTTCCCAGAAAAGAATAATACGTTGTATAGCAAACAAAAGACGCACTGAATCATGCAGACCTCTTTTTGTAAAATACAAATTATTAACAGTTTCTGGTATTTACATCTTAGAGTTGCTGGTCTATGTATTTAAAAATCAAATATACTATGCTCGACATTTGAACCAGCATTCATATAACACCAGAGGAAAAGATTGTTTCAGAACTCCAGCAAACATGCTGGAACTGAAAAAAAATCACCAAAAACTTTTGGTATTAAATTATTTAATTCACTACCATTCCATGTCAGAAATGAAACGCAGTTTGCTGTATTTAAATGGAAGATTAAGGTGTTTCTTATGGAGCATTGTGTATACTCAATTAATGAATTCTTAAAATCTTGTAAGGACTGGTGTAGTCATGCCAATGGGGAACATAGGGTAATTTAATGTATGATTAAATTATTGTTTTATCAATTGTATAACTTGTTTTACTTATCAAAATCTGTGTAAAATTATAAATTCATGTACTGACATATCCTACATGCAGTCCTGTATTTAAAGGATTAATAAATATTATTATTATTATTATCATTAATGAAAGGAGTCGGGAGTTGGAATCATATTTCAGGAATACTGACTCGTGAGTCGTTTATTTTTTTGCTGACACTCCATCCCTGTATTTTTACTATTCTTGCACATTGGCAAATCTCTGTCAATTCATATTCCGTGCCCAAGATACTTTGTAAGCATCAGCTTGTTCAATGTCAGCATCGTCGTCTTTTTATTAAATTAAGTTTTAGATGTTAAATTAGTTGGGTCTTGGTATATGTAAAACACGTTGGTTACGCCGCTGTTTTATCTACCTTGCACCAAAGTTCAGAGAAGCATCTCATAACTCCAGTGATGAATATCTCTGCGGTGTATGAAATAACCATTTCCCTAAAGATATAATTCCATACTTGTGCGTGTAGAAGTTATTTTAATTCTGTGTCCGCGAGGGTCGAGGAAATTGCTACGGTTGGAGCAGTGCAGTGGGGGGGGGGGGGTAGGTGGGGTGTTGGATGTCACGCATAGGGTTGCCACCCCATCACTAGGTCAGGTACGACACGATGTCGCGTACGTGCGTGTTGAGTATGATGACCTCTTTCCTCAAGCATTCCCTACATAAATCAAAATATTATAATTTACTCCGGACTTTTAATTAAGGATTTAAAAGGGCTTTTTAACTGATTTGGTTTCTGTAGCGTGATTTTAACCAGTTTTATAGACTGAAAGTAATTTAGTTATAACGCATAACAAGCAACATTTTATTGATATACATTAAAACATCGATTATTCGTGTTTGGAGGAATTCGGGGATGGCCAATGGAGTGGCCTAGCGTATTAAGTCGTGCAGTTTGGACTGGTGAAAACAGTCTGGATTGTGCGGTCGGTAGTTCGATTCTCCGTTGGTGATATTATTCGGGCGAGAATAATATGTTTACATTACTCTCATTTTCACAATCATTCACCCCTCATCCAGGTGTAGAAGGTCGCCCCCTGGAATCGGCAATTAGCCTCGTTGCAGAAATAGGCCGATGTAAAATAAATAAATAAAATAAATAAAGAATTCGGGGATGCTACATAGCAATAAATTCGTAAATGTAAAAGTTCATTCTCAGTTTGGATAAAAATCTATCCCCCATCCTATCTCTAAAAAGGGTTGATCTAACAAGCTGACCAAATGAACATTGATGTGGCTCGAAATAGTTCAACAGGAATTTTTGATGAGATTCGTTTTTCGAGAAATATCGATTTTTTTTGTGTCATTGATAAAAATAATAGTAGTATATTTTTTAAAATTTATTGTGTAGTATTAAAAGAAAGCTCTTCAAACGTTGATTAAAGAACCAAAAATACTTTTTTTTAATTCGTTTCTTTTAACACGATTTTAGCAAAAAATGTGCTTAAAAAATTTCTTTTTTACTTAAACCCTCTTTTACTTAAATGGGTTAAACCAAAAATATAGGTAATATACATTGACCTGAACCGAAAACGTACGACAGGAATTTTAGATCAGAGTGCGTTTTTGGAAAATATTCCAGCTTATTGATAAAATTACTTAATTTTTTTAAATTAATGGCTTATTATAGGTAATAATGTTATGGATTTTTTGTATTTATGGCTAAGGTAGTATGTGTTTGTTTTGAAATTAAAAATATAATAAAAAAATTTTAACAGCCGAGAATCGGGTTCATGTGTGTAAGGAGCCTATAGGCGGAACGTCTACTGTTATACGACATGATTCAACTTATTGATTAAATTAATTTAGTTTTTTGTTTTTAAGGGATCAAACTAATTAATTTTTAGTTGGGAAATACTATCAAATAACACATTTTTAATAATGAGATTTACGTTTTTGAAATTGAAAAACTGAAGCCATTTATCAATATATTTTTATTAATTTAGTGAAGACTTGCTTGGATTTTTTAATTAAAATTTTATTGTAATGACATTTTCGGAAATTATTTTTACCGACCGTCAACATATATAAGGGAGGTATTGTGATCATACCGATTTTGACATTTCGAGATTTCGATGGATCTCCACGAATTGAGGTCCCTACATAACGTTTTGACTATTTTTAGTTTGATGTCTATCGGACTTGTCTGTCCGTTCGTCCGTCCGTCTGTCCGTCTGTCCGTCCGTCTGTCTGTCTGTGTACACGTGCAGAGCAAATTCGGCTAAAAGGATTTTTATGAAACTGCATATTTAAGCATTATCAATGGCACGAGTTGATCAACTTTTGGTAAAAATCGGTTAACTAGAAATGGGAGTTTACTCGTGTTGATTTTAAGATTTTTGCGAATATTTAGCAACAGAAAAATATTTCGAAAAAATTTATTGAACAAAAGTTGCTATAAATGCAATAGCTAATAACTTTTATTTGAGACGTTTTTTGATAAAACGAAAAATTTTGAAATTTTTTTGTAAAGTCTCAATTTTTTCATACTTACATGTAACGTTTCCATGGTCATGATAAATAATATCTCTGTTAGAAAATATTAGGCCAAGTTATTTCTACTATGTATTTTATACAAGTACTTTTTTATAGCGGTCGGTCCTGTGGTAGCCAGAGCTGATTTTTTTAGTTTAAAAAGTTAAATGGAAGCTTTTAGTACTGAAATAACGAATAAAAATGATTATCAAAAACTTTTTATCAAAAAAGATTCTTAGACATTCTGCATTTGTTGGTTTCTTACACTTAATAAATACCTACAAAATCCTGAAATGTGCGAAAATTCACATTTTACATCCTTTTTTCACTTTATTACAGTGTCAAAGAACTCTAGAATGATGCTGTCAAAATTCTTGTGATTAATAATTGCATACAGTACAAATTTTATGTCAAAATATTTACTAAAACCGTGCCAAGTTATTCACCATCAAAATTAATTACAATGACTCATACCAACAATTCTTAAAATGCAAATAAAATCTACTTAAAATAGAAAATATTACTCTTAGGGAATGCTTTTTAATATAGGAATTGAGATATCTGAAAAATATTTGTAATTTGTTGACAAGCCTTTAACATAGACATTCTTTACTCCAGATATAAATAGCTTATACTATTGGGTTGTTTTTCAAACTTTGTTGACAAAAAATTTTATTATGGAAACGTCAGAATTAATATATTATTTTTAGTACTTCATATTATTTTACTCCAGACTTGTTTTCGTGTACTTTATAAGTTTATTGAAAACCCAATTTAGAAACAAATCTGTAATCGTAACCATTGGTACGAGGGCTACCTTTTAAGTTTTTACGAAAACTAAGAAAGAATTTGTTTTTTTGTTTTTTTTTTCAAAATATTTGTCTTTAAGATTTATGCACTTTTGCATGCGTTCAAACCAATTCTCGAAACATTTTTTCCACTCTGAAGTTGGTATCTCAAAAAGATAGTGTTCGAGCTTCAACAGTTTCTTCAGGTGATGAAAATCGCTGTCCACGCATTTTTTTGTTTGACATTGGGGAACAAAAAAAAGTCGTCAGGGGATAAATCAGGTGAATACGGGTAATGAGACATTAATTAAATTGTTATTATAAGAATAAAATGTTTTTACTGACCGCCAACCTATATAAGAGAGCTATTTTGATCATACCGATTTTGACATTTCGAGATTTCGATGGATCTCCACGAATTGAGGTCCCTACATAACGTTTTGACTATTTTTAGCATGATGTCTATCGGTCTGTCTATCTGTCTGTCTGTCTGTCTGTCTGTCTGTCTGTCTGTCTGTCTCTCTGTCTGTCTGTCTGTCCGTCCGTCCGTCTGTCTGTGTACACGTGCAGAGCAAATTCGGCTGAAAGGATTTTTATTAAACTTTATATTTAAGCTTTTGACATCAATGGCACGAATTGGTAACTCTGCGTAGGTTCAGTCAATTAGTAAAGTTTTTACCGACCGTCAACATATATAAGGGAGGTATTGTGATCATACTGATTTTGACATATCGAGATTTCGATGGATCTCCACGAATTGAGGTCCCTACATAACGTTTTGACTATTTTTAGCATGATGTCTGTCGGTCTGTCTGTCCGTCCGTCCGTCTGTCTGTCTGTCCGTCTGTCCGTCCGTCCGTCTGTCTGTGTACACGTGCAGAGCAAATTAGGCTAAAAGGATTTTTATGAAACTGCATATTTAAGCTTTTGACATCAATGACACGAGTTGAACACTTTTGGTAAAAATCGGTTGTCTAAAAATAAGAGTTTACCTGTGTCGATTTTAAGATTTTTGCGAATATTTAACAAAAAAATATTTCGAAAAAATTTATTTAACAAAAGTTGCTATAAAAGTAATAACTAATAACTTTTATTTGAGACATTTTTTGAAAAAACGAAAAAAATTTGAATTTTTTTTTTTTAAATATATATTTTTTCATACTTATATGTAACGTTTCCATGGTCATGATAAATAATATCTCTGTTGGAAAATATTAGGCCAAGTTATTTCTACTCTGCTGCTAGAATGTATTTATAAAAGTACTTTGTGATGGTGGTCGGTCCTGTGGTGGCCACAGCTGATTTTTTACGTTTTATAGAAAATATATTAATTTTTCCTTTCGATACTTGAAAATATCGATATTTTATTTCGATACGATACTGGTATCGATACTTTTTATTCGATATTATCGATACCCAAACATCGATACTTTCTCAGTATCGCATATCCTTACGTATCTCAAAACTTTCCTAGCGCCCGACGTAGAGACAGTAAAGTTCGGCGAGTGTTTAAGAACAGTTAGTCAAGTTAACTCCCAATCTGAATTATATGCAAAAATTAAAATGCGTCTAAAAATATTGATTGCGTATTGTAATGTTACTGCCGTTTCTCCATTTTCCTTTCCGATTCCTCTTTCCTCTTTGGCATGGCTCTGTTAATTTATTGCAGGTTATGTTAGTCGATCAGTTGATTAGTTAACATAAATATTTGTTGTTTCATTTGAATGGATTATTATTTTGCATTCAAAACTGAATATTTCAGACAAAGTTTATTTTGTATTCTATTAATGTCGTGTATATTTGGATTCGCAAAAGTGTAGACAATTGTATGCGTGAAATACCACCAGTTGTTTAAATAATCATTGTATCCCTAATTGTATTAAAACCTGAATACTATTGTTTAACTTGCGTTCGAAATTTATTTAATTTAATATGAAGGGAAATTAATAGTCATAGGTGGAACATGAATTAAATAAAAACACACAAGATGCAATTTCACAAAATTAATAATAATAATAATAATAATATATTTATTGAACGGCTCAAGAGCCAAAATAAAACACATATTTACAAAAAAAAAAAAAAAAATCACAAAATACATAACGGAAACAGAAAACAGAATATACAGTTAACAGAGAACAGTTAACAAAAAATTACAAATAGAACAAACATGGTTTGAGTTCGTATTAAATATATCGGAAATATGGTCACAACTAGTAGGAGAGACCGCTCATTCATAAAAAGTTAATGAATGAGTTGTAGTGCCCAGTGCGTAAGAAAATTCTTATCGCTAGCTAAACAGCACTGTACAAGCTCGTTGCACGTCGCCCACAGTCTTTTCCGCAAACTATGAACATATTTCCTTAGTACAGCCATACATGAATTAACAGTATTCGACACAAACATTTCACTTGCGCTACAATACTTTTTCAAACCAAAGATAACTCGAAATGCATTGTTGTAGCAAATAATAAGTTTACGAAGATGACTTTTCGTGTGACATATCCAAAGTGCCGAAATATACATACTACCGCAAAAAGTATTAAATAAATATTTACGTACATCAGGACTGCATTTCGAGAATCTATGATTTAGCATGTTAGCTTTCACACAAACAGAGCGACATTGCCTGTCGATGTCAGCTGCGTCACTGAGATCATCACTGATAAAGTGACCAAGATAACACACAGAAGAGACTGTCTTCACATTTTCACCATTGAGGCACACACTCGGCACAGCATATTTTTTACCTTTCGGCTGGAAGACGATATACTCGGTTTTGTTGACGTTGTATATTAAGCCGTGCTCCATCACGTAATTCCCGCATATAGCCAAGAGTTTTTTCAGACCAGCTAGGGATGATGCAAAGACTACCATATCATCCGCATAAGAAATGTGGTTAATATGACGGGTGCCAACCACACAGCCAATTTTCTCCTTATTCAACAGGTTACTCAGGTCATCCATGTAAACGTTGAAAAGAAGTGGTGAAAGAAGTCCTCCTTGTCTCACTCCGATGTCCTGCATAAACGAACTGGATTTCACTGGGCCCCATCGTATTCTCTTTTTCTCTTTGCTGTACCATTCGTGCAGTATACTAATAATTCTGGGACAATCGTTTCTCCGTTTAAGGTTGTCTAACAGTTTTCCCCTGTCCACCCGCTCAAAGGCACGGATAAGGTCTAATAAGCATGCAAAGACGGGTGTATCCTTATCTAGATATTGCATGACGGTGGATTTCAACAGATAGATCGCCATATCTGTGCGATGTGCTTTTTTAAACCCAAATTGGTTGTCAGCACAGCTAAGTTTATCTATGCATTTTGCCAGAAGAATTTTTTCAAAAACTTTAGACATAATGGTAGATATTGCAATAGGACGATAGTTTTTACTGCATGTCACTGAGTCGCTCTTGCCCTTCGGTACCGGTACTATGTCCGTTTCCAAGAATTTTTTAATAGAAATAATAAAATAATTATTTCTCAATATATATCGGTTGTTAGGCCATCAACTGGAGACTGACACATAACAATGTTATTACTCTAAAGCGACGTTCACAGCTTTAAAATTAATAGACTATACCAGCGTTTCGAGGGGCCGCGAAGTCATATAAAATCGAAGCAAGAAATTATAACAGAAAAACGCCTAATTTTGCAAGATATATTCATAAATATATGACATTTATAATCATTAAAATATACCTTTTAAACTTAAATAAAATAAATTATACTTATTTTGACAACTAATTTAAACTAATTAAAACGGTTCGCGTTGTAGGTACTTCAAGTACTTTCAAGGTGGTACGACTTGAACTTGCAATATTTTTTGTTATGCTCCGAGCTACTGTTAGCTAAAGAGTAAGGATGCGAAAGTGTTCAAAATGGAAAGCAACTTGGAACAATGGAACACTTGTAAATAAAAAAAATTGCAAGCCATTATAGGTCATCGTAACAGATATTAAAAACATTTTTATGTAAAAGTTGTTTTTTTTCAAAAGTTTTATCCAATTATACCCAACACGCCATACGTTCCTATATAAAAAATCGAAGTTTTCCTTGATATCCTCTACTGCCTGTTTATTCCGAAAATTTAAATACTACCATCGAATTATTTGGGTAAACACTGGTCACCAAATTTTTTCCCAACTTGCTCACACATCGTCTTTTCGAGAAAAATCGTGTTTATATACAGGACCGGCGGTTGGGAAACACTGCTCCAGGTAACTATCTGACAGATAAGGTTATATGATACTTTCTGTGCTAAATAAATGTCATCAAGTCTTTCAATACAAATGTATCTATCGGATAGTTATCTAACGGATAATGAGACTGATGTATTGAATTCACTGCTTGGTAATGACATTTATTCAGAAGATAAAGTTCCAGATAACATTATCTGTCGGATAGTTACCTAGTGGTTTAAATGAAGGTGGAAAGACCGGGCCTTAAGGTCATAATGCCCGGGGGGGGGGACACCTTAGCCTTCCAAATGAACCCGTAAATAAAAAAATTAACCTGTATAAAATTCTCGAGAGATAACTCCATTATACTTCCAATAGTAATTTTCATCCCTTTCTGAGATCTTAGAGTTATCATTGATAGCCCAAAAGTCATCCTATTATTACCTCTGTCCTCCCATTTTACCATATAGGCCGTGTCTCCAACGCTATAGCTCTGAAATTTTAATAAATCCTCAATCCAAATGTATAACTATTTATATAGAGATACAAAATAACAAAATATAAACTATTTTAGATCATGTAGTACCAAGTAACTTCCAAATTTAACGTTATATCTCATCTTCAATAATAAAAAAATAGTGTATTGAGTCCGGTAGTTCAATTTCAACCACCTGTATACTATTGATAAAATATATGTGTTTATTCTCATAAAGAATTATTTTAAGCAATTCTGTTCCTTATTTATTACTTGTTAATGACTATATTCCTTAATGAGCTTTATCAGGATTAGACATCTTGATATGTAGTGATACGTGATTTTTGCAAGTGGCGTCTTCATTTTTTTCTGACGTTTTTAGTTATTTTTAAGTGATAAAAGTGCAGAAAATACTTGAAATAGTGTGTTAGAGTGTGGACTTTAGTGTTTGGACTTAATGCAGACCAAAATTGGAGCGACTGAAAAGGTATTTGTAGAAATTTTTGTTAATTTTATAATGTAAGTCATTGTTATGTAGAATGTGCTTCTATGAACAATATAGAAACACATACATGCATACACTATCGGCTATAACTAGAGAAACAAAACTATTTTTGAAATTATTTTCATAAATCCCGATTATTGACTAAATGAATATTGAATTATATTGGTATAGCAACAACAATTTATATGTTAGAACCTGCTCTTAAAAATATTTGTTGTACTGGTACAATAAATAAAATAATTATATATATATATATATATATATATAGGGGGGCCGCAGACAATATTTAAGTTATTTTGGGGGATCCCATTCCAGAAAAGGTTGAGAAACACTGTTGTACTGCTTACGGCTTACGAGGTACTTAGGTACCCATACATTATCCGTACATTTGAGTGAATACTATTTATATGCGTATGTCTTTAATGGTTATGTGATCTCATTATCTTCTTAAAAAAATCCAACTAGAACGTTAGGTGCTTTGGAAAATTCGAGAACTTAGTTTTATAGAGGCGAGAAATTGTTTACGTGGGTAAAGCAAAATACCTTACGTTCGGTATTTATAAACATGAACTAAAAGCTGTTGAATCAGATTAGGACTAGCAGTCCTTAATGTGTGTGTTTTTTATTTATATACCCTTTTTACTTTTGGAATAATATAAATAATAAAATATGTGTTTAAAGATGTAATTATTCTTTAAGCGAAGTACAAATTTAACAAGTTGAGAGTGGAATTAACATTGGATTAGTCTTTCACGCTTCGTTAAGCCAGGGGTTAGCAAAAAGACTTATAATTTTTAAATAAATATAGGAGGTTAAGTCTTAGATTCTCTTGTGTCAGGGGCGTCGGGAGTCGAAAGAAGCTGGTTAAAATTACCGGGATCCGGGACTTAATTCTTTTTAGGGTTTTGTAGGTATGACCAACTTGACTTAACGTATTAAATATTTTACATCGTCAACCAAAAAATACAAAAAATGCGTTATTCTCCGAAAACATAATCCAATCAAAAATTCCTGTTGTACTATTCCGGTTCACACCAATGTTCATTACTTAGAATTTTTTCAGATTTTAGATTACCCCTTCTGGCTTACATAAGACAAAAAAAAAATGTACATATTTGGCAAAAATCGCGTCAAAATAATTTATTTGAGCAAAAATTTTGATCACTAATCCACGTACTAAGGGCTTTCATTTGATACCCTAGTCAGAATTTTAAAAAATATATTTTATTTTTCCATGATTCCATATTTTTTTTTATTTTTAGGGTGATATGTATTTTAGATATTTTAGTATTTTTTCTATGTGTGGGTCAAAGAGTTGTATAAGCATGCAAAATTTCAACTCTCTAGGATTAGCCGTTTGGCTACAATTTTTGCCGAACAGACAGACAGACAGATGACAAAATGACGGTGTAAGGGTTTTTTGGCCATACTTGCAAAACTCTAAAAATCATCAGAAACAAAAACTATCATATAACAACTATGTTGGTTGCTAGTCTCCTGGCATCCTCTTTTTCCGGTGGAACGGGCCGAAAAGTGTGTCGCAACAGATATAAAATAATGTATAATCCTATTAGAAAAAATATAACTTAGTACTATAACTTGAGCACCACTGATTTAAAAAACTATTTTCTTCTTCAAGCAGATGTCCCCCTTGGTCTTCTACAACTTTATGTTATAGTGTTTTTTAGGGTTTTGTAGGTATGACCAAAAAACCCTTATACCGTCATTTTGTCGTCTACCTGTCTGTCTGTCTACCTGTCTGTCTGTTTGTCTGTCTGTCTGTCTGTCTGTCTGTCTGTCTGTCTGTCTGTCTGTCTGTCTGTCTGTCTGTTTGTCTGTCTGTCTGTCTGTCTATCTGTTTGTCTGTCTGTCTATTTGTCTGTCTGTCTGTCTGTCTGTTCGGTAAAAATTGTAGCCAAACGGCTAAACCTAGAGAGTTGAAATTTGGCATGCTTATACAACTCGTTGATCCGCACATAGGAAAAATATCAAAATATCTAAAAAACATATCCACATAAAAATATAAACAAATATGTGCTCATCGAAAATAATTTCTTTTTTTTTAAATTCTGAGCAGGGTATCAAATGAAAGCCCTTAGTACGCGGATTAACGATCAAAATTTTATTTTTGCAAAATACATTATTTTGACGCGTTTTTTGCCAAAATTGTGCAAAAAAAATGTTGTCCCACAACCTGTAGCCCAGATGGTTTAAACTAAAAATCTGAAAAAATTCCAAGTAATGTACATTTGTGTGAACCGGAATAATACAACAGGAATTTTTGATCAGATTTTTTTCGAAAAATAACGCATTTTTGTCTTTTTTGCGTGACCATGTAAAATATTTAATGATATTATGTAGTACAGTGAACAGAGCGCTTCGATGGTGTAATGGTTAGTATACTGGTGTTCTAATTTGCAAACTCGAGTTCACATCGGCCTCGAGGCAATTTTATTTTTTCCGTTTTTTTTTTTGCAATTTTATTCAAAATTTTTATATTCAATTTAAAATTCTAGTTATATTTGGGCAAATATTGCATTTAATTTTTAAAAACGTAAATTTAATAACCAGTGGAAATTGTTGAAATTGATTACTATTGGAATTACAACCAAGTAACTTAAACTATAACGTAACTATAAATATATAATACCATGGATACAAGTAAAAAAAAATTAAATATATAAAATATATGTCATGTGTTATAATGTCTGTATCATATTAGTGCCTAAATATATTACTGCTATACTGCTATTTATATTCATATAAATACACGAAAACAGAAGGGCGGAGCTTAGGACTAGAACTGTTGGAGCAGATCATATCTCGCAATCAACATTCCTAGGTAACCAATAAGTTACCATTGTTATTGTTATGTAGAACAATTGAAATGACAGTTAATAGTGTAAAATATAATTGTGTATCTGTATTATGTTTTGTGTTGTATATTTATTTGATAATGAGTCAAAAACATTTCATCAAAGATCTCTTAAGTCGTTTCGGTATGGAAAATTCTAAGCCCTTGAAGACTCCCTTGGAAACTAATTTAAAATTGCAGAAGACGAAATCAAATTCGGAAAATATGGACAAATACCCTTATCAGAATTTGATCGGAAGTTTAATGTATTTGGCTGTCGGAACACGACCTGATATCTCATACGCGGTCAACTACCTAAGTCAGTTCAATACGTGTTATGGAAAGGAGCATTGGTTAGCGGCAAAACGAATACTCCGATACCTCAAGGGAACAATGGAATACAGAATTAAATATAGTCAGAAAAAACAAGATTTGATTGGTTACTCAGATGCAGATTGGGCTTCCTGTGTAATAGACAGAAGATCTTACACGGGGTACACATTTGTACTTGCCGGAGCACCAATTAGTTGGGAGGCAAGGAAGCAACGCACCGTCGCATTATCCAGCACGGAGGCGGAATATATGGCCTTGGTAGAAGCAGCTAAGGAGGCAATATATTTGAGAAATTTGCTACAGGAACTGGATATTGGTGGAACAAAAATCAAAATTTATTGTGACAATATGGGGGCTGGACTTCTTGCAGAAAACAATATGTTTCACGCAAGAACCAAGCATATTGATGTAAGACACCATTTTATCCGAGAAGTTATAGACACTGGGAAAATTGAAGTGGAATATATACCGACTCAAGAAATGACAGCGGATATTTTTACTAAAAGTTTGACATGTTCCAAACATGTGTCATGTGTTGACAAAATGAATTTGACAGACTGAAGGAAACAAATGACAAAGAAATTTTGACGTCTGTCACTGTCACATATGTAAGGTTGATGTTCAATTTTACGTATATGTTGATTGAGGGGGAGTGTTGGAGCAGATCATATCTCGCAATCAACATTCCTAGGTAACCAATAAGTTACCATTGTTATTGTTATGTAGAACAATTGAAATGACAGTTAATAGTGTAAAATATAATTGTGTATCTGTATTATGTTTTGTGTTGTATATTTATTTGGAATCATCAATATATGTGTTAATTAAATCATATATACTTCCTTATTTCCACGTATGTTACAATAAGAACAACCAATGGAAGCCATAGGCGCAATTTTCAAAATTTTATTAAACCTTGCTATATAAAAAAAAAAATACTGCACATATTTAGAAACCTACATAATGGTATTAGGCATTCGAATTAAAATTAACAAAAAAAAAAATATTTTAACATAAAATTTGTTTTGGCATCCCAAATAATCATTATTCACTTACTAAATACATGCGAAATTCTGAAATTTCACACTTCACATCAATTTTTTTAATTAAATCACTATCTAATTTTATTATTTGTGATTTTGTTGTATAGTTTGATCGGTAATTATAATCAGGGCGATGTTAAAACATAAAGGAGCTACCAAAATTTAGCACCCTTGTTGAAAATAAATTAGAACAAAAATGCACTGCTATAAATACAAACTGTATATTTACAAATAAGTGACTCATTCGGTACTGGTTAGATTAATTAAAATTTTCATTTTATAACGTTATATAACATAACTCATTCTTTAACATTCTTTAACCTTTAATTCATTTTTTAACGTTATTTGTGTGACGTAAGAATTAAAGATAGTTTATGGCAAAATTATAAGAATATTAGAAATAAGTGTATCACTTTAAGAAGAAAAAAATAATTTAATTACAATGAAGAATTCATTGAAAAAGATAAAAATAATCCAAAATTATTATGGAAAAATTAGAATAATATATTATGTAACAATAAAGAAATAATTTACCTACAAGATATTAAGTTTAAAAAATTGATGTGAAGTGTGAATATTCACACATTTCAGGGTTTCGCAGGTATATAATAAGTGAAGGCGGTATGCTGAGTGTGTAGGACAAATTTTACTTTGTAGTAATCACGGCAAAATGAACGATATTTTTAAAATAATTTATCGTCTGTTAATCATATAATAAGACTGGTTATTAAATTTTCGCTCTTAAAAATTAAATACAACATTTGTCAAAATATAACTAGAATTTTGACAAAATAATTTCAACATAATAAAAATGCAAAAAAAAAACAGAAAAAATAATATTCACTCCGTACTCGAACTCGAAACCCTTCGTTTCCAGCGCATTTTAGCGTACGACACCAGTGCTCTAACCCATTACGCTATCGCACGCCTTGCATGTGAGAGTCTTACATTGGTACAACTTTTGTACTTTGTGAACCAAAAACCACAAAAAAAAAGTTATTTTCCGAAAACATAATCTGATCAAAAATTCCGGTTGTACTATTTCGGTTCACACCAATATACATTACTTAGAATTTTTTTAGATTTTTAGTTTAAACCATCTGGGCTACAGGGTGTGGGACAACATTTTTTTTGCACAATTTTAGCAAAAATCGCATCAAAATAATTTATTTTGCAAAAATAAAAATTTGATCGTTAATCCACGTACTAAGGGCTTGATACCCTACCCAAAATTTAAAAAAAATATTTTTGTTTTCGATGAGCACATATTTGTTTATATTTTTAGGGGGGTATGTTTTTTAGATGTTTTAGTATTTTTCCTATGTGCGGGTCAAAGAGTTGTATAAGCATGCCAAATTTCCACTCTCTAGGTCTAGCGGTTTGGCTACAATTTTTACCGAACAGACAGACAGACAGACAGACAGACAGACAGACAGACAGACAGACAGACAGACAGACAGACAGACAGACAGACGACAAAATGACGGTATAAGGGTTTTTTGGTCATACCTACAAATCCCTAAAAATGATAATTTGACTGTAACCGTTTCCGAAAATATTGATGAAGTTATGTGTTTTAATAAATTTTTTATAAATTCTGTAGAAGAAATAGTTAACCGTATCCCAAATATTACTGTAAATACACCAGCTAATAAATTATTACCAGCAAATTTGTTTAATAATTTCACACCAATTTCGTTAAATGAATTAATTAAAATAATACATAAATTAAAAGCTAATAGTAATCCTTGCGATACATTTAATTCTAAGATTCTAAAATCTATCACCTTGACAATTGGTCACGTTATATTAGTTTTAATAAATACGTCTTTGGAAAAACGTACTTTCCCGGAACAACTCAAATGTTCAACTATTACACCGTTGCCAAAAATTAATAAAGCTGTAGAAGGCATTCATTTCAGGCCTATAAACTCATTGCCGACATTAGAAAAAGTTCTTGAAAAAGTAGTTTGTAAACAGATCACAGACTTTTTCGAAGGTAATAAAATATTTCTTGAAAATCAGTATGGTTTTAGGAGTAACCACTCTTGTGAAACTGCGTTACACTGCATGATTTCTGAATGGAAGAATGTGTTAGATAATGATTACTTTATTGTTGCCGTGTCCTTAGATTTACGTAGAGTATTCGAAACAATTGATAGAAGTATTTTGATTACAAAATTATATGACTATGGAATTCGTGGAAATGCTTTATCTTGGTTTAAAAGTTACTTATCTGACAGGTTCCAAATTACGAAAATAGGTAATAGTTTTTCTTCGAAATTAAGTAACATTTGGGGTGTTCCACAAGGAAGTTGCCTTGGTCCGCTACTTTTTCTCATTTATGTAAATGATATAAAGAATTATGTAAATATCGATTTTATTAATATGTTTGCAGACGATACCTTGGTTGCAGTTTATGATAAAGATGTTTACAATGGAATAAATAGAGTCAATACTGAACTAAATAAATTGTACAATTACTTTTGCAAAAATAAATTAAAAATTAATATTGATAAAACAAAAGCTATGATTATCACAAGTAAATATAAATATTCCAAAATCAATAACATAATTAATATCAAAATAGCTAATGAAAAAATTGAAGTTCTTAAAGAAATCAAATATCTTGGATTAATTGTTGACTGTCATTTAAATTTTAATAGTCATTTAACTTACATAATAAATAAAATATCTAAAAAAATTTACTTTTTCTGCAGAATATCTAAAAAACTGTCTATTTCAACTCTTATTATGTTGTGTAAATCATTAATTCAACCTCACTTTGATTTTTGTGGAACAGTTCTCTATTTGTTGAATAAAAACTCCATTGATCGTCTGCAAAAGTTACAAAATCGTGGCATGAGGGTAATTTTGAAGATGTCTAGGTACACACCTATTAAGGGTATGCTTAGTATACTTAACTGGCTTTCTGTAGAAAATCGTTTAAAGTATGGCGCTATGGTCTTCATTTATAAACTTTTAGTAGGTCGTTTACCGGGATATTTTCAGAAAAATATTGTTTATAATAAAGATGTGCATAATTATCATACTCGAGGTACCAACGATCTCAGAATCATAAAAACTAAATTATCTAAAAGCAATAATCAAATTTTCTGTAAAGGATTTAAAGAATATAATGGTCTACCTGATCATTTAAAATATGAATGTTTAACTTTAGATAAGTTCAAATAAGTGAATTATTTAATTAATAAGAGTTAGGATTTTTTGAGAAGTATTATTTAAGAAAAAATATTTTTTACGATTGTTAGTATTTAAAATGTACCATGTAAGGAAACATTATTATTATTATTATTTTTTTTATAAAAAAAAAAGTTTATGTATATTAGGCCCTGCCTATTTTGGTAAATAAAGTTATTATTAATATTATTATTTATGACGTTATGTAACGAAATCAAAAAGTAAATAACGTTATACAATAACGTAACGATTTGAAACGTTATTTTATCCCTGTTTGAAACCGTATATCATCTGTGAATATTATAAAATATTTTATGTAATTTCTGATATAATTTTAACTTTATCATACACGAAAACCATAAATAGTTGAAATGTTTAAAAGATAGCAAAATATGCAAAGTTTGAACAATGGAAGTTTTACATAATTTTACATCAAAAACTAGAGAGAAAATACTGTTAATTAAAGTTTTCTGTAGCTATCAAAACGATGCATTACAGAGATGTTGTTTACACATGTAGTTTGATCTTAAATCACCTCTTCGAGAATTCCAAGCACGGAATCTCAGCAATGTTCTTACTGTTTTAACTTACAGCACTACCAACTTAAATTAAACACAATCTTATTTAGATTTTGTTACTTGTTTTGAGTTGTTAAGTCATACTATTGGTTTAGTTTTAAACTATATGAATAGAAAACTTTGCAAAACATCATTTTGTGAGAATAAAACAGGGCTGTAGACTCGGAATCCATAGTAATTTTGGTTTACCGGAGTACTATTGGGGTCGGTACAAATCAGAGAAACATACAGGCTGTACAAGCGAAACAAACCACTGCCAATATTAGATTTATTATTATAGTTACAAAAAAACACTATAACACAAAGTTGTAGAAGACAGATGGAAAAATGCAAAAACACAGTACTACTGTTTTGTGTTTCATTTGAAAAAAACTGCTGCTGAATCATACCGACTGCTTCGAGAAGCTTATGGTAAATATGCTCCATCGCAAGATACGTGTGGACGATGGTTTCGGCGTTTCAAAAGTGGTGACTTTCATCTTGCAGACAAAGAACATGGAAAACCTCCAAAAAAATATGAAGATACAAAATTGGAAACATTGCTACAGGAAGACGATAGTCAATCACAAAAACAACTAGCAGAGCAGTTAGGCGTTAGTCAACAAGCTGTTTCCAATTGCCTACGAGAGATGGGTAAGATCCAGAAAGTCGGCAGATGGGTTCCACATGCATTGAATGAGAGGCAGATGGAAAAACGCAAAAACACTTGTGAAATTTTGCTTGCACGATACAAAAGAAAGTCTTTTTTGCATCGTATCATTACTGGCGATGAAAAATGGATTTATTTTGAAAATCCCAAACGCAAAAAATCATGGGGGAACCCAGGCTCACCATCCACATCAACTGCAAGATCGAATCGCTTTGGCAAAAAACAATGCTCTGTACTTGGTGGGACCAAAAAGGTGTGGTCTATTATGAATTGTTAAAACCTGGTGAAACAGTTAATACCCACGCTACCAACAACAACTGATCGAATTGAACCATTCGCTGCATAAAACGACCAGAATACGAAAGAAGACAGCACAAGGTAATCTTTCTTCACGATAACGTTCCATCACATAAGGCAAAAGCAGTTTGCAACACATTGGAGACACTCAAGTGAGAAGTGCTACCCCATGCCGCTTACTCACCAGACTTGGCCCCTTCAGATTACCACTTGTTCGCATCGATGGGTCACGCAGCACTTTTGTTCATATGAAAATGGGAAAGAATGGCTAGATGAATGGTTTGCGGGGAAAGGGGAAGAGTTCTACTGGCGAGGTATTCAAAAATTCCCTGAAAGATGGGAAAAATGTATAACTTCTAATGGAGCATACTTTGAATAAATAAACTTTTACTGTTCTTTGGAGTTTAATGTGTTTTATTTTAAAAAAAAATCCGCATTTCATACTTGTAGACCTGGTAGTAAAAAGTTATAATTTTCTCTAGACATTCTACAAACTGTTAATTGTTTTTCAAGTTTTCGAATACCTGTTAGATATTCCTGCGAACCTGCGGTTGAGAGTGATCTTTCTCTATATTCATACGTTTGTTTTTCCCTTGTTATTGTACTATATCCTGTTTCTCATCTTGCATTTTAAAAATAACTCGTAACGAGTCTCTTCAAAGAAAACTAGATGTACTAAAAACAACACTCAGGTTTTAGAACACCTTTGTTTAGCGTAGACAATTAACTTTGTTTACACTATATAACATTCGAAGATAAAACAAGAAATATCTTGTCATAAATAACTTTAACTACAACATTCTGCGTGAGTAGTCTTAATAGATCAAGAAATATGACTATAACAAGATTCTAGGTGTAAGATATAAGCAATATAATAATGTCGAGAATAAGGGTGTCTTGATGTTGAATTACAGACAATAGAATAAAATTATATTTGCCTGAGTACATTAAGGAACACAGTTAAGGCTTCGTGCGTGCCTCTTTAGTCCTTCAGGAGTTATACTCGGAGATACGAACTGTAAAGAGCTAAACGTAGGTGTAAATTTAATAACCTCGGTTTTCTGTGTTTACGTTAGGGTGTACGAATGTACAAAAACAATATGTACAGGTTGTAATGGCAAAATATAACAGAGTGTATATCAGGGCTGTTCAACCTTTCTATATTTGGGATCTACTTTTTTATGTATATTGTTACCACGATCGACCAGAATGCTTAGCCGGCCACTGGGGGGAGGGGTCATATAGTGCCCTTCCCAGCGGGGGGTTCTCCCTCGGGAAGTAGATTTTGAAAAAATTCATTACATATTGCAATTTTAAAGCAGTTTTTCACGTAAGAATAACCTAATACGCAAAACGAAATTTACAAAAAAAATATTTATGAAGATTCTTCATAGGTCTTCCAAGGCTGCACTTTTAACCCGGTTCAATGCCCCACCCCCCTTTTTCCCTAAGAAGGAAAAAAAAATAAAAATAAAAACACACAAACACACTAGAAAATTTTAAAAATAGAGGTGAGGACCTTTCTTTTTTAGGTCGTCACTTTGTATTTCCGAAGCGAGGACCGTTTTTTTTAAATCATCACATTTTAAATAATTTTGTCAAAAATAAAAATTGAAATTTGTCAAAGTTTTAGATATTTTTAAAATGACCCCATGCAATAATGGAATTATCGAGGTTATTCAAAAAAATATACTAACCAAAAAAGGCATGAAAATTGCAAAACTTCAAACCACCGGTCCGTATTTTTTTTCTTTTTTAATTTTTAAAATATGATCAATAAATTTTCAATGAAACCAACTGAAATGATAATGTTAACAAAAATCATTTTTCATTTTATGACCTAATTGTAAACCAATAGCAACTAATTTTTAATTATCTCGAACAATGGTTTCAATTGATTACAAAATAATATCATTTTTAAAAACTCCAATAAAAGATAAAAAGCTCATTATTCATAGCTATCATACAGTTTTTCCAAAAATTATTATACGATTATTAAACGATGATTTTTGCGAGCATTCCACAATCATTAACAATGATTTATTGCAGCTGTTTATATTTTAAATTAATTATTATTTATTAGCAAATATATACTCATTAAATAAAAGCATGTTATTATTATTATTCTTTTTTTTTATATATATAATAAAAGCCATTTTTAATAAAAATATTCTTCTCTTCTTCTTAATGCGTCGATTTTTATAAATATATTTCAATGTACTTAAAAGTTCTCTCCGTTCAGAATCTAGTTCTTAACGATACGTATCGGTCTGGGAAAAATTTCGTGGCGTTTTTTTAGTAAAATTCAACTGGTTTTGTTATAGTGTAAAAATTAATTAATTTAAACCAGACATGCTCCATTATTATCGACAACGTTTCGCTATTTTGCGGATAGAGCCATGATGCCATCGGTAATGAAATTCTGTGGTTTCTGGTTGAAAAACTGAATCAAGTGGTTTTCACAGGCTTCTTTTGAAACCAGCTTAATTCCATTGAGAGAATTCTGCAGAGATCAGAATAGGTGATAGTCAGAGGGTGCTATGTTTGAACTATATGGTATATATATATATTGTGTCCTAGATCTCCTCGCTGGAGCATAGGGCCTTTGAACTATACGGTGGATCCAACAAAATTTCCCAACCAAGCTCTCGCAATTTTTGACGGGTCATCAAAAAAGTGTATGGTCTTGCGTTGTCATGATGAAAGACAATGCCTTTCCTATTATTCAATTCGGGCCGTCCTCTTTCAATTGCCTGGCATTATCTCTCTAGTTTTCCACAGTAGAGTTGAGAATCAATCGTCTGACCAACTGGAAGTAGCTCACGGTGGACGATTCCCTGTCAGTCCCACCACACACACAGCATTACCTTGTTCGGCGTCAATCCTCGCTTCGCGAACGTTTGTGACGGCTCACCCTCCCTTGTCTACTACCTTTTACGCTTCCGATTGTCGTACGTGATATATTTTTCATCACCGGTTATGACAAGTTTCAGAAATGGCTCGATTTCATTGCGTTTCAGCAGCGCATCGCAGATGTTAATTCGGTCTATCATGTTTTTCGCGCTCAACTCATGAGGTACCCATATATCGAGCTTCTTTTTGTAACCAGCTTTCCGTAAATGGTTCAAAACAGTTTTGTGCTCAATGCCTAGCTCCATACCAATATCGACACTGCTGATATGCCTAGCTTGCTGGACTTTTTCAAGAATTTCATCAGCTTTTTCACTGATTGGACGACCAGAGCGTGTCATCTTTCACATTAAAATTACCAGAACGAGAGCGAGCGAACCATTTCCGCGCAGCAGATTTTGATTAAGTACCTTCACCGTACACAGCACAAATTTTTTCACAAGCCTGCGCTGCGTTCTTCCCTTTGTCGTAATAATATTGCAAAATATAGCGCAATTTTTCATTACTTTTCTCCATTTTCAAACGCAAAAAACTTTCCAACCACTGCACAAATTTTGATGTTTAGAGTAACGCTCGAACTGTCACCTTTCCAACGAGCACTTAGTGGTGTCGCTGCGATCTGTGTTTCCTGAGTTATTTGTAAGTGGTTATTTGCCGTCTATCGGCAAAAACGCCACGAATTTTTTCCGAAATCTGATATAATCCCCAGAGATTGTTAGTTTCTAATGCAAAACTAACAATCTGAAATTAGAATTAGTGACAATCTGTACATCAAATTTTGCACTGAATTTTTAAATACTTATATAATATATTAAATTATTTTAAAATTATTTATATAAGAATAATTAAAACTGTTATCGCTCAATATCTTAATACTAGGCATCACACAACAATGTTCTGTAATTTTTTAAATATATTTCTGGGTTTTAAATAACTTTTATATTTATACAGTTTTGTGTAGAAATGTTTAAATAAT
Source organism: Liopterus haemorrhoidalis (assembly GCA_963971575.1). Lineage (NCBI taxonomy): Eukaryota > Metazoa > Arthropoda > Insecta > Coleoptera > Dytiscidae > Liopterus > Liopterus haemorrhoidalis. Next base: position 6,841,009 of record OZ020615.1, read on the forward strand.
ACGTCAACATTTTTTTCGATATAATTTTTTATAGTTTAGAACCGTCATCGAAAAATATTATATTTTATGATAATGAAATGCCACTTTGTACACAAATTATTAATGGGGGAAAATGCTGAGCTTGTCTTGCTTTGATCTGTAAGTGTAAATCATTATTTGTTCAAATACAAACTAGAATTTGGCAAATAAACGATTTACGAATTGTCAATAACACTATTCAAACAACTTGCATTGTTCAAAATGTATGTAATCACAACAATAATCCTTTTGTAACATGATCCTAATTTACACCCTATTAAAACGGGTGAAATTCTAATAAACATGGAGAAGTTGTTAATTCGAATCAAAACCGCAATAGCGCTGCAGTCTCATTAAAACAAATCAAATCAACTCAATCCATCAACAAGTATATTACTTAAAGTTAATATTTTTAACAATTCAAAAATCACTTTTAACATTTTTTATCTGCAATGCGGTATCAAAGCTCACAATTCAGATGTTTATATATTAAAAGTTCGTTTTAAACCCGATGGTTGGGAAAACCGAATACATTTCGTTGTTCTGATTTCAATATTCTGAGCAGTCACCTGTTAAGTTTGACCTTTTCACGTAGATTCATATTTTATGCTTTGTATCAAAGTTTTAACATATACGATTCACGAATATATACATATTCTGCCAGAACAACATTTTTTAATAGCTTTAAATATACTTTGTAAACAGGGATCGGAAAATTCAGTCTCCTGATCACTTTTGGCGAATAAGTATATGGAGTTGGCCAATAGTAAATTTGGGTAACAATGACATTTTTATTCATCATCATCCTTCAGCCGTTCGCAGTGGCGCAGCCAGGATTTTGTCTTGGGGAGGACCGAATCAAATTTCGAGGGCACGCGGGCTGCATACGGCCCTCAACCGCATTTGTGTGGCCCCTGAAGCGGTAATCAAAATCACTTGAGCTTATTTAACCCGTAGTTGACCAAAATATACACATCCAACCAAGTGGGGTGTAGTATACCCCAGGCTTTTCTCATTTAATATCAATTAAAAAAAGGTAAAATTTATACAGATAGATGCTGTCAAGCCTACAGAACAATATTACAAAAAAAAAAAAAAAAATCAAAGTAATTATTTAATGCTTTTTTAATAATTTTTTCAATAAAAGTCAAATTCACGCCAATTTCTTTCCTAAATTGCATCATACTTCAAGTAGCGTCTCGAGTTGACTGACAACATTGCATCTCACGTTCAAACCAACTCTCACACACTAGCTTTCTGATTGGTCTATGTATTTTGGTGGGGGAGACAATTTCTTTCTCATTTCTCAAGCAACGCTTGAATTTTGAACGTTTATTTATTTATAATTCGTTCGAAATGCGCTGTTGCCAAATATAATTTAGACATATTTTTTTGTAAATGGTGTTTTTGATTTTTTTGTCGATTAAAAATTAAATTATTGTTAAATATTAACTAATTCATAAATATTGTCAATAGATACATCATTTCCACTATTAATATACTGGGGTGTGACACACCCCATTTGGTCAAGCCTGGGTTAAAGAAAAAATATATTTAAAAATGTAAAATATATCTTCCCCTTTTCTGTTTATAAAAAAATGTCAAGAAACCCTTCGGGATATTTAAGGTTCCGCTACTGTTTATCATTTTGTATGTAAAATAGATTGCGACCCAAATCAGTTCGACACCCCTGCTGTTGGATATTGATGTTTATATCAAATAATAATTCCATTATTTGTTGATAAAAAAATGTAATTGTTAATCCATGTATCAAGAACTTTCACTTGATTTTTTCTTCGATAAATACATATTTATTTATATTTTTCGCGGGATATATTTTTGAAATCTCAATATTTCTCTTACTTATGTTCAGTTCTCTAAATCAGCCGCTTGACCACAATTTGTACCGAACGAACAGAATAAGGATTTCTTGATTCTACCTACGAAAACCTAAAAATAACATGTAAATGTATTTTCAATTGAACAATAATTATGTCAGTTTATCAAGAGTAGGCAATCTTAACAAAATGTTTATTTACACGAAAAAAAAATGCCAATATTGTTTACAATGAAGTAATTTAAAAATTAACTACTGTTGTGGTTAACAAATTTTATCTTCAACTTCCCGAGCAGCACCGTGCTGGTCCTGGGAGGGGCCAAGGCCCGTCGCCCCCTCGTCCCCCTTGGCTGCGGTACAGGTCGTTCGAATCTTCTGCTGAATACAGGCCATCCTTAAAAATTTCCAATTTTACTCTGTCTTGAGCTTCTTGTAGCCAGTTTGTACATATACGAGAGCTACCTTTTAAGTTTTTACAAAAACTAAGAAATATTTTTTTTTGGTAAAACAAATCAGTTTTATGCTTTTCAAAATATTCGCCTTTACGATTTATACACTTTTGCATGCGTTCGAACCAATTCTCGAAAAATTTTTCCACTCTGAAGTTGGTATCTCAAAAACATGGTTATCGAAAGCTACAACAGCTTTTTGAGATGATGACGATCACTGCCCACGCATTTTTTATATGATATTGGGGAACAAAACAAAAGTAGGAAATAAATCAGGTGAATACGGGCAATGACACATTAATTGGATGTTTTTCTCCTTCAAATAATCAATTGTTTGACGTGCTGTGTAGGAGCTTACATTGTCATGATGAAGAATGATGTAACGTTTTTGGTTGTTTTTCCTGATTTTGTCGATGACTTCTGGCAAAAAAATTGTTGTATACCATTCAGCATTAACTGTTCTCCAATCCTCTAACGGAATGGTTGCGACATGTCCAGTACAACCGAAGAAACAACCGATTATTTTCTTGGAAGTACTTCGTGAACGAACAACTTTTGTGGGTTTCGGTTCATCTTAGAAGACCCAAACAGTAGATTGCTGCTTAGTTTCCGGTTCATATGAATAAATCCAAGTTTCGTCACTTGTAACGATGTTGTATACGGATTTTGCAGTGCGAAGGTTGAATTTTTTTAGCATTCCCTTACACCAATCAACCCTTTGTTTGAGCTTCGGTGAAATTATGCGGAATCCATCGGGAACAGATCTTTTTCACAGCTAAATGTTCATACAAAATCGAATGTATTGCAGTCTGCGATATGCTAAAGGATGCCTCTATCTCACGGTAAGTCACATGTCGATCTTCTTCAATCATTTTGCGCACAGCATCGATGTTTTTTTGAATCACAACCGATTTTGATCGACTAAGGCCCGGTCTTTCCACCTTCAGATAAAGTCCCAGGTAACTACCTGACAGATAAGGTTATTTGTAACTTCATCTGCTGAGTAAATGTCAATACCAGTCAGTGAATCCAATACGTCAGTCTCATTATCCGTTAGATAACTATCCAATAGATACATTTGTATAGAAAGAAGGGATGACATTTACTCAGCAGATGAAGTTAAAAATAACCTTATCTGTCAGATAGTTACCTGGGACTTTATCTGAAGGTGGAAAGACCGGGCCTAAATAAATTAGTTTAATTTTTCTAATTAAAATTACTTTTGATCGCAAAAAAAAATATTTTGCACTTTTGACAAAAAGTTCTTTTCCGTCCTCATCTATTTGAAGGCCTCGACCATAAAATTCAGATGCGGACGAAAAAGATTCACATTTTGGCCATGGCACAAATAACTATTGTGTTAATTATTGTTTCTTTTTATTTTTAAAAATATTGTGCACGAAATGCTTTTAATTTTAAATGAATAAATAATACAAATAGTAAATTAATAAGTTGGGCAGGCAATCACGCAAATGTTTTAGCTATTTTGCAGCTTTTTTGTGTTAATCACGACATAGAAATACTAATAGTAATTTCATGACCAAATATAATTATATTTTTGAAACTACAAATAAAAAACTCGTTTAAATAAATAGAAATAGAGATTTAATAGATCTTTTTAATGCAGTACATTTTAAATATGATTTTAAAATATGAAACTTGACAATTTATTTTACATTTTTTACAAGTATTTACATTTTTTATTTTATGCAATAAAATTCTGTTATTAGAAATGTTTGAAACTGAAATATTTAGTAGTAAATGACATAAAATACGGGTTTTCTAGAGTGCAATAAGAAAAATCCTGGAAAGTGTGAGAAGAATGCTTTTCTAAGTGAAAGCAATGGATTCCCTAGACGTTCAAGATTTCCTGTCTAAGACGTGGAAGTCAATTCCCAAGCATCTACAATACACTGCGGTGGAGAAAAAACGAACTACGTCCAATCATTTATTAACTCTGATAAATAAAATAAAAAAATAAACAGTTGTTACATCATCGCAACTAGAGTTAGTTAAAATTTGTTAGTAAATAGTTGATCGCCATATATCTAGCTCGCGATGTACGTGGGTTGCCTCTTATATTTCTGGATTGCACTAAACTAGTGCTGCCATCTGGCAACTGACGCGTCTATGTAAAGTTTTACCTTTTTGACGGTATATGTATTGAAAACGTTTTGACGCACGAGTGCTAATTGTGTTATTTACAGTATCTTGAAAAAAATCATCTCGGCTAAAAATGGAATTATATCGTGAAAATTTTGCGAGCGATTATTTTTTACAACTTTCGACGTGGATTAATGCAACAATAGTGCATCGATGAACTTAATTCGACTTTTGGCGATGAAGCACCACAAGGTCTACTGTTTATCGATTGTTTGCCGATTTGAATCGTCGTCGTAGTTCGCTTAAGGACGAATTTCGTCCAAAATCGGTTGTTGTTCCGGAAAACATTGATACTGTGCGTGAACTGATACTGCAAGATCGTCATGTGACTTATCGTGAGATTGAGGTATCCTTGGGCATTAGTGGGAGCAACATAAATTCACTATTGCATGAAGAAATCAGTCACCAATACAAACTCGACAGCTCATTCAGTATATTCACAGCCGAGGCCGTAGGAATTCTACGAAGTGTAGAAATCTTCGCTCAAAAAGATCAAAAAAGCTCCAAATTTATTATTTACTCAGACTCCCTGAGCGTTCTAGCCACTATAGGCAAAATATTTATTAGCAATAGAATCATCAAAGAAATAAAAGAAAAAATACAAAGCCTACAGCAACAAAGCACAATAATCTGCTTGGTTTGGGTACCTTCACATATAGGCATAAAAGGTAACAAAAAAGCAGATGCCGCTGCCAAAGAAACCACCAGAAAAGATTCAATGAACAACTCGCCCGTACAAGACTATGACGTAAAAAATGAAATAAAACATAAAATCTGAGAACTAGCTGACAACATACGGCAAAATACACAACTTAACAAACTAAGAATAATAAAATATGACACGAAAAAATGGCCATTCTCGGGAACAAGAAGAGAGCAAACTTCCACTACCGGACTACGAATTAGACACACAAGAATAACACACAACTACAAAATGAAGAAAAAGATCCCCCATTATGTAATGACTACAACATATTCATTACAGTACAACACCTTATTACAGAATGCTCCAAATATGACACAATAAGACAGACACACCAAATACCTGACACCCTACAAGAAGCACTTAACGACAGTAACAAAAAAACCTACATAAATTTCTAACAGACACAAAACTATACAGACAAATATAGACTACCACCAACATACATAATACCCACACAACGAAATATAATCAACAATATCTTATAAAATATAATACGGGGTACTAATAACCCAAAATGTTGATGTACCTTTAATTAATTAAATTAAAAAAAAAAGAAAACATTGTGACATTGTGAATGGATTATAGGATGGTATGCGTTATCCTGATTGTTGGTCTAAAACAGGGGTCCCCAAAGTGGTCGATATCGACCCCCGGGGGTCGATAAGACATTGTTAGGTGTCGATTCTGGCTCGGGAGTCAATTGGGGGTCGATGGAAAAAAGTTAAAAACTACTTTTGGACAAATATAAATGTTATACACAAATATCCAAAACTTTCGAAAATGGTAGTTCACTTTTTGCTAGCATTTCCAAACTCGTATATGGTTGAGGTTGGTTTTAGCCATGTTAATTCCATCCCGGCAAAACAAAAAAACAAGTTAGATTTTCGTGGCGGTTTAAGGCTGAAATTAAATCTTTTTGAACCAGACATTTCTAACTTGCAAAGAGTCACCAACCACACCCGTCACATTGACAATGACAGTAAATTTTATTTAATAATATTATTGTATTGCATCTGATTAGATATAATTATATTATAGATAAAGGTAATGTACACAAAACACTGTACAATAAACAATATAAGAAATCACATAAGCGTATTTTTTGCTTGTTCGATAAAAAGTAGAGAAACTCTTCTGGGGGTCGAAGGTCAAAAAAGTTTGGAGACTCCTGGTCTAAAAGGTTAGCACAGTACTTGTTCTTTGGAAGATAATCAATGGACAATATCTCTTTTGCATCCCAGAAAATGGAAATCATAACATTTCCTGGAGAAAAAATGGACTTGATCGTCTTTGGTGGTGAAGGATAACTGATTCCATTATTTGAGTGATGTTTTGTTTCTCGTGATTAGTAGTGGACCCAGGTTTTTCATCTTGTCTAAAATTTACGTGGGCGTTACACCTTTTTTAATAATAAAAAATATATATCATTGCACAATGATCAATATGATCCATTTTTAAACCACCCCATAAGTTATGAAAAATAATCCTAACAAATTAAACCCGAATCACCTCAATTAATTTGTTCCAGTTGTAATTTGAAAAAGTAAATTTCACATAAAGTAGGTTATTACAAATTGTTGTAGTGGAATATAAGGAAAAGATTTCATTTATCAGACATGTCACAACAAATGAAGATGAATTATTGCCATGCGCACATTTTGGTCCAACATTGTAGTGATAACACAGAAGGTGAAAATAGGAAAAGTTTCACTAAAGTTTTTCACTGAAACAAATTGTTAATATATTATTTTGTGTTAGTTAAGATGATATATTAGTTTTCAGTTTGTTATATATATATATATTTTTTTATGAAAGATATCTTGCAAGATATTTCTAATATTGTATAAGATGTTTTGGAACAGTGGTTAGAAAAGTGTGATTTGTGAAACACAATTTGTCCATTTGCCAAGTAAATAGGATATAATGAATAAAAAGAAAGGATCATTTCTTGTTACAACTCTTTGTATATACGTAGGGCGGTTGGAAAGTTTTAAGATACGGGTTTACTTTTTCAAAGTACTTCCCCATCGGTAACGGACGAGTTTATCGAAAATCAATCTATCGAAAGCTAGTTTATCGAAAGCTAGTTTATCGAATGCTCAATTTATCGAATGGTAAGTTTATCGAAAATTGATTGTTGAATTATTTCGGTAGGAATTAATAATGAAAGAAATTTTAGTTTACATTGTAATTTATTATTGGGAAGGTAAATAAAGTGACATAGTATTTGAATATAAATAGAGAAAGTTATATAAATACATTCTTTATTCCCTAGGCCTTGCGGCGTTCAGGGTATTAACCATTACAAAAAATAGAAACATCAATCCAAAAATAAATAACGTATAATATTAAACAATTTACAATTTACAATATTTTTCTCATTTCTTTCTTCTTGCTCCAATGTCCCTCTTCTTCTTCCTGTTCTCATTCTGATTTCCCTCTCCAATCTCCTTCCTTCTTGCTTCCAGTTCTCTCGCCCATCTTTAATTTATTTTATTCCATTCTATTCCCTTCCAACCATTTCTTCACCCCTCCTCCTATCTCCCTTCCTTCCTCCCCATTTCCAGGTAACCTCATCTCCCTTCCATTTCTCCCCTTCTGCAACCTTCCATCTTCGTGCAACAGGTCTAATGTGCTCCCTGACCATACTGTCATCTCTCTATACCTCTTCGCGAGGTGCTCTATAACTTCTTCCTCCTCCCCGCACATCCTGCACATCTTATCCTCCTGTTTCCTCCAATATCTATTTCCTCTCTCTTCATTAATTTTCGAAATTTTTTCTAAGTATCTATTTTTGCATACTTATATGTAACGTTTCAATGGTCATGATAAATAATATCTCTGTTAGGCCCGGTTTTTCCACCTTCAGATAAAGTTCCAGGTAACTATCTGACAGATAAGGTTATTTGTAACTTCATCTGCTGAGTAAATGTCACCCTTCTTTCTATACAAATGTATCTATCGGATAGTTATCTAACCGATAATGAGACTGACGTATTGGATTCACTGACTGGTATTGACATTTATTCAGCAGATGAAGTTACAAATAACCTTATCTGATAGTTACCTGGAACTTTAACTGAAGGTGGAAAGACCGGGCCTTAGAAAATATTGGGGCAAGTTATTTCTACTCTGCTGCTAAAATGTATTTTATACAAGTACTTTGTGATGGCGGTCGGTCTTGTGGTGGCCACAGCTGATTTTAATTATTAACAAAGGTCCTATTTCTTGTAATGCATATTCTACTTGTTGCCTACTCATTCTGAACTCCTCTTTGAATAATGATTGAAAAATTATCTTCATCATTTAATTTAATTTCTATTTTTTTTTCTTTATTTATTTTTTTTTTCTTGTTCTTTTAAACTCTTTTACATCTTTTTCGTCAGTTGAATGATACAATAATATTCGTAACATTTTTACTTTTACTTAAGTGCAAAAACTGCAAATCCACAAAACTGTTTGCAAATTTTTTGCAAAACTTGACACAATAAACGCAAATCTAGACTCTGTTGCCTGATTAATATTGTATTTACTACAACAGTGTGGTATTAAATATATTCAGAATTTGATCTTCTTTAGAGTTTTGTTGTTTTTGCGTCATTTGTGTGTCTAGGATTCCTTTCAAAAGTTCCTTTATGTGATATAAATTTCAAAGTTGAAGCTTGTATTTTTCATGCAGGATTACATTTGTAGTTTTCTTTGAATTCAGTGATGATACGTATTGAGAAACATGCTTTGGAAGGAAGCCAGTACAGTGGAGATAGTTGGACAGCGGTGCTATGTGACATATCAAAATATGTATTTACAATTTTTATCGCGGTGTTAAAAAACTATGTACATAACTCATAGCAATATGTTAACAAAGAGCTAGTTTCTTTTGTGTTCTAAAACATATTTTATCCTGTAATATGTTGTTGATTTTATTTTTTAACAACGGGTACAAATAGACCGATTTAGGATGATAAAAAATTGAACTGTTATAAATTGAGCATTCAGGAAACTTTCTGGAGAACAACTAGGAAGGAAGAAGGAATCAGATCCGGATTAAGCTCATAACAAAAGTAGCAAATTATATTATACAATATTAAGTCTTATGCCGTGTTTGCATTAGGCAATTTAATAGGATAGCTACTAGGTTTATTAGCTAGCCCGTTCACAATATTGTGTCATAACTAGGATAGTAGGTGTGTAAACATCCTCTATCCTATCCCCTATCCTATCCACTATCCTCGCCACTATCCTCGCCACTATCCTCGCCACTATCCTATCCACTAGCGCGAGTATTATGCCGGGTTTACATTGGTAGAGTAGCAGAGCTAGTAACTAGCGCAAGTAACTAGCTACTAGTCACTATCCCTGTGTAAACAGTTGACATTGTGGCTAGTAGAGTACTATCTGCCAGTAGTTGGGCTAGGATAGCAGCTAGCTCGTCGACGTATTTACTAGCTACTATCTTGTCCACTAGCACACAAAATTGATACATATGAAATTGGCGCCAAGTGTTAACCTGTCATAACAAATCGAAAACAACACATATCAAATAAGTTATTATTTGTTTACATAAATTTTGTAACATTGATGTATTATTTGATGATTTCTTTTCAATTTAACAATACCATGTGATATATGAAACCTTTTCAAACTCTTTTAAAAATATTTATTTTTATTAAAAAAATTTATTTAATATACATTTATTTTTCTTATAAGGGTTTTTCGGTGGTCATACTAACAAAACCCTAAAAAACCTTAATAATTGAAAACCTAAAATGTGTGTAAATTCATTCTTCACATTTGTTAATAATTTTATGCAAAACACAATATAGACAAGAAATTTGTTGTAAAATTTTATGGTCATATTCAAAAGGGATTAAACCATAAATAGGTCTAATTCTTTAATCTTTGCCGAAAATACATTTTAAACTTGTTTTAATTTTGGAACAAGGGCTCGGAGGTGGGGTTAACCAAAATTCTTAGAACACATGAAAATATGGGACATTTTACGAATTGTGTAATTATTCAGTCATTGCAAATATTTCTTTTGAAGTGTTCGCATCTCCAATCCAACATTTTTGGTGTGCCAAAGTTTTCACTTATTTTTTTCACTATTTTTTTCTTTTTTGTATTGTGCTATTGCTGTAACACCGTCTATAAGAGTTTTGTAAACGTAAGTAATATTTATATTTGACACGTACATAATTGTTATCAATCTATTCTTAATATTATAGCCGTAGCTTAGCTAAAGACGTTATAACTAGTTTTACATAATTTTTAGAGTAATATAATTTGAAATGATGTAATACAAAATACCATTTTTTTAATGGCATCAAGTCGGCGACGATGTATATTCATATTCATAAACTATTTTTTGCAAAAAGATAATTTCACAACAAAATCACAGTGAAGATGTCAAATGTGTTTTGACACTTACTATCCAGAAAATAAGATAAGTATGTCAATTGTATATGAACACCTACTATCCTGAAAATAAGATAGTAGAGTAAATCGCCTAGTACTTGCGCTAGTTACTAGCTCTGTTACTCTACCAATGTAAACCCGGCATTAGGGTTAGTTCAATCTCAAGCAGGCACGCACCCAGGAAATTTTCAGAGGGGGGGGGGCTCAAAAGACGAAATTGTTTTAAAGGGTAGGAATTGGGAAATTATTCGGAAATAAGTGTTGGTCAAATACAGGTTATTTTTCAAAAAGCAAGTGTTAATCTAAACAAAAAAAAAACTCTCTTTTAATATACAAGTGATGAACCAAATTTGCTCTTTTTAGAGTTCTTGGGGGCGGTCATCATTTAAGTTTCGACAAAAAAACAAAAACCCCACGTGTTTTTGGAAATCTTGGGGGGGCTGAAGCCCGTGAGCTCTCCCCCTTTTGAACACCTGATCTCAAGCATGTATACCACGTTATATATATTTTTTCCGATACCAATCATCATCATCAAGCCTTGTCCATCATCGGGTCATTTTGGACTGCCTCTAAAAAGAGTCAGATAGAATTTCTCCATCGAACTCGTCTATCTGTCATAGGCTTCAAGTCGATGATGTTATTTTACAACCTTTTATGTTGATTTTGAGAGCTCCATGCATCCCAGCAGGGTTGAGCGACGCCAGGTGTTCTTGGGTCGCCTTCTACGCCTACTGCCCTGAGGGTTGTATGCTCCCCCAATTCTACGTTTAATATTCTACGTGGCCAATGAATGGGAAGGATTCTTCGAAGACATCGATTTACAAATACTCGCACTCTTCTCTTGATAGCTTCTGTAACGAACCAAGTCTCGCAACCGTAGAGAAGAAATGACGTCACGAATGCCCTGAATATGGTAGTTTTCGTGGAAGTATTGTAGATCGCAGAATTCCATACACGGCTAAGTTTGATGAACGCCTTCATCAAACTTAGCCGTGTATGGAATTCTCGCTTTGCGTATTCTGCTTTCCACATCTATATCCGCGCCACCGTCCACAGACACAACACTCCCCAAGTACTGGAAATCATTCACACGCTCGATTTGATGGTTACCAAGCAGTAAATGTCTATCGGTTTCTGCATTTATCCGCCTTTCTTTCGTCTTGGAGCTATTAATTTTTAAAACCAACTTTTGCAGATTCAATCGTCAGGTCATTCAGTTTTCTCTGCATGTCTCCATGCTTATGCGACAACTCACATTTATGGTCTGCAAAATCCAGTGACTCCAGTCTGACTGTTGGTGTTATCGGATTCCAAATGATTCCTCTGTTGGCTGTTGATCGTCTAGCCACGGCGTGTAAAATTATCAAAAAAAGAAGCGGTGACATCACACAACCTTGTCTAACACCTGTAATGGTTGGAAAGGGTTCTGACAAGCTACCATTGTGTAGAACTCTACATGTGAAGCCGTTGTTGTAGCTAGTTCTAATCAGAGATTTTAATTTTGTCAGGCACTCTATTACTTGATACCAATACCGATAACAATAACGGTATCAATAATACGAAACGAAACCGATACTGATGCAGTGTATCGATACTTGTGATCGATATTAACATCCCTAACTAGACATAATGTTCTATCTGCTTTTTATTCCGTCTGCGATTCTACATTACTCATACTATTAAGTCATTTTTACATATATAAGAATTCATTTTTCATCTAGAAAAATAAAAAACATAATTTTTATTTGTTTTTAATGTTCGAATCATGAAACGTTCGACAATGCGATGTCTGGGAACGTCTGCAAGTAAATAAGACTCTGAAAAATGTTTGAATACAAATAGAATACAAATAAGAGAGAATCAAGTTGTCTGGATGAAATAGAACAATGAAAAACAACCTGATAAATTGAGATAACCCAAGGAATAAAACGATAAAAATGTAGAATAACTTATAAGATATATTTATAAACTGTCACAGTTTTAAAAATTATTTTAATCAAAAGGCGTCTTTTTTGGAAATGTATCAGGTAATTGATTGATCTTCCATCAAATTTCTCTATAAAATTGTGAATTGTGACTATCAACAGATTGCTTTTTGCGTTTCATTGACCATTCCAACTGATTGCAATCGTTTTATATACAAACACGGTCAAAGTAAATAAAGTGACAATTAATTTAAAATCCATTGCCATATTACTTTACAATATATTTATAATTGTACGTATTTTGTAATTGTAAGTTATTGATGGACTCAGTTAGATACTGGTATAGTACCCCAAAATCCACTAGGTCTCCGCTATATTTTTGGACAATAAAAAAAAGACAATAAAAAAAGAAGGATTTCGATCAGAAAAAAATTAAGATATTAGGATTTCTTGAAACCTGATGAGAAGTAAAAAAGGTTTTGAGAAACCTAATGAGCAAAAATGAAGGAATTTCGAGAAAACTAATGAATAAAAAAAAGATTTCGATCGAAAAAAATAAAGAATATAGAAAAACCGAATGTAAAGAAAATTAGTGAAACCTGATGGGTAAAAGAAAAAGATTTCCGGAAACCTGATGAGCAGAAACAAGGATTTTTGAGAAGCCAAATGAACGAAAAAAAAAAGATTATCATAAAAAAAAAACAGAGAGAGCAGAAAAGGATTTCGTAAAAATAAGAGATTTTGAGAAACCTGATGAGCAAAAAAGATTCAGTTTTGTAAACTCTTTGTATTCTGATGATGGCCTCATAAGCCGAAATACGTATTAATAAATTTAAATATTTTGAAACATTACCAAGTGTTTTATTTCGAGTTCTATTTTAGCAAAAAAAAAGGATGTTTGACACATTTCATGGGCAACAAAGGATTTCGAGACACCTGATGAACAGAAAAAAATACAGATCGAAAAAAAATAAAAGAATTTCGAGAAATCGAATGCAAAAGAAAAGGTTTCTGTGAAACTGGATGATTAAAAATAAGAGGATTTCGAGAAATATGATGGGAAAAAAGGTTTTCAGTAAAAAAAGGATGTCGTCAAACTTGATGAGTAAAAAATAAAAAGATTTCAAGAAACCTGATGAGCAAAAAAGAAGAATTTTGAGATATTTGATGAAAAAAGAATTTTGTAAAACTTGATGTTAAAAAAAAAATGATTTCGGAAAACCTGTTGAGGAAAAAAAGCATTTTTGAGAAACCTGATGAGCAAAAAAGAAGAATTTCGAGAAGCTATTCGACCGAAAAAAAAATTCGAAAGAAAAAGATTTCGTGAAACTTAATAAGCAAAAATAAAGATTTCGAGGAACTGATAAGCATAAAAAAAATTATATTTGAGAACCTGATGAGCAAAAAAGAAGGATTTTGAGGAACTTGATGAACAAAAGAAGGATTACGATAAATAATTCAAAGATACCGAATGCAAAATAAAAGCATTTCGTGAAACATGAGTAAAAAAAAGATATCTGAAAACATGAAAAAAAAATTGAGAGACCTGATGACCAAAAAAAGAAGAATTTCTACAAACCTGATGAACAAAAGAGAAGGATTTCAATAGAAAACAAAAAGAATTTAGAAAATTTAAAGTTACTTGAAACCTAATGGGTAAAAAAATGTTTTCTAGAAACCAGATTAGCAAAAAAAGAAGAATTTCGAAAAACCTGATGAACAAAGAAAAATAAAAAAGATTTTGGATAACCTAACGATAAAAAAAACAGTTTATGTAAAAATGGGTCTACGTTCCATCAAACTTCATTTGCGACCCAACTTTGGGTTGCTATTCAGAGTTTCGAATGCACTGGGCTATGTAGTTACGTTCTCGGGAACGCTTTCCTTGCTTTGGTGATATGAAGATGTGCAACATTCGGAACAATTTAGGTATATTAACTAGGCCAGAAGTAGTTATTCGTAAATTCTTGCACGATTACGACAGAAAACTTATTATAATGATAATAAGATAGTTTGTATCTCTAATATTTCACTTAAACTAACTTAATTCAAATGATTTTGAAGTTACTGTAAATAACAAAACCATTTCTAAAATTATACCGTAGCAGTTCGGTTTATAAAGTTTTCCTGAAAATTAATGGTATAAAGGGAGATGATTTTCACAATAGATTAAACCTATATAGTTAGGTAAAGGAAAACTAAGAAACTCTCTAAACTGGGAGTTGTGTACGCACTGAATCAGCGTTCCGTTTCCTTATAAAGCACCGGAAAGACACGTTAGAACCAGTCATTTTCAACAAATATTTACAACAATTCAAAAACAGATATCGCTTTAATTTATTCAGTTGTTTCTTCACATAGATCAGTTTTAGGTGAACTTTAAAATATAGAATACTTACGAGGTGTGTAAATTAAGTAACCGGACTGATTTAAAAAAATATATATATTCGAATAGAATAGGGCAGTGTTTCCCAAACCGTGGTCCGCGGACCACTTGTGGTCCGCGGTATGTTTTCAGGTGGTCCCCGACTTCGGCAGCAATAAAAGATTCGTTCCGTCAGTGGTTGAAAACCACTTTGAAAAAAATATTGCAAATGTTTTTGTACACGATCAGTACCAGTTTTGAAACTAGTAACTTTTGATTTAGTTTTTGGATTATAATTCGGGAAGAATATCCAGCACTGAGCGAAAAAACACTTAAAATACTCCTTCCTTTCCATTCAACATACATGTGTGAAACTGCATTTTCTGCGCTTAATGCTATTAAGACGAAACATAGAAACCGTTTAGATATGAAGCCAGCATTGAGATTGTCTTTACGTTCTTTAAGGCCTAATATTGAAAAACTGATAAGCGATATGCAAGCTCAAGGCTACCACTGAATGTATTGTAAATTGTGGTTACGAATAAACAACAGAAAAAATAATTTAATTGTTATTTCTACACCAACACATTCTTTTTTTTCCATAAACTTTATTTTTAGACGCTGTGACTGCTTTTTCTTGATACATTTTCCTTGTTATGTTTTAGTGAGTACCAATTTGTATTATTGAATATATGACTATTCCTTTAATAGCGAATATTTAAAGATTTTAATTTAAGTCACTAATCTAAATCTAAATAATACGTGGTGGTGGTCCGCAACTCTAATGTGATTTGGAAATGTGGTCCGCCGGTGTAAATAGGTTGGGAACTACTGGAATAGGGGATAGGCATGATTTTCATTTTATTTTTTATTATATTCCTTTTGTTGCATATAAACATAAAAAATTGATGTGAAGTGTGAATTTTCACACATTTCTGGGTTTTGCAGGTATTTAGTAACTGAACGATGATTATTTGGGATGCCAAAACAAATTTTATGTCAAAATATTTTTTTATGAATTTTAATTCGAATGCCTAATACCATTATTTAAGTTTCTAAATATATGCAGTATTTTTTTTTTTTTTTATATAGCAAAGTTCGTTAAGATTTTGAAAATTGCACCTATGGTTTCCATTGGTTGCTTACATCATAAGTCCCGCCCTTTGATTTCGTCAAACATAGAATTAAATTATAATTTCAACACTTTCCACTGGTTATTAAATTTACGCTTTTAAAAATTAAATGCAACATTTACCAAATATAACTAGAATTTTAACAAAATAATTTAAACAAAATAAATATGCAAAAAAAAAACAAAAAATAAAATCAACAGGATTCGAACCCTAGTTTGCAAGCTTCTTATATTATTAAGAGTGCGACAAATCCAACCACGCCACGAGAGCTACTGATGCGGTATGTTACACAACGTATTAAATAGTTAACATATTTTAGTTTAAAACACAAAAAATGCGTTATTTTCCGAAAACATAATCTGATCAAAAATTCCTGTTGTACTATTCCGGTTCACACCAATGTACATTACATAGAATTTTTTCAGATTTTTAGTTTAAACCATCTGGGCTACAGGGTGTGGGATAAAAATTTTTTTGCACAATTTTGGCAAAAATCGCATCAGAATAATTTACTTTGCAAATATAAAATTTTGATCGTTAATCCACGTACAAAACAAATATTTTTTTATTGACAGACAGACAGACAGACGACAAAATGACGGTATAAGGGTTTTTTTGTCATACCTACAAAACCCTAAAAACAGTTTTGCATTTTTTTGTTTTTAATTTGAAGGCTTAAAAAAAATCAGAAATGTATGTAGCGCGCGAAAACGACTCCGACTGTTTACAAACTTGTCTGTGACGTCAGAGCCTACCCAGTCTACAGCGTACAGCCTATACAGTCTGTCGTGAACTTATTTGCTTGTATAACTTTTATAGATTGTGTAAAGTTAGAGTGATTTTAATTAAAATAAAGATATTCTACATGTTTACCGAATTAAATTATATATTGAAATATATAAAATATGGAAGATCCAGGGCCCAGTACTTCGAAACATCGAAAATATTGTTTAGTACCGATGTGAACAAATTCTTTATTTAGAACTCCACAAAAACAATTTATTTCATTACCTAATGGTGAAAAACAAAAGAAAATGTAGAAAAGAATCAATGTTGGATAAATTGTCACTCTGAGGCCTAACAAAATCTTTATCTGCCATTTTAATAATAAATTCGTGAAAAATTGTTTAAAAAACAAATACAAAACTCTCAAAAAATACACGCTAGAGTTGGCAATAACAATTAATCAATCGATTTATAGATCATTTGATTAATCGAAATGTTATAATCGATTTTGATTAAATTGGTAAAAAATAATCGATTAATTGATTATGAAATAAAAAAAGAAACATGTTCATTCGCCTACAAAAAAATGGGACAGTCTTAATTTTGCATTTTAAAGGCTGATATAAAATCATTTGACCGATTTATTAGGAAAATATAAGTAATGGAAAGTAATACAATGTCTGCATAAACAAATATGTTTTTTTTACAAACAGGCTGTAACAATAAATAATGCCCGTTTGAACGAATACTATATAATATTGATAATGCATATTATGTACGTAAATTTAAATACAAGTAATTCATTGTTAAAATAAATGTTTGCTTATTAAAAAGAAGAGAGCAAAGTCATCTTACCGACCAGTGTTTCAACAATACAACTAAGTAATTTCTTGAAAATAAAATAAAATAATCGATTAATAATAAATTAATCGAAACTTTATTTATTAAAAAAAAAAACAGTATTTATTAAAAAATATTGTATGATTAATCGATTAATTGAAACAAAATAATCGATTATTTCAATATTCGATTAATCGTTGCCATCTCTGATACACACGTAAAGGATTGGGTAGGTAGTCTGGGACGTGTAGCTTCTGACGTCATGCTCAGTCGTATTTACTCGGCAAACTTCGCGCTATGGTCGGCTTTATTTCAATTTTATAATATTTTAATTAATAAATTTCGCTGAAATATTAATTAAAATGTGATTTTTGTTTTGTTAGGTGACATAACTAATATTAACGTATCAAAAAAATGTACTTTTAAGAAAATATAAATTTTATTAGTATCCCCTATTACCATTTAATATTGTTTCCCTCAAAATAACTTCCTTGAGAAGCCACACAGCACTGGAGGGGTTCTTCCAATCCTTATAGCACTGCTGGAATTCGGATACTGGAATAGTTTTCAGCTGGTCGGTTACGGACGTTTTAATGTTTTCGATTGTCCTAAAATGACGTCCCTTGGGGTGATTTTTGAATCTTGGGAAGAGGAAAAAGTCACAAGGACTCAAAACGGGGGAATAAGGAGTCTGAGGAGCCGCAGGAATGTTTTTACTGGCCAAAAACTCGTTTATTGAAAATGCTGTGTGATAAGACGCATTGTCGCAACAACCAGTTGTTTTTGATGTTTGATTTCACACGCATGACCCTTTTTCAAAGTTTTTCAAGAACCTCTCGGTAAAAGTGTTGATTGACTGCTTCGCCTTGAGGCACAAACTCTTTCTGGACGATTCTCTGGCTATCAAAAAGCAAATCAGTATGCATTTGATCTTTGACTTGTTCATTCTTGCTTTTTTGTGCCTTGGAGAGCTTGCTGTGCCATTCCATGCTCAGACGCTTGGTTTCCGGGTTGTACTCAAACACCCAAGTCTCATCACCAGTAATGACACATTCCAGAAAATGGGTATCATTTTCAATAGATTCCAAAAAATGAAGGCACCTTTGCTTCCTGATGTCCTTTTGGTCCTGTGATAGGTTTTTTGGAATCATTCTTGTGCAGATTTTTCTCATCCCCAAGTCATTGGTAAAAATCTGATGAACGGTAGTGTTAATCAGATTCAACTCTTCCCCGATCATTCTGACTGTCAATCGACGATCTGAACGCACAAGATCCCGAATTTTGTCGTCATTTTCATTGGTTTTTGAAGATAAACTTATCTTCAATCAACTCTTTTCCTTCTGAAAATGCCTTAAACCACCAAAAACCTGGGTCGTTGACAAAACCCTGTCTCCGTAGACCTGTCGAAGTTTTGCAAAAGTTTCCGTTGCACTGTGCCTAATACCCTTTTCACACTAGATCTTTAAGATCGGATGTTTAAGTGAATGTATCTTTAAACGCTAATGTGAAACCGTACGGCTTCGTCTAAACACGACCGATGTTTAAGACAGAGATCTGCGTCTTAAACTTCGCCCGCATTACCAACTTAATTTCTATTATAAAAAAATACTACTTGAATTTGTGCTGTCAACATTTTATATTATCATAAACAAGAATACTGTATTATATCGACGTTATAACAAGTTTATACTTATTGTTATAATAAAATTATTTATTTTAATAATGTGTTTAATAAAATACAGAGCTACAATAATTGAAATAAAATGTATCGACTTACATGTTAATACAGGTGTAATATATTCTTTATTGTAGTGCCTTTATTGTAGAATGAAATGAAATATTCTTAATTGTTTATAATAATTCAAAATGTGCGTCTGCGCAGACAGGTCAAAACTGGTAATTTCATGACGGTAACTTAAGGACAAAATTACTGTAGCTGATGACAGCACCAGAGATTTAAACATCAAGTGTGAAATCATACCGATCTTAAACATCGGTGAACTTTAAGTTCACTCGTCTTAAAGATTTAGTGTGAAAAGGGTATAAGTCTGAAGTAAAACCTGATAGCACACCGTTGCTCGAAATGAATGTCACTCATTTTTAGAACGCACTAGAAAACACTGGTACACAAAAAAAATCGCTACGGACAACAAAATTATTCTAGCGAGTTCAAACTCGTACTGATGGTGTATCACATGTTCACCTGCTGCCCCTCTAAGTCCCGCCTCCCAAATGTTTCCAGATCAAACGCTATGTTGCCAGTCTGGTTATTTAATTTACCCACCTCGTATATTCCATGTATTTGTGTTTTTATTAAAACACAACATTCTAAAGTCTGTTTTGAAAAAACGGTTATAGATATATATTTTTTTTCCTTTTATTTGTTGGCTTTAGCTGCTTTGGCTATTAGCCATGTATAAATACAGAGATTACAATATTTTTATAATTACATTTATAATTTGATATAACGCTTATATATGTATTCGATGTTAAGTTGTCTTTGTAAGTTTTTTAATTGATAATAGACTTGTGACCCCATTTTTTTTTTTTTCGACCTAAATACGTGTCTGTACTTGTTACACTAATCCAACTAATATTAGCAAACATGCTTCTGACATTTTAAATTGAACACTATGATATATTTCATTATAGCTTGACACAATTTTTTACTTGTCACGGCTGAATATAACCGCAGAAAAGCTTTTTATAATAGCATGTCATTTTTACATTTGAAATACTGTGTCAAAAAAAAGCTAGGGACCAAAGAATTACTGACATCTATGACAATTTTATTAAACCTTCACCAAGATTCAAAAATCTACCGAAGATGATAAATTCAGGAATTTTAGAAAAGTGAAAAAAATGAATGTGTCAGAATCAGTTAGAAGTATCACTTGTCATGAATGTAGAGTGTGAATTTTCACAGATTACAGGATTTCGTAAGTATTTGCTATAATGACAGGGCTGCCCAACCAGTTGATCTACCGGTCGGCCGCAGTGTGTTTTTAAGTAGACCTTTAGTTTATCTTGCTTCTATATACATTTTATAAATATAAAGTAAAAATTAAAACAAGTTTCTCGCTAGCCTACATTCAAACGTCGTACAGTGGGGCAGGAGAGCTTCAAAACTGGCATCAATTCAGGTATTATAGGACTTGATTTCTAAGTTAGATATTTGTTTTAAGGGCACTTGGTAGACTTAAGAAAAATGCATTGACAGATTTTTAAATGTTTATTTACTAATATAATTATTATATAATATCTTACAAATTAGTATAAAAATTAAAATAAATAAAATACCTGCTTCAAAATTCATATTCATTTTCGGAATTTGAAAATATATCATCATTTTCATCGGCATTGTCACTGGTATCATCATCATCATCACTGTTATCCCGATGACTAATGACATGTACGTCTGGAGGTTTTAATAAATCTAGTGCTTCTTTTGGAAGGTTTTGTAGATTTTTTTTAGGTAATAAGCTCATAGAAAATTTTAAGAATAAACAAAATTAACGAATTAAAAACCTAACCTATATTTCTATTATCATGCGCATTTTTAATTGTATTTTTTATGTTTTTGTGTGCATTGTAACAAAATATATGATTAGGAGATACTAATGTGAATGTCATAAATGAATTAAATAGCGAAGAATGCCGTACCTAGGGATGGGAACGATATATCGATATATCGAAAATATCGATACTTTAGAAAAATATATCGATATTTTTATATCGATATTTGAAATGCGATATATCGCGCAAAATATCGATATTCGCACAAAATATCGGTATTCTTGTATATTTTTTACATTTAAATATATGCTGTTCACTTTTGTAGAAACAAACTATAGGCTATTCCAAACGTTTAGGCGGAACTAATTTTTGAAATCTAGTAACTTTTATCAATTAATTCAGACTTTTGGTCATTTTGTTTAGGCTTTGAAAATCATGCTCACATTGCAAATTCTAGATTAAATTGATTTTCATTATAAAATGTCCTTTTCATTACATTTTAGTTTTTTGTCATTCTTAAAAAAATTTCCCATTTTTTTTTTGTCTTCAAAATATGGAAAAATGTATTAAAATATTTGACATATGTCATTCGTTTCCATGGTTTCACTGTTGAAATTTTAATTTTTCACATACCAAACCTGAAACATGAAATAACCCAAGCAAGGTCCCTTTTCGTGACAGCCTAAAATAACGAAATTTCCATTTAGTTCCGCCTAATCGTTTGGAATAGCCTGTAAGACGAAATTTTGATTTCAATAATTTGCACCTTTGAAATTGACATGTTGGTATTAAAAAATTATAAAAAATGTCATTTTCTTAATAATGATCATAACCAATAAATCTAAAGTCGGTTTTACAGTGTAAGGAATATTTTTAATTGATATTTAAAGACCGTAATACACTATAAAAGTAACCAAAAAATCTGGTTTGTCCTTACAAAAGTGAACAGCATATATATATTTAATTAAGAGAGCTGTTAACAAGGATAATATTAGAAATTTGGTTGGTAGCTGGGTGAGTACCAACTGTAAAGTGATTGTATGTCATTTGGCGACTTCTTTTCCCGCCAAGCCAACCAAAAAATATGTAATTTATGTATCTTACATGTTACGTGTTAGTTATTTCGATATATCGATATTTTTACTTCGATATATATCGAATATCGATACCACACCTACGATGTATCGAATCGCGCATATATCGATATTCTAAAATAAATTCCCATCCCTAGCCGTACCGTTAATTGAAATATTTGACGTTAGTCTGTCATGTGCAGAATGATAAAATTAAAGAAGTTGAGTTTGTTAAACGCTAAACCATAATTCTACTTCTAATAAATACTTTAAACATAAACCATAAACAATAACTATTAAACGTTACAAGTCTTATAAGCCCGGCATAACAATTATAATTTATTATATTAAATAATCAAAGAAATTATTATTGATAAAATGATAATAAAACATAACACACAGAAAAGGTCATAACACATATTTAAAACTTATCGCAACTATGAAAACGTATATTTCAATGTACATGCTTTGAGGAAATATTGCAAAAATATAAAAACCATAAAAATGTATTGTCCTATAAAAAATATCTCAAATAAAAGTTGTCAGCTTTAACTCGTTTAACAATTTATGTTGAACACCTTTTTGCGAATTATTACTTTTTTTAAGAAATATTCGTCAAATACTAATACGGCTAAAATAATAATAAGATGAACTAATACGTCCGGCGGACGGACTTTTATAAATATCTACGGCACGGGCAAAAACGGGACTGAAAATAACTCGCGCAAGAGACGTGTAGTGTACGCTAAAGAGTTGCGTTAATTAAGGGCTGTAAGGGGCTAAAGGGCAGTTTTGAGCTGGCCAAAATGGGAGGATAAGTTGGTCCAGACTCTCTAAATACATTACCCCCAAAAAATTTAATGTTACGCCCATTTTAATTTTTCGACTTTCTGCCAGGTTTTTGCGATCTTGCCCCACTGTGCGTCGTATTGAAAAGTTTAGTAAACGTTGCATGTAAACGTTATTTACTAGATTCTTATTTTTTCAATAATTTCAGGACTACCTTAACACATTCATTGATTCAGGTGACAGAAATTTAAAACAAAACTAGTAACGATAAAACGCGCGAAAAGTAACTGTCTGCACAATCGCTCACGTTTACTTGAGTGGGATAAGTAACTGGCAAGATGATAGTCTGGCGCAATGTAATGTATAATTTTCCGAAATAATCCTAAAGTAACGAAGACCGGTGATCGCACATCAAGAAACCACTAATTTATAAAAATACACCGAAAAAAAACCTTATATTAACATATCCTAACCAACAAAACTTAAAAACAAAGTACTATTTTGAATCCTATGGAGAATCTTTAGAACATTTAGCTGTGAAAAAGATCTGTTCCCGATGGGTTCCGCATAATTTGACTCTTATGTAAAAGATTACCTACAAGTTAAATAAAATAATTATTGTTATTATTATTAATTGCTTAATTTTTTGAAAATATCTCTATACTTAGTATTTTCAATTAATATGCAATTACATGCCGTTTTCGTAATCATTTTTAAATCCCCGTTATCCATTTGTTCTAATGTTATTTAAATGAATACTTTAGTACTTTAAAGTTGACTATAATTTTAACATGTTTTTATCGTCTAAAATTTTTTCAACATTAAAAAAATTGATGTGAAGTGTGAATATTCACACATTTCAGGGTTTCGCAGGTATATAATAAGTGAAGACGGTATGCTGAGTGTGTAGGACAAATTTTACTTTGTAGTAATCACGGCAAAATGAACGATATTTTTAAAATAATTTATCGTCTGTTAATCATATAATAAGACTGGTTATTAAATTTACGCTCATAAAAATTAAATACAACATTTGTCAAAATATAACTAGAATTTTGACAAAATAATTTCAACATAATAAAAATGCAAAAAAAAAACAGAAAAAATAAAATTCACTCCGTACTCGAAACCCTTCGTTTTCCAGCCAGTTTAAGAGTGCTCTAACGCATGTAGCCATCGCACGCCATGCATGTGAGTGTCTTACATTGGTATAACTTTTGTACTTTGTGAACCAAAAACCACAAAAAATGCGTTATTTTCCAAAAACATAATCTGATCAAAAATTCCTGTTGTACTATTTCGGTTCACACCAATATACATTACTTAGAATTTTTTTAGTTTAAACCATCTGGGCTACAGGGTGTGGGACAAAATTTTTTTTGCACATTTTTGGCAAAAATCGCATCAAAATAATTTATTTTGCAAAAATAAAAATTTGATCGTTAATCCACGTACTAAGGGCTTTCATTTGATACCCTACTCAGAATTTTAAAAAAATATTTTTGTTTTCGATGAGCACATATTTGTTTATATTTTTAGGGGGGTATGTTTTTTAGATGTTTTAGTATTTTTCCTATGTGCGGGTCCAAGAGCTGTATAAGCATGCCAAATTTCAACTCTCTAGGTTTAGCCGTTTGGCTACAATTTTTACCGAACAGACAGACAGACAGACAGACAGACAGACAGACAGACGACAAAATGACGGTATAAGGGTTTTTTGGTCATACCTACAAAACCCTAAATAGATATATATAGATATATATAAAAGATATATTTCTAGAGATTTCTCGAGAATTCTCGAGAAAATAAGTTATTTAGTATGTTACACCGTATCTTCTATAATAAAAAAATTGCACATTGGGTAATGTAACTTCAACCATTCTGTATATGTATGTTAAGTTTCCTTTCTTTTTTTTTCATTTTTTTAACAGTATTGTTAGTTTGCTACAAATGCAGTGGCAGAATTTATTAATATTTTCCTTTATATTCCTTGGCTTTCATTAAATAAAAACATTGGTTTTTAATTAAAAAAATTGTTTTTTTATTATATATAAATTTAATTATATCTTTTGATAAAAAAAGAAACTCTCCACGCGTTTTATAGGAAAAGCAAAATGAGTTCATAAAGTTGCATTGAATTCAAAATGCTTTGAGACTGAAGTCCAAGAAGTAAAACCGCAGTTAATAATATTAAAAACAAATTTAGTCCAATCTTTGTGAATGTGCAAATATTAGGGATCTGAAACTGCCAAGATCAAATAAAATGAGTAAATTACACTGGAGGGATTTGCACAAGACTTAATCATAACGTCAGTGGCTATCAAAATGTTTATAAGACTATAGTCTATCTCAGAAAGACTGATAGTAATAAAATTTATTATTTGTAAAATATTGTTGTTTCACACAGAAGCGGCCCACAAAATATGAATAGTTCGAAACAAAATATTGTTAAAAACAACCGAGTGTGCCTATCTTATATGGGAATACGAACCGGAGTTAAATACAATATATCATAAAAATGTTACCATAAAATTTTGAGGAAAATATGGCGACAGGCGTGCGTTTAATGATATGATAAATATGGTCACAGGTGTGCGTTTAATGATATGATAAATATGGTCACAGGCGTGCGTTTAATGATATGATAAATATGGTCACAGGCGTGCGTTTAATAAAATGATAAATAGTAATATAGAAATACACAAAACCAATTTAAACGTGTTTAAAATGTGCACGCCACTGGTAACTGCCTGACAAAATGATTTATTACTATCAGTCTTTCTGAAATAGACTATAATAAGTAAAATAATAAGAATACGAGGGATACGTTTTATGTTTTTACAAACAACCACTAGATGGCAATATTGAAATGTGTCATTACTATATTCGTAAAATTTGACATTTGTTATTGTGAAATCAGTGGCAGATTATAAATTGACAGAGTAGTTTGTTGACAGTAAGCGTTAGAAAAAAAAACAGTTTGTGAAACAATGGATATTACTCGTGAAGGTTTTCGTTGGATGATTTTTTTATTTAATTATATATTTTTTTATTAATAAAGGCCTAACACAACAATAATGCATAGATTCGCTTCGTTCAACTTTTGGTAATGAAGAACCATCAGAAAAGACTGTTTACAATTGGTTTGCAAAATTTTGTCGTGGTCGTGCGTCCGTCAGTGGTGAATCTCGTGAAGGTCGACCAAAATCGGTTGTGAATCAAAAAAACATCAATGCTTTGCGCAAAATGCTTGAAGAAGATCGGCATGTGACTTACCGTGAGACAGAGGCATCCTTTGGTATATTGTAGACTGCAATACATTCGATTTTGTATGAAAATTTAGCTGTGAAAAAGATCTGTTCCCGATGGATTCCGTATAATTTGAGCGAAGCTCAAAAAAAAGGCACGTATTGATTGGTATAAGGGAATGATAACAAAATTCAACCTGGGAACTGCAAAATCCGTATACAACATCATTACAGGTGACGAAACTTGGATTTTTTCATATAAACCGGAAATTAAGCATCATCACAATGCAAGCTCCCACACAGCACGTCAAACAATTGATTATTTGAAGGAGAAATACATCAAATTAAAGTCTCATTATCCGTATTCACTTGATTTATCCCTAACGACTATTTTATTCCCCAATGTCAAACAAGAATCCTTGGATAGCGATTTTCATCACCTTAAGAAGCTGTTGAAGACTTCGAAAACCATGATTTTCAGATACCATCTTCAGAATGGAAAAAATGTTTTGAGTATTGGTTTGAACGTATGCAAAAGTATATTAATCTTTAGGGCGAATATTTTGAAAAGCAATAAAATAGCTTACTCAAAAAAGAAAAAAAAAGTTTTTCTTAGTTTTTGTAAAAATTAAGAAATAGACCTCGTACGTTAAAGGAATCGCGCATATTTTACATTGCATGATAATTTTGTGGTGATAATGTGTGAAATATCAGAGGAGTATAAAAGAAAAAGTATGGATCCAAGATCTTACCCCTGTGGGACTCCACTTTTAACATGCAATTCTCTAGAATACTCATTGCAAATTCTTACGTTAAGTGTTCTATCAGACAGAAAGTT
This sequence comes from Liopterus haemorrhoidalis, assembly GCA_963971575.1. Lineage (NCBI taxonomy): Eukaryota > Metazoa > Arthropoda > Insecta > Coleoptera > Dytiscidae > Liopterus > Liopterus haemorrhoidalis. The sequence continues at coordinate 6,868,050 of OZ020615.1, forward strand.
TCTTTGTTGTAAATTTCCTGAAACTGTATAATTTTTAGAAAAATAACATTATGTAGAAAACTGTTTTTGACTTTGTTGAATGTTTGTCAAATAGAAGGAACAAGAAATAACCAACCTAAACTGGAAACAGCATATTAATAACACTAGTCCCAAACTTGCCAGAACCTGTTTTTGTATGAAAAAAATTAAACAATTTAGTAACATGACTGCATGTAGGATGTACTACTTTTCAAATTTCCACTCCATTCTCACATAGGGAATTGTTTGCAGGAGTATGGTAATGGAAACAAATCGATTATTTGTTCTTCAAAAAAAGGCTTTAAGAATACTATGTGGGAAACCATTTCGTTATCCATGTAGAAATCTATTTAGAGACCAAAAAAATCTTGCCACTACCCTGTATTTACATATTAAAAACTCTACTATTTGTCTTCAAAAACCTAAAAGATTTTAAATTAATAGGTTGTGACCAACAAGTCGATTGAGACCTATTAACTGTCCAATCGTTCTCCAGCGACTAGCTTTTACACAGCCGAGAATGGTCGTGCGGTAAAAATAAAAGAAGTAAAATGATAAATAATGGTGTGGTAAAATTTTGAAGGGCGCCAACTGGTCTAAAAGAATTTACAAATAAGGACCGACCAGTAAATCCTTTTTACCGGCTGGAAAGATATATAATATAATTCTTATTGACGGTCTCCAGACTATATTATTAAATGACTACTATAGTTGATAAATAATTATAAATATATATTAATAATTAAATACAATTTAATGATATATACAAAAAAATACGAATCTTAAATAAAAAAAAAATAGATACTATTAAAACGGTAATACTTCTAAAATTACGACAATGGAATTCCAAACCCGTATTTTAGAATAATTTTGAATATAGATGACCAAACTAACTAATAATTTTGACAATAAACGAAAAATAAACAATTTAGCATAAATATTAAAACAATAAATAAATTTATATCACAATATAGAAGCTTATCTGTGACCAGCAACTAGACGGTAGATCAGGAAGCCTCTTCTTTGAATTTGTAGGCCCCTCCCTCAGCTCGGGTGCTCCTAATCTCCGCCGAACACCGATTTAATCAACTACTTCACGGTGTTATGTTCTAGACAACAAGGTCTAAAAGAGAGCCTAAAAGTGAAATATGCGTTTTACAACAGGTCACTGCATTATAGACATCAGTTACAATAAAGAAATAAAAATATACAAGTAAAATTACCTAAGATGGTATGCGGCTCTGAGAGTTTGAAATTTCGATTAATGAATTAGATCCGAATTAAATCGTATAGACGCCCAGTCTAATATCTTCAGCAATATTCCAAATCCTTTTATTAAAAGGTCGACAAATATACAAATATATCACACTAACTTTCGTTATAATTGTCGATAAATAATATCTTTGCTTCTTTCATCTACCAAAATTTCTAGAATGAAACAAAATGTCTCACAGCTCTCTTATTTTTTTTTTATTTGTATATTTTGATTTTCTTCATAGGTAACTGAGTCGCTAGTAAACAAGTCGTAGCCAACGCGTTTTATTTCACAATTAGACCAACCGAATTATTGTTCTGATGATTGGTTACCTAATCTTTATAAAAATGAATAATTATAAAATTTTTGACCGTAACATTCCCCCCTTTACTTAAAAAAAATTACCTTCCCTCCTGAAACCTTACTTTGCATTTATTTGAATTATCCTTATAAAGTTAAGCCTATCCTTAACTGATCTATTTTAGTTATATCTACTTAAGCCTAACTAAATAATCCGACCTAATTAATTGTATCTAACCGTAATCCGAGTCGTATTCCTGTCTCTTAACTAACTTCTTCAAATCTTTCGCATGCCATGTACCTTTAAAGATACCAAACTTATCCTCCAACGTAAAAGTCCATGGAGATATCTTTTCTTTTATATAGAAAGGACCTATATATCTTGGTGCTAATTTTGTTGTATAAAACTTGCTAGCATCCGATAACGCGTGATTCTTTCGTAATACTTCTTCTCCAATCTCGAAAGTTTCATCTCTTCTTCTCATATCGTATCTAGTCTTACTTCTTTGAAAAGCCCTATCTAAACGGTTTCGGACTTCAAGATAAACTTTATTTAATACTTTTGCCCTTATTTCTGGTTTTATTTCGTTATGGTCTAATGCATCGTCATTTACTTTTTCAAAATCTGTCCCAAATAAATTTTGATTCCTACTGAAATTTAGAAAATAAGGAGTATGACCCGTCGACTCATGAACGCTAGTTCGAATTGCACATCCAATTTTGTCCAATTCGTTGTCCCATTTTCTTTGATCGTCTTTTATATAACATGCAATCATTGTTTTTACCACTCTTATAACCCGTTCTGCTGGATCAGCTTGTGGATGGTAATATGGGGTAAAACGTATCTTTACTGCATAGTCTGCGCACAATTGCTTTACCAATTTGTTTGAAAAATGTTTACCATTATCGCAAATCATTATTTGAGGTACCCCAAACAATAGGAATATTTCGCGTTCAAGAACTTTCTTGACATTATTCGCGGTTGCAGTACGTAACGGAAATAATCTTACAAACTTGGTAAAACAATCGGCGATGGTTAAAATCCATGCATTTCCACTAGAACTTCTCGGCAAAGGACCTATAAAGTCTAAACAAATCATTTGCCAAGGTTTACAAATACGCGGATGACTTAACATTAAGCCCTGCTTGGCTTTTTGTTCCGGTTTTCTACTTTGGCAAATAAAACAGCCTCTTACGTATCTTGCGATATCTATTTTCATTTTTGGCCAATAGAATTTTTGAGAAATACGATGAAATGTTTTAAAAATTCCAGCATGACCAGCTGTTGGTGCATCATGGAACTGTTTAAAAATTTCGAGTCGCTTTTCCTTTGGTGGAATCATCTTCCAATCCTCCGATTCATCCGATAATTCAGGAATTCTAGGTTTCACATGCTTATATATGATGTTATTTTCGATTCTATATAATGGGAATTGTTTAGGAACATTTCTTATTTGTTCTAACATCTTCTTATACCACTGATCTTTAATTGGGTTTTCTACTTTCAAGCAGTCTAGTTGCGTTACTGCTCGAGATAAGGTATCCGGTACAATATTTTCCTTTCCCTTTCTATGTATAATTTTAAATCGAAATTGCTGTAGTCTGACCGCCCATCTGGCTAACCTTCCGGTTGGATCCTTCAAATTATTTAGCCATAATAAAGAGCTATGGTCTGTGATAACCGTAAATTCGATTCCTTCTAAATATGGGCGCAGCTTCTCAATACTCCATATCACCGCCAAGCACTCCCTTTCCGTCGTACTAAAATTTCTTTCATTTCTTGTCAACGACCTACTTAGATAACAAATGACTCGTTCATTGTCATCAATATTTTGGGTCAACACTGCTCCAATACCGTATCCACTAGCGTCACATTGTATGGTAAAATGATGAGTAAAATCCGGACAACTAAGTATAGGCGCGGTAATTAAATGATTTTTGACCACTCGCAAAACCTCCTCACACTGCTCTGACCATATAAATTTACAGTTCTTCCGTAATAACTGTGTGAGTGGAGCGATAATTGTAGAATAATTTGGTATAAACCTCCTATACCACGAAACCATACCTAATATCCTGCGTAACTCCGTAACAGTTTTAGGACTAGGAATTTTCCGAACCGCTTCTACTTTTTCCGGATCAACATGCAAACCATATTTATTTACTACATATCCTAAATATCTTAATTCCGGTTTGCAAAATTGGCACTTCTCTTTATTGAGTGTTATGCCGGCGCTCTTCAGTCGCTCTAATACCTTCAACAATACTGTCATATGTTCCTCGAACGTATTAGTGACTATTACAATATCGTCCAAATAAGCAAATGCATTAGGATCTAACTCAGGCCCGATAACCATGTCCATCAATTTTTGCCAAGTCGCTCCTCCCGAATGCAACCCGAAAGGCATTCTACAAAAATGAAATAAACCACGACCTGGTATCGTAAATGCCGTCAATTCTCTACATTCCTTTTTAATAGGAATCTGCCAGTATGCCGACTTAACATCTAAAGTACTGAGATATACCGCGTTTTTTAGCTTATCCAAAATACTATTTATATAAGGCAATGGGTATGCACTAGGTTTTGAAACTTTATTTAATTTTCTAAAGTCGACGCAAAATCTGTAACTATCGTCTTTCTTTTTAACTAACAAAATTGGAGATGACCAAGCGCTATCTGACTTCTCGATTACACCTAATCGTAGCATCTTGTCTATCTCTTCATTTATGTGCTTTTGTACATAGGGTGATACTGGATAATACCTCTGTTTTATCGGTGGTGAATCGCAAATGATTTCATGTTCGATCCACGATGTCATTCCTAATTTGTCCCCGTTCTCCCGAAAATACGCTTCCGTTAAATTGTTTAATTTATCCCGTTGTTCCTTTCTTAAGTTATCTACATCCATGACCGAAGCCTGATTCGAATTTATGCTCATAACTGACTTTGGCGATGCGAACATCCACTGACTGCTACGCAAGTTTGGTACTATTTCCATTTTTCTCCAAAAATCGATTCCACAAATTAATACATGCGCTAATTTAGGAATAATAACAACTTTAATTAAACTTTCTCTGTTTTCTAATTTCATAGGTACATAGCATGACCCTGTACTATAGACTATTTCCCCATTTCCTACAATACAACTTATATTGTCATTATTTTCCAACTTAAAACCTAACAATGCTAACATGTTCCACCCCTCATCGCTCATGAAGGTATGTGTAGCGCCCGAATCTAACAATCCCAATATTCGCTTTCCTAAAATTTCTATTTCCACGTATGGTCTTTCGTCCCCTTGCGCATGATTAATAATATAATCTAATAAATATTTGACCGGATTATGGACGTTGCAGTTCGATGACCGATCATTTATCGATCTGCTTTCTCGTTTCCCGATTGAGGTGAACATTTTGGACAAGTACGTACAATACAATTTTTTTTTCCACATTTATAACAATGTTTTTCCGTCCTCGGTTTTGTACAGTCTCTTATAAAATGTCCCTCTTGCTGACAATTAAAACATTTTCGAGCAACAGTCCTATATACTGTATCCACTACGCTGCACCCCGGAGTTTGCCTATCATAATTGCCCTCTACATAAGCAAGATCAGACTCCATCATGCGTTTCGGTGGCGGTGTATAATTATTTATCAACGAACGACGTTTCTCTAGTTGCTTACACATTTGACGCAGATCGGCCAAACTCTTTGATTCAGTTAGTCCTAATTGTGTTTGAAAATAGGGGGCCAAATTCCTTGATATAATTTTTAATTTAGTTGCTTCCGGTAAAGATACAGACATACGGTCAAATAAATTTAACATCGTCGAAAAATACATCCCAACCGATTCTTTCGGACCCTGAGTGCGTCTCTTTATTTCTTCAAACAACTTTTCATTATATTCTGGGGGTTGAAATTCATCTTTTAATGCTTCGACGAGCTCATCCCAACTATGAACCGAACGTCTCACAACTCTAAACCACGTTTTAGCTCTCCCCTCAAAAAGATCTATAGCGGATAAAAATAATTGCTGGCGACTAACATTTCTAGCAAGGCGTAATTCCTCGACATTTTGTAAAAACGCACCTAAAGATTGAGACTCGCTACCATTATATTTAATATTCCATTTATACACCGGTACTGATATACAAGATGGCCGCGTTGATGGTTGCATATAATTTCCGCTTTCCGGTTTAATCGATAAATTATCCTCACTATCGGATAAACTAGATTCATCATCGCTAAGATTAATATCCACGGCAGAAATATCTAAAGGAATTTGGTCATCTATTTTTGTACTAGTTTTTCTAAACGATTTATTTTTGCTGTCTGCTATAGATGATAGCGTGACAATCTCGAGTAATATCGCGTTTTTCTCCTTTATTAAATCTACGTCAGTAGCAGGTATGTTCATCCTATTTAACCTACCTAGAGCATATTCAATTTTTGATCTAAATTTCTTTTCTATTGATGATGTTTCATCACCATCTATGTCTAATTTTAATAGATTCAATTCCTCCACTGTAACTTTTAAAGCAGAAATATCGTCCGTTGCTTTATAAGGATAAATTGGCATGTTGATTTTTGTCCCCTTACGTTCCAACTTTAAAAACCCACGTAAAGCCATACGCATCTGATCCACGCTACCAACATCATTAAGACCTCTAATAGCTAACTCATACACTAATTCTCCCTGATTTAGTCTATTTATTTCGTACCGAACCGGCTTAATTTTTTTACCCTCCATGATCACAGATAATTATCTAAAAATAATATTTATCAACCTTAGTAGTCTATAATGTCTGACCTCTTTATTAATTATGGCCCCACGTTGGGCCGCCAAAATGTGACCAACAAGTCGATTGAGACCTATTAACTGTCCAATCGTTCTCCAGCGACTAGCTTTTACACAGCCGAGAATGGTCGTGCGGTAAAAATAAAAGAAGTAAAATGATAAATAATGGTGTGGTAAAATTTTGAAGGGCGCCAACTGGTCTAAAAGAATTTACAAATAAGGACCGACCAGTAAATCCTTTTTACCGGCTGGAAAGATATATAATATAATTCTTATTGACGGTCTCCAGACTATATTATTAAATGACTACTATAGTTGATAAATAATTATAAATATATATTAATAATTAAATACAATTTAATGATATATACAAAAAAATACGAATCTTAAATAAAAAAAAAATAGATACTATTAAAACGGTAATACTTCTAAAATTACGACAATGGAATTCCAAACCCGTATTTTAGAATAATTTTGAATATAGATGACCAAACTAACTAATAATTTTGACAATAAACGAAAAATAAACAATTTAGCATAAATATTAAAACAATAAATAAATTTATATCACAATATAGAAGCTTATCTGTGACCAGCAACTAGACGGTAGATCAGGAAGCCTCTTCTTTGAATTTGTAGGCCCCTCCCTCAGCTCGGGTGCTCCTAATCTCCGCCGAACACCGATTTAATCAACTACTTCACGGTGTTATGTTCTAGACAACAAGGTCTAAAAGAGAGCCTAAAAGTGAAATATGCGTTTTACAACAGGTCACTGCATTATAGACATCAGTTACAATAAAGAAATAAAAATATACAAGTAAAATTACCTAAGATGGTATGCGGCTCTGAGAGTTTGAAATTTCGATTAATGAATTAGATCCGAATTAAATCGTATAGACGCCCAGTCTAATATCTTCAGCAATATTCCAAATCCTTTTATTAAAAGGTCGACAAATATACAAATATATCACACTAACTTTCGTTATAATTGTCGATAAATAATATCTTTGCTTCTTTCATCTACCAAAATTTCTAGAATGAAACAAAATGTCTCACAGCTCTCTTATTTTTTTTTTATTTGTATATTTTGATTTTCTTCATAGGTAACTGAGTCGCTAGTAAACAAGTCGTAGCCAACGCATTTTATTTCACAATTAGACCAACCGAATTATTGTTCTGATGATTGGTTACCTAATCTTTATAAAAATGAATAATTATAAAATTTTTGACCGTAACAAGGTGACCATCACAATTATAACACACGCTACGGGAAACGCCTTATGATGATCCCTACTCATCGAAGTACGCGATATGAACGAAGCCCAAATTATATGGCAAATAATTTCCATGACAACAACATATAAAACATTCAAAAAGAGGTCAAAAACTTTCTCCAAACCCATTGTTTTTACTCCATAAACGAGTTCCTCCAGTAATTTATGGAACACAACCAACTAGAATTGATAGTTAATTATATTATGTAATTCCGATTTTATATCTTTTATTTTGATTTTGTATTTGACAAGTCTAATTTCTACAATATGTATGATCCTATAGACAATAAAGAAATATTATTATTATTATTATTATAAGTTTGGCTTCTTTCTAAATAAGTAATTTTTTACCAGATCGTCTTGGTCGACATTGTCGCTTGTACAATATTTTCATATTTTGTGATATTAAATAAAACTATAAGATGCAACAAACATTATCAATGAACTATATTATTATTATATATATCTCAAATTGTTGTAAAAAATCGTCTAAATAACCTAAAAGGTTTATTCATAACGGTTCGATAACTAAATTTTCTTTTAAAAACTTTTTGCTTACAAAAAACTTTTTTGCTTCAAAGCCATTCAATTTTTTATCCGCAATATTCTAGTGATCTTTTTAGTTTACAAATAGGATTCTGGGTGATTTCTTTTTGATTTACTATTTCCAGTAACTAAGTTACTTGTACATTGCATTATAAAGCACTGCACACAAAATATATTGGCGTATCTTCTCCTTATGCATTGGTTTCGAAGTAGGGTACTTGCGTACAAAGAAAATGTAATATCTTTTTTAATTATTTTTCGGTCTAATTCACCGTTGAACTTCCTAGAAGAAAAGTTCCATCCAAATAGAAGGAATATCCATATATTGAGGGTACCAGGGCCGGATTTAGGATGTGGCCTGCGAAGCATTCGCTTCTGGCACAGAGTTGTGTAGCGAGCCCTGATAAGTCACGTAATATCGTATCTTTTATTATCAACTAGGTAACGAGCCTGTGATATTATATAAAGTCCGATTTCAAACTAAAATGAGATTCCTGACTAAAGGAGTTCGGGTACTAGGCGTGAGTGTTATCCAGGGTTCTTCTTCTTCTTATACTTCTTTGGGCACTATCAGTCACGGTTGACTGATTTATTTATTTCATTTGCACTTACTCTGTACATCCCTCACGTTATGGGTTCCAAGACTTGCGAGCGGATCAAGTCTGGACCCCCCCCCCTATTAGTCCGCTAGCTGGTTGCTATGATTCTTGGAAGGATTAAGGGTTGTTCATTTAAACTCAACATTTTAGCTAATCTACTTTAATTATGATACGGTTTAAATATTTATACTAATTACACTAGATTTACAATTACGTCGATACAGCTAAATCCAAATGAGACATTCACAAACACTAACCACTAGACTCTTTAGCACTAATCACTAATTTGTCCACTGGACACCACAGTCCTGACTGACATCCTCTAAAACCATTTATCTCTCACATGTCTTTAGCTGGGCACTACACTAACGTTCATACGGAATTACTTGGTTACATTTACTTGTCCGACCGAACACTCTAAATGACTCTAACCCATTATGAACAAATTCTCACTCTACTTAAAACACGACTTAACTTCTTCACTCTTTAGACTCAACTCTTAAACATGGTCTTAACCATACGACGGGTCAAAATCAACTACTTTTGATAACATCTTAACGTTATGATGGTTTTCAATCTACTCCTTAAAACGCGACCACCCTGGAAATGCTTACATCGCCCAACTGTTAAATGTCATTTAACACCTCTTGACTGTCTGTCTTGTACTATCTTAAAATTCATAATTTATTGGTGATAACTCAGATAAATATCCCATTAGAAAATAGCCCAATCATAATATTTATATCTCAGACAAAAATTAATTATTATTTATGTGCTTATGGTTGACGTATATTTTTAACACAATAATTTACGATTCACTTTTCATGTTACATTGACAAAGTGTCAAGTTGCAACAATAAACAATCTACCGATATCTTAAATACCCTTTCTAAGCAATAGATTATTTTAATAGATAGTTTAATAGTTTAATAGATTAAATATTTTACTCTAATTGAATGATTATAATGAATTTATTTATGAAATATTATTTATGAAATAATACCAAAATTACCTCCCTTACACTGGTACATCACCATGAATCTTGTTTGTATTCGTTTCTGCTTTGAAAATGTACAGATATTTTAATATTTAGTATATTTTCTGTGCTTTCTTCGTTTATTATTTAGTTAAATTCTAAAGTTATTACAAAAGTATTATTGTCAAATATTAGAAATATTAAAGGAAGAATAATGAATTTCAAAGAATAAAGTCAAGTTTAAGTTAATTAAAGCTAAAGTTGAGAAGTTCCTAAGCCGTTTTGTTCAAACATGCAACTTTTCCTTGTTAACTTTTAAACTAATTTTACCAACACATTTAAGTAAGTTAATAATACATTACTTTAAGTTACACGATTTTAAAATGATAATGAAAAATAATCTTTTTTATTGTTTATACCAGGGTAGTATAGATTTTACGTATACTTATTTATACAGCAGCAATAATAATAACAATTTTTTATAATAAGGATCCTTTTTAATATAGTTATGCCAAGGTTCGGCCAACTTCCGAACACGATGTAATAATAATAATAAAAAAAAAGCATACAAAATTTTCACAAAACTTGCAGGTACAGTAATACCCCGCCACTCGATGTTAATTCGTTCTGAAAAAGCGTCGAATAACGATTTTGTCGAGTGGCAAGTCAAATTTTCCCATAAGAAATAAAGGGAATCATATATACAAGGTGTCTCGAAAGAAATTTTATATTTAGTGGATCGATTAAAAAAAAAGTAAGCCGTATATAGGAAAAATGTTTATTAATTATTAAAATACACTTTTTGGGGATTTATTTCTTAAAAATAATATCGTCTAAATGTAGACCCTCGCGTTCTCGGCACTCATTTAATCGAACAGTAAAATTACTTATGACGTCTCGGCAGGTGGACTCAGGGATGGCTGCCATTTCGTGACGGATATTTTCTTTCAAATGTGCCAGTGAAGTCGGTTTATTGGCGTAAACTTTAGATTTAAGATAACCCCATAGGAAAAAGTCCATAGGGGTTGAATCTGGACTGCGTGGAGGCCAATTTATGTCACCTCTCCGGGAGATCAATTTGCCTGAGAAAATTTCACGAACACGTGGCAGAGACATATTGGACGTGTGTGAAGTTGCTCCGTCCTGTTGGAACCATGTTCTTTGGTTATAGCCAGGAAAGTTTTGCAGTTCAGGTACCAAGAAGTTGTCTAACATCTCCACATAACGCTCTGAATTCACTGTAACTGCACGCCCCCTTTCGTCTTCAAAAAAGTAAGGGCCGATAATTCCTCGCGCCGACATCGCAGCCCATACGGTTACTTTAGGCGAATGTAGGGGTTTCTGATGTTTGCGTTTCGGATTCGTTGCACTCCAGTAGCGGCAGTTCTGCTTATTTACGTGGCCATTAAGATGAAAATGAGCTTCATCCGAAAACAAAATGTTGGTAAACGTTGAAAATCGCTCAATCACCTGATTTACGAAATTAAGCCTCTGACTGGCATCTTGGGGCTTTAATTCTTGCACCAATTGAATTTTGTAGGGGTGCAGCTTTAGGTCTCTGTGCATAATGCGATGTCATGATGATCTATGCACATTTAAAGCACTGAATGAAAGGTTCGGGTCGTCACGAACGGACTGATTAACATCCACGTTTTCTATGTTTTCTACCGTTCTTGATGAACTAGGTCGCCCGGATTTTGATTTATCCAGCGTTGTACCAGTCTCTTCAAACTTTTTAACCCAATGTCGAATGAGAGGAATGCTTGGCGCATCATTTAAGTGGCGAAAACCTCGAATACTGCAGAATTTTCTACGCGCTACAGTCGCCGAATCACCGTTTTAGTAAAACTCTCGCACGCATAACGCGCGGTCTGCTCCCGAGAAACGCTCCATAGCTACTGAATTCCCAAGAGCCAGGCTACCGATTGACATAACCCCCACGCCCCTCGGATACGTTGCGTTCACGCAGTAAGCTAAATAAATATAAAATTTCTTTTGAGACACCTTGTACATACATATCACTACTGGTGCAAGACCTGTCTTTCAACAAATCACTATGCAATGACCTGGCTTTTGCACAAATTATAGCTACAGAAACACTTTCACCAGCTAAACTTTTTTTCTTTGATTCAAATTAACAATAATTTTTCACATTTCGTCAATAATAGGTGGACGAAGTTTGGTTATTGAAAAAATTCGCTTCGCTACATCGGCACTTTTAATTGCTTCCTTATGCTGTACAAAAGTACTGATCGTCGATCTCGGAATGCCATACCTTGTAGACAACTCAGTTACACGAATACCACTTTCATATTTGGCTATTATTTCCTTTTTCTGTTCCGTAGTGATTCTTACTGTTTTCCTTTTAGCTATGCTTGCATCTCTAGCCTTCTTTGGACCCATAATTATAAATATACATCATTTATCAAAAAATTTAGCAAAAAAACAAAAAGTTCATAGCAGCACTAATTCTGAGTTGTTTTCGTCAAGATATTTAGGCGCGAACTGCTGGCCTTGCGTTCATTTCGCTTTGTTTCCCAAAATATATATCACGTGATCGGTACTCGATCACGCGTCGGATAGCGATGCATCCGTCGACTCTCACTTTCGACATTTACGTCGAATGGCGAAAACGTCGAGCTACAAGGCAGTCGAGTGACGGGGTATTACTGTATTTTTTATTATTATAATCAGGCTATTTCAAACGTTTACGCGAAACTAACTAGAATTTTCATTTTTGTAAGTTGTCATTTTTAGGGTTTTGTAGGTATGACCAAAAAACCCTTATACCGTCATTTTGTCGTCTGTCTGTCTGTCTGTCTGTCTGTCTGTCTGTCTGTCTGTCTGTCTGTCTGTCTGTCTGTCTGTCTGTCTGTCTGTCTGTCTGTCTGTCTGTCTGTCTGTCTGTCTGTCTGTCTGTCTGTCTGTCTGTCTGTCTGTCTGTCTGTCTGTCTGTCTGTCTGTCTGTCTGTCTGTCTGTCTGTCTGTCTGTCTGTCTGTCTGTCTGTCTGTCTGTCTGTCTGTCTGTCTGTCTGTCTGTCTGTCTGTCTGTCTGTCTGTCTGTCTGTCTGTCTGTCTGTCTGTCTGTCTGTCTGTCTGTCTGTCTGTCTGTCTGTCTGTCTGTCTGTCTGTCTGTCTGTCTGTCTGTCTGTCTGTCTGTCTGTCTGTCTGTCTGTCTGTCTGTCTGTCTGTCTGTCTGTCTGTCTGTCTGTCTGTCTGTCTGTCTGTCTGTCTGTCTGTCTGTCTGTCTGTCTGTCTGTCTGTCTGTCTGTCTGTCTGTCTGTCTGTCTGTCTGTCTGTCTGTTCGGTAAAAATTGTAGCCAAACGGCTAAACCTAGAGAGTTCAAATTTGGCATGCTTATACAACTCTTTGGCCCGCACATAGGAAAAATACTAAAACATCTAAAAACCATATCCCCCTAAAAATATAAACAAATATATGCTCATCGAAAAAAAATATATTTTTTTACAATTCTGTGTAGGGTATCAAATGAAAGCCCTTGGTACGTGGATTAACGATAAAAATTTTATTTTTGCAAAATAAATTATTTTGAGCCGATTTTTGCCAAAATTGTCAAAAAAAAATTTTTGTCCCACACCCTGTAGCCCAGATGGTTTAAACTAAAAATCTGAAAAAATTCTCAGTAATGTACATTGGTGTGAACCGGAATACTACAACAGGAATTTTTGATCAGATTATGTTTTCGGAAAATAACATTTTTTGTGTTTTTAAGTAAAATATGTAATATATTTAATCCGCTATTTAACATAGTAAACGAGTGATCCTGTATAGCACAGTGGTAGTGTTGTTGCTTAGTGCGTTGAAACTACTGTAAGAAACTGTGTTCGAATCCCATCAATTTTTATTTTATCAGTTTTTTTTTGCATTTTTATTTTGTTTAAATTATTTTGTCAAAATTCTAGTTATATTTTGGTAAATGTTGCATTCAATTTTTAAAAGCGTAAATTTAATAACTAGTGGGAAGTGTTGAAATTATAATTTAATTGTATATTTGAAGGTATCAGAGGGCGAGGCTTATGATTTAAGCAAACAATGGAAGCCATAGGCGCAATTTTCAAAATCTTAATGAACCTTGCTATATAAAAAAAAAATACTGCACATATTTAGAAACTTAAATAATGGTATTAGGCATTCGAATTAAAATTCATAAAAAAATATTTTGACAAAATTTGTTTTGGCATCCCAATAATCATCACACAGTTAATAAATACCTGCGAAACCATCTGAAATGTGTGAAAATTCACACTTCACATCAATTTTTTTATATGTTGAAGTTGGCTTTTCCTGAACAAAATGATCAAAAGCTTCAATCAACCTGTAAAAGTTACTAGCTCTGAAAATCCAGTTCCGCTCCATTAATTGTTTATATAATCACGGCCGTCCTTAGCAAGTCTGGCGCCCTGGGCGAGATTATTATCGGCTTCCCCATTTAAAAAAATATATATAATTATTCTAATAATTTAAAAATTATTCACTAAAATATTTTCAATAAAATAAATACATTTTTTGTTTAAATGATATATTTTTTAACACAAGAGAAAAAAATTTAAATTAATTAACTTTTCGTAACTCTTTTAGATTTTGAGAAAAGTTTCTTCTTGTGGACGTTTGCCGCCCCTCCTGGCCTGGCGCCCTTGTAGGTCTCTAGAATAAACTAACCCACCTTCTTCATTATTATATTATGTCAAAAGTCCCGGTCAAATCTATTTTTCCCTAGTATATTATGAATAAAACTTCTTATCTAAACAAAATCCGAGTAGCTGTGTCGCCTTAAACTACACTACTTTAATAAGGTAATGAAAAATAAACTGTGTTATATATAACACAATAATAAGCTAACAATTTATTTGAAATTAGACGTATAGAAGTTATGAATAATAGCAATATTCTTTAATATAAATCAGATATAACCAACCCTATTCATAAAAACTAAAAATGTATACAAATTCATGTATTAACCCAAAAATATATCCTGCACGCGAATGAGTAAAAATAGCTTCGAGAATATTAGTGGCAGAATACGCGAGTAAATAATGTATTTTGAGACATATTTAAGTAGATGATTACAGTGGATGGCACACGTGATAAGGTTAATCCTAATAACCAATCAAAATACTCTAAATTCAAACCAGCAAATAAAAATAGTTAATTCTATAATCATTCAAAATCCTTTAACTTCAAATCAATCAGTAAAAAGCAGTTTACATGTTAACCAATAAGAATACTTCTACGAATACGGCCCTGTAAAATACGACAGTGGCCTTGGGACAAGACAGTGACCTTCGAACATTCTTGAGTTGACCCGAAAGTGCAAGAAGAGTATGGAAGAAATTAAGGTTTCCTATATACGACGCGTTACCTGCAGCTGGGTAATGCTGAGGTTACACCCATTTCGTAGCTAAATCAAGTAATTAAAAATTTAGTTACTTGCATTTTGTAAATCACTAAGTTTAGTACCTGATGAAATACTTGCCTTATTAGCATATCAAGTAATGAAAATGCGGGGAATGAGAATGGTCAGTGGAGAATTCGAAAGAACTTCGAATAAGAACAGATGTTTACGCTATTATAGGCTTAATAAAAAAACATAGTATCAGGGACATCTATTTTGGATAGACGACGAAAGAAATGCACTAAAAAACTATGGATCTAAACTAGGGTGACCATTTTCTTGGAGACGGCAATGCGGGACGGAGCAAAGAAAAGATCGTCACTTCCGAAATATAAGTGAAGAGCAAACAAAAAAAAGGTCCTCACCTCCCAAATATAAGTAAAAAGCAAAAATAAGGTCTTCACCTCCCAAATATAAGTACAGAGCAAAATTAGGCCCTGGGGACACCAAATCAAAATGCGGGACGTCCCGCAAAATGCGGGACGAATGGTCATCCTAATCTAAACCCATATTAAGAAGATTTCGGGGAAGACCTAGATGTCGACAGAAAGACGATGTAGAGAAGGACATGAGAAACCTCAAGATTGACAACTGGAAGAATATGGCCATATAAATAGATTAATGATGGAATAAGTTGAAGGAAGCGCGTAAGTTACTATGATAGTAGAGCTGGAGAAGAAGAAGAAGAAGAACAATACTATACATTCATATCAGTTAACGGGGATAGAATAAACCATTAATCAATCAGTATATTCTAAATTAAAATTAACCAATATGAAAAGAGCAAGGTTATAACCAATTACAATAGAAACTCGTTTAGTGCTTTGGATGCATTCCTAGACGACAAAGCCCTAAATAAAACAGCGTTAAACGAGATCATTTTACCACATAGTAAATAGGGAAAGGGGAATATTCCACAAAAAATAAGAAATTTTACTTGTGCATATAACACATAAACATCATAATAAACACATGCACACAGAAATATAAATTCATTTTTGTGTTGAAGGTCCTGACCTGACTCTTTTGAAATTCTTGATTTTTTACGAAGAAATCGTCTAGTGTTATTTGTCGCTATCTTTGTCTTTCGTTAAGCAAATGTCGGAAGCAGCAGCTTTGTATTCAGAATCTCTCTTTTTTAAGTTTTATATGAATTCCTCGATCTGCCAGCACTTGAAGGTCGTCGTTGGTAAGCCTCTCACCAGAAACCTGCTGTCACTCCCCAATATAATGCTCATCTACATCTCCTAGTCCTGCTGTATCGATTAGGTTGACAATTTGGCCAACGACAAGGTCTTGTCGTTGAGAATCTTTGGATTCGAATCAGTGAATGCCGCGATAATTTGAATCGGCGTAAATTTTGAGCTTTTTTTTAAACTTCAAGCAAACCGCGTTATATCGAACCAGTGTTAACTAAGGAAGCGCTAAACGTGGACTGTAGTTTATTCTAAATTCAACTCAACCAATAGAAATAGAGCAAGCTTATATCATATTAGCTTACTTTAAAATCAAATCAACCAATAGGAGTAAAGTAAACTTATAAGCTATCAAAATCCGCTAAATTCAAATCTACCAATATGCAACGATTTAGCTATTAACCAAAAAGAACACTTTAAATTCGTGAATGTGTGAAAATTCACATTTCACTTCAATTTTTTTTTAATTTACACCGAGATATGTTTTTTGCATTTATCAATTTTCTTTTTCGGCCACAGCTCTGTGGATTCAATTCCTGTCAAATATAAATTTTAGGGATTTGTGTTCCGTTCGGATTAAATGAATTTTAAATTCAGTTTATGTCCGATTACATACCTAATTTGTTTTGCGTTTTTCGTGATAGAATCAGACATATTTTCAATATTTCATAGATATCGATTCAGAGAAAATATATCGAAGTAATTTAGGAAAATAAATAAATGAAGATGAAGGGTGATAACGGATATATATAAAAATAAATAAAATACCACATTGGTGTTAACCGACATAGTGTAAACGGATTTTATGATTAGTTTATTTTATTTTATTTTTTTGGTAGATGTCAAACTGCTTGTATTTCTGAAAAAAATCTTTTTAGTTTAATTTATAGTCCATTTCATATGAGAATGCAATAGCTGGAGTTGTGAACAGAAAACTATTTATAAACTACAAATATAGTATTGTAGGACTTTTAAATTAACAATATATTCATTTATAAGATTATAAAAATATATATAAATCGGTTGAAAAAGTATTTAAATAAACAAGACAAATAAAATACTCGTACTTATTTACATAACATAAATTTAGTAATTTAGGTTTCGGATACTTTACGAATTTGCGACGCGAACCAGGAGCAATTTTTGCATCACTTTATTTGTTTTTATAGAAACTGTCCAAGTCACTTGCTGTCCGTATGTCACTTTAACATATTTCTTTGTTCTTTTGATACTCGTTAATCACGGACTAAAAACTAATTCTGCGATAGAATTAATTTCGGGTATCCTACCGACTGCGCCAGTTTGGTTTCGGACACTTTGAAGCGACTTTTTAAAAAGACAAAATGTTATTTAACATACAAATATGTGTAGTTAGTATAATAGTTTCAAGAAAGATGTTTAATATTACAAAAAAATTGATGTGAAGTGTGAATTTTCACACATTTCAGGGTTTTGCAGGTATTTAGTAAGTGAATGATGATTATTTGGGATGCCAAAACATATTTTATGTCAAAATATTTTTTTATGAATTTTAATTCGAATGCCTATTACCATTATTTAAGTTTCTAAAGATGTGCAGTATTTTTTTTATATATCAAGATTTTGAAAATTGCGTCTATGGCTTCCATTGGTTGTTTTTAGTCATAGCTCCTCTCCTTTGATTTCGTGTACATTCAAATATAGAATTAAATTATAATTTCAACAAATTCCACTGGTTATTAAATTTACGCTTTTAAAAATTAAATGCAACAATTGCCAAAATATAACTAGAATTTTGAAAAAATAATTTAAACAATATAAAAATGCAAAAAAATAAATAAAAAATAATATTGTCTCCTCTCGTAGGATTTGAACTCATTTACTTGGGCAGAACACCAGTATCTTAGCCACTGCACCAAGATACACGTTTGTTTAGCGTGTTATATAACTATAAATTTTCAACATTATTAGCAAAAAAACACAAAAAATGCTTTTTTTCCAAAAACATAAACTGATCAAAAATTCCTGTTGTACTATTCCAGTTCACACCAATGTACATTACTTAGAATTTTTTCAGATTTTTAGTTTAAAACATCTGGGCTACAGGGTGTGGGACAATTTTTTTTTTTTGCACAATTTTGGCAAAAATCGCTTCAAAATAATTTATTTTGCAAAAATAAAAATTTGATCGTTAATCCACGTACCAAGGGCTTTCATTTGACACCCTACTCAGAATTTAAAAAAAATATTTTTTTTTCGATGAGCACATATTTATGTATATTTTTAGGGGGATATGTTTTTTAGATGTTTTAGTATTTTTACTATGTGCGGGTCAAAGAGTTGTATAAGCATGCCAAATTTCAACTCTCTAGGTTTACCCGTTTGGCTACAATTTTTACTGAACAGACAGACAGACGACAAAATGACGGTATAAGGGTTTTTTGGTCATACCTACAAAACCCTAAAAACGAGTTTATATAGTTTTGTTGCCCGTGCCGATAGAACTTGGTATCTTGTTCAGTTTTATGGAATATAACTTGTATAAAGAGAGGTTTTTTTGTCCGATTTTTTTCAATCCTAAAAAACCTACAACTTCTACATTTAGTACAAAGGGACATTTTAATAAGTTAAAACTATAATACAAACAATATATTGCATCTTCAGAGCTAAAGTTTGTAACAAATAATGTAAAAATTATAAATTTGACAAGTTTATTCGTAGTAAATTTAACTACGCGCTAATCCAATCAAAAGCAAGGTCAAAGAATTCCTATCTCTTAAACACTGTATTCTTAATTGAAGTGAACTATAAGGTATTAGATGATACCTTATTTGTATTGATGTCCTTTATTGTCCACGTTTACTTCAAGCTCAAATACACTGGGCGAGATACTCGCCGGCGAGTAAAGTCGTGTAAGAGTGAGCGTATTAGTTGCTATTTCGTCCTTAAAAATAAAAATATATTTAAAATTAGAACAGTAACAATATTGGTACTCTTTTTTATATTTTTCTCGACTTGCTATCGATTTTTTTACTCTCACTTTTCTAAGTTTCGTTTTTTTTTATTCTTTTTATTTTCTCTCCAGACGTAACAAAAGTGTAACAAGAATAATTCCCGCATGAACTACTTCTCACGATATTTCGGCAACTACTAAACATTAGGGTTGTACATCGAAGACAATGTTTAACATCGATGTTAACATCGGTGCTTACTAACGATGTTGAAAAAACATCGAAGGAAAAACATCGATGTATCGGAAACATCGATGTTTTATTAATATTAAAAAAGCTATTTATTTATATTATATAGGTTTTATTTAATAAGATAAAGATAAAATACGAAAAAATTAACACATAATACACAAAAAGCATTTATTATACCCAATATAATAACCCTAATTTGTACCTACAGTCTATTCCAAATGATTAGGCGGAACTAACCACAATTTTCATTTTGCAATTTGTCCAAAGCTTCAATCAATCGGTAAAAGCAACTAGAATTGAAAATCTAGTTCCGCCTAAACCAAAGGAACAGACCTTACTATTTTTACATTTCCAAAATAAAATATTGGATTTTATTACAATACTAATATAGTAATCTTAATGTTAATTTTATATTATTTAACATAAAAATAACACTGTCATACACAATTATTTTTATACTTTTTTAAGTTGAAATAAAGTCTGTTCCTTTAGTATAGGCGGAACTAGATTTTCAATTCTAGTTACTTTTACCGATTAATTGAAGCTTTTGATCATTTTGTTCAGGAAAAGCCAACTTCAATAATATAAAAAAATAGCTAATGACAACTTACAAAAATCCAGGGATTGGAGGAATAACAACTGGGAAAGTGTCAACAAGACTCAACAAGAAAAAGTGTGTTCGCGTCATTGGTCGTTCGCATTGTTTGCAAAAATTAGAAGTTTCTTATTTTTTAGTATTTTGCTAACTGTTAAGAAGAATAAAAACTAACACTATTAGTATTGTTATATCACAATAGATGGCGCTTATATTTTGTGTACTAATTTTAATAAAAATTAAATTTTTAAGATTCCAGCGCCTCTAGCGTTAGTTTGTGAATTTCAAAGTTTAAACATCGACATCGGTAGTAGAAATCAAAGTATTATCGATACTATCGCCAGCTGACCATCGATGGTAAAAACATCGATGTTTTTAAAACAAACATCGATGTTTCCGATACATCGATGTTTTTTTTCCCATCCCTACTAAACATATAACGATTTTGCTAGTTAGATACATTGCACACACTAATTTTACTAGCCAGAGGGTAAAATATCGTGCGAGCAGCGAATACTCGCTGGAGCAAAGTGAGCGGCGAGTTAAATAGACAGCGTTATAACATTGAGCGAGTTTGGTAGCAGCGAGTAAATACGGAAGCGAGTAATTAGTCAACTTGTCCATTGAGCTTTTACTAGACACCTACAAAAACTTTAATTTTTTTTTGTCTTAGCCAGTATATCTTTATTTTTATTTTTGGATACATTAAAATTTTTATAACAAATACAAACATCCATGTTATCACCAGGATTCGAAACCAAGCCTCCATGGTTAGCACTCAAATACGATGACCACACCATAGTGACCAGCAACAAAATCTTGAAGTGTGCGAAAATCTACACGTTTTTTTGTGGTTTTTAGTAAGTCCAATTCTTTGTTTTTGGGGTTACAAATAAAAAATGTAGTCACTGCGACCAAACGACAAGGGAGAAGAAAAAATTAAGACTATGCGATTATAAGTTGGTAAGTGGAGTTGAAGTTGAAGGTAGATAGACAGGGGTTAAAATAAAGGAGATAGAAAAGTAATCAAACTGACAAAAAGATAGGCAGATAACACAGAACGAAAGGAAATGGAAAAAATCCAGAATATGTGTTCCAATTGTAATTTTATTAGTTTGTAAATCTAAATACCTTTTGTAGGGGTTACGTAATTACCTCAAGTTTGTTGGCAGTCATTGTGGTTGTACAATAAATTACATAATTTTGATTACTAGTTTCGTAAAATTGTCATTTTGACACAATTTATATTATGTACACGCAATAGAACTCTGTGCTTAAAATACTTGCAATACGAGGGCAACATTTTAAGTTTTTACAAGAATAAGAAACAAACTTTATTATTGATTTTCAAAATATTCGCCTTTAAGATTTATACACTTTTGCGTGCGTTTAAACCAATTCTCGAATCATTTTTTTGCACTCTGAAGTTGGTATCTTAAAAACATGGTTTTCAAAGACTTCAACAGTTTCTTGAGGTGAAAATCGCTGTCCACGCATTTTTTGTTTGACATTGGGGAACAAAAAAAATCGCTAGGTGATAAATCAGGTGAATACGGGCAATGAGATATTAATTCGTTTTTTTCCTTCAAATAATCAATTGTTTGACGTGCTGTGTGGGAGCTTGCATTTTCATGATGAAGAATGATTTATTTATTTATTTAATGAAATTCATACATACGGGTCGTGCCCAAATTGTATATAGCTACATATAAATATAAATATAACACATATATACACATACATATCATGTAAAAAGTGCCGCATAAAAGAAAAAACAGTTCAATATAAAATTTATAGAAATATAAATACGTAAATATAATATGTAGCATAGAATAAATATTGATAAAATTTAAAAATTAAAAAATCATAAAATCCTCAATGATTTGCTTATAATTCTGTTCACGTGATTGTTAAATGAGAGATCTCTAGTAAGAACTACGCCAAGATCATCAATTTCGTACATTGACTGAAGCGTCGCACCGTTAAGAGCGTAGCCTACGTCAGACGGATCTTTCTTGCGTGAATAAGCTATAAATTTGCATTTTGAAACGTTCAGTTGAAGGTTGTTCTGAATACACCAATGTGCAATGGAATCCAGGTCCTCCTGCAGAAGATCATGGTCAGCAATACTCTCGTAGATTCTATATATCTTCAAGTCATCCGCAAACAATAGAAAATTGAATAGAATAGGTCCGAGATAAGATCCTTGAGGTACTCCAGATGTGACAAGAATTTTTCTGGACAGGTTATTGTAGATTTTGATGTTTTGGGTACGGCCAGTTAAATAAGACTTAATCCACAATAACAATGGATCCCAAACACCATAGAGTTTCAGCTTGTCAGTGAGGATACCATGATCGACGCTATAAAATGTTTTCTGGATATCTGTGTAAATGAAATGTACTTTTTTCCAATTTTCAAAAGAAGATAAAATTAAGTCTGTATAGTTCAGTAGGTAACGGAGTGTAGGTGTAGGTAATACGACGTTTTTGATTGTTTTTTTTTTTTTTTTTGATTTTGTGGATGACTTCTGGCATACAAATTGTTGTATACCATTCAGCGTTACAGCATTAACATATTTTAATTTTGTTCTTATAAATACCTTTTTGTGATTTTCTGGTTAACAGTGGTATTTTATATATTGTTAATTATAGACCTTCGTGGTTCATGGTCATTTAAAAATAAATATTGATCCCCCTGGCAGTAGCTCATGTAAATATTTAGTAATGATGGATATGAGAGGGTAATCATACAGGTATTGCGGCTTCATGGTCACCTAACCGATTGGCTTTATTAATTAATGTCATATTATGGATTTATTTCCCTAAATATTGTATGTCTTATTATGATAGCATCAGTGTGTAATATAAGGGTTATTAGTGGCCGCAAACATTTATAATATATTAATAAATCTTTTTTTTTTGGGTATTTCAATTAGGTTGACCTTGCACGATCATTCAAGCTTTTCAGGCATTTTATATACCAATACTCAAAAAATGATCTGTAAGATCATCTCATTTTTCTATGTCTTCCCAAAGGCCGACGAATGTTACTTCTTTTTTGTTACCAGCAACTCTTCATTTCTTGTGTGCTATTTGGCTGGAATGCCCAAATGCATTTTTACGGCGGTTTTAATTTTGAATTGAATATTTTTGAAACACTTTTCTTTAACGTGTTGTCAATAACGTTTTGTTAAGCTCATTTTCGCCATCTGGGTACTATTCGTCTAGGTTTTAATTTGTTTTCATGGTTCTTTAAAGCTTTTGCCTGCTTGGAACAGTATTTTTCGTGATGTATTAGCAGAGTGACCATCGATTTCCTTTGAAGGCTCAGTTCCAAGGCCAGTACTGATATTTGCTGAGTCTTTCCGCAGAATGTGGCCTATCCATATCCATTTTCTGGTTTTAAGATTTCGTTTTGGTTGGTTTGGTTCCAAGAAATACAAGAAAAGAAGAAATCGTTTTAACAAGACTACGTATGGGCCACATATTACTGACCTACCAATACATATTCCACAAACGCTACCCATCCAGATGCGAGACTTGCGATACGGAGCTAAACGTTGACCATATCATCAAAAAATGGCAAATAACCCAAACAAGAAGAAAATACAAGATTCCCGCAACATTGGAAACAGCACTGTCAAACAACATGCAAAACACCTAAAATATTCTCCAGTACTTGAAATCAAGAGGATATTTACGACAAAATATAACCAAAACCCCACAATATTATAGCAAAAAATGATATATGTAAAACACAAATTGTAAAATAATGTATACTTTGATTATCTAAAGAAGTCCAGTCAAGGTCATATTCGAACTAAGATTTTAGCACGCTAATCAAAATCGAGCCATTGGCGTAGCATAAATTTTTATCTTAAGGGTAAAAGCCCTTAATTCAGAAAAATAACATTCTTTAGTTTAATTATTGGTTTACATAATGTTATTAATTCTTTGTTGCCGATTTAGTTCGCTAAATAACTTTAATGATCTCGCTCCACTCGGTTCTACTAACCTGATACTTACCTAACCTATACTAAGATAACCTAAGATAACTTTTGTCATTAAACTAGAAAGAAGATAGCTTGCTCCGCTCACATTCTACTAACCTAACAGAACCTAGCGCTGCGATAGACTTCAAATTTACGTTGATTTATTGGGAAATGTAACCTTATATTGCAATGTTTAAAAATGAAAAATATTGAAAACTGTGTAAAAAAACCAACAATTTCCGTACCTAATATAATTTATTATTATATAAAAAAGTTGTCTCTACAAAAAATTCATGAAAATAATGCAAATTGAGTGTGAATATATATGACTCCGGAGCCTAATCTTAATTATAATAAATATTAATTCATATTTATTTACCTACTGAACTGCATGTATAGTTAGCCAAACTGTTTTTTTTTGCACTTGTAGGAAATATTCGTATAGGTTATAAACCAATTTATGGGACTGCTTTCTTAACGTTTTGTCTTTTATACTCATATTGTTTTAAATAAAAGAAAACAATTATTTAAAATACAAATATTGTCCTGAAAAGGACAGATTTAATGAAAAACACGATGAATTAAATAGCAAAACAGAGTTTTAGAAGCCACTGGTTCAGTACGAATGATACTAGAAAACATTGGTAATCTCAGACAAACCTCGAAGTGGGATAACCTACGGTACACGTTTGTATAAGTACGTTTGTCGTAGCTATACCTGAACAATAAACAAAATTGATTGACAAACTTCATTTGTATTGCTCTTACTATTTTGCCAATATGAGAGAGAGAAACACATCAGTAGGTTAATTATTATTTCAGTCATATGACCTTGACTAGGCTTCTTTAGATAATCAAAGATTAATCTGTTAAATACTCTTAATAAAAAAAATAAATTAAAAAAAAAAACAAATTGGCTTATGCACTTTTGTCCGTCAGCGTGAGATTTGATAATCATATTTTGTTAAATATCTTTGTTTCTAAGTCTGCTCGTGTTAATTTATAATATTTATAAACTTTGGTCATCTCCAAAGGATAATAATCCCATTTGAAAACAATTCATTGTATGTCACCTTTTTGTATATTATACATTTTATGTAATTACTTTTATATGCTTACAAAGCTCCATTATAAGCATTTTTTTCTTTTAAAACCTTTTACCTTTTACCCTTTTACGTCGACCACTTGATTATATTATAAAAGTTAAGTTAAAATTGCATCTAAAACGGCGAACACTCTCGCTGTTTACTGGTGAATATTTTAAAATAAACTCGTACGTAAAGTTTTCTAATATAATTTATGTATTATCTGCAGAATAATCGAAGTTATAATAGGCGTGCGGGTGAACTAAATCATTTTATGTAGACAGCACACACACATTCAAACAAATACACATATACCTTAACATTCCTATATCACACACATATATATAAACTCACACAAACATGTAAAGCTCGCGTCATATGTGACCGAAGGTTAGTTCAAAAGCGCTCTAATTCAAATTTATTAGATTCGTATCGCATTAATCAAAATCTTTCTTGGGCGGACGTTTCGCATTTATCGAATATTTCGAATAGCACATTGTTTTGGAATCATGTAATTAGTGCTGTTTACAATTTGGTCAGAGCTTTAACGCCATTTTACATCAGAATAAAGATAGACACGTAATTAGCCCACACTATTTAATTACGATCTCATATATACTGTTTAAACATGCAGGTGGTTAAAGCTATTTACCTCATATGCAATGCAGGTTTGAGCCTGTTACTCAAGCAATATTTTTAATTAGTTTAAATAACTTAAATGTGCCGTAATGAAACAATCGCACAGGATTCATTTCATTCAAAATCTGAATGAAGTTCAAGCAAAAATTATTGAAGCTACAGAGTCAATTACACCTGAAAAGTTTCGTACTGTTAGAGAAGGTCTCTATAATTTTTTTGAATACTGCTGAGCTTGGGAAAGAGGTATTTTTGAACATCTCTCATAAGTTTTGTTCTGATTGATTCTAACATCCTTTTTACATTAATGAATTATATATATATATATAACATTAAATTAGCTTTACAATGACACCAAAAGTAATATTTTTATGTTAACCATTTCAAAATGGCGACCATTTATTTACAAAATAATAATCAACATAAATTTTACAAAGTTGAACGTAGCAAGCTTTGAAAACAATAAAAAAAGAAACAAAATATCTCTAAAATAAACTATTTGACAATAGTTAGTAAAAAAAAAAACTATTACTTATTACAATTAATTTACAAAAAAAAAAAAATAATACAAATGTTCAATCAAACCACCATTATTGTCCACACATTTTCTCATTCTTAATAAAAACTCTTCCATCGCCCTTATAAGAGTACACTCTTGGATATCCCGGATTGCATTTCTAACCCTTTCTTCTAAATCTTCTATCGTCGTTGGTGTTGTCCGATACACTCTATCTTTAAATACTCCCAAACGAAAAAATCCGTGAGATCCGGCGATCGTGCAGGCCAGGGATTAAGTAAATGTGTTCCAATCCATTTATCTGGGTATTGGCCATTTAAATAGGCACACACGTTTCTAGCGTTATGAGCTGGTGCTCCATCTTGTTGGAACCACATTCCTATCCTATCAGCAAGTGGTAAATCATCCAACAGATATATTGAGATATTTTGTTTCTTTTTTTATTGTTTTCAAAGCTTGTTACGTTCAACTTTGTAAAACTTATGTTGATTATTATTTTGTAAATAAATGGTCGCCATTTTGAAATGGTTAACATAAAAATATGATTTTTTGGTGTCATTGTAAAGCTAATTTAATGTACTTTTAGGAAAAAAATATAAAATTATCGATTTCCTATGCTAGATCAAAAGTTGACACCATTTCCGGTGAAACCGGAAGTGCCTCAGAATTCTTATAGTAACCGTTAGATGGGCCTTTTTGTCTAGTTTAACTTTTGTTCTGAAGATGTTTTGTATCTTTATAAATAAAGGAGATTTTCGGGGTGCACCATTTCAAACAAACACCCTGTATATATATATATATATGTATAGTCTTCTACCATAGGCTGTATTTCTTCCTTTTCTCCTTCTTTTCTATATTATGGTAGTACGGGTTCATGTACGAATTTTGCCCATTCTTTTTTGTTTCTTGTCATTCTTTTAGCTTCTATAATCGTTTTTCCTCTTTTATCTAGTATCCCTTTTACTGTTCTGTCCCATGTATTTCTTGGTCTTCCTATTCTTTGCTTTCTGTACGCTCTGGTCTCCCAGATCTGCTTCACTTGTCTTGTGTCTTGCAGTCTTTGCATGTGTCCCCACCAGGCCAGTTGTCTGTTTTCTATAAATTGTTCTATCGGTTCTATATTGAGTTCTTTTCTTATATCTGTATAATGAATAATAATTATAATAATAACCTTTATTGTACAAAATATAAATTATTTACATTAGTTGCAGTAATTAAAAGTTAAATCCCATGAAATTATAGTATACACAATGTAACAGAATATAAATAACATCTAAATTTATGATTTTTAATATGTACCTACACTTTGTTATCACTTGCTAAATACAAAGCCCTGAAATGTGGGAAAATTCACACTTCACATAATTTTTTTATACATGTACATTTTTAGAACTTAATTATTTAACAAATGTAGCAACTAAAGCTCTCAGTAAAGTTTTTACTGTGTAATAAAATTTTAAAATGGCACTACCAATTCCAATTAAAATTTAGAGCTTAATTATCTCTGGTAGCGGAAGAAATACTCTACGAATTACTTTAGTTTATCTCCAAGATCATAGACAAAAGAAAATACGTTCCTTGAAATTAAGAAAATCTTGTAATCTCAACAAAACTGCGACTAATTAACTAAAAATTACATTGTTGTATCAAAAAAGAAGAGTCTAAAACTTATTAGTATTATCGAAACAAAAAATGTTTTGATTGGACATAATGATAGAGATCTGGGAAGGAAAATCTGTACGTATCCTTTGGATGAGACTTGGCCTCCTTCGACAGAGTCTTCCAAATATTTTTATCCCTTACAATTTTTGACATTTCGTATCCTAAGCTTTCCAAATTGATATATCATTTTTAGGTCTAACTGAAGTTCTAACCTTAAAAAAACACATTTTTAAATGGTTGCTAAAGTAATAGTTCATCTGGTGTTCCCCAAGGTAGTGTACTAGGGCGATTTCTCTACCTACTATATACTATAGATATACCAGAAACAAACTCATTTGCTGATCATTTTGCTATACTGTCAACAACAATGATGCTAACAAAACTGCTGCAAATCTTCAAATTCATCTAAATCTTATAAAAGATGATACAACAGATGGCGAATTAAGGTAAATCAGTCTAAATCTGTTCAAGCCACATTTACTACCTTACTCAGTACTTGCCCACGTGACGATCAATGAAATTCCAGTTCCGTCAAGAATTGAAGTAAAATACTTTGGACTGCGAATCTGGACTTTCAAAATCGATGTATAATTTTTAGGTTTTCCTGTATTTCTAGTCTCAAAGAAATAAATTTTTAAATAGTTAGTAATGGTTAAAGATTATCTGGAGTTCCCCAAGTTAGTGTAATAGGACCATTTTTCTACCTACTTTATACTATTGATATACCTGAAACAAAGACTCTATGATACCTCATTTGCTGATGATGTTGTTGTGCTGTCAACAAGCAATAATCCTAATAAAGCTGCTACAAATCTTCAAATTCATATAAATTTTATAAAATAATATTCAATAGATGACAACTTAGGACTGCATTTGGATCGATGACTTTATTACGGAAGAAATATTGAAAGTTGTTAACAAATACCATGATATAATAATGAACTTATGGTAAATTTAACCAACGACCTCGACAACTGACGGTAAATAAACTTTGACCAAATGACCAAATGCAACACTGAAGAGACACGATATATAATAATAATCTTTATTAAACTTTAAAAAGGTACAAGTTAAGTCATCAGAATGTAATTAATACACAGAAAATAATTGAAAAGTATTAATAGAATATAAAATTAAATGGTGTATACAATTTTGTCATTAAATAATTCTTGCAATGAATAGTAGGTCTTTTCAAGTAGAATGTTTTTAAACTTCTTCTTAAATATAGAGGTTCCTTCATGTCTGAGGTCTTCTGGCAGATGATTATAGATGCGGATTCCTATGTTCTGTCTTGATGAAGGCTTTAATCTGACTTTAGGAACTGTAAGATTTTTCTTGGACCGAATGTTGTGGTTATGACATTGTCCTTTAGTACTTACGGTTGAATACATTTTCTTAATTTCCAGAGCTTGAATTAGTACAACTTGGTCATAGAAAGTAAGAATTTTGAGCTTGTTGAAAATGGGTCTACAATGGCTTCTTGAGGAAGTTCTTGTTCAGTTCTTGAGGAAGCTACAATAGCTCTGACTGCCTTTTTCTGTAGTTTAAATATCTTGTCTGCTTGTGGCGAACCGCCTCATAGTAGTCATATGACAATATGGAGTGAAATAAACTAAAATAGGTTTGTAGGGCAATTTGTTGATTTTTAACAGTCCTGATTCTTCTAATAGCAAATATTGCACTAATGAGTTTCAAACCGATATGGAGAAATTTTATTAGATGTATCTCTTACACATCGGACACCCACAACGTAAATACTTAATATTCTTATGCCCGGTTGCATAAAAGTTTTAAAACCAGATGTAAGCTAAAACTCAACGTAAAACACAAAATTGCCTAGCAACGCTATGCGTTTTAATGAGTATTTAACGAGTCTTAGCTTATATCTAGTTTTAAAACTTTTATGCAATCGGGCATTAATGAAGTACACGTAAGTTAAACTACAGATGGTAAAGGGACTTTGACCAAATGACCAACTGCAGAGATAGAGCGATATTTAAAGAGAAATGTCATTGGATTTATCTCTTACACGTCGACTACTTGCAACTTATTTACTTAATACTTTTAACGAAGTAGAATGTAAATAAAAAATAAATAAAGAGTTATGGAAATGCAAAAGTAAAATAACCAGGTATTTGTTGTGAAAGTGTAATAGTTCGGTGGCTTCTGATCAGATTTAATTTTTATTTGCAATTAGTCAGGCGCATAATATCGCATTATCACACATCGCCAGTAATAACACTATATTGTTTTTAGTTGAGTAAAAATGTGACAACTGTTTCCACAGCAGTTAGCAATGAAGGGGCGATGTGGTGCTGGCAATGCGACACGCTTGGCTGACCAACTGTCATATAATCCATATATTACACCACTTTAACTTTTAACCCACATTTCACACTCCAGACTCTATCTTACTCATCACATTAACAAAACACAGAACAGGAATCAGAACGAATTAAAAATAATCTCCTTGTTTTCACTCTAGTTTTTCTTTCCACTCTTTATCATTCTACATTTTTTCAGTGGCGGATCTAGACGTATGGAATTTTTTTTGGTCTAATTATGGAAGATGATGTCATGCAAATGACCTCCATTTTCCGCTTCGCAACCGCGCGCCCTTTCCAGTACATTTCCATCCATTGCTCGTCGAATCGATTTCTTTCCATTTCTTTCAGCTCCTGGATATTTTGGGGTCTAGTTCTGTAAACACAATTCTTTAGGTAGCCCCAAGAAAACAAAGCTGGAGTGGTTAGATCGGGAGAATTCACTAGCCAGTTGAAATCGGCATTTCTTGAAATTAATCATTCTCCAAAGATGTCCCTCAGGAGCTGCATAGTTTGTGTCGTGGTATGGGCAGGCGCTCCATCTTGCTGCCACTAAGTCTCAGGTGTGTCTTGAACATCTGGATGGACAAAATTCTCTAATATTTCGCGGTATCGCCCCCCAGTAACCGCTACTGTATTACCTCTCTCGTCCTCGAAGAAATTTACTTAACACGAGACCTGTTTTCCGGGGTTCACATGGGACATGATCTTCCGAAACGTGGCAAGTCGATCACATATCCCTGTTGTTGGAAACGATGAATTAGACGAATTATCGCCGATTTAGAGGGCGGATTCCTCACTTGATAATGACGCCTCACATGGAGTACAATGGACCGCCGATTTTAAAAATAAAATTTTACGATTTTGGTTCTTTGATCTCCACAGGTTGAAATGTTTATCTAAAAGAAAAAAAAAAAGAAAATTGTGTATGAAGGATGATTGTTATGAATTTATCCACATTTTTTTTTTGTCATTAGTCTGTGCTGGGATTTTGTTAAAAAAAATACTTTGAAATACTTGGACACCATGATAAATCAGTTGTATCTGATACAGCAAGAAATTACGAGCAGAATTAAAGCTGCTACTGCATCGTATTTTGCACTTGGTCCTCTCTTCAAAACAAAACTCCTGTCTAGGAACACCAAGATCAGGTTATATCAAGTAATTGTACGTCCCGATGATGGGAGAAGAAAGAACAGCTTGTAAAGCTTACGAAACAAAATTGCCGTCCAAAAGAACAGTCGAAAGACCAAGAAAAACATGGCAAGCAGAAGTTAAGCAAGCAATAGAAGAGGTATCAAGTGGAATGAAATAAAATCCCTAGCGCAGGACAGGACGGGGTGGAAAAACATCTGGAAAAGCAATTCAGAAACGCGAACGGATCAATCTTAAAGAAAACTTAAACTGACACAAACCTCACACCGAAAGGTAGAGAGGATAAGGATTAAGTAAGTCCTCCGTAAAAACATAACAATCTTTCGTAAAGTTCAAATCTTGCGCACTGAAATTTTGGATTGTTCCCCTACGTTAAAAATTAACCAAAAGGTCGGCGTTTTGTTAATGAACACCAGCTATTAGTCCCGTGAGATGCATTATGTAATTTTGTGCCGATGACAAGTTGGAAAAAAAATGACTAGTTTCGACGAATGTAAGTGTATAGAGTGTGAAGCAGTGGCGGTTGGTGAAGCATATTTAGGAGGGCAATTGGTATGATCGGACAAGCTCGTACTCTATCGCTCAACAGTAGTATAGCAACAACAAAGCACGAGCGTGTCCGATCATGCTGATTGCCCTCCCAAACATGCTTCGACTGCCGCTGGTGTGAAGAAAAATATTTTGAAACATTGTAAAAAATAAAGTATGACAAAACTTTTCTAGCGCCCTGCGTCGTATATGCTTAAATGTTGGACATACTCATAAATGTATGTATAAGTTCGAAAGAAGTTTCAACGTGCGCTTTTTAGGGCGCCATAGCGTTCCGGGTTCCGACACTGGTAGCATCATTAGCATCATGGTAAATCCGCCCCTGCCCTTATTGTGCATCCATTCTGTCTTTATATTTCACAAATTTAACAATTTCTATTATAATTTGCAGTAACTGAAGTTTTATTAATTTTGGTTAGTTCCTAATGATGAGAATTCATTTGTGCAGATCTGTAGAAAGTTTCTGACTTTGATATATGGCAATTACCTTCAACTTATCTAAAACTGTAACAGAAATATAATATTAACTAAGTTGATAAGTTTTAAAACTGTTTCACTTGTTTATTAAGCAAGTTTTGCATAAGTTTAGATTAGATTAAAGATACATGTTTAGAAAAGACAGAAAATCTGCCAAACTTCAACGGAGTGCCATCACAAATTTTCAACAAAACAAATTACATCAACACAGATCCGATTCAAAAAAGTCACAGTTATGGCATATTTCAAGGAAAATGCAAGAGACGTTAATTAAATAATAATAATAACATTTGAGGGTGAGAACTCATTCTGAAACCACAGTAGTGCGGGTTCGGGTATAGGGATGTACGATCATGTGACACTACTAACACGTTGATGGGCGTAAGCAATCAAAATAAGGTTTGATTTTTTTGTCGCTGGTGGCATACAAGACCAGCACATTTTTTAACTAAAAAGCACAACTTGTGCGTCCTTCTATAGAATTTATTATAAATCATAAAACAACCAAATTTGAAACACTAATTAAAGACACTTTAAATTATACCATTTTGATAATACATTTGCAAATTTTTATCTCTGTAGTGCGTAGTATGATGACCAAATAACAGCAAAGTGCAAAATAAATCTCTTTGGAGGTAGAACGCACCTTTCCAGTAATTACTCATTCAGTAGTACATTTTGCTCATTTATCATCTTCTTTTTTAATTACATCATCATAAATGTTTGTCATTAAATATATGTCTGTCACATTTGAAAAAAGCCCAGACGTTTCATCGATTATTAAAAACTCCATTATACTTTCCACTCTTTTTCATGAAGAATTGTCAATTTCATATTACAGATGTGCTCAAACTTCAGTCTAGACTTTATGAGTATATATGTAACAATTCTAAATTGTTCCCAATGTAGCCATGCCAATACGGTAGCATACTAAAGTTAACAATTTCGTTGAGAATAACGAGTGCAATTTTTCCAAACAACATTGCATTATAGTAACTATAATCATTTTTGTAATGTACTTATATGATGTTATTGAGCAATATAAACACGCAACTTGTAAAACATACAAAGAATTTTCCATTAGGCAATTTAGGACGGAGGAAGTATAATAGCAAGTCAGAATATGCACGACAAATTACGTCATTATAGCAACAAATGATTTCACGACAAATTAGCTTCTTCGGACGACAGAAGATGACATTTGAAATACGTATTTTACTATGGTCTATTTCAAAGTAGAAAAAAGTAGATAGCGCTGCGAACCGAGTACGATTTACACTGATCAAATACAGTATAGCGGGAAATTTAAAATAAGTTACAACTAGGGCATGGGCGTAGCAACTGGGTTAGCAAGTGATTTTTTTTTTTAATATATAAAAGGTTAATAAGATATTGAAATAAACAAGGCAGATAATACACTTATGTTATTTATACGACATAAATTCAGTTTAATGTGAAATTTGAAAAAGTTAAAAAAATATTAATTTTAAAAATTATGTACTATATATAAAAATAGAGTTTTGGCTAAAAGAGTTTAAACAAAGCAATAAAACAAACAATATATCTTCAGAGCTAAAGTTTCTTATTTAAATAATTATTGTAAATAAAAATTAAAAATATATGTATATATGAAGGTCTAAAAATTATATCAATAACTTCTTCTTTGGGCACAATCAGCTGGGCTGTCTTTTGGCCTCACATTAGTCCTCTCTCTTGATCTGTTAAATGTCAAGTGTCAAAAAATATTTATATGTCAGATAACCTAAAAAATATATAACTACATAAAAACAAATTATATGAAGAATTTTCTCCATAAAATCTACGCCAAGAATATAAATAAAAGTCTAAATATGTAAAAAATAACAAAATATATGAGAAAAATTAAATAATATAAATAATATACAGTCTGTTCCAAACGGTTAAGCGGAACTAGATTTTGCAATCTAGTTACTTTCATCGTTTAAATCGTGCTTTTTGGCCGTGTTGTTTAAGCTTTGTAAATCATACTTACAATAAATATTTTTTGGTGATTTTTTTCATCATTTTAAAATGTCATTTTCTTTATATGTTAATTTTTTGTGTCATTCTTATTACAAGTTTCCCAATTATTTATATTTTTGTCATTAAAATATATAAAAACATAATTTAATTTTGACATATATACTTCGTTTCCATGGTTTCATTGTTGGAATTTTAAATTTTGACATTCCAACGTGAAAAATGAAATATCCCTAGCAAGGTCCCTTTTCGTGACAACCTAAAAGAACGAAATTCCCATTTAGTTCCGCCTAACCGTTTGAAACAGACTGTATATTTCCAATGTACGACACTGAACATCTGTCAACTTGGACTAAAAGCAATATTTTTACAGTGTAATAGGGATGACGATCTAAACCAATCCGAAGCAAGAACAAACAGCTCCTATCTTCTTACACACATTTTTCTACTTTGAAATAGACCATAGTTAGTGCGTACACCAAGGAAAGTTGCAGTTATAATTAAATAAAATATTAATGCCCGGTTTCGTAGAGGAATGCTAAATCCTATGTTAGGTAACATCAGGGTTGCCAGATTTCAAATTAGGTACCGTAGGACATAAATAAAACAACAACAAAAATACGGTGATTTTTCTCAGGAAATTTTTTTCACAATTAACGATTTTGGCATCATTTTTAATTTCTTAACTTTATTTTGACCATTTAAAAATTTAACTAATAAAAAAAAAAACAACAAAAATAATTGAGTTAAATTTTTATTTATACTATTTATCCTAAAAATTATTCAATATTTATCACTTAATTTTACTTCATTAAGAATAATGCGGAATTGCATGCGGAATAGAGAAAATGTAATCCATTATTTTTTTAAATTGTGGAGAAGATTTTTTTAACAAATCCATCTTTAATCATACGGTAATTGCCTTTCAATACCCGTTATATTTGCCATAAATCTTTTTGGGAAGATATATTCTTCAAAGCAAATCTTGTTCTACTTCTATTTTAATACGTTTCTACGATATCTTGAAATGATGCAAAAATAAGTTATAGAGAATTTTTATATTTGTGGTCATTGAAATCAAACCATTTCTCTATATATTCTATAGCCGTATCAAATAAATTATTTGCTTCCATTTTAATCCGCTCTGAAG
Source organism: Liopterus haemorrhoidalis (assembly GCA_963971575.1). Taxonomy (NCBI): domain Eukaryota; kingdom Metazoa; phylum Arthropoda; class Insecta; order Coleoptera; family Dytiscidae; genus Liopterus; species Liopterus haemorrhoidalis. The sequence continues at coordinate 6,903,750 of OZ020615.1, forward strand.
CATCTAAGTTATCAATATTTTTGATAATTTCATGAACATTTGCAATGAATATATTTTTATGAATTTTAATTCGAATGCCTAATACCATTATTTAAGTTTCTAAATATGTGCAGTATTTTTTTATATAACAAGGTAATTTTTTTTTATCTCTGATTTCGTCTATATTCAAAAGAATTAAATTATAATTTCAACACATTAAATTTACGCTTTTAAAAATTAAATGCAACATTTACCAAAATATAACTAGAATTTTGACAAAATAATTTAACAAAATAAAAATGCAAAAAAAAAAACAGAAAAATTAAAATTGACAGGAATCGAACTGTAGTTTGCAAATTATGAAGCGAAGACACAATGCACTACGCTACGGGAGCTTACTTATCTACTGTGTTACATAGCGAATTAAATATTTAACATATTTTAGTTAAAAACACAAAAAACGCGTTTTTATCCAAAAACATAATCTGATCAATAATTTCTGTTCCGTACTATTCCGGTTCACACCAATGTACATTACTTAGAATTTTTTCAGATTTTTAGTTTAAACCATCTGGGCTACAGGATGGTAAAATTTTTTTTTGCACAATTTTGGTAAAAATCGCTTCAAAATATTTTTTTTGCAAAAATAAAAATTTGATCGTTAATCCATGTAGTAAGGGCTTTTATTTGATACCCCCACTCAGAATTTTAAAAAAATATATTTTTTTTTTCGATGAGCACATATTTGTTTATATTTTTAAGGAGATATGTTTTTTAGATGTTTTAGTATTTTTTCTATGTGCGAGTCAAAGAGTTGTATAAGCATGCCAAATTTCAACTATCTAGGTTTGGCCGTTCGGCTAAAATTTTTACCAAACAGACAGACAGACAGACGACAAAATGACGGTATAAGGGTTTTTTGGTCATACCTACAAAACCCGAAAAAGAAAATAATTTAAAACATTCTTTATTTCCTTATATATTGCATATAATAAAAAATAGATATTATATTAAAGAAAGCAAAATTATTTTTCTCTTACAACCTAGTAAAAACGGTATAAAATTTTGAACAATTTTTATATTTAATGTTTTCTGGAATCCTAAATTAACGTTTAGGCGGAACTAGATTTTGATACTAGATAAACATTTTTTGGTTACGGTTAATATCAGTTTAAAATGTCATTTTCTTTATATTTTGATTTTTTGTTTTATTCTTAATATAAATGTCCCATTTATTTATTTTTTTGTCATTAAAATATGTAAAAAAACTACGAGTACTTGCAGATGGATGAATTTTTATTTTAACATCGATAAATTCTGTGCTATCATAAATTAAAATTTATCTAAAAATATATGATCGATTTGTGTTTGAGTGTTGTACATTTTGTTTTTATCTTTCTGAAATCTCCTCTCTTGTAAAAGGAAGAGAGCATTGTACGAAATAAAACGAGTTCTTTCATAAAGCGCCAAATCGCTCTAACGCTCGAGTGTTTGACCAGAGTGTAAATATGTTTTAGCACCATGTAATTTGTAATCAGCGCTGGTCACTTTGTGGTATATTTGTATTGGGAGGAAGAGGTATTTTTCTTGGTTGAAAATAATTGTATCAATAAATAAATATGTCAAGAAAATATGAAAAATTAAGGCTTATAATATTATAGAAATTGTTTCATCTTTCCTACCCTAAAAACAGTTTCTAAAAATAGGTGTTCAAATCAGGGACGTAGCCAGGAATTCAGCTGGGGGAGGGGGCAAAAATAACAAAATATTCTAAATGGGTCGGTACGACCTTAATTACATGGCTTGGGTAGAAAATAACAGCGTTCTAAGTCAGGGGTCGGTAATTTTTCAGTGACAAAGAGCCAAATCTATATTGAAGAAAAACACAATAACATGAAAGAGCCGCAAAAAATATATGCTATATTTAAGAAAAAAACGTAAAAATTGTTTATTTGTTTTAAAATAATCAAGTATTACAATAAATTAATATTTACTTATACATTTAGTTTGTGATACCTATTGTAGTTGCCAGTATATTACAATATAATAATTTTTTTAATGGGACGATTGCTCCTGTATAGTGTTCTATAAGACTTCAATATTTGGTGAATATTCAGTAATCTTTAACTTAAGGCAGCACTCTAGTTTCAGGTCAGTAAGATTACTTCTTAACTGACTCTTTATTAATTTCATTTGTGAAAAGATTTGCTTACAGTAATATATGGATCCGAAAATTATCAGTAGCCCAAAAGCATAATTTTTAAAAGATTGAACGATTCTGGAAGACGGTTCCAAGCTTCGAAAAGAACTTTATCTACATTTTGAAGATTGCGAATTTCGGTCCACTTATGCTGGGAAGATAAAATTCACTTTTGTCTTTCTAAATTTTCCAGTTCAGAATTAAGTTTTAAGAATATATAATTCCATAAACCTTTGGATTTCAAATCCACTAATTGAAGGTGATAAATGTAATTGCTACATATTTACTTCAATTGGTTTTGTCAAAAAATCTAGTGTAGCTTTATATTTTCTAAACTCTTTAAATCTATCTCGAAAAGCTTCTTTCATGTTAGCAATAGTTTGTGCAAAAAAAAATTGCATTAATAACATGTTTTTGTAAATTAATGAAATGTAAAAATGTTTTGGCACGTAAATCATTCACAAATACAAATACTTTTTTTCGAAACAAATAACTTCTTCTAAAAGGGAATATGCAGTAACTCGGGGAATTACCGGACGCGAATTGCACCGTAAAACATTCTGAAAAATACAAAACCTGTATAGTACAGACAGAAAGTTGAAAATTAAAATATAGATTATATTAAAATAAAAACCAGCCAATTTTCAAAGAGCCACAAAATTTTCTAAAAGAGCCGCATGAGGCTCCGGGGCCACAGGTTGCCGATCCCTGTTCTAAGTCTTTTGTAGTATATTAAATAATTAAAGTCCGGTAAATTTATAAATTTTTTCTAACAACCTAAATTATATTTTATAACAGGTGTCTCAAAAGAAATTTTATATTTAGTGGACCGATTAAAAAAAAAGTAAGCCGTATATAGAAAAAATGTTTATTAATTATTAAAATACACTTTTTGGGGATTTATTTCTTAAAAATAATATCGTCTAAATGTAGACCCTCGCGTTCTCGGCACTCATTTAATCGAACAGTCAAATTACTTATGACGTCTCGGCAGGTGGACTCAGGGATGGCTGCCATTTCGTGACGGATATTTTCTTTCAAATGCGCCAGTGAAGTCGGTTTATTGGCGTAAACTTTAGATTTAAGATAACCCCATAGGAAAAAGTCCATAGGGGTTAAATCTGGACTGCGTGGAGGCCAATTTATGTCACCTCTCCGGGAGATCAATTTGCCTGAGAAAATTGCCTCTGACTGGCACCTTGGGCTTTAATTCTTGCACCAATTGAATTTTGTAGGGGTGCAGCTTTAGGTCTTTGTGCATAATGCGATGTAATGATGATCTATGCACATTTAAAGCACTTGCGCGCTTCCGAATTGAAAGGTTCGGGTCGTCACGAACAGACTGATTAACCTTCTCCACGTTTTCTACCGTTCTTGATGACCTAGGTCGCCTGGATTTTGATTTATCCAGCGTTGTACTAGTCTCTTCAAACTTTTTAACCCAATGTCGAATGAGAGGAATGCTTGGCGCATCATTTAAGTGGCGAAAACCTCGAATACTGCAGAATTTTCTACGCGCTACAGTCGCCGAATCACCGTTTTTGTAAAACTCTCGCACGCATAACGCGCGGTCTGCTCCCGAGAAACGCTCCATAGCGACTCGATTCCCAAGAGCCAGGCTACCGATTGACATAACCCCCGCGCCCCTCGGATACGTTGCGTTCACGCAGTAAGCTAAATAAATATAAAATTTCTTTTGAGACACCTTGTATAAGGTAAACTAACCAGGATTTAAACCATCCTGGGGGGGGGGGGGGCAAATGCTCCCTATGCCCCCCCTGGCTACGTCCCTGGTTCAAATGAGAGAGTTGGTAAAATTTCACTAATATTTTTATTAATCTTGCTGACTTCAGTTTCGGCATAAGCAATTTTCAAAACTACAATTTTGTTGACCAAACTTTTGTCTGTACGCCTATGATAACTCACACTTACTTAGACGCATTATCATCTGATGCCGATGGTAATAACTTAGAAATAATGAGTGAGTGATGCTTTGAAAATGAACTTATTGTAAATACAAAAAAAAAAAGGTATGATCTGCTCTGTTATATGAACACAAAATTTCATGATACTAGTCTATATATACACTTAAAAGGTAAAAAACTATTCAGTACTCTCAGTCCAAATTTTGTTTGGGTATTAAGTGATAATCAAAACTGGTTAAATATTATTGACTATGCATATGCTACCTAAACTCAGAAAATTTTGTTTCTTACTAAAAAATTATAATATTGGGTTAATACATAAGTCTGTTCGTTTTTTTTTTTTCACCTTTTATTCAATAAAATATACATTCTAAAAAAAACTTATATTATCAAATGTACTGTCCATTATTTTCTATCACCTTGGCAAAAACGCTTAGGCAATTTCATAATGCCATCTCTCCAGAAGGTTCCGTCTTTGCTCTCGAAAAATCTGGAGCGGTGAATTTTGATATCGTTCAAAGATGCGAAATTATTAAGGGAATTTTGTAGAGAGCGGAAAAAATGGTAGTCGGAGCAAATGGCCCAGACATTGCTCCATCCGACTACTATTTGTTCTGCTTTCTACAAAATTCCCTTAACGAAAAAAATTTCGCATCTGTAGATGATTTCACCTGGACAGAATTTTCGAGGGCAAAGACTGAACCTTCTGGAGAGATGACATTATGAAACTGCCTGTGCGTTTGTCCAAAGTGATAGAAAATAATGGACAAAAACAAAGTACTTGTATAAAATACATTTTAGCAGCACAGTAGAAATAACTTGGCCTAATATTTTCTAACAGATATTATTTATCATAACCATGGAAACGTTACATATAAGTATGAAAAAATAGATACTAAGAAAAAATTTCGAAAATGTTTTCAAAAATATTTCGTTTTATCAAAAAATGTCTCAAATAAAAGTTATTCGTTCTTGCTTTTATAGCAACTTTTGTTAAAAACATTTTTTCGAAATATTTTTGTTGTTAAATATTCGCAAAAATCTTAAAATCGTCAGGAGTAATCTCCCATTTCTAGTCAACTAATTTTTACCAAAAGTTGATCAACTCGTTTCATTGATGTCAAAAGCTTAAATATGAAGTTTCATAAAAATCTTTTAACCGAATTTGCTCTGCACGTGTACACAGAGAGACGGACGGACAGATAGACGGACAGACAGACAGACACACAGACAGACATCATGCTAAAAATAGTCAAAATGTTATGTAGGGACCTCAATTCGTGGAGATCCATCGAAATCTCTAAATGTCAAAATCGGTATGATCACAATACCTCCCTTATATATGTTGGCGGTCGGTAAAAAGAAAGAGTTAAATCTATTTGTGTGTGAAAGATGAGTAAAAATCATCCAAATCAGAGAGTAATCAAGAAGTGAGAAAAATATTGAATTACTATTTTAAATTGGTTGCATTTTTTAAAATTAAAATGTCATTTCCATTTAAAAAGTGTAACTAAATTACATATTCCCAGTATTTTATATCTGGTTAAATTATAGTTGATAATTTAAGGTTGATGTAGGTCATATTTCACATGTATTCATGATAAATTTATATAATTCGTTTGAAAATTAAAGCAAATATTTATTTTAAAAATTTCTATTCATTGATTTTTTCACTGCCATAAATTCAGAGTGACATTATAGTTTTTAAACAAATATTTTTATCAACTAAAAAGTTAATTTGTGATATATTTTATTTGTTAAATAAATATTTTGTTAATAATGTCAATTGTTGGGAAATAAATTTTACAACAGTACATTTTATTTGGGTTTTTTTAATTTTTATTTGTTTTTATTTGACTTGTTTTCGCTATACTCAATTAACTATGCAAAAATAGTGAAATATTGCAGACAGTTATAGTTTCACCTCTACGACCGATAAAAAATGGAGGATCACCTCAAGAAGCTGTTCGAAAACCATGTTTTTGAGATACCAACTTCAGAGTGGAAAAAATTGATGTGATGTGTAAATTTTCACACATTTCAGGGTTTCGCAGGTATTTAGTAAGTGAATGATGTTTATTTAGGATGCCAAAACAAATTTTATGTTAAAATATTTTTTTATTAATTTTAATTCTAGTGCCTAATACCATTATTTAGGTTTCTAAATATGTGCAATATTTTTTTTTATATAGCAAGGTTCATAAAGATTTTTAAAATTGTGGCTTCCATTGGTTGTTATAAGTCATAAGCTCCGCCCTTCTGATTTCGTATACAGTGAAACATAGAATTAAATTATAATTTCAATAATTGCCACTGATTATTAAATTTACGCTTTTAAAAATTAAATGCAACATTTACAAAATATAAATAGAATTTTGAAAAAAATAATTTAAACAAAATAAAAATGCAAAAAGAAAACAGAAAAAATAAAATTTTCTCCAGACTAGGGATGGGAAAAAAACATCGATGTATCGAAAACATCGATGTTTGTTTTGAAAACATCAATGTTTTTACCATCGATGGTCAGCTGGCGATAGTATCGATAAAACATCGATGTCTACCACCGATGTCGATGTTTAAACATTGAAATTCAGAAACTACCGCTAGAGGCGCCGGAATCTTATAAATTTATTTTTTATTAAAATTAGTACACAAAATATAAGCGCCATCTATTGTGATGTAACAATACTAATAGTGTTAGTTCTTATTCTTCTTAGCAGTTAGCAGAATACGAAAAAATAAGAAGAAACTTCTAATTTTTGCAAACAATGCGAACGACCAAAGGCGCCAACACACTTTTTCTTTTTGAGTCTTGTTGACACTTTCCCAGTTGTTATTCCTTCAATCCCTGGATTTTTGTAAGTTGTCATTAGCTATTTTTTTATATATTGAAGTTGGCTTTTCCTTCCAAAGTAACTGGAATTGAAAATCTAGTTCCGCCTAAACCAAAGGAACAGGACTTTATTTCAACTTAAAAAAGTATGAAAATAATTGTGTAAGACAGTGTTATTTGTATGTTAAATAATATAAAATTAACATTAAGATTACTATATTAGTATTGTAATAAAATCCAATATTTCATTTTAGAAATGTAAAAATAGTAAGGTCTGTTCCTTTGGTTTAGGCGGAACTAGATTTTCAATTCGAGTTACTTTTACCGATTGATTGAAGCTTTTGATTAGCAAATCAGCAAATTAGGATTATTATATTGGGTATAATAATATTAATGTGAAATTAATTACTATTAAAAAGGAATATTTCTATTTCAAAATCTAATAAATGCTTTTTGTGTATTATATGTTACTTTTTTCGTATTTTATCTTTACATTATTAAATAAAACCTATATAATATAAATAAATAGCTTTTTTAAATATTAATAAAACATTCAGAAGTTTCCGATACATCGATGTTTTTCCTTCGATGTTTTTTCAACATCGATAGTAAGCGCCGATGTTAACATCGATGTTTTGCCTTCGATGTACAACCCTACTCCAGACCCGAACGAACTTTGGTTTGCAACTTAGAAAGCGAGAAGGCTAACCATTACACCATTAAAGCGTACTGGCCTACTGTTTTACATAAGGTATTAAATATATCACACTGTCAACCAAAAAACACAAAAAATGCGTGATTTTCCGAAAACATAATCTGATCAAAAATACCCATTCTTATTCACCAATCAGAGCAAGAGAATAACTTATACTGCCCTTTATCTGAAGTGTCGTTGGTCAGATAAGATATTCTGGTATTTATTCTGATGTTTTTCTCAGTGTTGGCAACACTTTGTGAAGAAAATTCCCACAGCAGGGTACTAAATTTCCCACAAACGGACTAAAATTCCCACAATGTAAGATTATGCAATTTTAAGTATAGCGTAACAAAATGAATAGCAAAAAAAAGTTGTCATAACGTTTTTGTTGACCCTTAGAATATTTAAATTTTCAGTTATTTTATTTGAATTTGGTCATGTATTTTTTTTTTTCTTTACACCAAAAATTCAATTTTCCATATTTCAATCAATTATTTATCTTAAACTCAATTCTTGGAGATAAATATGGGAGAAAGATGGAAGAATAATATGATAAAATTTCTCACTTCTAAAACAATTTGATCAGCAATCCATTATTATAAATGGATCACGTTTCCAGCATATTTTATAAACGTCTTAAATTACCAGTGAATTACCAGAGGCGTTTTAAAGTTTTTACCTCCAAGAGATATAATTGCAAATGCATTACTTCTCAACGCCGGTTTCCATTACACTCGGGAATTATCTCTGCTCTGAGGCTCTTACTATGTAAGTTTAATAGACATGGAAACTAGTTCACACTGCTACAAAACTATTATGGATTTAGAAAAACACTGGGTATTATATTTCAGCATTTTCCATCTCTTCATATTTGGAAGGTTCTCTCTTCTTCCATTCTCATCACGGATTGTAACCACGTGATGAGACTTGCAGACCTTTGCATGTGAAGGTTAATGATAAAACGAAGAATGTTTACCAGGGTGAAACCTTTAGTTCCAAACTGACCGAAAATACTTGAGAAAATCTACACCATTTTAAGGAGAAATGTTAAATCCCTAATCTACGAAGAAAACAAGTTGTTGGAAGAGTCTGAATTGATCGAAAACTCTAGAAATGCTCGCAGACAAACCATTGTGGAGTTTTCTCAACTCTGGCTACCTGTCATCAAAAATAACCTTTCTAACCTTCGAATGAGTTAAAAAGCAACTCATCACATTAACATGTGACAAACAACCTTAATCATGTTCTTGAGCAGTTCCCAAAACAACGGAATTTTGTATTTATGAAGTATTACATCTGGACTCTTTGGTCAGGCGGACTGGAGGCCTCAAGTGATGAAATACCTAAAAAAAAAAAAATTATCAAAGTGTACTTTAAATCAACGCTTACCAACTTGGACTGACTTCAACCTAGAAAAAAATCGCGGACCGACAAGTTTAGAAAGTAATATGTATCGCAAAAGTTTTATATTTTTTATTGCACTGATTACAAACACAAAAAACAACAAATAAAAAATCACATATAAGTAAAAAAAGAAACAAGTTATTACTTAAGCAATTAACAGATAAAGGACCGAGATTTTCATCTCAAAATTAAGTGGGTTATAATTTATTAGGCGAATAGTTGCATAGTGTTGATATAAAATTGATCTTTATTATATAGTAGGCTTTGCTGTTATGTGTTCAGTTGTCAAGTATAAAATAATATACAGTGAATTTATTTTTTAATGCAACATATACCAGTCATTACCATGGATATAGTTTTTGACAGCAATATAAATCGTGTTCATTTTCATTTGCAACATAGACAATTAGTGTGTATACTTTTGCTCATTGCTGATTTTAAAATTAATCAACATGTATACAGATGAAGAAAAAATATTGATAGTAACTTGGTATAACTTCCAAATGAGTTTAAGAGAAGTTTCTGCTGTATTTAGTGCAACTTATCCAGATCGGCCAATACCAAATCCCTCTACAATATGAAGACTATAAATTTCATCACGAAGGATGTCTTAAGTCAAAACATAATAAAAAATTGATGTGAAGTGTGAATATTCACACATTTCAGGGTTTCGCAGGTATATAATAAGTGAAGGCGGTATGCTGAGTGTGTAGTACAAATTTTACTTTGTAGTAATCACGGCAAAATGAACGATATTTTTAAAATAATTTATCGTCTGTTAATCATATAATAAGACTGGTTATTAAATATACGCTCTTAAAAATTAAATACAACATTTGTCAAAATATTGAAATTATTTTGACAAAATAATTTCAACATAATAAAAATGCAAAAAAAAAACAGAAAAAATAAAATTCACTCCGTACTCGAACTCGAAACCCTTCGTTTTCCAGCCAGTTTAAGAGTGCTCTAACGCATGTAGCCATCGCACGCCATGCATGTGAGTGTCTTACATTGGTATAACTTTTGTACTTTGTGAACCAAAAACCACAAAAAATGCGTTATTTTCCGAAAACATAATCTGATCAAAAATTCCTGTTGTACTATTTCGGTTCACACCAATATACATTACTTAGAATTTTTTTAGATTTTTAGTTTAAACCATCTGGGCTACAGGATGTGGGACAAACATTTTTTTGCACAATTTTGGCAAAAGTCGCTTCAAAATAATTTATTTTGAAAAAATAAAAATTTGATCGTTAATCCACGTACTAAGGGCTTTCATTTGATACCCTACTCAGAATTTAAAAAAAATATTTTTGTTTTCGATGAGCACATATTTGTTTATATTTTTAGGGGGGTAGGTTTTTTAGATGTTTTAGTATTTTTTCTATGTGCGGGTCAAAGAGTTGTATAAGCATGCCAAATTTCAACTCTCTAGGTTTAGCCGTTTGGCTACAATTTTAACCGAACAGACAGACAGACAGACAGACAGACAGACAGACAGACGACAAAATGACGGTATAAGGGTTTTTTGGTCATACCTACAAAACCCTAAAAAGGAACAACATCCCACGTGCTTACAGAAGAGAAGCAGTTGGAAATATTATTACAAGTGGAAGAAAACAATCAAAATACTTTAAGATCAATTGCAAAAACCGTTGGTGTCAGTATTGGATCTGTTTTTAACTTCTTAAAAAAAGAAAAGTTTCGATCATACAAATTTCAGTACGTATGGATTTTTGTTTTGAAATGTTTGAAAAAAATAATTCCGACCCAATAATGCTTCAAAGAATTTTATTTACTGACGAAGCAACGTTTACTCTAAATGGTGAAGTGCACAGACAAAATTTTAGGTACTGGAGTCGAGAAAATTTACATTTGTTTCATTCCTCCCGAACTCAAAGGCCACAAAAATTAAATGTTTGGGCAGGGATAATAAGAACCAATATTATAGAGCCTTTTTTTATTGACGGTAACCTTATTGCCGCAAAATATCTAGCCCTTTTGTAAAACCAAATATTACCTGCGTTGCGAAACCTGAATATGAATGGACAAGTATGGTTTCAACATGATGGCGCACAAGTCCATTATTCTAGAATAGTTAAAGAATATTTACATAGAACTTTCCCAAATAGCTGGATTGGAAGAGGAGGGTCGATGAATTGGCCAGCGAGATCTCCGGATTGGGCACCCAATGATTTTTTTATTGGGGATATTTAAAGTCCAAAGTATATAATGGAGACCTTAGGGATGTTGCTGAACTGCAAGACAAAATTGTTCAAGCATCCAACAATATACCTCAAGAGCAACTGCTGAATGTTTTGAAATATTTTTATGATCGCTTAACATTTTGTATGTAAGTAAACGGAGAAACTTTTGAACATTTATTATAAGTTTTTATTAGTTATTTATTTATTTTTATGTATTTTTTTATTTGTAATTTCAATAAAATATTTTGATTTTGATAATAAATATGTTCATTTGTCTTGCCCAAGGCCTCACAAAACCACGATCCACACCCAAACCATTTCTGTGGATATAATTTTTCAAATGTTTTTAGTAAATTGGGCAACAAAATAGCAACAATATATATTCAAAAACTTAGTTTTCATTTAATAATGACCGATTTTTTTTAGTATTGCATATAATACCTACTCTTCCCCCGGGGGTCGATATCGACCACTTTGGAGACTCCTGATCTAGATAGTTGTAACAAGATACATTACAACACTGTCTGCAGACGGGTATCAATTTATCTTATTATTGAGGCCTTAAGACTACCCAGTACATCAATAAATAATAAACACAAGTTTTAGCTTGTATGTGTATTTTTAATTTGGACACTTCATGTTCTCATAAATATAAATTCGTTTTAACATATTTGTAAATATTCGATAAAATACATCTATTGTTACAATTTTGTAAATATATTTTTTTGTTTCAGGTAGTGAATTGTGTTTGACCAGTGCAGTAGTGGATTCATGTAGCAGGCAGGTAACATACATTGATTTTGAACAATTGATAGACGGTGTTTAACGAGAGCTATATGTTTGTCTGCAACGTCGACAGCGCAATATTTGTTTCTGTCTGCGGTCGTTCTATCAACAATTTTGCCAATTCAAACTTCATTGCAAAATTTATAGATAGCACCAAATATTTACCATGGATTTTTATAGTGACATTTATATATCATTAACTATGGAATTATTGTGTAATTGAGGATTGTCCTTATTGGGAATTTCCTTCTTCAAAAAGTCACCGTCGAATGGACGATATCAATTCGCTACTAAAAAAAAATATCTTACAGAGTTCCACGAGATTGAGGGCGTTCATGAAAGAACAGGTCAATTCTGGATACCTTTTGCCTTATACGAGAACTACCTTTTAATTTTTTACAAAAACTAAGAAGGAAAAAATTTTTTTGTAACAAACTGTTTTATTGCTTTTCAAAATATTCGCCTTTAAGATTTATACACTTTTGCATGCGTTCAAACAAATTCTCGAAACAGTTTTTCCACTCTGAAGTTATCTCAAAAACATAGTTTTTGAGGGCTTCAACGGCTTCTAGAGGTGATGAAAATCGCTGTTCACGCATTTTTTGTTTGACATTGAGGAACAAAAAGAAGTCTTTAGGGGATAAATCAGATGAATACTGGCAATGAGACGTTAATTCGATGTTTTTCTCCTTCAAATAATCAATTGTTTCGCGTGCTTTGTGGGAGCTTACATTGTCATAATAAAGAATGATGTGACGTTTTTGGTTGTTGTTCCTGATTTTGTAGATGACTTCTGGCAAACAAATTGTTGTATACTATTCAACGTTAACTGTTTTCCGATCATCTAAAGGAATGGTTGTGACATGTCCGCTACAACCGAACAAGCGATCATTTTTTGGATGTGTTCCGTGAACGAACAACTTTTGTGGGTTTCGGTTCATATTTGCAGACCCAAACAGTGGATTGTTGCTTAGTTACTGGTTCATATGAATAAATCCAAGTTTCGTCACCTGTAACGATGTTGTATACAGATTTTGCAGTACCTAGGTTGAATTTTTTTAACATTCTATTACACCAATCAACCTTTTTTTGAGCTTCGGTCAAATTATGCGGAATCCATCGGGAACCCATCTTTTTCACAGCTAATTGTTCATGCAAAATCAATTGTATTGCAGTCTGCAATATGCCAAAAGATGCCTCTATCTCACGGTAAGTCACAGGCCGATCTTCTTCAATCTTTTTACGTATAGCATTGATGTTTTTTTGAATCACAACGATTTTGGTCGACCTTCACGAGATTCATCACTGACGAACTCACGACCTCGACGAAATTCTGCAAACCAATTGTAAACAGTCTTTTCTGATGGTGCTTCATTACCAAAAATTAAACGAAGCGAATCTATGCATTGTTGTTGAGTTAGGCCTTTACTAAAATCGTAAATAATCATCCAACAAAAACGTTCACGAGTAATATCCATTTTTTCACAAACTTTTTTTGCCACTGCTGCCACTGCTTTCACAATAACAAATGTCAAATTTTACAAATATAGTAATGACACATTTCAATATTGCCATGTACTGGTCGTTTGCAAAAACATAAAAAGTAACCCTCATACATATTGGGCCAGCTTTATTCTTTATATCATCTGCCCATCTTGTCTTCTGTCTTTCTCTCCTTCTTTTTGTACTACTGGGGCACCAAACACTTGTTTATTTCGTCCATCTGTCTATATATCTTCTGAGTAAATGGCCGAACCATTTCCATTTTTTGTTTTTGCATACCGTTATATCGTCCGTAAAACCTGTTTCATTTCTAATTTCTGTGTTAGGTTGGTAACACTCTTGGTCACACTTAAGGCGGCGCACAACCCTATAGTCCTCAATAGTTTCTTATACAAAACTAATAATCGGAAATAAAATGAATAACAATCTATATATCAAAATTTGCAGCGAATTTTTATCTATCTAATAGGATATTTTTAACTGTAGAAAAAACTGTTAGGTAGTTGTAAATAAGCAAATTGCATTATAGACGCCATCTTGTAAACCAATCGACGCATATTTGCGTACAATACGGCAAATTGTACCTAAAGCTTCATTCTACAAATATGATTTTAGCTATTTTGTTGTATTGTGAAAATTATTCATAGTTATTGTACTTGGTAATCTATTTTTGCCGCCCTCTTGAATCTGCCGCGGTTTTCAAAATTGGTGTTGCGGGTAAAAATGATTTATTTTTTGTGAAGAATACGTGTACCAAGTGGCATTCTATTATCTTTAAGTATAATATTTTTCGACGAAGGCTCTAAACTATAAGTAATCAAGTCGAAAAAAAATTGACGTATTATTCGAACAATTCTACACAAAACTATAAAAATATAAAAATTATTCGAAACCCACAAATAGATTTAAAAAATTACAGAACAATATCGCTGATGTCTATTTTTAAGTTATTGAGCGATAATATTTTTACAATAAATGTTTCTACAATTAAAACTATCATATTAGATAGATAAAAATTCGGTGCAAAATTTGTTGTATAGGTTGATACTAATTTTATTTCAGATTGTTAGTTTTGTATTAGAAACTAGTAACCTCCGGGGGTTAAACGCAGCCTTAAATATTAAAGAGTCAAAATCACATGATAATGTTGAAAATTTATTTGAAAAATGCTGTGTATGAATAATTTCGTTTTCATTATTGTTTATCCCTTTAAACAGACACCACTTGAATATCTAAATCCACATAAATGATTAATGAGGATAGAAGGGTATTATCTTTTTAACAGATACTAAGCTGTGGCTACCGCTAAATTCATTATTAAATGTTAAAAGTCGATTTATACCCTTTGATCTAAATTTATGGCTTCTGTAATTATTTCTACTATTGGGATCTGGGAAAATCTGGAACATAAATCAAATTACATTTACAGAATTTTACACAAAAGCACGACTGAAAACAGAGGAGCTTGCTTACTAAAATACAAATTTTTCTATATTTTCAATGCGATTAATGTATACAAGATACTGTGGAGACCAACTAACTGACTGACTGACCAATTAACTCGCTCGAATTATGTTAAGGAACGTTGTTCTATGGAAGGTAGTTATTTGCTTATGACGTATTTATTTGACGATAAAATTGATAGACTAATATAAATCCGACTGAAAATGTGTTGGGTCTGATTAAAATAGAAGTGATAATGGAAGTGATTACCATAAAATCTCAGCTGATTGATGAAATTATTTGTCTGGAATCATAACTCAGAGATGTAGGAGACAATACAAGCATATGCTTGTATTGTCTCCTACAAATTATAAAAACAAATCCTAAAAAATGATTTTAAGCGTTGGCGAATTACATTCTTTCGTAGACACACTTTTACAGTAAGTGCAAAAACTTATACTGAAATTTAATATTTTTATATTTGGCGGTAGAACGTTTTTGTATTATTACGTAGCATGTGAGCCGTTATTGTTTACAAACTACTTAAAATATCATGAGTTTGGAAAAGACACAAGGTCGCGGGATGAGGAATCTCTGGCTAATGAACAAGTAGACAGACTGATCGTCAAGTGCAATACTAACATATGCCACGTAGTTTCGTTTCTATAGTTTTGATGTTCGACTGCGATGAGTGGTATTTAGATGTGTAGCCCTAACAAAAACTGCAATGTAACGGGTGTTTTTTTAGAGGTATAGAACTTTAAAATGAAATAAAACACATAAGAATCGTGATAATGGCCATGGTATTGGCTTTATTGGAAAGATAATTTTATGCCATTAGTGTTTAAATATGATTTCGGGCATATGGACGCCGGCTGGCTCGAATAAAGCGCAATCTGGAAGTCCAATTTTCGACCACTTTTTGGAGCAGCTGGGGCCGTATATCGGCAATAACGCGGAGAATGTTGGCCTCCAAGTCATCCATCGTCTCTGGTTTATCGGCGTAGATTAGCGACACATATCTCCACAGAAAATAATGCAAAGGTGTTAAATCGCACGATCTTGGAGGCCAATTCACAGCTCCATTACGGGATATTATGGGCTCATCGCATGTTTCCTTCAATAAATCGATAGAGACCCTAATCGATGTGTGGCATGTTGTGCCGTCTTGTTGAAACCACAGTTCTTCCCCATTAATGCCAATTAATTGGGGAACGAAAAAGTCAGTAATCATGGTTCTATAGCGGTCTCCATTGACTGTAACGTTCTGGCCGGCATCATTTTTGAATAAGAACCAATGATTACACCAATGGTGCGCACTTTACGACGTCTCTTCGGATGTGTATTATCAATTAGAGTATGTGTGGTGCGAAAACGATCCATGGTTATTCGAATTACTTGCTCCGATGGACGATTATGTCCACCATAAAATAGACGTATAACACGGTAAGTTTCGCGTACTGAACCACGATTTTCGAAATAAATTTGCACAATTTGCAAGCGTTGTTCTGCCGTAAGTTTATTTATGGTGAAATGGCAAACCAAACTGAGTACAAATCAGTTGTCAGGTATCAAAATAGCCGTCGCTGGAACCCTGCCAATTCGAAAAACCAACCTCTAAAAAAAAACACACATACACACACTTTACAAGTGATAGAATGTGAATTGATACTTGTTCTTTTGACTGTGACTGTCTGTCATAGTACCATCACTCTTGTCTCTCTCTTTCCTTATTTCTTTTTATTTTTCTGTCTTTCTCTCTCTCTCGCTCTCTCGTTTTATTTTTCTCTCTGCGCATCATAATGATCTCCCTTTCACAAGATTTTTGTCATACTTTAGAAATAAAATTAATATCTTTTTTCTCTGAATATATGATTTTTATGCTTCATCCTTCTTCATCTTTTATTTGCCAGCCTGTATTAATCAAATTCAAATCTAAGTGCAGGAAGTTGTGTAGTTCTAACTAATTTCTAACATAAGCAGTATCAATTCTAAGTAAAGCAGACGTATGTAACCGTGTGTAATCGTTGGATCTGTTAATTATCTATAAGCAGATGTAGTACGTGTTTGCAAACATAGATGGTGGTTGGTACGTGCGCTGGAAGCTTAAATTACTTCACCTTTGTCACTGCGATCCTATTGTTGCACTGTCAAGTCTTCTATGTAAATAAAAGAGCGAGGGTTAAATCAAATAAACGACAGTAATTGCTAGTTATAAATTGTAATTACAAAAGAACCTCCGTTTGAAAAGTGGATGTAGTCAAATGAATCAGATCTCAGGGGTGCCAACTGCGATTTCGGGACAAAGGGAAATAACTGATAAGAACAAAAAAAAAAAAAAAACGACAGTGAAAAATGAACAGTGGCATTTTTTAACTTGGAAAGCATTTGGCTAAACTGTCTGCACAAATAAAACATTAAAAACTTAAATGTACAGCTGCTGACTTTTTCAATAAATAAAAACTATTAGCTTGTGTTTTAAGCAGCAAACTAAGCCATTGTCATTCACGCCATTTAAGTGTAGGGTAAAAACTACAATGCTTTCAAGTTTCTTATACAAAACTAACAATCTGAAGTAAAATTAGTAATAATCTATACCAGGGGTATAGATTATGCAACCGGCTGTCCGCTGGACTAATAATAATAATAATAATAATTATTATTATTATTATGTGCTAAAAATGTTACATTTTTTACAATCGTGAATTCGTTGATAACATTACGTTTACGAAATATTTAGGGGACATTAAAAGATGCATATTATACAGTCTGTTCCAAACGGTTAAGCGGAACTAAATGGGAATTTAGTTCTTTTAGGTTGTCACGAGAAAGGACCTTGCTTGGGTTATTTCATTTTCCACGTTGGGATGTCAAAATTTAAAATCCCAACAATGAAACCAGGAAACGAATCACATGTGTCAAAATTAAATATTTTTTTTTAGATATTTTAATGACAAAAAAATAAATAAATGGGAAATTTGTATTAAGAATGACACAAAAAATCAAAATATAAAGAAAATGACATTTTAAAATGATATTAACATAACCAAAAAATGTTTATTGTAAGTATGATTTACAAAGCTTAAACAAAACGGCCGAAAGGCACGATTTAAACGATGAAAGTAACTAGATTGCAAAATCTAGTTCCGCTTAACCGTTTGGAACAGACTGTAATATTCTATTTATAGGTTATAAATGTGCAGTATTTTTACAAATGACATAAATAGGTACATGATATTTAGCTGGAAAAACTGAATGATCATAGAACCTCCTTCAAGTCATTAAAATCATTTAGCAGATACTTTTCAGTGGAGTAGAAGGTCCTGCATATTAAATATCTCTTGGCTTTTTTTTAAATTTTGAAATGTTAAGGCTTTTGATGGCTGGAGGAAGCATATTTAATTGCGAAGAAAATGGTACTATACCTGGATATTCCAAGTCTTATGAAGTCTGGACCTATTTCGTTTTCATTTCTAGTGTCGTGTCTATGGACTAAACTTTGGACTAGGAATTTGGTTTAGTTTTCCTGAACGTAGAGGATTCAGTGGTGAATATACAGGGAAGGTAACGTTAATAAACCCAACACAAATGTTTTCTTGCAGTCGCACCGGTATTGGATATTCCCCATAATCCTGACAGCCCTACGTTGTAGAGAAAATAGCCGTCCCACATGGCTGGAATGACCCCAGATTAGAATGGCATAAGTCAATTTAGTTTGAACAGAAGCAAAGTAGTAGGTTCTTAGAACTGCCTAAGACGCACACCATTTTAAGTTATTTAGGCAGTAAATAGACGAACAAAGTTTCTTGGCTATTTTGTTAGCATTCTGATTCCAAGTCAGTTTGCTGTCTATTTCTAAACCTAGAAAAGATACTGAAACTGGACTGTTGGTGTACTGTAGATTTCTAGTAGAGAAGACGATAAGTTGGGTTTTGTTCGTGTTCAAAGTTAACTTATTTGCCAGAAACCTGTTGTGGTAGTAGGACATGGATAATTCTCTATTATCTATAACTGATGTTAGGGATTTGTTGCTATCAAGGACCGTATTGTCTGTCGTCTGTAAAGAGGATGGTGTTTAATTCAATGTTAACGAAAGATCATTGATGTATAGTAGGAAAACAAAAGGGCCTAGAACTGACCCTTGCGGAACTCCGTGTTTTACATACAATGTTTGGGAGGTCTCGTTTTCTGCATATACAAATTGTTTCTTGTTTGTCAGGTATGACTCTATGAGACTGATGATTTCGGGAGTAAACTTGTAATATAGTAGCTTTTTTGTTAAAATATCGTGATTAACCCAGTCAAAGGCTTGGCTCAGGTCAAGAAAGCTACTTGAGCAGTAGAGTCCTTTTTCAAACCAAATTGTGACGTATTCCATGAAATAGAGGATCGCGTTGGTGGTTGATTTGCCAGATCTGAAACCATATTGTTTGAAGGAGAGTATATTGTGTTTCGCGAGGCTGAAAATTTGACGGCATTTCAATTGACAGATGGAACTGTTCAGAAACAAACTTGTTTCGATACTGCTAGCACCATCTCTTGGATTTTGTAAGGACTTATTAACCTACCTTTTTAACAGCGGGATTATGAGAAAAAGCGGGATATATTCAGGACTGAGCGAACAGCGGAACAGACCACCTAAAATCAAAGTGGCTTCCAAAATTTCTTCAGATTTGCTTCCAGAAGTCAGATGTTAGTTAGTAAGGCGCACAGCATAAATGGCTATTAGCACCTTTTCCTGGATTTGAACTGCGTACCTGTGCTTTGTAGCCAACAGTGTAACCACAGATTCAACGCAACTCTTTTATGAAATCTTAATAAAATCTATGCATATAAAGTTTATTTTTAAATCTGTCAATTTTTAATTCTAAATATTTTTGGTTTCTTTATTTTTTTGTGATTTGTCTTTTAACAAAAATTAAAAACATTTTACCAGTTTAATTTAAGTTAATTTACATTTTTATCCATCTCAAACGAAAAGAATCACACTTTCCATGCAAATAACATAGAACTACAACTTTTGGTGTCTCTAAACTTGTTTCTCTAAAGAAAAATAACTAAAAGATAAGTCTAGAGTAATCTGGGACTAATTTTCCTTTACAATAAGAGCATAGAGGGTAAATGATCCTTTGATAGCTATATTCAAGTCAGTACAAGCTATATAAATCTTAGTATAGAATATGCAGCAGCTGCAATATGGCACTTGTATGTAAGTGCTCACAGGATTACCAACTAGGTTTTGACAGCGTAATTTCCCTATTAGTTGATGTGTTTTAGACGTTTTGGAGACAAAATAAAATGATTTTAACTATTAATGAAGAGAATATTTGAACATTAATGAATAGACGTGGGGAATAATGATCTAGAATACAATTAGTGAACTTATTGTTGCAAATTCTTTAGAAACCTGGGTGCTAAAAATGAACAATACAAATTAAATATTTTGGAAATTGGCTTTCTGTGAAGAAGATCCCACGTAGACCATGTAATAATAATAATACATTTATTGAATAAGCTACATGGATTATGTTTTAAGTCAGTCAAGACATACATTTAAATACACAATTATTATTTAAAGTTTAACATTACATTTTTACATTTTTAAAATTTATATTTGAATAGTTCTTCTGCGGAGTAAAAAGGATGTTCAGTAAAGAACTGTTTCATCTTTTTCTTGAATTCGTTAGAACCCAAACTTCTGAGTTCTATTGGTAATTTATTCAGTAATTTGGCTGCGTAGAAGTTCTCACAGGTACGGGAATTAGTAAGTCTCAGAAAATCTGGGTATAAATTCGACTTGCCTCTTGTGTCGTATTGGTGAATTTCCGCATGAGTTTGAAAACTGCTTATTTTTCTATGTGTCAAAATTAGGGAATGGTACATGACCGCAGATGGAAAGGTCATTATAATTAAAAAAATAAAATTATTCCGACAATCAGCTATGTAGGAAGAGCGAGTCAGTAGTCTGATTGCGCGTCGTTGTAGGCTAAAAATTATGTTA
This sequence comes from Liopterus haemorrhoidalis, assembly GCA_963971575.1. NCBI lineage: Eukaryota > Metazoa > Arthropoda > Insecta > Coleoptera > Dytiscidae > Liopterus > Liopterus haemorrhoidalis. The sequence continues at coordinate 6,924,734 of OZ020615.1, forward strand.
GCTGCTGCCGAATGACCCCATGTTGTAATGCCGTAAGTCATCTGGGAGTGGAACAATGCATAGTATGCAATTCTCAGGACGTATGCAACTACTTACAATTGGCGCCAGGTTTCTTAGAAAATAGATTACAGAACGCAATTTGTTTGCCAGTGCACCAACATGCTGATCCCAAATGAGTTTCAGATCAATAAGTACCCCCAGTAGGTTCACAGATAGCGGGTTGTCAAAATTATTTGCTTTTAGCGTTAGAAGAATTTGTTGGGTCTTATTGAGGTTTAGGGAGAGTCGATTGGTGTCGAACCAGTACTTAGCTCTGTGCATTGCGGTGTTATTAATGCTGATAACATCAACAAGTGATGATGATCTTGCAATTAATGTTGTGTCATCGGCGTATAAGATTCTAGTTCCACCAATATTTATGCATTTAACTATTAACATTTAACTATTATTTAAGATTAATATAGATTAACATTATTCTTGAAACAGATGGGTAATTCGTTTCGGAATTTCTCATCAAAGTTATGGTGTTACAGTACAGACATGTCGATTGAAAATTTGCCGTGATTGATGCAATATAATTGTGTCAGGTCTTCGTGAGATCTTTTTGTAATCAGCTGGAGAATGTTGAGAGTTTGAAGCCTCTTTTCGTACAATAGTTGTTGTAGACTTCTGAGAATTTTTATGGCTCGTTTTTGGACCAATTCTAGTAACATGATATATTTTCGGAGATATGGAAACGAGACAACAACTGCAAATTCAAGGATTGGGCAAATATAGGAGAGATACAGTGTACTGAAAAGAGAGGGAATTAAGTGTGGAAAAGACCTTCAGACTAGAAATATAATTTTATTCGCCTTTTTACTGTTTACATTGTGCGACAGAACCATTCGAGATTTGAGGTAATACTACCCTCGTCAGCACCTGAGCAGACATATGTTAAGGCTGTACTTTGTATGAAGTAGGGAAACCTGGGGATCTTATTTCCAAGGTGAAGAACCTGGCATTTTGCAGGATTAAGAGGTGATAACCAATCTGCACACCATTTTACAATTTTATCCAGATCACTTTGAAGGAAGGAGAGATTTAGTGTTGATTTTCAGATAATCGGCGCACATCTGCTTTTCATATGAAAGAAGGACTATGAAATTGATAAAAATAATTAAAAAACTTGGGCCAATGATCTTCCTTGAGGAACACCACTAGTAGTTGTTTGGTGTTCGGAGTAAAAAGAACCAACTCGTATTCGAAATGTTCGATTTGTTAAATACGCAATTATCCAGTTTAGTTAAAGGGTTAATTTTTTGGGATGGCAGAACATAAGTATTAAAATTGGGACTGTCCCCGATGAACCAGGAAGAATAGGACCCCTAATCTATCTATATTTTACATCTCAAACTGAGTTGTAAAAATTATTGGAACAAACGTCGCCACAAGATTCATGGGATAGACTTCAATGTCTATTCATTACCTGTAATAATTAAGTAATTAGGTTAGTTTAGTAAAATTGCAAATGGACTCTTCTTCCTCGTAATGACCAGTTACTGTTTAATTTAAATAAACTATTTTTCGAATAATTTACTTCAAACGATCTGTGGCGACGCTTACTCATCAAATACCAGAATTCAAATAGTCCGTGTGATTTTTTTTCCATTTCAACATTTTATTTACAAACCACTAAACGTAGGTTTCAATTCAACAACTCAATGTGAAAACGAAATAAAAAAAAATTCCCACAGGAAAAGAATTTGTCACATTTTTTTCGATTTGATATTGACAATAGGGGAACAATTTTGTTTATAAAAATAAACATTTGATTATGTTACCTAACAATAACTTTTATATTATTTTATATTTAGAAATAGATGTCACTAAAGGTTCACTAGACCAGTGTTTCCCAAATTGTGGTCTGCGCACAGAAAATTTCATTAGTATTCCACGTCAGTCAATAAGTTCTTAAGATAATACAACTTTTAGGCAAAATTCAATTTTATTCATCAACATAGTCTCCTTCAAGAGTAATATAATCATTCCAACGCTTGTCTAACATTTCGATACCTTATTTGTAGAACGATTTACCTTTGTCCTCAAAATACCCTTAAGTTTCGGCAATCACTTCTTCATTGGAGCCAAATCTCTTTCCTCGGAGCCTTCTTTTTAGGTCTGCAAACAGGCAGTAGTCGCTGGGAGCCAGATCCGGTGCAATTCGTGCAATTTTGCCATTGTTGCGATCGACTTGTGACACAGTGCATTGTCTTCGTGAAAGAGCACTTTTTTCTTCTTCAATTGGGGTCGTATTTTCACAATATCTTCCTTCAAGCGCACCAATAACGCCATATGCAATATTCAAAAAAAGGTAACACCGAAAGTATTACAAATTATAGACCAATATCTTTATTATCAGTATTCGCTAAAATATTTGAAAAACTTATGAAAGCTAGAATGCTGAAATTTCTAAATAAAATTAATTTTCTAAGTGATGATCAATTTGGTTTCAGAGAAAATAAGAATACTGAATCTGCGCTGACACAATATATGGATTTTGTCTTTAACAACATTAATTGTAGTAAAAAGGTTGCTGGTTTGTTTGTAGACATAACCAAAGCCTTCGATACCGTAGATCACAACATACTATTACTAAAGCTACATAACACTGGTTTTCGTGGGAACATTTACAGCTGGTTTGAAAGCTATCTAGTTAACAGAGAGCAGAAAGTACGAGTTAATGGCCATATTAGCAAAGTAGTTAGTCTTAAATATGGCGTACCGCAAGGATCGGTCCTAGGACCAATATTATTTTTAATATATATAAATGACTTATGTATTTCTAAATTCAGAGGTAAATTAACTGCATTTGCTGATGACATAGCACTTGCTTATGCATGTGAGACCTGGAAGGACGTTAATGAACATCAATTATGATTTAACAATTTTAAGAAAGTGGTTACTCCCGCATGGAAATGAGCACTAAGACCAAAATACAATGTTATGACCTCAATAGCCATTATAAAATAAATTTAACACCCACTTACCACTCTACAGTCTGTATAAATAACAACACATCTCAATGTGATGCTGATTGCCTGCGTATAGAACAGGTAGAACAATTCAGATACTTAGGTATTATCATAGACAGTGAGTTATGTTGGAAATTACACATTGATAGCTTAGTTAAAAAATTAAGATTGGCTGTTCCAAAATTTTACTTTTTAAGGCATAAATGCACACCCCAGTTTATTAAAACGATCTATTATTCACTAGTTTATTCTCACTTAAATTATGGGCTCATCTGCTGGGGTGGAGCATATGAAACCACTTTCAAGAGAGTAAATACCCTTAACAAACGTATCATAAGAATAACCAAATTTAAAACTAATTTCTCATCTACATTTCCACTTTTTAAGGAATTAAACATCCTTCCATTGGCGCAATGATGACATATAGATGGCGCATCTATATGTGTACAAAGTCCTGCAAGTTTTCTTTAATAGAAGTGGTAATCACATAAACTACAGAAACCCGTATAATATGGAATTAATAATCAGAACCAATATATTTAAGCCAAAACCATATAAATCAATGTTTTTAAGATCTTTTTCTTATAATTTTTCAAATTTTTATAATAGTTTACCACTTCATTTAAAACAAACTGGCTGAAACACAAAAAAACATTTAAAGAACCTCAAAGAATGGCTTCTGACCAAAGAAAGTGTGGACAATCTGTTTACAACCTAAAGTTAAATATGTATTATTTTTGAATCCAGTATAAATCTTCAAGCCTAGTCTATTTAGTTTTAATGTAATTACGTCACGTCAATTACATGACAGTAACCCTAACAAAGTTGGCTACTGAAAGGGTTACTTACTATTGTCTTAAGAATAGTATAGTTTAAGTTTAATTTTAAGATTACTGTATTATGCATCTAATGTTTATAATTTATGTAAAAAAAAGACAATAAATATTATTATATATATATATATATAATATTCGCTATTGATTTTTCTTCCTTTCTCAAGGTAATCGATGAATAAAATACCGTGCGCATCACAAAATATGGAGGCCAAAACCTTACCAGCTGACATGTGCGTTTTTGGTCGCTTTGGATGTTTTTCGTCCTTTGCTGTCCACTCAGCTGACTACCGCTTTGAATGTGGAGTGATGGATCCATGTATCATTCATTATCACATACTGTATGAAAAAATTCTTTTTATTGCGCTGAAAGAGCTCCAAACAACTCTGAATCGACGACGCGTTGTTGTTTTTGATCAACTGTGAGCAAACGCGGTACCCATTTCGAACAGAGCTTTCTCATGCTCAAATGTTCATGCAAAATTGTGAACACACTGCCTTCTGGTATTTTTAAGTGGTTAGCTATCTCACGCAACTTCAATTTACGATCGGCCAAAACCATTTTGTGGACTTTTTACCGACCGCCAACGTATATAAGTGAGGTATTGTGATCATACCGATTTTGACGTTTCGAGATTTCGATGGATCTCCACGAATTGAGGTCCCTACATAACGTTTTGAGTATTTTTAGCATGATGTCTGTCGGTCTGTCCGTGTGTCCGTCCGTCCGTCGGTCTGCCTGTGTACACGTGCAGAGCAAATTCGACTGAAAGGATTTTTATGAAACTTCATATTTAAGCTTCTGCCATCAATAGCACAAGTTGGTCAACTTTTGGTAAAAATTGGTTGACTAAAAATGGGAGTTTACTCGTGTCCATTTTAAGATTTTTGCGAATATTTCACAACAGAAAAATATTTCGAAAAAAATTATTGAACAAAAGTTGCTATAAAAGCAATAACTAACAATTTTTATTTGAGACATTTTTTGATAAAACGAAAAAAATTTGACAAATTTTTCGAAATTTTTTCGTACTTATATGTAATGTTGCCTTGGTCCTGATAAATAATATCTCTGTTAGAAAATATTAGGCCAAGTTATTTCTACTCTGCTGCTAGAATGTATTTTATACAAGTACTTTATGATGGCGGTCGGTCCTGTGGTGGCCACAGCTGATTTTTTATGTTTTCTGGAACAACTTTGGGCGACCAGGATGTTCAGCATCATTGATGTTTGTACGGCCGCGTTTAAAATCAGCATACCACTTATCTACCATTTGTCTCGACTGAGCAAAGTCCGAATAACACTTGTCAAGCTATTGCTTTGCTTGAACGGTATTTTTTCCCATTAAAAATCAATGCTTTATCAATACACGAAATTCAGATTTTGCCATTGTCTTGAAAATTACAAAAGTAGTGTCACTAAAACCACTGTAACTTGTGAACTAAACGTCAGATTGTCATAAAATTTAAAGGTTGGTACTTCCTAAAAATCATATAGATTTGTCAATAGTGGCGCATTCTTTATGTCATCCTACGAACTTATTGAATGGGCCTTTTTGCAAAAAACATTTTTTTCTTGATATTGGTGGTTAGCTGCAGGTAGTCCGCAACTGTCGAAAGTTTGTGAAGCACTGTACTAGAGAAAATATGACACAGTCGCCATGCTATGACGTCATAAGTACTACCAACTTATTAGACCAAAATTAATGTAATTTCAAATTGAAACAACATTGAATTTTAACAACTCCTAACTCGTAAATAGATTAAAGTTTTAACATGCATGCAGATTTGAAAAACTGAAAATGTTGCTTTTAAAGTTTTAAATTTCTTTTTCTTTTTTGAAATATATATTTTACCGTGAACCATAAGTGCATAGTTTGAAACACAATATGCTTTGACTATCTATAATGCTTCCATTACTTAATCGATTGCCCTGAAGCAAAAAGTAAAAAGCTAAAAGCTTAACATTACATACAGATTTAACAAACTTATGGCCGATTACTTAAGTCCGAGTTAAGTGCTTTAAACTTAAATTGACACTAAGTCGGGTAAAAAAATTACAAAAAATTAGTTGATATGATATGAGTTGTAATTTTTAACTGCTAAAAATAAAAATTTTAACTCGTCAACATTGGAGATTTAAATTTCTACTCATCGATTTGATAATGACGTTTTTGAAGAAGAATTATTCACTAAACAATTACAAATAAAAGCGCGCACTCAGGATGGGTTCAGGGGCGTGACCCCTCCTCCAAGCACTAAAAATACACCAGTTTTAGTGTTTTTAACGAACACACTTGAGTTTCCACAACTTCATTTGAGTTTTAGACATTCATCACTTGCATTTTGGAAGCAAGGACCTTTTTTACTTTTCACTTGCATTTTGGACACAATTACCTTCTTTTGTTTTTGTCATTACTTGCATTTTGGGAGTAAAGACCTTTTTTAGTAATAACTTGCATTTTGGATGCTTGGACCTTTCTTTGTTTTTGTCATCACTTGCATTTTGGAAGCAAGGACCTTTTTTATTTTTCACTTGCATTTTGGATGCTTGGACCTTTGTTTGTTTTTGTCATTACTTGCATTTTGTTAGTAAGGACCTTTTTTAGTCATAACTTGCATTTTGGATGCTTGGATCTTTGTTTGTTTTTGTCATCACTTGCATTTTGGAAGCAAGAACCTTTTTTAGTTATCACTTGCATTTTGGACACGAGTACCTTCTTTTGTTTTTGTCATTACTTGAATTTTGTTAGTAAGGATCTTTTTTAGTCATAACTTGCATTTTGGATGCTTGGACCTTTGTTTGTTTTTGTCATCACTTGCATTTTGGAAGCAAGAACCTTTTTTAGTTATCACTTGCATTTTGGACACGAGTAACTTCTTTTGTTTTTGTCATTACTTGAATTTTGGAAGTAAGGATCTTTTTTAGTCATAACTTGCATTTTGGATGCTTGGACCTTTTTTAGTTATCACTTGCATTTTGGACACGAGTACCTTCTTTTGCAGGTTTTTTTTCTATTAAGTCTATTAGGATTAACAAGGGAATTTTTATTCAATTTTTTATGAGATTTGTGCAAAAAAAAATTTCAAAAAACTTTTATCCCCCACTTTAATTTCCAGAAGGGTTGATCTAAAAATCTCAGAACAATCGTAATAATGTACATTGATGGAAAGAGGAATTTTTGATCAGATTTGTTTTTCGAAAAATATCTTTTCTTTTGTGTCGTTGAAAAAAGTATTTAATTTTTAAAATTCATTATGCGATATCAAAAGAAAGCTTTTAAGACGGAGATTCGTAGATTAAGAAACAAAAAGTAGTTTTCCAATTTTTTAAAGTTAATAGTATAATTTCAAAAAATGTACTAAAAAAAAAATACTTTCCTGCAACCTTTAACGCAAAGGAGTTAACCTAAAAATCTGGAAAAATTGCAAGTAATGTACATAGATATAAACCGGAAACATTCGAGAGTAATATTCGACCACATTTCGTTTTTGGAAAATATTGCAGTTTTTATGTTTTTGACATAACTAATTAAATTTTTAATTCATGGCTAAATTATAGCTAACGATGTTATAGATTTTTTGTATTTAAGCTAAGTGTGTCTTTTTTTGAAATTTAAAATATAAAAAAAAAAAATTAACTGCTGAGAACCGAGTTCATATGTGTAGAGTGTATTGTGCAGTATACATTAGACTCCACCCACTATTATACGTCATGATTCAACCTATTGTTTGAATTGCTTTAGTTTTTTGTTTTTAAAGTATCAAATAGGAATAAATCATTAGTAATGAAATACTTGCCGACCGCAGTAGCGCAGTGGTAGCAACCCTGCTTCTCGTGCTAAAGGTCCCGGGTTCGAATCCCGGCCAGGGTATGGATATTTGTATTTGTCCTTATCACCTTATCCTCATTTAAAATAATAAAAAACAAATAAAAATTTTAAAAAAAGCATCCTATCATAAAAATATCACCGCTCCCAACCCGGATTAGGTGACCGTGAGAGTTGTACTTCACTCTTCGGAGTGAAAGGCTCGTGCCCAACATAAAAGTAGCAGTACCGTAGTGAAAGTTACAGCTCGGTGAGACTACTGAGGGACGTTTATGGGCTGAAGATGATGAATGAAATACATCAAATAACACATTGTAATAGTGAGAAATTCGTTTTTGAAATTGAAAAAAATTAAGCCATTTATCAATATATTCCTTGTTAATTTATTAAAGACAAGAATATGAAGCAAATACAGAAAAAAACGCTGGGATTTTTTAATTTAATTTTTATTGTGACGAAATTATTTAAATTTGGTTTAAAAAAAATTAAATGGTTAAAAAGTTCTTAGTAGGGATTGTATACCGGTTTACCGGTTTACCGGTAAACCGGTAAATTGACAAAACAAACGTTCGGTAAATTTACCGGTAAATTTTTGTAATTTACCGGTAAATTTTTTTACCGGTAGTAAAAAAAGGTAAGTGTAAGTAACAATATACCTAATTATTAATTTTATGGGAGATATTTTTTGTTTAATTTTACACTATTTTGGGTTTGAGAGCCGCTGTAAATCGTACAGAAATCGCCAGTTAGCATATGTATGTCATTTGTGCTCTGCAGTCTGCACGCTGCAGTTTTTTGTGATTTTTTAAAAGTTTAACCCCTTTCCTGTGGAATAAATTTTTTCTAAACTTTCGCTCATTGAGTTTATTTGCGAAAAAAATTAAAAAACATTTTGTTTTATTTTATTTATTATATCTAATTAAAACAATCTAAGTGACATATTATGACTAAAAATGGTTGTTAACAAAAGTTTTTCAAGCTAGCAATGGAAGAAAAGTCATGTCAAAGAATTGTGGGAAAATTTTGGTAAAACGTAATATTATGGACACCCCAGGAAAAGGGTTAAAATCGTTACAATCAACCTTTTTCTTAAAGAGTAAGTAAATATCTTCTTTTTTAATATTTAAAAAAAATAATATGTAAATATTTCACGTATTTTTTAAATTAATAGGAATTTTGAATACACCACATTATGACAAGACACTAAACTAATGCAATATTATTGTAAAATAACATTAAAATTTGCACCTTAAATAAATCTTTTACTTCTAACAACTGTTTAAAATAATTAAATACAAATATTTAATACAAGATTCTAATATTATGCCTTAAGATTGTGCAAAATACATATTATGTATTATTCTAAGTGACTAAATGGAAATCAAAATGAATTATATTTTTATCACTTTAATTTTATTTTTTCAGGGAAAAAAACCGGTAAATTACCGGTAAACCGGTAATTTAATTTTCATTTACCGAATTACCGGTAAATGAAAAAGTCGGTAAATTTACAATCCCTAGTTCTTAGTACTTACTCAAATAACGAATAAAAATGATTATCAAAAAACAATTGATTTTGATGCGATTATAGACATCCAGCGTTATTTTTGCTTCTAACAATTATTAAATACCTACAAATCCTTGAAATGTGTGAAAATTAACACCACATATTTTTTTTAGTTTGATATTTGACATTGGCTACAAATAAAGTTTAAAATTTCCAACACATTATTACATGTGATATACATGCATTGTTCAATTAAGGACGCATCTGAATTTTAAAATCCTTGTGACTATATAGTGTAATCAGTGTAACATCGTATATATTAAACTCTTAATTTCCAGTAATCTCACTAACTGCTAAATTATTATACCGTTTATTTTGTGATAGTTGCAGCAACCACAGCTTGAATATATCTCGTGAACAATACTAAACTAGCTGGAAAAACCATCTCAATTACCCTGTGGTTCAACCAGAATAACCAGAAAATTATTTGCGGAGAATTTTAAAAAAAAACAAAAACAGAATTTACAAATATGTTACCTTTGTTACAACATTTTGTCTATAAACTAACTTTACACATGTAGTTATATATTATAGTCCGTTCAAGTCCAGCGTTTCACAATCCTTTTTCATGGCGGACCGGCAAGCGACCTACAAAAAATTCGCGGACCGACAAGTTTAGAAAGTAATGTACATTGCAAAAGTCTTATATTTTTTATTGCACTGATTACAAACACACAAAAAAACAACAAATAAATAATCACATATAATTAGTGAAAAAAGAAATAAATTATTACTTAAGCAATTAACAGATTAAGGGCCGGGATTTTCATCTCAAAATTAAGTGAGTTGTTTTGCGTAATAAGTTTATTAGGCGAATAGTTGCATAGTAAAAAAAATCTCGCGGCCCGGCGGTTGGGATTCACTGCCATAGTCCGTTCAAACGTTACAAAACAGTATTGGCAAATGTGAGCAGTGTTACCAAATGTTGTAAAAGTGCCCAATTTTATGTTATTTTGTTGTTGATTTATTGAAACTAAATGGAAAAAGTATCGAAGACTCGTATAACTTAAAAAATCAGATAAAACGGTACAAATATGAATAACCATTTGTAGAATATCCTGTCTTCACAGATTAATGCGTTTTATAGCCGGCAACGTTAACAAGAAAGGAAGGGACTGAGTTATTGAGAGAACCCAATAACTCTGTATTTATTTATTTATTTATTATTTTATTTATTATTTACTGTTTCTTTTTCTATGTACGAGGGCTATCTTTTAAGTTTTTACAAAAACTAATAAAGAAAAAAATAAAACCAAATACCGATTTTAAGAGCGCTATTGTCCCCAAAACTACTCTCTTTATTATATTTCTACTATTTTTACTCTATTTTACTCTATTTGAGGTGTCATTTTAAAATTACATTCTGAAGGTTATACCGAAGTCAGATTTCCACTTTATCTTATCTGAATCGAGTAATTAGTAGTTTAAAACAGTATTATCATTTGACTGGGCGAATATTTTAGTCAATGTGTCAGGGGGAAAAAGGATCAACGCTCCCCTTCATATAATTCGTTGGAGCATATTTGAAAAGTGATGTATTTTCACTTGAACAATAATTATGACACTTTATCAAGAGTAGGCAATCTTAAAAAAATGTTTATTTATACGAAAAAAAAAGAAGAAAATGCCAATATTGTTTACAATGAAGTAATTGAAAAATTAACTACTGTTGTGGTTATACGTTGAGTTTTTGTAAAAACTTAAAAGAAAGCCCTTTTAAGTTTTTACAAAAACTAAGAAAGAAAAGAAAATTAACCAACCGTTTTTTGCTTTTCAAAATATTCGCCTTTAAGATTTATACACTTTTGCATGCGTTCAAACCAATTCTCGAAACATTTTTTCCACTCTGAAGTTGGTATCTCAAAAACATGGTTTTCGAAAACTTCAACAGCTTCTTGAGGTGATGAAAATCGCTGTCCATGCACTTTTTACTTGACATTGGGGAACAAAAAAAAAGTCGTTAGGGGATAATTTGGGTGAATACGGGCAATGAGTGTTGGAAAATGGGGTTATTGGAGATTGTTAAATAAAACACATACATAGGCTTTAAACATCTTTATTCAATCATAGCCAGAATAGAACTGTTTCAGCATAAGTATTTTTATATTATCTGAAAGCTTACGTCATGATGTGACCGCTTTATTTTGCAGCCTCAGCCTAATTAAGTTCGTATATTATCTTTGTATATTAGAACAATAAGTTGTTCTATATTTTTGGTTTTGCTGACTTAACTTTAATTACTTGAAACCTTAATCTTTATTAGGAGTTGTACGGGTTTTTCTTGGATTTCCACCGGTGGAAATCCAAGAAAAACCCGTACAACTCCTATTACATAACCACCAATAATCTTATACGTTTAATCTTTATTAGTTGCAAGAATGAAATCTCAACAATGAGACATTAATTAAAAGTTTTTCTCCTTCAAATAACAATTGCTTGACATGCTGTGTGGGAGTTTGCATTGTCATGATGAAGAACCATGCGACGTTTTTGGTTGTTTTTTCTGATTTTGTCGATGACTTCTGGCAAACAATTTTTTTTTTACCATTCAGCATTAACCGTTCTCTGATCCTCTAAAGGAGTGATTGCGACATGTCCAGTACAACCGAAGAAACAAGCGATCATTTTCTTAGAAGTGCTTCGTGTACGAACAACTTTTGTGGGTTTTGGTTCATTTTGGAATACCCAAACAGTGGATTGTTGCTTAGCTTTTGGTTCATATGAATAAATCCAAGTTCGTCCCTTGTAACGGATTTTGCAATTTGCTGTGCATTTTTCGCATAAAATCACGATAATAAACCGCTGTGAGATTTATTCCATATAAAACTCTGTCTTCCATGATGATTCCTTGGTAATCATAAGCAAAAATCATCATTTTATTGATCTTTGATTGAGCTCTCCTTTTTTTTTGCCGTGGAGAATCTGGACTTCTTCACTCATTGGACTGTGATTTCAACTCACCGCAAATTTCACTTAAATCTCTGTTGATTTCTGTCGGGTTTTTGCCACGTTAAGTTTAGATCTTAACGTACGACCTCTGATCGTCAACATTCACAATACCCTAGACTCCTGCAGACTCCATTTCTAGCTCGCGTTTGTTAAAAACAGAGAACGTTATAAATGAAAACAAAACACACGCTTCCTGCTCGAGCCTTCAACTACAGTTGACATAATGGTCACTGTTGTTGCGTCATATAACCTGCAGTGTAGCCAACCTGTATATTATTTATGAAATAACCTCGTATATTGGCTTTATGCTGCTTATAACCAAACGTTCCTTATTTTCTGGACCATAATACAAATATGTCGCCCATATTACAACTCTTCTTTGTTCATAAAATAACTTTACGGTTGCAGTCATATATAAAAACTTATAGTGGTAATAAAACAAATATTTCACCCCCTGAATGTGTCTCTGTTCTTGACCACCATATTTACAATTCTCATCATAACACTATGCACTTAAGTAAAAGTGTTTACCGAAAGAAAACTGAAAAATAAACTATTGGAATTGGTATAAAAACAGAACTGACAGGTTCAACACCCACTAGAAACGAAGACACTCGGCGAACGAAGTCTTTCCGGTTTGTCTTATTGTTCTTTTTGTTGCAATGTGTGTAAGAAACGTATTTTATTTGTACGATTTTGCTAGTAAACATATCCTTTAGTCGTGGATATTGATTCTAATAGAAGAAATGGAATAAAAGTCACTTGAAAATAGTTTTCTCTTGAAAGATCAACAGCTTTGTTCCATCAAATTGTTTTTTTATATTTAATCGTTGTTTAAAAAAAAAAAAGAAAACAAATAATTTTGCAAAATGTATTATAGTACAAGGTGTCTCAAAAAAATTTTTATATTTATTTAGCTTACTGCGTGAACGCAACGTATCCGAGGGGCGCGGGGGTTATGTCAATCGGTAGCCTGGCTCTTGGGAATTCAGTCGATATGGAGCGTTTCTCGGAAGCAGACTGCGCGTTATGCGTGCGAGAGTTTTACAAAAATGGTGATTCGGCGACTGTAGCGCGTAGAAAATTCTGCAGTATTCGAGGTTTTCGCCACTTAAATGATGCGCCAAGCATTCCTCTCATTCGACATTGGGTTAAAAAGTTTGAAGAGACTGGTACAACGCTGGATAAATCAAAATCCGGGCGACCTAGGTCATCAAGAACGGTAGAAAACGTGGAGAATGTTAATCAGTCTGTTCGTGACGACCCGAACCTTTCAATTCGGAAGCGCGCAAGTGCTTTAAATATGCATAGATCATCATTACATCGCATTATGCACAAAGACCTAAAGCTTCACCCCTACAAAATTCAATTGGTGCAAGAATTAAAGCCCCAAGATGCCAGTCAGAGGCTTAATTTCGTAAATCAGGTGATTGAGCGATTTTCAACGTTTACCAACATTTTGTTTTCGGATGAAGCTCATTTTCATCTTAATGACCACGTAAATAAGCAGAACTGCCGCTACTGGAGTGCAACGAATCTGAAACGCAAACATCAGAAACCCCTACATTCGCCTAAAGTGACCGTATGGGCTGCGATGTCGGTGCGAGGAATTATCGGCCCTTACTTTTTTGAAGACGAAAGGGGGCGTGCAGTTACAGTGAATTCAGAGCGTTATGTGGAGATGTTAGACAACTTCTTGGTACCTGAATTGCAAAACTTTCCTGGCTATAACCAAAGAGCATGGTTCCAACAGGACGGAGCAACTTCACACACGTCCAATATGTCTCTGCCACGTGTTCGTGAAATTTTCTCAGGCAAATTGATCTCCCGGAGAGGTGACATAAATTGGCCTCCACGCAGTCCAGATTTAACCCCTATGGACTTTTTCCTATGGGGTTATCTTAAATCTAAAGTTTACGCCAATAAACCGAGTTCACTGGCGCATTTGAAAGAAAATATCCGTCACGAAATGGCAGACATCCCTGAGTCCACCTGCCGAGACGTCATAAGTAATTTTACTGTTCGATTAAATGAGTGCCGAGAACGCGTGGGTCTACATTTAGACGATATTATTTTTAAGAAATAAATCCCCAAAAAGTGTATTTTAATAATTAATAAACATTTTTTCTATATACGGCTTACTTTTTTTTTAATCGATCCACTAAATATAGAATTTCTTTTGAGACACCTTGTATTTCCAAAAAGAAATGACCACACTCACTTGCTGATTATAATAATGACAGATGGTATAACCATTATACCTGCTGAGTTTATGGTTCTGTTAAAAATAGTTGCCAGGACCGTAATAATTATTTAAAATAAACGTGTTTTCTTATATACTATTTAGAATGAACTGTATATACTCACATGACATTCCTTCACATTTTTATCAGGCTTAGGATTGGCTATATTTGAATTATAAATATAGGTATGTTCAAAAATCGTTTTGTCTTTATAGTCTATATTAAATACTTCAAATTTACACAAACAAAAATCATTCTCTTTTTGAATTTGTCAATTTATGGTAATTTAAAATTATAAAAATATTAATCATTATCACCATTATCATTGTTTATATCACTATCAGAGTTTGTGTCACTACCACTGTCATTTGAATTAATAATTATTGTAGATTTATTTGGTGGATTTATAAAAAAAAAGTTTCAATTGTTTTTAAATGTTCTATATATTTTTTCCACAAATCACAACTTGTTGTACTTGTTTCTTCGTTAATTAATTGTACTACAGTGTCACTTTCTGTCGGTGTTGTATTTTTTCCGGCGCACATTACCTTTTAATTGGCCCCATATTAGTTCTATAGGGTTTAAAACACAATAATATGGCGGTAGCCGTAAAATAGTAGTCACGTCCACATTTTCGCACTCCAAATCACCTTGTACAGATTCACTATTTTCACTACAGAAATTAGGAATTTCTGCAAAATCAAATAGTCGCCAAAGAGCCATGTTGTTAATGTATGCACGCTATGAATGTTGAAAATTAACTAACAAACAAGTATAACAACTTCTAAAATTTGGAAACAATAGGATTATAAATCTGGAAAATATCCTTAAGGGTTTTTAAAAAACTTCAATTGAACTTGTGTTACATTTAATCTATTTAAATTTAAAATTCCCTAAATACCTCCTATATTCTTTTTACAGCAACGAGTTTTATGATTACTGCCATAAACCCATTACGGAATTGTTAAGCTTCTTAACAAGAGTGGCCATTTCATTTTGAAAATACTATAATTTCTTATACCCGGAAGCGAACCCTAGTTTGCAGTTTAGGAAGCGAGAAGGCTAACCATTAGACTATGAACGCTTACTGGTTTGCTGCGTTATATAACGTATTAAATATTTTACATCATCAGCCAAAAAATACAAAAAATGCGTTATTTTTCGAAAACATAATCTGATCAAAAATTCCTTTTGTACTATTTCGGTTCACACCAATGTTCATTACTTAGAATTTTTTCAGATTTTTAGATTACCCCCTCTGGCTTACAGGGGGTGGGTCAAAAAAAAATTTCAAAGAACATTTTTGGCAAAAAACACCTCGGAATAATTTATTTTGCAAAAGTAAAATTTTGATCTCTAATCCACGTACTAAGGGCTTTAATTTGATACTCTACGCAGAATTTAAAAAAAAAAAATTTTTGTTTTTCGATGAGCCCATAATTGTTTATATTTTTAGGGTGATACGTTTTTTAGATATTTTAATATTTTTGCTATGTGCGGGTCAAAGAGTTGTATAAGCATGCCAAATTTCAACTCTCTAGGTTTAGCCGTTTGGCTACCATTTTTACCTAACAGAGAGATAGACAGACAGACAGACAGATAGACCGACAGACAAACAGACAGACAAACAGACGACAAAATGACGGTATAAGGGTTTTTTGGTCATGCATACAAAACCCTAAAAAACGGATACGAGTAATAGAAGATCATTTTACTCCATCGATATGGTTTAAAGATATCCTAAAAAAAAGGCCGTCACACAAGATGTCACGCGAAATTTTTTTAGTCTGGCCCTGGTCCACTAAAATCGCCTGCCTCTTTATAAACAAGTCCTTTATAATTATAATATTATTATTTTTTTTATCACTTGTTTGATATATCTTTGTAAGCTTTTCTCCTGTTTTCCATTTAATATGCACAGGAATCGTTGTAAAACTAATATACGTTGGATTTACTTTCTTGTATTCTTGATCTGAATTAACATCGTATAGACGAGACTTTTATTTCACAATTCTGAAACTACAAATTGTTAATTAAAAGTAGCTGTTGCATGCAAAGTGCCTTTTATAGAATAAAATTTAATAAAAACAAACACTGGCGGCAATGTTCTTGGAAACAAACAAACAGAACTGAAATAGGAGCATTAGACATGTCATTTATTCAGGGTCGAATACTAGCTTTCAACGGAAACAATTTGAGGAATCCTAGTTATTTACACTATTGTTTATATCCTAGTTTAAAATCAGGATGTTAGAGATTTTAGATAAACTCAGTAAATAGAAGGATTTCACTTCCGTTGTTAAATAGTACTATTAGATCATAAACTAGATACAATTTTCAGTAAAAGTGGTTTGTATAACGGCACAAGGCCTGAAAATAATTGAAATTTATTTACACATTATAGAGTGGGGACTAGCGCGAGCCGATTCAGATTTTTGCTAGTTAATTTTATTTTTTACAACAATATTGGCGGAGATGGAGAACACCCTTAATATCCAATACCGTATGAAAATAAATAAAATTAAAAACAAAAGTACTGGTGAATGGGGATTGAGTCAGTAATGTATCATTTTCATGCTGGTGTTGGAAGCGTGGAACAAGAAATTCAACCAATAGGATCGCTCTATTTTGAAAAAAACCCGTACCATGTTGTCGTAGGCGCGGTGTCGCAAGTTCAGAAATTTCAACTCTAGCGCTGGCAGCACCGTCGAAACCATAGAAACAGATATATTTTTTCGGAATGGTGAGATCTTTAGCGAGACACTTATATTAATTTAATAAAAGAAAATTAAAAAAATTGATGTGAAGTGTGAATATTCACACATTTCAGGGTTTCGCAGGTATATAATAAGTGAAGGCGGTATGCTGAGTGTGTAGGACAAATTTTACTTTGTAGTAATCACGGCAAAATGAACGATATTTTTAAAATAATTTATCGTCTGTTAGTCATATAATAAGATAATTATTAAATTTACGCTCTTAAAAATTAAATACAACATTTGTCAAAATATAACTAGAATTTTGACAAAATAATTTCAACATAATAAAAATGCAAAAAAAAAACAAGAAAAAATAAAATTCACTCAGTACTCGAACTCGAAACCCTTCGTTTACCAGCGAGTTTTAGCTTACGACACCAGTGCTCTAACCAATAACGCCATCGTACGCCTTGCATGTGAGTGTCTTACATTGGTATAACTTTTGTACTTTGTGAACCAAAAACCACAAAAAATGCGTTATTTTCCGAAAACATAATCTGATAAAAAATTCCTGTTGTACTATTTCGGTTCACACCAATGTACATTACTTAGAAGTTTTTTAGATTTTTAGTTTAAACCATCTGGGCTACAGGGTGTGGGACAAAATTTTTTTTGCACAATTTTGGCAAAAATCGCATCATAATAATTTATTTTTCAAAACTAAAAATTTGATCGTTAATCCACGTACTAAGGGCTTTCATTTGATACCCTACTCATAATTTTAAAAAAATATTTTTGTTTTCGATGAGCACATATTTGTTTATATTTTTAGGGGGGTATGTTTTTTAGATGTTTTAGTATTTTTCTTTTGTGCGGGTCAAAGAGTTGTATAAGCATGCCAAATTTCAACTCTCTAGGTTTAGCTGTTTGGCTACAATTTTTACCGAACAGACAGACAGACGGACAGACGACAAAATGACGGTATAAGGGTTTTTTGGTCATACCTACAAAACCCTAAAAACGTAAATTGATGTAGCGAAATAGTGACTTTTACAATGCTGTCGGCAGTCATAATGTTTATTATTATGGATTCGGTTTCAAATATCTGGTCTGCTGAAATGTCATGCAGTGGGTATACTAATAATACACCCCCAAGCAGGAGCCAACAGAATCTTCATTCTAAACTGTGATGTCAAGTAAAAAAGATTGTATTAAATGTTTTTCTTGTATTGAAATAAAGGTCTGTGATTTTTGTGTCTCATTTTTTGCAACAAGGTAAAATAATCTCCCTGTTGCCTTCTGTTTCTATGTATATATAAGACGTACCCACCATCGCTTTTCTTCATATCACAATAAGTCTAAATATGCATAAAAAAGAGCTAGACATCTCCTTCGATTTGACGACATATTTAATGAAATTGAATAACCGTTTACTCCAAATAATTGTATAAACTTTTAGGTTAGATTTGGGTTAGATACAAATGTTGTCAAAACCGAAAACGCGCACTTATCACGCTTCCAACCCCACCATGAAATTCGAACTTGTAAATATAACACCACGCCTTCCACCCCTGTCGCGCCTTTGACACTACCATGAAAATGATGTATTACGGGATTATTATAAAGTGTTCCATGACAACTGGGGCCGTAAGACAATTCGGTCCGTTCACAATTGGGGGTTTTCACAACTGAGGCCATTAACAACTGTGGCGGTGGACAATTCGGGCCGTACACAATTGGGGCTTTGCACAACTGGGGCCATTAACAACTGGGGCGATGGACAATTCGGGCCGTTCACAATTGGGGCTTTTGACAACTGGGGCCATAACTATAAGAGCTACAGTCTTCTTTTGTTTAAAATAAAAAATAATTATTTTACAAGTTGGCATAAATTAAATTGCGTGTTCTTTTTAAAATATATATATATATATATATATATTTTAATGGTTTGATTAAGGAAATTTTCGTGTTCATTTGATTAAAAAGAAATTGTATTTTAAGGGTTAGATTAAGTAAAATTTGGTGCTCTTTACTACCCAGCTTATGATACTGTGGAACACAAAAATTCTGCAAGAATTTTTATAAATTTTTTTTCCTATTAAAATCTTCCCAGCACCACCTGATAAACCTTAAATATAAAGGATTCCACACACCAAAGCGGCCGCGGTGGCGTTAATGCAGCGGCCTAACGCAACCTATACAATACAATGAGACCACGCACATACAAGAGTTCCGCTATCTGAGAACGACGCCGTATGCAGCGTTCAGTCTAGCGATCACCTAACACTGGCGACCGAACTCGACAAGTTGCGGTAGGCCGCGCAATATTCATTGTTTATATACCACAGAGTGAATATATTTAAGAAAATAGTGTCGAAAATGGATAATTTAACAGAAAAAAACATAGAATCAGTAAAGGATCATTTAATTTTGTATGACTTAGCACATCCTGATTACAAGAATATTAGGAAAAAAAATAAAGTGTGGGACGAAATAGGAAAAGTTTTCAAGAAGAGCTGCCAAAATCAAGACTTCTTCTTGTTTAACTTTTAGCATATTCTCACGTATTCTCGCAATCAATATTATCACACAACTATATACCGTGATTCACTAACTGATCGCTACCGCTACCGCCACTCCTACCGCGTTAGTGTGAGGAGACCTGATCGCTAGTCGTATCGCTAACGCTACCGCTATCGTGGCGTTGGTGTGTGGAATCCTTAAAACATATTGTTTTTAAATCCGCCTAAAAACAGGTGGCCTAGGCTCACCTCTATCTCTCGCGTCAATAACGATGATGAGACTTTGGTTATTACTTCTTACATTGTAATTTTGTAACTGATCAAATGATTCCGATTAGAAAACTTAAACTTAACAATAAATTCAACTTCGGAAAATACGTGTTTTATCTGAACACATTTAAAAGATATATTTCAGGTTAGTTTTGCAAGTACTTTAAGAACAAATACAATCTAAATGATTGAACTAATTCCAAGATTAGTTTGAACATTTGTAACTCATTGGTGATATTGATTTACTGAGCTCAGTAGCGTAGTATACCGGCATCCTCGCCTACATATGGAATTGCTGGTGGCAATAATATTTTTTAAGTTCAAAATCTATCCTTAAAAACATAACGATGGTGTTATTCTAATACCTCGTAACTCAAAAAACTCAACGAGTTATTTCTTCGAAGAAATGTCTCTTAACCCAACAACTGTACCAGTTTTAGATAAGAGGTATTTTTTAACAGGGTATAGAACTAAAGTCAATCCCATACGACTAACGAGGTATTTTCCAATCGATTCAGCGTACTTTTTACCATGGGAATAGCTCATAACCCCAAAATCGAAAAAAGTGTGTTACGAGGTATTAGAATTACACCATCGATAAGACATCATTGGGCGCATTTAGCGAACGTAACTGTTAAGTATCATCACCAATTAACATCAAGGTAGAGATCAAGCCCTGGTCATGCATATGGGCGACCTTGAATAGTATTTTTAATTTCAACCGTAAAAATAGATGTTAGTAGTTACAATATTAACTCACTTTTTGAACGATAGATGTCAATAAAGTTAAGATATTAACGTACTGGACATATTTCTGACAGATGTATTTGAATCATAGTTAAAAAACTGTCAAACTATACACTGATAATGATAGTATTACATTTTTCTGTGCACAAAACCAAAAAATATAACTCGAAATTACTGAGATATTTTACGGTAAGCATTTCTGTAGTTATAATAAGCTCCGTGAAGTTATGTTATAATATATATTATATTGTTATGTATATATAAATTATTTTTAAAATTTAATGATTGTTAAATTATTAATAAACATTGATAATAATGCATTTTACTGTATATTTTTGTGCCTACCATTTTCTGTTAGCTGTTAAAGTTAAAAGAAAATTGGTATTTTCAGTTATCAAGTAAATTTAATCTATAATAAATTTAATTGAAGCCTATTTGCTATAAAGCTTCTATTAAATTTATATATGGAATAAATTTATTTGATAATTGGAAATATCAGTTTGCAATAATTTCAATATATTACTGGTATATTTTTGAATTTTCGCGCTTTAACATTTTAGTTCCGACCGTAAAGATGGTAATGAAATACGATATTTTCGATTAACCAGGCGACGTCTGTTCTTGTTTACCTATATTCTTTGGTAGAGATCTTCAAAAAAGTGACAGTACCAATTTTGACATACGCCTCAGAATCCTGGACCACAGAGACGCACAGGTCTAAAATAAGAAGCTCCGAAATGAGATTTTTAAGGAAAATCGAAGATAAAACAAAATTGGACAGAATAAGAAATGAAGCATTTAGAGAAAAACTAAGCACAAAACCAGTAGAGACTATAATAGAAGAAGGACAGCTAAGATGGCTGGGACATATACACAGAATGACTGAAGACAAAATAGTAAAAAGAGTTTATGAAGCAAGAACAGTGAAGAAAGTTAGACCAGGAAGACCAAGAAAAACCTGGCACCAAGAAACAAAAGAAGCTGCAACGAAGAGAGGCGTAAAGTGGGAGGAGATAAGAAAATATACAAAGGATAGCACGATGGAAAGAAGTATGGAGAACAACACCAGAAAATAAGTAACTCGACTATAGCCTTACACCGCAAAGTAGAAAGGCTTCAGGATTAAGTAAGTAAGTAAAGTAAACTGTTAAGTATATAGGCTGACAATGGGCGAATTTAATTAACGAAACTGCTGAAAATTAGCATTCAACCTATTTACTTTGTGAGTCAACTGTCAGTTCGCTAAACAAATATCAAACGAAATACTGTGCTCTGTAGAACAGCATGCTCAACAGTTACGTTCGCTTAACATGTCCATTCTGTCAAATAGTTTGTTATACACTGCTGTTTAAAAGGGGATAGTTTCGTATATTTTATAAAATGGTAAAATGTGCAGTGATACATTTATTTGAGCAGCATATTTCCAAAACGTCTCTTGTCCATTTTTTAAAAGTTGAGTGTAACCACGAAAAACGATTAATTGTAGTTATAAATGACACAAAATCACTTCTTTTTTAAATCAGCCATTTATTTAAGGTTTATAGGTCTGTTTAGAAAGGATGTTTTTTAAGATGTTGCATAAATGTTTCAATTATAACTATATAATGGTTTTAAAAAAATATGTATACTAGAGACGTTTTGAAATTAAGCTCATTATTAAAATATGGTTTATCGCTAGTGAAAATTCATCACAATTTGGTAAAAGGTAATATACAAAATATAATACATAACTATAGATATAAGAATATAGATATAGAATCAGTGGCAAATAAAGTTGCTTGGGGGCCCTGGGCGGTAAAATTAAAATGGGCCCTCTATTATTTTAAATGGAAATATTTGTATATAGGCTTCGGTGGGCCCGCCGGCTTCTTGAGCCCCGGGCGGCCGCCCAGTCCGCCCACCGTTTAATTCGTCTCTGTATAGAATACATTATAGAATTCAAAATATGTATATGTAATCTATGTAACTGCACAAATGACCTAACGGTCGAAGTACCTTGCCATAAATAAAAAATTGATGTGAAGTGTGAATATTCACACATTTCAGGGTTTCGCAGGTATATAATAAGTGAAGGCGGTATGCTGAGTGTGTAGGACAAATTTTACTTTGTAGTAATCACGGCAAAATGAACGATATGTTTAAAATAATTTATCGTCCGTTAATCATATAATAAGACTGGTTATTAAATTTACGCTCTTAAAAATTAAATGCAACATTTGTCAAAATATAACTAGAATTTTGACAAAATAATTTTGACAAAACATAATAAAAATGCAAAAAAAAAACAGAAAAAATAAAATTCACTCCGTACTCGAACTCGAAACCCTTCGTTTCACACCAATGCTCTAACCCATTAAGCTATCGCACGCCTTGCATGTGAGTGTCTTACATTGGTATAACTTTTGTACTTTGTGAACAAAAAACCACAAAAAATGCGTTATTTTCCGAAAACACAATCTGATCAAAAAATCCTGTTGTACTATTTCGGTTCACACCAATATACAGTACTTAGAATTTTTTTAGATTTTTAGTTTAAACCATCTGGGCTACAGGGTGTGGGACAATTTTTTTTTTGCACAATTTTGGCAAAAATCGCATCAAAATAATTTATTTTGCAAAAATAAAAATTTGATCGTTAATCCACGTACTAAGGGCTTTCATTAGATACCCTACTCAGAATTAAAAAAAAATATTTTTGTTTTCGATGAGCACATATTTGTTTATATTTTTAGGGGGGTATGTTTTTTAGATGTTTTAGTATTTTTCCTATGTGCGGGTCAAAGAGTTGTATAAGCATGCCAAATTTCAACTCTCTAGGTTTAGCCGTTTGGCTACAATTTTTACCGAACAGACAGACAGACAGACAGACAGACAGACGACAAAATGACGGTATAAGGGTTTTTTGGTCATACCTACAAAACCCTAAAAAAAGGGTTGGTACAATAATCTTAATCGAAGTTTTAGGTGGTTAGGCATTTGTTAACCATTGGTCAAATAGCCCGCATACAATTCAAATTTAGCGATGGGAATAATCAGGGATTTTAAGTACGAATTGGTGGTTCATCCAGTCTTTTCACCAGATTTGGCTCCCTTAGACTTTCATTTGCTCCCAAACCTCAAGAAATTTCTGAGTGAAAAGCGTCGTATCAAGTGTTGATGTATATTAATTTGCAGACCATCGGGAAAGTCACTATAGGTAGATAAGGACTTTAGAGCATCTGGAATAACTATTGATGTTAAGGTACATTATGTAAAAGTCACCAATGGTGCAGTGGCGGATTAAGCCTTCGCCGGGCCCTAGACATTTTTGATTTACGGGCCCTCAACCTATGTTTTACGGGCCCTCAACCTAGAGGCGTTCAAAGTGAAGAGCAAGAAAAAAAAGGTCCGTACCTCCCAAATCCAAGTGACGAGCAAAAAAAAGGTCCTCACCTCCCAAATCCAAGTGAAGAGCAAAAAAAAAAAGGTTCTCACCTCCCAAATCGTTGCATAAGTAACGAAAACGGTGATAGCGAAAGCGGCATTTTAAATCGCATCAGAAAAGCGAAAAGTTCTTTCAGCATGTTAAAACGCATATCTAACTCCTCAAAAATCACGCGTCACACCTAACTCCATATGTTCAACACAAATCTAAAGTCTGTCCTTCACTACAGCTGTGAAATTTGGAAAATCTCTAAAGACACAACAAAAAAATCTTTGTCAATATCTTCGCTAACAAATATCTTCGCAGAATAATTCGCATCAAATGGCAAGACAAAGTCTTAAAGAAAGATATCTGGAGTTGAACCAATCAAAGCGAAATCATAGAGGAAGCAAGAATTAGAAAATGGAGATGGATTGGCCACATTTTATATGAGACCTAATATGTCACCAGAATGACCTTGGAATGAAACCCGTAAGGCAACCGACGCAAAGGACGTCCTACCAATACATTGCAAAGAACAGTCCTTCGGGAACTGAAATAATTTGGTAAATTCTGGTATCAAATTAAAACCCTGTAGAATATTGGACACAGATGGCGAGTCTTGGTTAAAAAGACCTAATTGATGTGACTAGGATGGCCTTGGAATGGAACCCGCAAGGAAGCCGATGCAGATGTCATCCTGGCAACACAGACAAAGAACAGTCTTCCATGAACTGAAAGAATTTAGTTAATCTTATAACCAAATTAAAACCCAGTCGAATATTGGACACAGATGGTCAGTCTTTGTTAATGCCCATTGCTCCTGAGAGAAGATGTAGGAACTGATTTGGACGCACTCTTACTGAAAACCGTGAGCTTTAGTTTTGAGACCAAATAATCGCGCGACTGAAAACCACAAGTGGACGCCTGGCTTATGATTCTCACATTAATCAAAGTTTATCAGGTTGTAATTTTTTATGTGCAACTAAATATTTATCCCAACCTTGGCACAAATAATTGTTTAAGAATTGCAACTGTGCAAACTGTCTTAGTTTTATGTAGTTCTCATGTCATAAAAGAATTTGGCAAGTAACATATCCAGAAACAAACAAGACATTTTTATTGACCTTACAAACTTGATATCCAAGAAAAGTGGATATTCTGCAGCTTCACAAATTCCAATCTTCATTAGATCAAATCAGATATGGTAGCGAACAGTTTGACAAACAAAGAAATTGACTTTTGTTCCGGAGCATTCTCGATTACACTCTCAAGTACACGAAAGCTAATGAAGATGGCAGTCATATCGCGTGAGGAAAATACGAATTATAAAAATATCATATTACTTCAAGAAAAGAAATGAAAATGAAAAGATTCCTTAATTGATATATACTTGAATCACGTTTAAAATGAAATGTCTCTTTTTCAAAATATATTCTTTCATATTATTTATGAATAAATCTTTTACAGTACGTCGTTTATTTAAAATGTCACATATTTTACGTTTTATTAAAGAGCAGAGTTGCCAACACAAATAAAAGGCACGTAATTGCACATAAATGGATTTTAGGTTTAAGTTTATCATCCTTAAAACCAGAACAGCTGTTTATTGTCTCGTCTAAAGTCTCATTTAGACATCCAAATTACGCTCTAATTTATATTTTAAGTGTTTTTTAAATTTTTAAATCACAACACTGTTCAGATATGTCCGATTTACTAGTTAAATTAGTGTAATTTAAGCAGAAATTAAGATGTATAACTTAACTTGCACGAAATTATTTCAATCATGGTTCTGAAATAGATATTTATGCAATTAGTGTGAAAATGTTAGTGTATTGCATACTTCTGACACCATAAATATTGATAATAAATTCAATATAATTGGATAAAAATTAATGATATTCCGCCTTATTGGTATTAAGTACCAAAATTCCACACAAGATGGCAGACCAATGTCAATAATGTTTCACTGTATACTATGGTAGTTGATGGCTAATGGTGGAAGCGCCGTTGTTAAGATTCTATAAAAATATTAAATAATAAAAAGTTGCAAATGGAAAAATAAGATCTTTGCAGAAACTGTAATTTTTTCGGAATATTTTCACAAGAAATTACTGTTTCTGCAAAGATAATCTTATTTTCCCATTAAAAACTAATAGCGTCTTCGCGCTTATTTGGAATTCTACTGCTGGTGCTGTCATCATTGAGCAAAAAGTCATACTATACAGTGTCTGTTAAAAACGTATGACTTTTTATAATTATGACAGATGATTATCATGAGAACAGAAGATGGCCGACTAGTATCTAATTGTTTGTTATCTGCAATATAAGTGTTTTAATCGATTATTATGGTTATATAGATTTATTTAGTTGAAGTGCTGCAATTTACAAAAATATTTTTATTTAATGATGATTTGATAATTTTTGGAATAAACAGTTGGTTATCATGGCAACACTTAGCACTAGTCCATTTTAAAGACTGTAATGCATCATTTTAATGGTAGTGTCAAAGGCGCGCCAGGGGTGAGAGGCGTGGTGTTATATTTACTAGTTCGAATTTCATGGTGGGGTTGGAGGCGTGATAAGTGCGCGTTTTCGGTTTTGACAACAATTGTATCTAACCCAAATCTAACCTAAAAGTTTATACAATTATTTGGAGTAAACGGTTATTCAATTTCATTTAATATGTCGTCAAATCGAAGGAGACGCCTAGCTCTTTTTTTATGTATATTTAGACTTATTGCGACATGAAGAAAAGCGATGGTGGGTACGTCCCATATGCATATAGAAACAGAAGGC
The DNA here is from genome assembly GCA_963971575.1 of Liopterus haemorrhoidalis. Taxonomy (NCBI): domain Eukaryota; kingdom Metazoa; phylum Arthropoda; class Insecta; order Coleoptera; family Dytiscidae; genus Liopterus; species Liopterus haemorrhoidalis. The sequence continues at coordinate 6,951,610 of OZ020615.1, forward strand.
AACAGGGAGATTATTTTAACTTGTTGCAAAAAATGGGACACAAAAAACACAGACAGTTACTTCAATTACAAGAAAAGAATTTAATACACAATCTTTTTTACTTGACATCACAGTTTAGAATGAAGATTCTGTTGGCCCCTGCTTGGGGGTATATTATTAGTATACCCACTGCATGACATTTCTGCAGACCAGATATTTGAAACCGAATCCATAATAATAAACTTTATGACTGCCGACAACATTGTAAAAGTCGCTATTTCGCTACATCAATTTACGTTTCTTTTTTTTTTTTTAGGAAATTAATATGTGTCTCTCTAAAAATCTCACCATTCCGAAAAAATATATCTGTTTCTATGGTTTCGATGGTGCGGCCGGCGCTAGAGTTGAAATTTCTGAACTTGCGACACCGCGCTTGTAACACCGCGCCTACAAAACCATGGTACGGGTTTTTTTCAAAATAGAGCGATCCGATTGGTTGAATTTCTTGTTCCATGCTTCCAACACCAGCATGAAAATGATACATAATGCGTGTGTACATTGCCTACCTTACGCACGGTGGTAGTTAATAGTTATTTAAACATTAAGGGAGGAAAGTAATATTTACCAGCTAAGGTCGTTTTTGCGCCCGAGCGAAAGCAAGGGCAATAGAGGCCGAGTTAAAAATAAAAAATAAATAAAGTAATTACTACTAAATTTGGATTTTCTAAATGAGCCTTAATAGATAAAGATAGAGTATTAGGCTAGATACTACGAGGGCTACCTTTTAAGTTTTTACAAAAACTAAGAAAGACAATTTATTTTTTTTTTGGTAGAAACTGTTTTATTGCTTTTCAAAATATTCGCCTTTAAAATTTTTACATCTTTGCATATGTTCAAACCAATTCTCGAAACATTTTTTCCACTCTGAAGTTGGTATCTCAAAAACATGGTTTTCGATGAAGCTGTTATTCTTGAGGTGATGAAGATCGCTCTCCACGCATTTTTTGATTGACGTTGGGGAACAAAAAAGGTCATTAGGGGATAAATCAGGTGAATACGGACAATGAGACATTAATTCGATGTTTTTCTCCTCCAAATAATCAATTGTTTGACGTGCTGTGTGGGAGCTTACATTGTCATGATGAAGAATAATGCGACGTTTTTGGTTGTTTTTCCTGATTTTGTCGATGACTCCTGGCAAACAAATTGTTGTATACCATTCAGCATTAATTGTTCTCCGATTATCTAAAGGAATGGTTGCGACATGTCCAGTACAAACAAAAAAACAAGCATTTTCTTGGACGTGCTTCGTGAACGAACAATTTTGTGGATTCTGGTTCACCTTGGAAGACCCAAACAGTGGATTGTTGTTTAGTTTCCGGTTCATATGAATAAATCAAAGATTTGTCACTTGTAACGAAGTTGTATATGGATTCTGCAGTGTCTAGGTTGATTTTTTTTTAGCATTTCCTTACACCAATCAACACGAGCCTTGTTTTAAGCTTTGGTCAAATTATATGAAATCCATCGGGATCTTTTTCACAGCTAAATATTCATGCAAAATCGAGTGTATTGCAGTCTGCGATATGGTAAAGAGTGCCTCTCACTCATGGTAAGTCACATGCCGATATTCTTGAATCATTTTGTGCACAGCATCGATGTTTTTTTGAATCACAATCAATTTTGGTCGAATTTCACGAGATTCATCATTGACGGACGCAGGACCACGACGAAATTCTGCGAACCAATTGTAAACAGTCTTTTCTGATGGGGCTTCATTACCAAAAGTTGAACGAAGCGAATCAATGTATTGTTGTTGAGTTAGGCCTTTACTTAAATCGTAAAAAATCATCCAACGAAAACCTTCACGAGAAATATCCATTTTTCACAAACTTGTTTTTTTTTTAAACGCTCATTGTGAACAAACTACTCGGTCAATTTATAAGCTGCTACAATCACAATAACAAATGTCAAATTTTACGAATATAGTAATGACACATTTCAATATTGCCATCTAGTGGTCGTTTGTAAAAACATTTTAAAAAAACATAAAACCCTCGTACATGTAAATTTGGGAGATAATATCCCAGTGGTTGAGTTACAATTTGCCTTGGGACATATTATCGCATAGATACGCGCGAAGGGGTTAACAGATAAAGATGAAAGACTTGTGACGAGAAACAATATTTAAGGAAAGACTATTTAAAAATATTATTATGGAAATTACTATGTTAAAGTTTTAAGCAGATGCAGCATCTTATTGAATTATTAATTTCTGCTTGTAATTGCAAGATTGTAAGTTATTAAAAATTTGTAACAGTGCTATTAAAAATAATTTGATGATTGTTTGAATGTATGTGGTGATTAGTTGTCGAAGAGTTTTTTAGTGAAAATGCAAGAGTTGCTCATTATAGTTTGACGAGGGTTTCCGTTAAATCACTTAATTTAGCACATCAACCGCTGCACTTACATTTTAATGAAGTTTCTAAGCTATTAGAGATTTCTCTTACACCACTATTCATTCGAGTGATTTGCGCTGTTTCATACCCATTTCATTTATTAAATTATAGTTTTACAAAGAATTCATCAAATGAGCAAATCAAATGAAATTACATATCATTTTACAGACATTGTGTTTAAATATTATGTCTAATCACTGCAATTACAATGTCTGGGTTATCTCATTTCTACAAAGCCAAATATATTTCCAGATTAAACTATTTCGGAAAACATTCATCTGTCTGGCATGGTTTTAAATTTTATAGCTAATATTTTTGTCTGTATGATTCTGTCAGTCGGTTTATTTGTTTGTTCGTTCAAATGTATGTATATTTGATATCTACTTGTTTGTTTGACTTCTGTTTATTTGTCTGCCTACCTATCTCTCTGTCTTTCTGCGTACCTAAATGTCTGTCTGTGTGAGACTTGGTTTTCAGCAAACAAGCTTACGCTCAACAATACGAAAACTGAAAACTTGGGTATACACATTGACCCTAAAGTCAACTGGGAGTAAAATGTCAATTGCATTGCTCAAAAGTTGTGTAAAACAGTTTTTCTGCTTAGGAACCTTGTGAACTGTGTCTTTGAGGATACAGTTATGACACATTACTACTCACTGTTTCATAGTCACATCTTATATGGTTTGCTGGTATTGGGACATTCGACTACAGGTGAAAGACTCTTTGCACTACAGAGACGGGTAGTCAGAATTATAAACTGTATTTCATACAGAACCCACTGTAGAGAGTCTTTCAAAACATTGAAAATAATGGCATTACCCTGTAATTACATATTTGTATGCCTAGTATATATTCATAGCAATAAAAACAAGTTCGCAACTTTTGAGCAAAGACATCACTATCAGACAAGAAATACAAGGTGTCTCAAAAGAAATTTTATATTCAGTGGATCGATTAAAAAAAAAGTAAGCCGTATATAGAAAAAATGTTTATTAATTATTAAAATACACTTTTTGGGGATTTATTTCTTAAAAATAATATCGTCTAAATGTAGACCCTCGCGTTCTCGGCACTCATTTAATCGAACAGAAAATTACTTATGACGTCTCGGCAGGTGGACTCAGGGATGGCTGCCATTTCGTGACGGATATTTTCTTTCAAATGCGCCAGTGAAGTCGATTTATTGGCGTAAACTTTAGATTTAAGATAACCCCATAGGAAAAAGTCCATAGGGGTTAAATCTGGACTGTGTGAAGGCCAATTTATGTCACCTCTCCGGGAGATCAATTTGCCTGAGAAAATTTCACGAACACGTGGCAGCGACATATTGGACGTGTGTGAAGTTGCTCCGTCCTGTAGGAACCATGTTCTTTGGTTATAGCCAGGAAAGTTTTGCAGTTCAGGTACCAAGAAGTTGTCTAACATCTCCACATAACGCTCTGAATTCACTGTAACTGCACGCCCCCTTTCGTCTTCAAAAAAGTAAGGGCCGATAATTCCTCGCGCCGACATCGCAGCCCATACGGTCACTTTAGGCGAATGTAGGGGTTTCTGATGTTTGCGTTTCGGATTCGTTGCACTCCAGTAGCGGCAGTTCTGCTTATTTACGTGGCCATTAAGATGAAAATGAGCTTCATCCGAAAACAAAATGTTGGTAAACGTTGAAAATCGCTCAATCACCTGATTTACGAAATTAAGCCTCTGACTGGCATCTTGGGGCTTTAATTCTTGCACCAATTGAATTTTGTAGGGGTGCAGCTTTAGGTCTTTGTGCATAATGCGATGTAATAATGATCTATGCACATTTAAAGCACTTGCGCGCTTCCGAATTGAAAGGTTCGGGTCGTCACGAACAGACTGATTAACATTCTCCACGTTTTCTACCGTTCTTGATGACCTAGGTCGCCCGGATTTTGATTTATCCAGCGTTGTACCAGTCTCTTCAAACTTTTTAACCCAATGTCCAATGAGAGGAATGCTTGGCGCACCATTTAAGTGGCGAAAACCTCGAATACTGCAGAATTTTCTACGCGCTACAGTCGCCGAATCACCGTTTTTGTAAAACTCTCGCACGCATAACGCGCGGTCTGCTCCCGAGAAACGCTCCATAGCGACTGAATTCCCAAGAGCCAGGCTACCGATTTACATAACCCCCGCTCCCCTCGGATACGTTGCGCTCACGCAGTAAACTAAATAAATATAAAATTTCTTTTGAAACACCTTGTATAATCAACGAGCGATGAAGATTATTTTGAATTTAATTGTTTCATTTTATTGAGATTTATTTAAATCATAAATTTTATGACACACCAAAGTGTCGCGACACGCCGATTGTAAAGCACTGGTTTGTAAACAGGATATCTTGCTTTAAATGTATCAATTCTTATTCGTTGTTAAACAGTAAAAAGAGTGAAAATATATGTGGCAAAGCAGTAAATATGCAGCAAGCAACAAATTCCTTGACAGTAAGTTACCCACTTGAGAGTAAAATCAATGCAGTGGAGTAAAGCAATTATTATCCCGTTGAGACTGCAATCTTGTTATCTAATAGTGTGTCTTGTGTGCAACATATCTTGTGTTTGTATTTTCCGGTTGGAGATCTGATGTCATTCCCTTTAGCCAATTGCCGGTTCCGCAGTGGAAAGCTCCACGCTCCATTGCCGTTATGTCCTTAGAGCCGCACACCGCGTCCTATCACCCTGCTTAACGTAGAGGTCAACTACAAACCATGAATATTAAAACCGTTTACCGTTCATAAATATAAAACTATGACACTTGCCTGTGTTTCTTTTATTTACAAAAGATTTTATGAAAATTTCATTGCTGATACGTGAATTTAATTTCAACTTAAATTTCTGATCAGGTGCCCAAAAAGACTGTTTAAAAGTATGATCCTGTAACTCCGACGAACCTTGAAATTTTGTCATCTGCAGCGTTACATAAATGTACAAAAAATAGGAGTAACAGATCGACGTACGATGGTATTGATTGGAGGTTTTGAACTAGATTATGTTGTTCTGGACAACTTGTTATTGGAAAGACGTCATTGTAAGAACTGCATCGCGGCCAGGATAGTTAATAACAAACCACAGTGGAATAGTCTAAGGCCGTATCCAGACCAAGCGCACCGAACTGCGGTAGACTGCGCAAAACGTTCATGATCATCCAATTTGGACGGCAAACTATGCACAAATGCTTTAGTTCGCACAACTCATCGCTCGAACGACCAAGATCCGTTGAGTGTCGATGCTTCAAAGAAAAATGTTCGTGGAAGGTCTGTTTAGACCAGAGTTTCCCAAACTGATACGCTACTGAGGATAACAAAAGCCAGACAATAATATTTTATTGCCCCCAATTAATGTAAATAAAGGCGCTCGAATCTCAATGGTTCAACTGGTCATTGAAAAAGTTTTAATCTATATGAAATACAAATATACAACTGAGTGACTGTTCTATTACAGGACTGATATATTATAGGACCGGCATATATAAATGCAGTATGAATTCCTAAAAATTTGCCAAATAATAGACAATAGATGACGTAGTAGTAATTTCTTTTTAATCAAATGAACATGAAAATTTATTAAAGCCAACCCTTAAAATACAATTTTTTTATTTATTCCAATTCCCACCAAAATGTACTTAATCGAACCATTAAAATATTTTTTTTCAAAAGAACACGCAATTTAATTTATGCCAACTTGTAAAATAATTATTTTTTATTTTAAACAAAAAAAGACTCTAGCTCTAATAGTTATGGCCCCAGTTGTCAAAAGTCCCACTTGTGAACGGCCCGAATTGTCCATCGCCTCAGTTGTTAATGGCCCCAGTTGTGAAAAGCCCCAATTGTGTACGGCCCGAATTGTCCATCGCCCAAGTTTTTAATGGCCCCAGTTGTGAAAAGCTCCAATTGTGAACGGCCCGGATTGTCTTACGGCCCCAGTTGTCTGGTTACCCTTTGAAACGGTTGTATTGCAAACCCATGTTGATTAAGCTTACTTTTTGACCAGTGCTATACTCCTTTGAATTTTTTGACATATTTTTGAAACACCCTGAGTGTTTTAAGTATGGCTTTTAACCTTTGCTTTTCTTTCCAGTTCTGTAAAAAATTTTGTGTAAAATTTTCCACTCTTTAATGAACACCCTTCGTTTATCTTGTCCATTTATGTCGTGACGTAATACGTGGTACATATATAGATGTACAAACGTAAAGTGATCGTCATTTGTATAGGAGCATGACAATACCCCCACATTAACGTAGATGCGACAATTCGGTTGGCGCGTTAGTTGCGGTGTAGGACAATTTACCAAACCACAAATACAAGGCTCCGTCCTAAATTGTACCTTACAATTACAACAACAGCGCTTCCCTTCGCCCGCTCATATAACAACAAATGTATTTCACATTTTATAACTGAATTTATGTATTTATGTTGAGTTATTTTTAAAGTCAAAGCGTGCATCTGCATATTTTGTTTTCAAGTTATGCATAATTATTTTGAATTTATTTACACAAATATATATTAGAATAAAATGTTTTCAAATCTCATGATATGGATATTTTCAAACGTGTTGCAATAGCTAACACAGCATGGAAGCATGTGGATTGCAGTTCTTACTATACACAATGTGACAAATGAGTTGAAATATATATCACAGAATGGTTTCTAGGAAAACTAAAGCAAAGAGCATACCGACGATATATTTCACTAAGAACTACGAACCAGAAATTTAGGGTATTTTCTCCCCTTCTTGAGATTGGGGAAGGATAACAGGAAGGAAGGAAGAAACCCGGTGGGAAGCAGAAGGGGAGAAATGGAAGGAAGGAAGGGGGATGAGGTTACCTGGAAATGGGGAGGAAGGAAATGAGATAGGAGGAGGGGTGAAGAAATGGTTGGAAGGGAAGAGAATGGAATAAAATAAAATAAATTAAAGATGGGCGAGAGAACTGGAAGCAAGAGGAAAGGAGATTGGAGAGGGAAACCAGAATGAGAACAGGAAGAAGGAGAGGGACATTGGAGTAAGAAGAAAGAAATGAGAAAAATATTGTAAATTGTATGGTATTGTACGTTATTTGTTTTTGGATTGTTTTTTTAAATTTTTTGTAATGGTTAATACCATGAACGCCGCAAGGCCTAGGGAATAAAGAATATATATATGTAGGGTATTTCAGGTTCGTATTTCCTCAAAATGGAGTACTTTGATAAGGACATAATCACCATTGACCAAGATTAATTCTTTCTCCTGCTTTAGCACAAGGACGGAATCTTTCGGGACACACCTCTTATATTATAGTATATTTTTAGACCACTAGATGGCAATATTGAAATGTGTCATTACTATATCCGTAAAACTTAACATTTGTCATTGTGAAATCAGTGGCAGCTTATAAATTGACCGAGTAGTTTCTTGACAGTGAGCGTTAAAACAAACATGTTTGTGAAAAAATTGATATTACTCGTGAAGGTTTTCTTTGGATGATTTTTTTACGATTTTAGTAAAGGCCTAACTCAACAACAATGCATAGAATCGCTTCGTTCAACTTTTGGTAATTAAGCACCATCAGAAAAGACTGTTTACAATTGGTTTGCAAAATTTCGTCGTGGTCGTGCGTCCGTCAGTGATGAATCTCGTGAAAGTCAACCAAAATTGGTTGTGATTAAAAAACATCGATGCTGTGCGCAAAATGATTGAAGAAGATCGGCATGTGACTTACTAGGAGATAGAGGCATCTTTTGGCATATCGCAGACTTCAATAAATTCGATTTTGCATGAACATTTAGCTGTGAAAAAGATCTGTTCCTTATGGATTCCGCATAATTTGACCGAAGCTCAAAAAAAGGCTTGTGTTTGAAAAAAAAGGCTTGTGATTGATTGGTGTAAGGGAATGCTAAAAAAATTCAACCTAGGCACTGCAAAATCCGTATACAACATCGTTACAGGTGACGAAATTTGGATTTATTCATATGAACCGGAAACTAAGCAACAATCCAATGTTTGTGTCTTCCAAGATTAACCGAAATTCACAAAAGTTCCTTCACGAAGCAAATGATCCAAGAAAATGATCGCTTTGAAAATGTCGCAACCATTCCTTTAGAGGATTGGAGAACAGTTAATGCTGAATGGTATACAATGATTTGTTTGCCAGAAGTCACCGACAAAATCAGGAAAAACAACCAAAAACGTCGCATCATTCTTCATCATGGCAATTCAAGCTCCCATACAGCACGTCAAACAATTGATTATTTGAAGGAGAAAAACATCGAATTAATGTCTCACTGCCCGTATTCACCTGATTTATCTCCAAACGACTTTTTTTTTGTTCTCCAATGTCAAACAAGAAATGCAGTGACAGCGTTTTTCATCACCTCAAGAAGCTGATGAAGCCTTCGAAAACCATATATACCAACTTCACAGTGGATAAAATGTTTCGAGAATTGGTTTGAACGCATGCAATAGTGTATAAATCTCAAAACCGAATATTTTGAAAAGCAATAAAACAGTTTGTCTCAAAAAATTATTCTTTCTTAGTTTTTGTTAAAATTTAAAATGTAGCCCTCGTAGATTATCACGGTATTACCCTTATCACGGAATGAACCACAATACCGTATTCTCCACTAGCTAGAAAATAAGATGATCCCTAATATTGTACCAGTATGTCGCAATCTTTTTTTATCGCGCACCGGTCAAATTTCTTTGCAAAGAAAAGGTTGAAAAGCACTGTATTAAACTATGTTCAATTTTTTGATAAGGCAGTGAGGATAACCACATAAGGCTCTGGATCATTTAACATTTTGAATAAATTCGTTTTCTATTTAATAATATAATATAAGCAAGCCTGTAGCTGCAAACGTTAAATCGTCTGTACCTGCAACTTGACCGCTGAGCAAGGGCACGGACGAGAGTTCAATTCCTGCTTATGCCAAATAAGTTGTGTAAAAATATTTATACAAATTACAGGTTCTGCTTAGCCGTTCGCAACCGGCTTTAAATTGTAGGTGCCTTTCTGTGTACGCCAAAAAATGGACGTAATACTGACCATATTACTCCTGAATGTACATAGATTGAAAACATGGTCACGAAATCTGGAAACAGGAGGCCTTGGCCCACTTCGGGCTGTCGCGCCAATGATGATGATAATTTTGATGACCTTCGCTGCTCGGGATTTGGCCTGGAGCTATTTTTTCTTTGTTCTTTCTATATTAATGAGAATGGGACGATACAGACGAACACAAACATCTATACCTTAACCGGTATTCTAACCCGAGACTTCTGTAACGATAAGCAGTGTTGCTACCGAGACTGGTGTATTTATGTCTTAAGAAATTAGGATTTGCAACACCATCTCTCGTAAAATTTGAATATCATGATAAATATTCCAAACGTATAGCATGACACAAATTCTGTTACAATTAATTATTTGTCTCACCGTTCACAGTGACACCTACAATTAGTCAGGTAACTACAATTAGAAACACAGCAAGAAACGTCAAATCTTCACGATTCTCTTACCAATTACACGCATTGTAAACGAAGGAACATAGGCATTAATGTATTATTTTAATTCACATTTATCATGTTACATAGATGTAAATGGAAATCACAAAGTGGTAAGCTGTACAGGATAAAAGCGGATGGAAACTCGTGAGAAAGACAAGATATAAACAATAATGCGCTATATTGATAACGATTACTATGCAGAACTTTCTAAAACATATGGTAAAAATCTTTATCAATTTTGAAAAAGTGATCTTTTTAATTCTCAGTCTTATGTCAGGGCTCGAATATTTAAATTTGGAAGAAGTTCTGGGGCATCTATGGTCTATTTCAAAGTAGAAAAAAGTAGATAGCGCTGCGGAGCGAGTACGATTTACACTGATCAAATACAGTATAGCGGGAAATTTAAAATAAGTTACAACTAGGGCATGGGCGTAGCAAATGGGTTAGCAAGTGATTTTTTTTTTAATATAAAAAAGGTTAATAAGATTTTGAAATAAACAAGGCAGATAATACACTTACGTTATTTATACGACATAAATTTAGTTAAATGTGAAATTTGAAAAAGTTAAAAAAATATTAATTTTAAAAATTATGTACTATATATAAAAAGAGAGATTTGGCTAAAAGAGTTTAAACAAAGCAATAAAACAAACAATATTTCTTCAGAGCTAAAGTTTCTTATTTAAATAATTATTGTAAATAAAAATTAAAAATATATGTATGTATATATGAATGTCTAAAAATTATATCAATAACTTCTTCTTTGGGCACAATCAGCTGGTCTTTTGGCCTCACATTAGTCCTCTCTCTTGATCTGTTAAACCTAATGTCAAAAAAAAATTATATGTCAGATAACCTAAAAAATATATAACTACGTAAAAACAAATTACCTGGAGAATTTTCTCCATAAAATCTACGCCAAGAATATAAATAAAAGTCTAAATATGTAAATAATAGCAAAAAATATGAGAAAAATTAAATAATATAAATAATATATATTTCCAATGTACGACACTGAACATCTGTCAACTTGGACTAAAAACAATATTTTTACAGTGTAATAGGGATGACGATCTAAACCAATCCGAAGCAAGGACAAACAGCTCCTATCTTCTTACACACATTTTTCTACTTTGAAATAGACCATAGTTTATTATTAAATAATTTAAATGCGAAATTCAAAGTGTGGATGTCGCGTCTCCATTCCAATTTTTGAAATTTCTTGCTATTATTTAGAGCTAGGTTTTTTAACGGGTTTGCATAAGACATACGAATAGGATATGTTGCGATTAATTTCAGGGTCAAGTTTCTTACAAATCTCTTTTGTACTTTTTCTATTTGATTTTTGTGAGACATTGTTTTTGAGCTCCAGATTGTATTCCCGTACTTTAATTTAGGTCGAACTAGTACACTTCTTTCACTTTAAAATCTCTAAGCAGCACATATTGTCAATAGGGTAATCGTGGGTTATTTTGTTTATATTGCGTGTAACGGATATTACTTTGCATTTGATGATATTCATTTTGAGTTTATTTTTTTCGCACCAGTTCACTATTTAAGTCTAATACACTATTTAATTCTTTTTGCAACAACAGGCAGTCCTCCGACTTGTTGATTACACGAAGCAGCTTAAGATCGTCTGCATCAAGAAGTGACTCACTGGTTCCTACTATCACAGGTAAATCGTTAATGAGGGAAGAAAAAGGGGCCTAGAATTGTTACTTGAGGTACGCCAGATGTAGGAAAAAAGGAATTTGATTCCGTGTCATTGACTCTAACTTTAGTTCTTCTCTGTGTTAGATAAGACTGGAAAAGACTGATTACTTCTGGGCTGCAACCAAAGGCACTCATTTTGTCGATCAGGATTTTGTGACTTACTTTGTCAAAGGTTTTAGCGAAATTATATAAACACAATCAACTTGAGATTTTGATTTTATTGTTGTGGCTATGTAGTGTGAGAAAGTCATAAGATTTGTTTCAGTTGACTTCATTCTGATGAACCCATGTTGATTCGGAGATATTTTGCTGCGAAAATGATGAGTTTCTCATGAAGCGTTCTTTTGTACACTTTGGCAAATGCATATATTATAGTTATGGGGCGGTAATTCTCTACACATTTTTTACTACCTGCTTTAAAAATATGGGTCACTCTGGCGTGTTTCCATGCTCTGGGAAAAACGTGCGGATCGCCATATTGAATAAATAATGCAATGAGTTCACGAGGGCAGTGTTCTTCAACCTTTTTGCTCCCGCGGACCAGTGATAATTGGATAAACATTTCGCGGACCGGCTGAAAGCTAAGACACGAATAAATACCAATATAAATAGTATTTTATTATTATATAGGTATATGTTACACAGTTATATAATTACAATTTTTAGTGCGACATCTGCTGCTGCTTCTTTGTTAGAAAATTTGATATACGTGGCTGCAGAGTTGTTTCTGAGAAACGAAGTGCTGCGTTAACATCCATTTGATTTCTCTGTTTGGTTTTTGATATTGACAAGGCTGACAAAGTCTTTTCGCACAAATATGAAGTCGAAAAAATTATTTATAAAATGCTTTCTAATTAAAAAATTGATATTCTTTTTCTAGCGATTTTCAAAATTGAGACAGTGATTGTATTTTTTTGTCTTGACATCAGGTTGTCATCAGAAGACAACTCGATCAGCTTTCCTTTTTCACAAAGATCAAGTGCACATGACTTTATATCTTCCAAGAATGGATTAAATTACTTTCATATTAATCCAGAGGTTACCTTTACGAGGATCCTTATTTTCAGGGAAATAAATGTTTACTTATTTCTGGTTGACATCAGCAGCAATCAAAAATTATTTCAAAAGTGGAAACATTTGAATATCTTCCTCTTGTAAGTGCCTATTCCAACGAGCTAGGTTCTTCAGAAGTATGAAAATTAGATGCGAAAGGTGTTGTATTGGGGCTAGTCAATATTAAATAAATTATGGTTCGGACAAAAGTCAGCTTCTGCTTCGACTAAAAAAATGTGCATATAGTCGTTAACAGAATTGTGCATCTACATGATTTGGTCGAAATTTTTCGTGGACCGGCAGAAACTTTCTGCGGACCGCGGGTTGAAGAACGCTTCAATAGGGCTTGTGCACAGGCTTTAATTATATATGCAGGAATGCATATGAATGAGTCGGCTTCGGTACTTCGGCAAAAGCCGACTGATTTGCGGAGCCCTGTGCAACTGAGCTCTGAATACTTCAACAATCACTTTGTATTGTGTATTGTACGATCACCGGTCCCCAAATACGTGGAGCCCTGTGCGATTGCTCGGGTGACCCATACGTTACGCTGAATCTGCTAGTTAGTTTCAAAAAATGAAGCACATCAGTGATAGCTATTTGGGTTATTCGGGAAACTTTCCTCAGATGACAGATGTTCAGTATTCCACTCCAGATCTTTGCTGTTCTGGTTTCTAAATCATTTAGTATCACACCAGCGTTTTTTTGGACGGAAAACCAATGTGGTGTAGGACACCGGTTGAAAAACACTGGTTTACATGACATCAAGTATTCCTAGAAAGATTACTTTTGAGAGTACCTCGTAAATTACATACTAATTCATGATTTTCTCTCTGGAATTATGCTGTTTAATTACAAGGATATACTTAGGTGCACTAGAGATGTTTACAACTAGACAAGGATTACAAATTAACTGTTTTATCCTAGATTTAAATAAACAAATTATGCACTTCTGGGAAATATATTGAGATTGTTTCCTATTTAATCTTGATCCTTGAGACACCTTGACATATTGAATTACTACCTGTCACTGAAACTACAATGCATCAGAATGAATGATGAGATTCTTGAATATATAGGCCCTTCAGTTGCATAGAAGGACGAATAGCATAGTTAGTGTGTGGCTAGCTACATAAGGTACCAAATTCAACTCCGGGTGCCGGCAAATATTTACAAAAATAGTTCATTGCATTTGCAATTGTAAGTTGCATTTATAAAAAATTGATGTGAAGTGTGAATTTTCACACATTTCAGGGTTTTGCAGGTATTTAGTAACTGAATGATGATTATTTGGGATGCCAAAACAAATTTTATGTCAAAATATTTTTTTATGAATTTTAATTTGAATGATTATTACCATTATTTAAGTTTCTAAATATGTGCAGTATTATTTTTACATAGCAAGGTTCATTAAGATTTTGAAAATTGCGCCTATGGCTTCTACTGGTTGCTTAAATCATAAGCCCCGCTCTCTGATTTCGTATACATTCAAACATAGAATTGTATTATAATTTCAACACTTCCCACTGGTTATTAAATTTACGCTTTTAAAAATTAAATGCAACATTTACCAAAATATAACTAGAATATTGACAAAATAATTTAAACAAAAGAAAACTGCAAAAAAAAAAACTAAAACTAAAAGGATTCGAACTCTAGTTTGCAAGTTACCTCTTTGGCAAATTACAAAGCAATGACGAAACGCACATCGCTATGAGCGCTGAGTTATCTACTGGGTTACATAGCGAATTAAATATTTAACATATTTTGGTTAAAAACACAAAAAATGCTTTATTTTCCGAAAACGTAATCTGATCAAAAATTCATGTTGTATTATTCCGGTTCACACCAATGTACATTACTTAGATTTTTTTCAGATTTTTAGTTTAAACCATCTGGGCTACAGGGTGTGGGACAAATTTTTTTTTGCACAATTTTGGCAAAAATCGCTTCAAAATAATTTATTTTACAAAAATAAAATTTTGGTCGTTAATCCACGTACTAAGGGCTTTCATTTGATTCCCTACTCAGAATTTAAAAAAAATACTTTTTTTTTCGATGAGCACATATTTGTTTATATTTTTAGGGGGATATGTTTTTTAGATGTTTTAGTATTTTTCCTATGTGCGGGTCAAAAAGTTGTACAAGCATGCCAAATTTCAACTCTCTAGGGTTAGCCGTTTGGCTACAATTTTTACCGAACAGACAGACAGACAGACGACAAAATGACGGTATAAGGGTTTTTTGGTCAGACCTACAAAACCCTAAAAATAGGTAATGATTTCGATTATCCAAAAATACAATGTTGTGCGAAAACGACGGCTCCAATACTGGCTTATTTAAAATAGATCGTTAGATCTTTTCAGAATTTTTTATTAAATCTTCTGGGCTATGGATATGGAACAAAAAATTTAACACATTAGACAGCGAGTGCCCAAGAAGAGAAATAAAAAGAGGGAGTGATAAATATTAAAAAACAATCTTAAGGGCACAAATATAATTTATTATTAATATAAGAAACCTTTTGAGTAAAAATGTTCTTTTCTTACGCAATTAAAAATTAATTTTAAACTTTTTGATATAATTAAAAGAAATATAATTTTTTATTTGATTCGTAATTAATAAACTTGGATAAAAATGAGTTTTTAAAAGTTTTCCAAGCGCTAACTTTGCCTTAAACTTAACCAAATAATTAGATTTATAGAAACTTATATATCAGGTTTAAAAGACAATACCATAAAACAAAAAAGTTTACAAACTAAAGAATGACTGTAATTATATAATAATACAATTAATTAGCAAAATAAATGTGTAGGAAGTTTTAATTGAGAAGATCTCATAAAATATACAAAGGTTTTCACTTGAGTTGCAGCCAGAGACGGCTGTACTAAAAGGTTAAGGGCCACTGTTTTATAATATGGGAGACTAAAGTCTATTTATTGGGTTTAAGCGGAACTAAATTGTAGTTTTCCATACTTCTGTATGGATGTGAAACATGGTAGGTGATCAATTAGATAACCTCTCGGTTACAGGTTTTCACAAATAAGTGTCTGCGCAAAATCTTCAACATCTTTTGGCTAAATACAATCTCAAATACAGATCTATGGAGTCTAGAGAGCCAAAAACCAATTACGTCAAAAATAATGACCCGGAAATGGAAGTGGTTAGGACACACACTGAGAAAGCCTGATGATACCATCTCCAAATAGACCGGGAGCTCATGACAGTTTTTGGTCTCCGATTTCATACAGCATGCCTTTTGGAGGAGAGAATATTTACCCTGTGACAACAAAAAAGAGATGGTACTAAACCCCTGCACGTTTTCCGGTCATAGGGAAAATTGCATTTCCACTTAAACACACAATTTTTGTGCTTTTCTCTGATTTAATATTGCTTGCCCTTTTGTCCAAAGAAAGTTATAATAAATTTAAAGTCTTTTAAATATATGTATGCGATTCGGAAGGTCCCAAAGGGCTCAAACGATCATGTGATCTTGTAATAAAAAATATGATTTTCCGCGTTTTCAAACAGCATGCCTATAATTAAAAGACTTTAAATTTGTTATAACTTTCTTTTGACAAAAGGGCAAGCAATATTAAATCAGAGAAAAACACAAAAATTTTGAGCAAGTGGAAATGCAATTTTTCCTATGACCGGAAAGCGTGCAGGGGTTTAGTACCATCCCTTTTTTGTTGTCACAGGGTAAATATTCTCTCCTCCAAAAGGCATGCTGTATGAAATCGGAGACCAAAAATGTCATGAGCTCCCGGTCTAAAACAGGCACTTGAATGGAACCAGGTGCAGGTCCATTTCTCAAGAAATTGGCCCGTGAGTAAAATCTTGGCCGGATATTAAGGCCTTTGCAAAGATAAAACCAGGTACATACATCTCTAAATAAATTGCTTATTGTACATTTAATGCTGTATTTAAATTAAAATAGACAATTATGAGTAGTTGGCTATGGAAAACAAATAAAAACAATAACTAACAAGACAAAACAAGTACAAATTTGCAAATTTTATTCAGTACATGATCCGTAAGTTGATCACATGTTTCATTTTAATTCGATTTAAAACTTTTATTTTAATAATTGCAGTGTTTTCAAGTAGTGGCATTCTTTTTTAATAATGGGCGACAGCATTTAACTATCCACGAGATGAATCATGCAGTGGGACTTCTCCAAGCTGGCTTCAGGCAAGTTGATGTAGGCCAGCGGATAGGAGTTTCTCAAAGTGTCATCAGTCGGTTATGGAGGCGTCACAGGGAAACAGGGAGTCCGGCCGAACAACATCCGGGACGTGGTCGCTGTACAACAGCAGGTCAAGACAGATTTTTGGTCTTAAATGCTAGAAAACAACCTACTATTACAGCACCCGAATTAGCGAGCGCATAACTTAACCGTTAGTCGCAATACTGTAAGAAATCGTCTCCACGAAGCTAATATCTCGACGACCAATCATATGTCAACCCATCTCTTGAGATAATCGCAGAGCAAGATTAGACTGGTGTCACAATTTTCAATATTGATGTGATAATGATTGGGTTACAGTTTTGTTTACTGATTCCAGATTTGGAATTCATCCAGATTCTCGTCGAACAAGGGTATAGAGAAGATCCGGTAATTTGGAACGTTTGAGGCACGTCCAGGAAGTTACAGAGGTGGTACTGTACTGCACGGGGTGGGATAATCTTTGGCGGTAGAACTGATCTCGTTTTTCCCAATGGATTTTTAATAGCACAACAGTATTTGGCTAATATTCTTCAACCTATTGTCCATTTCGTGGTGCTGTTGGTTATCAGTTTCATCTTGCCCAGTTTCATGTTGCGCGAATTGTAACGAACTGGCTGGATAACGAACGAATTGATGTATTGATATGTTACGCAAATCATACGTATACTTACATCAAGTTTTGTAAGTATCGATTTACGTATGAAACGATGCCACCTAAATCGGGACGTTTCTGTATTTTGCATTTATTTGTGAATTTTATAAGATTTTTTCGAAAAATATAAAAGTTTATTCGAAAAATCATTTATGTAAATAAAACTTCAAATTTAATTGGCAAATATTAAATAAATAAACCGTTTTGTTAAGGAGAAAATACTTTTTGTACATTAGTAATTCCCTTAAGGGCGGATTGTAAAAATAGATTTTATTTAAACATTGTAGAATTGTGTTAAAGCTTAAATAAATAGAGATATAAATATAAAATTTACAATAAACGGGTTTTAAACCAAATTTTATTTCAGCTAACAAATTAATTTAAAACAAAAGTTTTTCGATAGATTTTTGGAGATTATCCCTTAAAAGAAAATGATTTTTCCAAAACAAAAATTTGTTTGTCTATCCACGCATTATTTATTTATTTATTACATCTGTCCCAACAGCATAGCGAAAATTGGACAGGAACATAATTAACAATATTAAGACTTAAAAATTAAAAATTATTAAACATAAGAAAATTCTATACACAAAAATGAGTAATTACTAGAACAGTTCAATTATTGTATTCTGCTCATAATATGAACACATCCTGTTCAACGGGGATTTAAGGAATAGATTGGTATGTGCCTGGGGAAGATAAAAAAGTGAGGAATGCCTTGTACGGAAAGATGGGATGTGGAAATTTAATTGTTGAAAGAAAAGTAGATCGTCAATTAGATTTGATGCTAATTTTTTCAGATAATTTGTGGAGCTTAACTCTTGACGCTCAAAGATTTGATGGAAAAAATATTAAGAAGGATACTATATGAAAGATCGAAAGTGGGGTAGGATCTTCTCAAATATTTTTAATATCAGCCCTGCCTACGAAATCCTGTTAACTACGAAAATTCACAGTTTATATATTTTTTCAGATAAACAGGTTACGTCGCATAAATGTTTACGTAATTCCTGTTAATGATATAAAAATAAAATTTCCTTATCAACTTATTTAAGAGGATTAATTATTTTTTGAATCCCATACTAATTCATTTGTGGTTAACAAAACATCGAGATAACATTAAAATGTCTTTCTTATAAATTCTAAGTTATTTTTTGTACGTATTTTAACATTGAATATATTGGGTTTCGTGAAAGTGTAGTTATTTGTGGAAATTTGGGTATTAAATCAAAAACTATATTTCAAAAATGGTAAGAAATAGAGATCTAAGATTTAAATCTTTAAAAAATTTAGTTTTACGATGTTTTTTCTGTAATATTTGGTCCGTAATGACCTAAAACTAATTGGTACAATTTTGATTTTATTTTGTAAATTTTAAAAATTCATATCTCAAAAAAGGTAAGACATAGAGATTTGAGGTTTGAATTTTTAGAATTATCACACCTTGTTTTGTCTAGAAAAAATTAATGTTTGGTCCGTAATGACCTAAAACTATTAAAAATTTTGATTTTTTGTAATTTTAAAAATTCATATCTTAAAAAAGGCAAGACATAGAGATTTGATGGCATTCTTTTGAATCTCATAAATGGGATCCCATACCATTGAACGATATTCAATTTTAGAGCGAATGAATGCGTAGTAAAGTGTGAAGATAACGTTTATATTCGAAAAAGTGCGTGAATTCCTGATAATCAGACCAATTCTGTAACTCAGTTACTATGATCATAGTAACTAAATATGTTACTATGAGCAAGGTCAGTTACTATCATGAATGGAAGTCATTTATACTTTTATAATATTTTATCTTGTAGTAACGTTACTACACAGTAATTTTTTACAGAATTGATCTGTATAAATCCTAGCATTTTATAAAAAGAACAAATCGTATCTATATGCGAGTTAAAAATAAGTCTACTATCAAACTCAATGCCTAAATCCCGGGTACTTTGGCAACGAGTAAGCAAATGATTAAGTATCGAATAGGGGAAAATAGTGGGGTTACATTTTCGTGTAAATGTCAGAATTTTGCATTTAGAAAGATTGAGGTTAAGTTTGTTTAAGCTGCACCAATTAGAGATATTTTCCAAGTCGTTTTGAAGAATGTGGCAATCATTATTTGAAAAGAGAGTTCAAAAATTTTTTAAATCTTCACTAAATAATGTTTTACTGACTATTACATTATTAATGTCATCAATAAATATTACAAAAAGAAGAGGACCTAAATTTGATCCTTGTGGAACTCCGGAAGTGACTTTAAAAGGTGAGGTTGTATGACCACAATAGCCAACAGATAGATTACGATCTAGAAGATACGACATTAGGAAAGTTTCATTTGATACCCCACTCAAAATTTTAAAAAAATATTTATTTAATTGGTCATTAATTAGAGATATTTTCCAAGTCGTTTTGAAGAATGCCACATTCATTATTTGAAAAGAGAGTTCAAAAAATTTTGAAATCGTCGGCAAAAACTAAACTTTACTGACTATTACATTATTAATGTCATCAATAAATATTAAAAAAAGAAGAGGACCTAAATTTGATCCTTGTGGAACTCCGGAAGTGTTTTTAAAAGGTGAGGTTGTTTATATTTATAACATGATGTGTTTTTTTGAACTCTAAGTAAATTTTCAATGCTCAAAACCTACATATAGAAAATTTGTCCCTTTGGGGTTATATAAGCACGCCAAATTTCAGCCGTTCAACATGTTTAGCCATTTGGCTACAATTTCTACCATACAGACAGACAGACAGACTCATGAGTGACGTTATAATTGATTTTTGGTGGTCATACCTACAAAACACTAAAATATAGTTTTTAAAAAGTATTTTTCAAAACTTCTATACCTTATCTGTAGTATTTAAATTAAAAATCTTTAGAAAATTCTGTCTCCATTGAAAGAAGTTTTTAAAAGCCTTTCCTCACCACTGCATCCTTTCTTAAGTCCTTTGACTGTACAGCTTCTCAGGTGTAGTGAACAAAGTACTCAGGTATTCTGGGCGTGGAGCACAACATTACATCACGATGTAATGGACGTCTGTTCAACTCTCCCCGTAACTTATTACTCGTTGAAAAGAAATAGACTCGAATACAAGTCTTTTATTCCTGTATTTTAGACATTTAATATGACATCTATATGTGGAGAATTCAACTAAATTTATTACACATTTATTCAACCACTGAGATTTAAAACTAATGTCATAATTCATAATTATATCATGTGGATATCCGCAAATCCACAAACCCCGTTATATACAGTTAATAAAATTTTACATTTTGAGTATCGGGAACAAAAATAATTTGAGGAACACCCAAGTCAATATTTTCTAGAAAGTATAAGTTAGGGGTTCGCAACGGGGTCGTTATAGACCCTCTGGTGGTGAATCGGCTTGACGCTGGGGGTCAATATACACAAAGAGGTCGATAGTTCTTTTTTCGTATTCAATAACTGTAATAGTATTCCTATATTATAATGAGCTTATCCTGTCTGTTCGTTCAGTCGTGATGACTCGTCCGATTTCGTAGGCATAAACAAGAAACTCTAGACACCCCTATATGTTTTGACCGATATGAACAATATTTTGCAGATTTATTCTCTAAGAATCTGTGGATAAAATTACATATAGAAATGTCTAGGTTTTCGTAGGCATAAACAAGAAACTCTAGACACTCCTATATCCTATGATCCATAAATGAAAAATATTTTGCAGATTTATTTTCTAAGAATCTGTGGATAAAATAACATATACAAAAGTCTAGACTTTCGTAGGCATAAATAAGAAACTCTAGACACTCCTATATCCTATGATCGATAAATGAAAAATATTTTGCAGATTTATTTTCTAAGAATCTATGGGTAAATTACATATAGAAATGTCTAGGTTTTCGTAGGCATAAACAAGAAACTCTAGACACTCCTATATCCTATGATCCATAAATGAAAAATATTTTGCAGATTTTTTTTCGAAGAATCTGTGGATAAAATAACATATACAAAAGTCTACCCAGCAAACATTCAACTAACGGCCGAATGCCGGCAAACTGCTTTTATGCTGGTAAATTATTGGCACCAAAAGTAAGTGCAACGCCAGTATTAATAATGTACTTCACATTTGTATTTCGCATTCCGCCTATACGAAGTACTTTACCAGCATTTTATAAGCACTCTTCTTCACTCATACTTTTTACTTAAAACCATCAGAAATAAATCTTGCAACTAATGCGATTATTTTGCACTTTACCGTTGCTGGGCCGGCAACTGATACATCAATGGGCCAGTAACGGCCACGGGGACACCGGGGTACTGGCCCATTACTTTCAATGCCGGGGAGTATGTGCTTTACCAGTACTGGCCCGTATAAAAATGTTTGCTGGGTAGGTTTTCGTAGGCATAAACAAGAAACTCTAGACACTCCTATATCCTATGATCCATAAATGAAAAATATTTTGCAGATTTATTTTCTAAGAATCTGTGGATAAAATTACATATAGAAATGTCTAGGCTTCGTAGGCATAAACAAGTAACTCTAGACACTCCTATATCCTTTAACCGATATGAATAATATTTTGTAGATTTATTCTCTAAAAATCTACGAATATAATTACATATTGAATAGACTAGGGTTTCGTAGGCATAAACAAGAAACTCTATACATTCCTATATCAACTGACCGAAATGACTAATATTTTGCAAATTTATTTTCTAAGAATCTACGAATATAATTACATATAGAAAAGTCTAGGGTTTCATAGGCATAAATAAGAAACTCTACACACTCTTATATCCTTTGACCGATGTGAAGAATATTTTGCAGATTTATACTTATATAATACTGACATTTTATATTTACACGATTAATTAAACTGATTTGAGATATTTAATACATTTTGGTAAAAATGGTAAATTAATGTAAAAATAAATTAAAGGTTTTAAATCATCTTTATTTTCAAAAATGTAAATGTAATTTATTGAGTAAAACTCGCCGTGGTAAAAATTCGTAATTTTTATCAAGAATTACCGGCCGAGTTTGGTCATTCATATCAGCGCCACTAGGTGACAACTTATTTGTGTAAATTTAAAATATTTTAGTAAAAATTACAAATTGATACATTCAATAGTTTGCACCTTTGGGTCTTGTTGGTATTAAAACATGGTAAAAAATGTCACTTTCTTAAAATGTCATTCCAATTAACATATGTTATAAAGATAAATGATATCTTAATTATAATGATTATAACCAACAAATCTTTAAAACTAGATTTTACAGCGTAAGGAATATTTTGAATTTATAGATTTATATTTAAAAGTCAGTACTACACTATAAAAGTAAACCAGATCTGGTTGGACCTTGCTCGTTTGCTCAGATGAAATGAGCAGCACTCAGATTTCGATGGATTATAGCCGCCATTTTTTGTAGTATCGCTCTAAACTGGAGATGCAATCGTTAAGAATCTATGATCGTTTATAATAAACCCATAACATAATGTATAAGGATGGGACAATGGATTTGATCGTTCAGAACATCTGTTTCTAATAAACAGAACAAAGAGAGTAATGTAATTTATAAAGTATGGATACATATCATATCTATTATAAACGAGGCTTTACACCCTGTCTCTGTGGGGACATTTCTAGGATCGGTCGAAACGTCAAGGTTGGCTAAATGAATTTAAATAATTTCATTTGTACTTCATGGTACTTACTTTGAAGGGCCCTCCACATAGTGGATTCCAAGACTTGCGAGCGGTATCAAGTCTGAAAATCTAAAGGATCCGCCGGTTGGTTGCTTAGACTCTTTATGAGAGGAATAAGGGTGTTTGAAATAAAGTCATCATACATTAGAACTTACAATTTAATGCTGGATGTAAAATCCCATGAGAGACACTCAAACACTAAACCTCACCATCACCGTATTCACCTCACAAGCCGCTAAACACCTCATAACACTCACGGTGTTTAACCCGTTAACGTGGTTCGTTTATTTCATTTAAACTGTCCTCAATATTTCCAGATTACTTCTGGTTTACCCACTACAAACTACCGGGTTTCTCTACCAAAAATGCATTGGGAGGTTCGTGTGTACACGGCAACGGTTTGCTCATCACTACTTTTGTCTCTCACAAGATTTTTCCAACTCTTTTCTTAAACTAATAATCTGATCTCTGACCCCATTTTTTTGTCGTTGTAAAAATAATCAGATCTCCACATTAACAACAAACCCTTTTATAAACTTATCTTTCTATTACCAATAAATTATAAACCCAAGTAATTAATTTTGACTCGCGGTCCATATCACTGAAAATATATTGTCGCCTATCACCTTCTGTGTAAACATTTGACTATTGCTATTTTGATCTAAACAATAACGTTCTTTCAAACTACTCATATAATATACGACAGTAAATCACTGTGTATCTCTTTAACGCTTAACTAGAAAAATATGTAATAGCTCAACTAATCTTTGAGGATGTTTATCTTAAAGTAGATTAGGTTTTATATTTGAATAATTTGAATACTTTTTAACTAATTGAATAATTTTATTTTAAATAATAATGAAATTTTATTTCTGAAATTACCACTCCCACATATCCCATATGTTCAATCGTTCGACCGAAGTTTACAGCGCTGTTAAATTTAACAAGCTGTGTTCAGAATACCACAATAAATATATGTTTTAAGTAGCATAATGTCTTTGTTCGTATTATTACCTCTATTATGTCTAGTAATATGCATATTAGAGAAGTCATTGTTAAGATTTAAAGTGACATGCTTCATTGTGACGTGGTGTGATGTAACAAGTGCAACAGGACATTAGTATTGCAGTCTGTGTGTCCATTAATCCACTGAATTATCACGAATGGCTAAGATTAATACCCGTGAGAATAGAAGCTCTCAACCGGTATCATTAATAACTAAATATTTGATGCTAATTTAAACAGTTTACCAGATAGGCTTAACACATCAATTCAGTTATGATGTGAAGTATGAACTATCACACATTTCAGGATTTTGTTGGTATTTAATAAGTGTAAGAAGCACACATAATATAGCTCAGTCGCTGAAACAGCCCAGTTCGTCATTTTGAGTCATAACTTCAATGACAAACTTAGTGGCGAAAAAATAACTAAATCGATTTTTTTTTTTCATGTGAATTATAGACTAATATTTATTTTACTAAAACATACCTTTTGAAGCCATATTTAGTTTGTGTTCGATAGTCATTTTGAAGATTTACAAATTTTAAAAGTGTTTATTTAATATACGAACATTTGTATTGGTATCCCAGAATAAAACGATGTTTACATTTGTCATTTAATAATACGTCTGTTGTGTTTTGATACTGACTTGTGTTCAAATTAGTAATTTCTAAAAATCTTTTTTATTTAGTTTGTTGTTTATTTAGCAGTTTTGTGTTTAGTTACATATTTTCTTATTTGATTTTGTGTGTACTGCATAGTTTTTAGGTTACATTCAATTTATTTTTATTTTATTTTCTTTGATCATATTTTTGGATCACATCAGTCCTTTGTATGACTATTTTGCTTATTAGAATAATTTATTTATTTCTATTCTGTTCTTATTCTTATATTTTCATTTCATTTCGATACAAGTGACAGCGTACAAATATTGCATTCGTTAAATAGATGAATGTAAACGTACTAAACCTGACGTCACATTTTTTTGTGACGTTTCAAGGGACGCAACTGCACTGTTTCGCCGATTTCCCTATACTGGATGTCTAGGAATATTTGTTCTGTAATCACAACAAAATCAACAGATTTTTTATAATTCACTTTTATTCCTTATTTGAGAAATAAGAGTGTACCTCTTAATTTTTTTAAACAAAATTTAAATAATTTACCTAAAATCCCATTGTTTTTTTCTGCATTTGCTTCGTATTCAAGTCTTCATTAGATTAATAAGAAACATATTGATAAATGGCTTAATTATTTTCAATTTCAAAAATGTATTTCCTACTTGTAACTATGTGTTCTTTGATTTATTAGTATTTCATTACTATAAATTGATTTATTCCTCTTTGATACCCTAAAACCAAAAATCTAAAGTAATTCAAACAATAGGTTGAATCAGAGCATATAAAAGTACAATAAAATAACTGAATAGTACACACGACACTCTGCAGTGTATAGCAGTGGTGTATTCAGGGGGGCACCGGGGACACATTCTGGAAAGCAGTGACGGAATTTATATAATAACAAACATCCTGAAGGGCTCCTTGATTTTTTTATAAACTGTAAAGGTAGAAGAATATTTTTAAGTATATATTTATTCTAATATAATCCTATCAAAAAAATAATATGTTGCGGGGCATATGCGGCTAGAGAGCCTCCATCCCCGTCCTACAGATGACTTCATAAGTGCCCCATAACCATAAGTCCTGTATACGCCACTGGTGTAGAGTGTAGTGTGGTGTTCAAAACTCTGAGCTGTTAATTTTTTGTTTATTATATTTTTAATTTAAAAAAGGCACACTACCTTAGCCATAAATACAAAAAACAAACATTTTTCGACATTATTTAGCCATAAATTAAAAAAATAATAAAATTTGTCAAAAATACAAAAACTGAAATTTTTTCAAAAACGTAAGCGGATCAAAAATTCTTCTCGTATGTTTCCGGCTCAAATCAATGTAGATTACCTGCAATTTATTCAGATTTTTAATTTAACCCCTTTAGGTAAAAGGAGACGGGATAAGAACTTTTTTAGCACATTTTTAGCTAAAATCGTTTTAATAGAAACAAATTTAAAAAATCTATTTTTGTTACCTAATACATGTTAAGAGCTTTCCTTTGGTACCGCACAATAAATTTTAATAAAATAATTATTTTTTTCTACGTCACTAAAAAATCGATATTTTTCAAAAACCTAATCTAATCAAAATTCTTGTTGAATTTTTTGTTTCCATTTGTGTAGATCATGGAGATTTTTCTCAGATTTTTAGATCAACCCATCTGGGAGATAGGGTGGGGGATAAAAAAATTTTGACATATTTTTGAAAAAAATCTCATGAACAAAATTGTTTTTTTTTCAAATAAAAATTTGTTTGTTGATCTATGCTTTAATTAGTTTCATTTGGTGAGCAACTCAAAATTAAAAAAAAGAATTATTTTTTCATTGAAGACATATTTGTTTATATTTATCTCGGGATATGTTTTATTCAACTCTCAGTATCTTTTCTATATGGGAGTCAAAGAGTTGTATAAGCATGCCAAATATCAACTTTCTATATTAAGCAATTTCTACCGTACAGACAAACAGACAGACACATGACAGACACAAAATTGTAACAAAAACATAACAAGAAAAATATGTCTTATGTTATTTTATAAATTTTGAAATAAATTATGAAATCAATTTAGTATAAACGTGCGGAAAAATAATGAATTCATTAACGAATTTTCCCCTTTTCTTAATTGAATTTTAATTCCAATTTGGAGTTTTGCATAAATGGGTACACAAAACTTGTATTTTCAATAGATCCAATAATTTTCTTCCCTATAAATTTGTCACGAAGGTGTCTAGAACAAAATCAGATCTAATTATAGTATATAGAAGAATTAATATGGATAAAAAACTTTTTATTTTAAATTCTTTAATTTGGCCTATGATATTTATTCAAAATGGCATATTAATCATCTTTTATTAACAAATTATATTTATATCTTTTGCAGTTTTGTCAGAAATAAGTGCACTTTTAAAAGGACGGTGGCAAAAAATTGGGATTTTTCTAGAATTTTATTTATTTTTTTTTACTGAAAATGTATTTTAAGTGTAGTTGATCATAATATTTAGTAATAATTACATACAGTATTTATGCAAAACACAACAAATATATAAATTAACAGAAATAATAAAATTTCAGTCTGTGAGGTAGGCCAAAAAATATTGCTTTGGGAACGTTTGCATTTGATGCAAACAAAGTAGGCCTTCTTGTGGCAAAGAAAAAATCGTTTGAATTTCTTTGTAGTCTATTAGTTGCCATGTAGATCATCAATCCGTGAATGTATGTGCAGATTAATTGAAGATGTACTTGGTTTTCTTTTACTTGTTTTTTTAAACCAAGATAATCCAGTCTTTCTTTCGGAAATTTCATCTTCTTGGCCTATCTTGCCAAAGGAATTTCATCTTCGGAGTCACTATCGGTATTTTCAGTTCTTTCTTCAGCGTCAGCACGTAGTTGGTTGCCGAGCATTTTTTTTATTGCAATTTCGTCCTCTTCGTCTCTATCTTCATCAATTATCTCCCTATTTGCGTTAATTGATGGAATGATAATTATGTCTACTAGATCCTCATCTAAAAGGATCACTTAAAGCTCTGGGAGATAGGGAGGGGGACAAAATCAAAAATAAAAATTTGTGTGTTAATCCATGCTTTAAGAAATTTCATTTGATGCGCCACTCAAAATTTAAAAAAAATATTTATATTTTTATTAAATACATATTTGTTTATATTTATTTCGGGACGTGATTTTTGAATTCTCAGTATTTTTCCTACATGTAAGTCAAATAATAATTATAATATATTTATTTCACGGCTCAAGAGCCAAAAAAACACATATTTACAAACAAAACAAAAAAAATCCACAAAATACATAACGGAAACAGAAAACAGAATATACAAATATAACTAACATGGTTTGAGTGTGTAGTAAATTTTAGAAATATGGTCACAACTCGTAGGAGAGATAAAAATGAATGAGCTGTAGCGCCCAGTGCGTAAGAAAATTCTTATCGCTATCTAAACAGCACTGTACAAGCTCGTTACACGTCGCCCAAAGCCTTTCCCGCAAACTATGAACATATATCCTCATATATATATATATATATATATATGTATATATATATATATATATATATATATATATATATATATATATATATATATATATATATATATATATATATATATATATATATATATAATGGATATATGATGTATATATATAGATCATATATCCATAATATCATAGCTGTAAGGGCTCTAAGCAAACCGCTAACTGATGTAGAATTTTTAGCACACCACACAGAGCTATAATGTAATTTCGCGGACTCGACGGACGTTTGACTACAGTGTCTTATGTGATTATTCAATAAACTAACCTTGTTCTAACCTTGGTTCTAGTGGATAGCTGTCTTCTGGGTACCCAGATGCTGAGGAAATTCTAGATGACGCCAACAGAACATTTGCAATTGAATAGCACACCAGACACTTGATATGTGATAAAATCACTAGATATATTTATATTTAAATATTGCGAGAGTTTATATGAATAGAGGTTTAGTACAACCGACTAACGTGATACGCACGTAATTTGAATTGAAAAATACGTCTTAACACTATGATGAACTAATCTCAACTCTATTATAAAAAAATGCAACGTTTCTAAACATAAGACAAATCGAAGTAACAAAGAGAGCTACTATACTGCAATGATAGCTACGAGTCGTGATAGTAAATTACGACGTCTGCAAGTTTAACTAAAACGAAAACAATGAATCATAAAGATATTTTTAACTAAACTAACAGTAAGATAAAAATTCAAAACGAGACAATAGCTGTATATATATCAAAGAGTTGTATAAGCATGCCAATTTCTACACAGAGACAGACATATGAGTGACGTTATAAGGCTTTTTTGGTGGTTATTTTTTTTAAACCCTAATAGAAGGGAAATGGCTACGCGAGTCACATAAACAAACTCGTGATCCAGATCTATCCCGCGTGACATAGTTCGACTGTGCCTGGTATACGAGATACCTGAAAAGCTTGATACTTACCAGAGCAAGAATTTGTGTGAGTGTGGCTAAAGTTCAACACAATTGGTAGTCTTTGAATAGTGAGGTTCATTGTTTATCATCTTTCTCGTACAATAGAATAATTCATGTAAGTCCTTCATGAATGGAATTAGGATTTTAATTCGTTATTTAATGTACCCAATGTTCCATTTCCCTACATCAAGATGCATTGTAACTGGATTTTATGATACGTGGATTCACCGTTGCATTAACGATTTTCACAACATTTTAAAGTGTTAACTTACCTATAAAGATAACATCACTTTAAGTTAAGGAGATAATTACTGCTTATCTACGACATAAATTGAATGAAATGGCTACGTTCTATTCTATAACAAGGTGCACATAAAATCAAAGTTGTGATTTGAGAAATTTATAGCTTTTGTATTATTAAGGAATTTGGGATGGTTAAATAACCTAAATTGTTGACAACTGCCAGAGTTAGAACTAGTTGACAAGTTGGTAATGCATAGTTAATTTATGTTGTCGAACAAATTAAGAAGTAGATAATGGCCAAATTGATATTTGGACCACTTTGACACTATATTGTTTGTAACTTTAATATGATTTCTTCCACAATTTCATTGTTATTACCAAATACGTTCTATTTCTGTACATACGAGTTGTGTAAATTAAGTAACCGGACTGGCAACATAGCGTTTGATCTGGTAACATTTGGGATGCGGGACTTGGAGGGGCGGCAGATGAACATGTGATACGCCTTCAGTACGAGTTTGAACTTGCTAGAGTAATTTTGTTGTCCGTAGCGATTTTTTTCGTGACAGTTTTTCTAGTGAGTTCTAAAAATGAGTGACATTCATTTAAATTCAAATTGAGCACAGTGCAACGGAAACTTTTGCAAAACTTCAGCAGGCCTACGGAGACAATGTTTTGTCCAAGATCCAGGTTTCTTGGTGGTTTAAGACATTTTCAGAAATAAGAGAGTTGACTGAAGATGAATCACGCAGCAGAGGGCCCTCATCTTCAAGAACCGATGAAAATTTCGACAGAATCCGGGATCTTGTGCGTTCAGATTGTCGGTTGATAGTCAGAATGATCGGGGAAGAGTTGAATTTGACTCACACTACCGTTCATCAGATTTTGACCAATGCGCCTTGTCACACAGTAATTTCAATAAGAGAGTTTTTTTCCAGTAAAAACATCCCTGTGTCTCCGCTGCCTCCTTATTCGCCTGACTTTTTCCCTTTCCCAAGATTGAAAAATCACCTCGAGAGACGTCATTTTGGGACACTCGAAAACATTCAAACGTCCGGAACCGACCAGCTGAAAGCTATTCCATTATCCAAGTTCCAGTACTACTATGAGGATTGAAAGAACCGTCTCCAGCGCTATGTGGCTTCCCAAGGAAGTTATTTTGAGGGAGACAATATTGAATTGTAATTCGGTGTGCTATCAGGTTTTACTTCAGATTTGCGCACAGTGCAACGGAAACTTTTGCAAAACTTCAGCAGGCCTATGGAGACAGTGTTTTGTCAAGGACTCAGTTTTTTTTTATGGTTTAAGGCATTTTCAGAAAGAAGAGAGTTGGTTGAAGATGAATCACACAGCGGAAGGCCTTCATCTTCAAGAACCGATGAAAATGTCAACAGAATCCGGGCTCTTGTGCGTTCAGATCGTCGGTTGACAGTCAGAATGATCGGGGAAGAGTTGAATTTGAGTCACACTACCGTTTATCAAATTTTGACCAATGAATTGAGGATGAGAAAAATCACGAAGCACCTTGTCACACAGCAATTTCAATAAACGAGTTTTTGGCCAGTAAAAAACATCCAGTGGCTCCTCAGCCTCCTATTCGCATTGACTTGAGTCCTTGCGACTTTTTCCTCTTCCCAAGATTGAAAAATCACCTCAAGGGACGTCATTTTGGGACACTAAAACATTCAAACATCCGTAACCGACCAGCTGAAAACTACTCAAGTATCCGAGTTCCAGCACTGCTATAAGGAATAACCGGCTGTGCGGCTTCCCAATGAAGTTATTTTGAGGGAGACAATGTTGAATTGTAATTCTATTCGAATAAAAAAATAATAATAATAAATCAATTCGGTTACTTAATTTACACACGTCGTATAAATAAAAACACTGTATCTTTTTTCACTTATTTTATTCATTTTCTAAATGTGCATTTCGACATGCTAAACAGTCGTCTTCAGTAGAACAGTGTTCCACTGAAGACATAAGAATTTATCAGAAGTAGCTCGCGAATTATTGTGAGTTTATCGGGTATTGATATAATTTTTCATATCGACTTTAAGTGACCTTATTTCCTATTATTCTAATAAATATTTGATATGAGATATAGCAGAAAGATAATAGCTATATATTCCAATAGATTTGACATGACAACTCTAATACAAATATGGATTAATAATGATTGATGACATTGAATTCGAGTAGTTTTATTTCATTATCGATCGATATCTGTACTAATTTATAAATATATATAAATTAGTTATGGATAGGGTGACCAGAATTCAGTGAAGGGAAACCGAGACAGGGAAACAAAGAAAGTCCTCACCTCCCAGATCCAAGTGAAAAGCAAGAAAAAAAAGGTCCTCAACTGCCAAATCCAAGTAAAGAGCAAAAAAAGGTCCTCACCTCCCAAATCCAAGTGAAGAGCAAAAAAAAACATCCTCATCTCCCAAATCCAAGTGAAGAGCAAAAAAAAGGTCATCACCTCTCAGATTGACTAGTTGTAATATTTCTTACAAATGCAGAATTATGTAAAAACCGGGATAATCGACCCGATAAAACATTTTTCGGAACACCGGGACAACAGACTTAAAACCAGGACGGATGGTCACTCTAGTTATGGATATAATTTATAAGGAGAAATAAAATCTTCTTATTTACTCCTCAAATTTTATTAAATAAAATAATATTATGAGACGTTTCGACTAGTAAATCCAGTCATCTTCAGTTCAGAAACAAAATTGTTTAATTTTTTATTTATTCCGGGCAGAATCATCAAATAATATATGATCTTTACATTGATTTTTGGTAAATTTTGATTGATTGAACAATATGAGTAAAATCTGTCTAATTATTAAATATGTTATAAAATCTCGCTTTTGCAGTTTTTGTCCAGTCTATATAATTGATCAAAATCAAATTTTATTTATTATTCGTTGATTCTTTTGTATTATTACCGACCGTCAACATATATAAGGGAGGTATTGTGAGCATACCGATTTTGACATTTCGAGATTTCGATGGATCTCCACGAATTGAGGTCCCTACATAACGTTTTGACTATTTTTAGCATGATGTCTGTCGGTCTGTCTGTCCGTCCGTCTGTCTGTCTGTCCGTCTGTCTGTCTGTCTGTCCGTCTGTCCGTCTGTGTACACGTGCAGAGCAAATTCGGCTGAAAGGATTTTTATGAAACTTCATATTTAAGCTTCTGCCATCAATGGCACGAGTTAATTAACTTTTGGTAAAAATCGATTGACTAAAAATGGGAGTTTACTCGTGTCGATTTTAAAATTTTTGTGAATATTTCACAGCAGAAAAATATTTCGAAAAAAATTATTGAACAAAAGTTGCTATTAAAGCAATAACTAATAACTTGACTAATAACTAATAACTCTGCTGCTAGAACGTATTTTCTATAAGTACTTTACGATGGCCGTCGGTCCTGTGATGGCCACAGTTGATTTTTTTTTTTTTAATTCGTAGTTCCTTATGATTTATTTGAAAATTCAATGATTTTCTTGCGTATACAGTATACGAGGGTTGCCTTTTATATTTCGGGATTTGAGATCAAATGCAATTATTTATAAACAAAAGTGGCTTTATTGTTTTTCAAAATATTCTCCATGAAGATCAATAGACTTTTGCATGCGTTTGAACCAATTTCCGAAGTACTTTTTCCACTCCGATTGAGGCATTTTCCACTCCAATTGATAATTTATGTAGGGTCCAACGCGAACACATCAATTTGACGTGTTTGGCCAAATGTTCGTGCAATAGTTAATGTATACTGGTACCACTAATGCCCAAGGATACATCAATCTCACGATAAGTCCTATGGCGATCTTGTAGTATCAGTTCACGCACAGCATCAATGTTTTCTGGAACAAGAACCGATTTTGGCCGACCTTCACGATATTCGTCCTTAACCGCTTAAGGACTACGCCCGAGTATATTCGGGCGGCTATTATGTGCCAAAATTCTCACACCCGAAATAACTCGGGCAAGCTTTACCTGCAGAAAAGATCACTCCCGAATGTACTCGGGCGAAAATAAATACGATTCATGGTATGTTAATTAATTCTTTGATTAATAAGGCATAATTATTAATTATGATGAATAAAAACGCATATTTTTTATGAATTTCTTTTATTTCTCGACGCACACTATGCACCATAATATCAACTTTCAATCCCATTTTGAACCCGAAATGGCTTTTTATGGAGGATATACAGGGTGTTTGTTTGAAACGGGGCACCCCGAAAATCTCCTTTATTTGTAAAGATACAAAAAATCTTCAGAACAAAAGTTAAACTAGACAAAAAGGCCCATCTAAAGGTTACTATAAGAATTCTGAGGCACTTCCGGTTTCACCAGAAATGATGTCAACTTTTGATCTAGCATAGGGAATCGATAATTTTATATTTTTTTCCTAAAAGTACATTAAATTAGCTTTACAATGACACTAAAAAGTCATATTTTTATGTTAACCATTTCAAAATAGCGACCATTTATTTACAAAATAATAATCAACATAAGTTTTAGAAAGTTGAACGTAGCAAGCTTTGAAAACAATAAAAAAAGAAACAAAATATCTCAAAAATAAACTGTTATAACTAGTTATTATATGAAATAATAACTAGTTTTTTTTTTTTTTTTTTTCTAAATAGTCGAATAGTTTATTTTAGAGATATTTTGTTTCTTTTTTTATTGTTTTCAAAGCTTGCTACGTTCAACTTTGTGAAACTTATGTTGATTATTATTTTGTAAATAAATGGTCGCCATTTTGAAATGGTTAACATAAAAATATGATTTTTTGGTGTCATTGTAAAGCTTATTTAATGTACTTTTAGGAAAAAAATATAAAATTATCGATTCCCTATGCTAGATCAAAAGGTTGACATCATTTCTGGTTAAATCGGAAGTGCCTCAGGATTCTTATAGTGAGCTTTAGATGAGCCTTTTTGTGTAGTTTAACTTTTGTTCTGAAGATTTTTTGTATCTTTACAAATAAAGGAGATTTTCGGGGTGCCCCGTTTCAAACAAACACCCTGAATATGTTCAGTAAATTAAATTAATTCATAAAAAAAATGTGTTTTTTTTCCATTTTTAAATTTTTTAATGATTACTGAAGGGGTTAAGCGAACTACGGCCACGATTGAAGTCGGCAAACCATCGATAAACAGTAGTCCTTGACGGTGCTTCATCGCCAAAAGTCGAATTAAGTTCATCGATTCATTGTTGTTGGGTTAATCCACGTTGAAATTTGTAAAAAATAATAGCTCGAAGATGTTCACGATTTAATTCCATTTTTAACCGAGATGAATTTTTTCAAGTTACTGTAAATAACACAAATAGCGCTCGTACGTCAAAACGTTCGGAGTACGTGTACCGTCAAAAATGTCAAACTTTACTATAGAAGCGTCAGTTGCCAAATGGCACCACTAATTTAGCGCAATCCCTAAATATAAGTGGCAATCCTCGTATACAGGGTGTTTGTTTGAAACGGGGGACCCCGAAAATATCCTTATTTGTAAACATACAAAAAAATTTCAGAACAAAAGTTAAACTAGACAAAAACGCCCATCTAAAGGTTACTATAAGAATTCTGAGGCACTTCCGGTTTCACCGGATTTTTTTTTTCTAAAAGTACATTAAATTAGCTTTACAATGACACCAAAAAATTATATTTTTATGTTAACCATTTCAAAATGGCGACCATTTATTTACAAAATAATAATCAACATAAGTTTTACAAAGTTGAACGTAGCAAGCTTTGAAAACAATAAAAAAAGAAACAAAATATCTCTAAAATAAACTATTTGACTATTTAGAAAAAAAAACTTTTTAATTACTTTTTACAATTATTTTAAAAAAAAATTAATTAAAATTTAAGTTATTTCATGTTATTTCATATAATAACTAGTTATAACAGTACTTTTAGGAAAAAAAAATTAAATTATCGATTCCCTATGCTAAATCAAAAGTTAACATCATTTCCGGTGAAACCGGAAGTGCCTCAGAATTCTTATAGTAACCTTTAGACGGGCCTTTTTGTCTAGTTTAACTTTTGTTCTGAAGATTTTTTATATCTTTACAAATAAAGGAGATTTTCGGGGTGCCCCGTGAAAATCTCAAACAAACGCCCTGTTATAATTTTGAAAACTCTTTGAAATAAGAATGTTTATTACATATTTGTTAATTCATGTTCGTTTGGTGTATATACGGCTTTAACACATTCTAGAGTTGTTTTGATTGTCTATTTAAGAAAAAGCATTCTTCCATTAATCACAGTTTCATCAAGAGAAGCGCTTCACCACAGAGGAAATAACTATGTCACTCGGACTAATGTTATTGCAATTTATTATTAAAACACGCTTCGTTACTGGGTGTCATCGCTTGGCATTTCCCCTAGCAAAAATTTCATTTCGCACATTCACGCTTTTTCTAGGAACTCATCTATTTTACTTTGAATTATTCATAGGAGACAATCTCGGTTTAGTTCCACGTATATCCACCTAGATACCATGGTATTTGCATGTTTTACCATGTGTAAATGGAATAATAACGTTTTTAATTAGTTTATTTCAACACCGTCATTTTGTACAAGCTTTTTTAATTTATTTCCCAACAAAAGAATTAAGAGATTGAAACGTTTGAAAAAAACTCAAATAAGCTTAAATTAGTAGTTAAATAAAACACTCGGTAAGTTTTACAAAATATATATTTAATAATTAGCTAGTATTTAATTGATCAGAATTGAAGTCAATTTTCATCAGAAAATTTTGTGATATTGATCAGAAGTATAGCAAACGTAAAATGTAAAGAAAATCATTTGCTTAGTACTATTTAGTAGTACTAGTTAGTAGTGGGTTACTAATCGTTCTGAGCTTTCAGGCTAGACTGATGTTACTATGTATTGTGTAAAAATACAAAAAAAAATAAATCTACAATACAAAAATTGTGAAGAGTCACACATTTCAGGTTCTTTTTACGCATTTTCTTCGTATTCAACTTTTCATTAGATTAATAAGATTGATAAATGACTTTATTCTTAGGGTTTTGTAGGTATGACCAAAAAACCCTTATACCGTCATTTTGTCGTCTGTCTGTCTGTCTGTTCGGTAAAAATTGTAGCCAGCCGTTTAGCTACAAACCTAGAAAGTTGAAATTTGACATGTTTATACAACTCTTTAACCCGTATATAGGAAAAATACTAAAAGATCTAAAAAACATATCCCTCTAAAAATATAAACAAATATTTGCTCATCGAAAAAAAAAAAAAAAAAATCTGAGTAGGGTATCAAATGCAAGCCCATGGTACGTGTATTAACGATCAAAATTTTAATTTTTGCAAAATAGATTATTTTGACGCGATTTTTGCCAAAATTGTGCAAGAAAAATCGATTTTTCGAAAAACTAACCTGATCAAAAATGTCTGTTGAACTCAGGGCCGGCGGAAGGCGGGTTCAGCGCGTTCCCAGAACCCGGCCCCGCGCTTTGAGGGGCCCCGCGGTTTGCAAAAAGTATCCTATTAAAAGACACAAATTTGCATGACATTTATTATTTTTTAACGATTTGTAATCTGGAGTTAAAAACAAATACTTAGGGCCGGCGCGAGGCATGTGCAGCATGTGCAGTATGTGCAGCCTCACATGGCCCCGTGGTCAACAGCAGGCCCCGCGGTCAACAGCAGGCCCCGCGCATGGAGATGAGGCCCTTTTGTTTTGCTCCTCACTTGGATCTGAACAGCAGGCCCCGCGGCTCTTCTCGCACATAGCCTCGCAAATCCTAGTGCCGGCCCTGGTTGAACTATTCCAGTACCCAACCATGTTCATTATGGAGATTTTTTTCAGATTTTTAGATCAACCCCTGTGAAAGACAGGGTAGGGGACATGTTTTGATATATTTCTGGCAAAAATCCCAAAAATGAATTTTCAAAAATAAAAATTTGCTTCTTGATCCACGTATTAAAAGGTTCATTTGCCATGACACACAAAATTTATATATATATATAGTTGGATATATATTATTATTATTATTATATTATTATATATTTATTTTACAGCAAATTGCCAAAATTCTTTACAAATACATGTATGTACTCATACAGAATAAATATAAGAACAGAAAATAACAATAGAACAAAATACAAAAATTTATAATATATATATATATATATATATATATATATATATATATAGTTTTATATATATATATATATATATATATATATATTCATAAAATACATAATTGTTTATATTTATCCCGGAATTAGTTTTTTTGAAATCTCAGTATTTTCTCCTATGTGGGTCAAATACTTGTATTAGCATGACAAATTTCTCTATTAAACCGTTTGGCTACAATTTCTACCCTACAGACAGACACATGAGACGTTATAAGGTTTTTTTGTTGTAGACATACCTACAAAACTCTAAAAATGGAATATTTTTCGAAAACACGATTTGAACAAAAATTCCTTTTCTACTATTCTGGTTCATCAATTTTATTTGATTTTTAGATCTTATGCCGATGGCAAATGAGAAATAAACAAAAAATAAAATGATTTTTAGAATAACCCTTCTAGTTAACAGGTGTAACGGTTGGTTTATATACGGAACAAGAATAAGGAACAGAAAATAAGAATAGTATACAAGAATAAAAAATATTAAACCGTTTATATAGGACATAACATTTCGTCGCTGCGCCTGCGTACTTGCGTTGGCCTGTGTTTAACGTTTGTCACTTGACAGGTTCTTAAAACTTACAAGAAGAATAAATAAAAATAATAAAAACATTTTATTGTTGTTTACAACCCTCTGATTACAAAACATCTGTTGAACAAACTTTATTACGGCAGACATTTTGATTGCTGTGCGCAGGCTTATCGTGTCTTATTCTTGAAATAAGAATAGAAGTTGAATGTTACCAACTATTCTTATGTTTAAGTTAAATTTCATTCCTACATAAACCGATATACGGCGCAGCCATGTTTTAACATCTTGTGTACTATTCTTATTTCCTATTCCTTATTCTTGTTCCGTATATAAACCAAGCATAAGACAAATCTATTTTAGTCAATTTTGGCAAAAATTGTGTTAAAGTAAGGACCACAACGCAACCGGCCATTAAAATAATGATATTTCTTGACGTTCTTCTTTCTATCTGTCTGTATTTCTCTATTTATCTGTCTTTTGTCTATTCGTCTATGTCTCGCCAATCCTACATATCTATGTCTCTCCCTATCGCGAAGTTTTTGTTTCTCCAGTTCTTCATTTCCCTATCTTCAAATCTAAATGCTATGGTAGCATTATATTTGTGTGTTGGGATATTATTACGAAAAATACAAATTTTGAACGATAGTTTTTACAGTATTGCCCTTTTATATAAAAATTCGATTTTTAAAGGTCATAGTCAACTGGGAATTTTTCTAAAAAATGTTCTGTATTCATTGATCTGCAGATTTATAACTTTTTTCCCTAGAGAAAAAAAGTTTTCGAATAGCATCATGAAATTTTTATACCCACAATAGAATACTTAGAAATGATATTTCCTGAATAAAATATGAATAGTGATCCGATTTATATATTTTATAAGACATATCGATTAATCAACCAATGATATTTTGTTCGGACCGGCAATAGAATTTGGGAGCTACCAAGGGAATATAAAGGCTAAATAACAGTGGGCGAGTTTATCAGTTATTCACTTGTGAATTTACTCGCTCCTATCAAATGCGCTCAATGTAATAACGCTGTTTAGTTAAATCGCCGCTCGCTTTGCTCCAGCGAGAAGTTTGGGCTAAAGATTGGGCTATTTTACTCGTTACTGTCTCGATATTTTATCCTTTGGATAGTAAAATCACTGTGTGTAATCAGGACCAGCCTAACGGTCATAATTAGCAAGTGTGTGTATGTGATCTGGGTAACATTGTGACGTCATTTTTTTCTAACGTTCTCGTGATTGGCTAATTGAGGTTTCTTGATTGACAGGTATTTTGCAGATTTATTCTCTAAGAATCTACGAATATACTTACGTACAGAAATGTGTAGGAATTCGTAGGCATAAACAAGAAACTCTAGACACTCCTATATCCTATGGTCGATATGAAAAATATTTTGCAGATTTATTTTCTAAGAATCTGCGGAAAAAATAACTTAAAACCATAAATAACTAGAAATTTCTAGAATTTCCTAGGCATAAACAAGAAACTCTAGACACGCCTACATTCTTTGACTGATATGAACAATATTTTGCAGATTTATTTGCTAAGATTCTAGAAATATAATTATTTACAGAAATGTCTAGGGTTTCGTAGGCATAAACAAGAATCTCTAGACATTCCTATATCCTATGATCGATATGAAAAATATTTTGCAGATTTATTTTCTAAAAAACTGTGGATAAAATTATATATAGAAATGTTTAGGGTTTCGTAGGCATATAAGAGAAACTCTAGACACGCCTATATCCTTTAACCGATATGAACAATATTTTTCAGATTTATTCTCTAATAATCTACAAATATAATTACATACATAAATGTCTAGGGTTTCGTAGGCATAAATTATTTTTAGTTTTAACAATATAAATGAAATTTACTGAGTAAAAATGAATCGTTTTCCCATCTTAAAAAATTTATGAATAAATAATCTATATAATTAGCAAGTGTCTGTATGTACAGTCGGTAACATGACGTCAATTTTTCCTAAGATTCTCGTGATTGGCTAACTGGGGACACCCTGTCTGTTGATTGGCTGACAGGTGACGTCCTCTTCCGTGTATTTTCTCGTAAAATATCTCTTGCTTGCAGCAAAATTTCGAAACATATGTTACGCAAGTGATGCAAAACATAAAATAAAGAATAATATTGTATTTAAACAATAATGGATATTTTATTCGAACAATATTTGTAACCAAAATACTTGGTAATTTTTACTTTTGATTTTATTATATGTAAGTTTTTAATCGTACTATTTTTATAAGTTAGTAACGTTGATATCTCCGTTATTTAAAAAAAATCATTATAAACATGTTTAGTTTTTTATAAAGACAAAAAAATCATTGTTCCAATGGCCTAACAATATACAGGGTATTCCATTTAAAAAAATGTTTATTTTCAAATGATCTGGTCAACGAAACATCTAAGAATATTTTTGAGTCTGTCATGGTATTTCCTGTGTAAAATACTCGAACTTTGTCCATTTAGCCAAATCTCTATTTATAATATTAAGAAAGATAGCAATGGTGAGCCACTTGGCTGGAACATCCTATATATAATTGAGCCTTAAACATTACAAACAACTTCTAAATTTACCTTTTATGTATGTAGAAACAGTAATTCAAACCTTTTGTGGTATAGT
Organism: Liopterus haemorrhoidalis; assembly: GCA_963971575.1. NCBI lineage: Eukaryota > Metazoa > Arthropoda > Insecta > Coleoptera > Dytiscidae > Liopterus > Liopterus haemorrhoidalis. Next base: position 6,992,592 of record OZ020615.1, read on the forward strand.
TGTTTCACTTTTAAACCGTTTGTCAACACTTTAACCGTAATTATCTTTAAAATAAAAGCTGTTGTAGCCATTAGCAAACTCCTAAACCAATTTTCCTTCTTTAATTCGATTACTAAATCGTAATGTTGATTTAAAAATCCTCGAAAATTAGAGTAATCCGGGATTAATGTATTAAATCTCTTTGTCTGGAACTCTTTTATCTAATTCAGAACTGAAAGAAGTAAGTGATACATCGACCAAAAGAAGACACAAGTTTTTATAGAAACGTAGTAAACAAAAGAGTTAAAAGTTAAAAGTAGGAAATACTGAAAAAATAATTTAGTTGAGAGCCAGTATGTATATGGTGGTTAGGAAACATGATACAGATGACAGAAAACAATGGTTAGGATCTAGAAAAGAAGTATTATAAATAGATCTGGTAAGCTTGACCTATGAGGGCTGCCCAATAAGTTCTCGACCTTGCCCACAATCGGTTATGCTGGCGGCAATATTATTTTGTTTTTGAGTTTTATAAGCATGGTAGACCGGGGACAGTAGTAACATTTTTGCTTTGAGACCTTGTGGGAGCTGTATTGTAATGTTGATATTAAATAATTTCATATCAACATTAGGCGTCATTAGATAGATATTATCTTTAGCTACAATATTTTATTAACTTAATTTAAAATAGTTCTTGGCCTTTTAATTCGAGCAGGAAAGTGTTTTGCACAACCCCTAGAACAGTTGTACCATAGATAAAAATAAAGATAAAAAGATATTCTTTTTACATATTTGTTGAAAAATCAAGGGTAAGTACAGTCCTGTCAGTAATTATTCACAATACAAATCTAGAAGTATAATAGTAATAGTATAATAGTATAATGTCTGTTAATAAAAAATCTTAAATTACTTAAAAATGGAAAATTAAATTTTTGGTAACAGTCAAATCAAAAATAATTTTGCATGAGAAAATATATACATAAAAAGACTAGAGTTAAGTAGGTACAACATTATATATATATATATATCTTTGGCTTCAAAATTATCTCTATCGAAAATCGGTGGGGATGTAACACGTTACAATGGTCCCCAGCCCCGATTGTTACAACTGTACCCAAGTGGCCTTTGTAAAGTTCACATGAAAAGGAAATCGTAAATTCTTATACAGATGACAAATCTGTCAGTTATTAGATTAGATGTATTGGTACCTTATGGGAAAAACTCTTAGTTTTTGTCTTTAAAATAAACATAAGTTTTGATTACTTATCTAGGAAGATAATATTATTTAATTTATAAATAATAACTGTCATTTAAATTGAATATTTTACAGTTGTGCGCTGTAAGCCTCTCAGGGTAGTTCTGTGTAAAGACTCAACAAGTTAAGACGTGTTTAAGGGAGTTAATCTAACACAGCCATGGGTTAAAGAAACATTTAGAGTGTTCGTTTCGTCAAGTAAAAATGTAACAACTAATTCCGTATTAGCATTAGTGTAGCGTCCAGCTAAAAAGATGGAGATACAATATTCAGAGATTTGGTAGAACAATTAATTTTTAGACAATGTTAGTCAGAACTGATATACAGTGGATAAATTAGTGTTTGGTGTAGAGCAGCGTTTCTCAACCGGGGCGCCACGGCCCCCTGGGGGTCGTGAAAGCTTCGTCGGGGGGCTGCGAAGTCATATAAAATCGAAGCATGAAATTATAATTGATAAACTCTCAATTTTGCAAGATAGATTCATAAATATATGACATTTATATTCATGAAAATATACCTTTTAAACTTAAATAAAATAAATTATACTTATTTTGACAACTAATTAAAACGGTTCGCATTGGAGGTACTTTCAAGTAGGTACGACTTGAACTTGCAATATTTTGTGTTGTGCTTCGAGCTACTGTTAGCTAAAGAGTAAGGATACGAAAGTGTTCAAAATGGAAAGCAACCTATATATATATAGGGGGGCCGCAGACAATATTTATGTTATTTTGGGGGGCCCATGACAGAAAAGGTTGAGAAATACTAGTGTAGAGAGTCTCTCATGTATTTAGTGTTGTGAATGTGTGTCACTGGATTAGCTGTTAACGTAATTGTAAGTCTAGTGTAAATAATGTAAATATTAAAACCCCCTATCGTAATTAAAGTAGGTTAAATACAATATTCAGTTTAACTGAACAACCCTTAACTCCTTTCTAGAATCATAGCAACCAGCTGGTGAACGTGTGCGTGTCATATCCGAAAACTGCTCGTGGATTATGATCTTATTGTGTGGGAGACCTAGAGTTTGAGGGATGTACTCCGTAAGTACAAATGAAGTACATTAATCAGCCAACCTTAACATTTCATAATATATAAGTAGGCTCCCCACATTTCGTCCTACAGGCTGCTATTTGGTGACCTCTGATATATTAAGCGCTTTGGAATTATACGGGTTTGAAGTACGAATTGGTACAGTGCGATCTTTAAATCTTTAGCGTTACATAATGGTAAACAATGGGTTTTATAATATGGGTATTCTAATTCACAGCTGAAAGTACCAATTTAACAAAGAACCAATCAGATTTCTTCGTTAGCCCGAACTCACTCGAGGAACAACGAAATTCTGGTGCTTAATTCTGGAACTTAATATATGTTATCAACTCATTGGCGTGTAGAGAAAAACAGTGTTCATTTAATATCTAATTCGTGTAAGGTAATACAAATAGAATGTACGCCTATGTGCAGTGTTGTAATGTATCTAGGTATTTGTATCTAGATACAGTAACTAGATACTGTGCAAGTATCTAGTTACTGTATCTAGGTACATTTTAAAATATGTATCTGTATCTGTATCTAGATATTTAAATCAGTATCTAAGTATCTGTATTTCAGGTACTTTTTTCAGATACTTTCCTATTTTGTCTTTTTCAAGGTCTTTTTACAAAATAAGTCCTTACGATTTTTCAAGTTGGTAATACATTTAGCATCATTCAGATGTTTGAATTTTAAGTTTAAATTATCCAATCAGCGACCAGTAAACTCTTTTCTTGCTTGGTGGGAGTAAAAACATGCTTCACTCTGAATCTAAACATGAGTGTGATATGACGTAGTTTTGCAATACCTATATAAAATTTTAAATATTTTATGGTTTAGTTATCAAAATTATAGTGTAAAATAAAATATTGGGTATTAATATTTATAATAATAAGTTTAAGAGATGTCTTATTAGCTAAAAATTATTAGCTAACTAATTTCGGCGTAAGCCAGTTTCAGAGCTGGAAATACAATTACATTTTATTAAAATTTTATAGATAAAAATAAATTAAATAAATAAATTATAAGTTTGAGAATTATGATAAAATGCAAGTTCTATATGTAATTAATTAAATTTTGGAAAACATTCTTTTGTTTTTTATTTTTTTAAAATTTTTTATTTAAAAAAAAAGGAAAAAAAATAAAAGGATGTTTTCCAAAATTTAATTAATTATATATAGAACTTGTATTTTATCATAATTCTCAAACTTATAATTTATTTATTTAATTTATTTTTATCTATAAAATTTTAATAAAGTGTAATTGTATTTCCAGCTCTGAATAAATTTAAAAAAATAATAAATAAAAAAAAAATTAAATAATTTTATTAAGAACGGTTAAGTAAAACAACTATTAAGTAATAATCTAATCTAAGAATAAGAATTAATTTTATAAATGTGAATTAAATAAAGAAAAATATAATAAATAAAATTGTTGTTTTATTTTTGTCATCCTAAATACTCATTTAATAATCAGTAATTTATTAGCGAACAAAAAATGTTCGAGATATCCGCTGAAATTGGAATAAAAAAGTGATTTTTTTAAAGATTACATAGGTATATTAGTTAGTTAATATTTCTGACACACAGCTTCAAAGGCTATTTGTGTTTATTTTAAGAATAATAATAGTGCATAACTTATTTTTTATTGTGAACAAATATATTTCTTGCTCTAGTTATTTCTTTTTTTTGTGGTGTTTTCATTTTTCCGAAAGTATCTTAAAAGTATCTTGAAGTATCTAGATACATTGTAAAAAAAAATGTATCTGTATCCAGATACTTTTTAAAATTTGTATCTGTATCTGCATCTAGATACATTTTTCCTCAAGTATCTGTATCTGTATCTAGATATATTTTCAAATGTATCTATTACAACACTGCCTATGTGTACATGTCCTTGGAAATTAGTTTGATAACTAAATGTTTCAGTCAAGTATTGCACAACGTAGCCTATTCACCAGATTAGGCTACCTCAGACTTTTATCTATTCTCAAACATCAAGAAATTCGTGAGTAGAAAACATTTCCCTTCAAACGAAGAAGTTATAACATCGAAGTTAATAAAAATAAAATTTATTTTAAATTGAAAAACCAAATCTTTCTTTGTTAGACAGAGAAATTATTTGGCAGCCCTCATAGAGAAGCAAAACACTATAGGAGAAATGAAAATGTAATTAATTCGGACAGAGTAATCCGTATAAAATTTGAAAGAACCATAAATTAGTGTAATTTGTAAGTGTAATTTTTAAAAATTTGTAACATTTCGTACATTTGTATCACCTGTGGTGATAGACCAATTATTTTTTATGCAGTTGTTTGGCTTTCCCCGGATACATTGAGAAACTTAACTGTTATTACATGTCGAGAGGAAGTAGGGAAGTTACATTACAGTGGTAACGGTGGAAGCACTCAGAGCATGCAACCTCTGCATTATCTCTGTTGGTTCAGCCCGTTAACACAAGATTAGTTTGTTCAACAGCAAACTCTTTCAAAAAAACATACTTGCACTCATGACTACCAGAAATAATTAAATACTTTTTATGCTCTCTTTGCAAAATGACGAATGGCAATTTTTAAGCTAACAATGTTAATCATATACATAATATATAAAGGATTTTGTGTGTTTTTTGTTACATTGGAAACTCTATGCATATAAAAACTTAGATTAAAATTGCTTTGTTTATTTTGAACGTTGTTACAAGGTAGGCTCTAAAGCGTTTCGGCTTAACTATGTTTCATGGGTGATGTTTCTATGTTATGGGTGATTCAATGACTGGCTAAAAAGACGGTATTGCCCTAGGCTGATTAAGTAAAGGATGCGTTATTCGTATACTAACAACATTGACGATTGTGTGGAAACGTCTGTTGAGAGAGAAGGCAATATATGTCTGTACTGTGTACACTGTAACTACGTAATGCGCATGTGCTACATTTGAATTTGAAACGACCGTATTATTAAATGAAAATAATTATGGAATTTCTTAGAAATTATTCTAAAATCTCGTAATTGCACAGCAAATTTTATAACATATTTGAGAAATGTGTATAACACGGTGTTAATTTTCCTGCGCATCGCGTCAAACGGACCTAAAACTGTATAAATGTGTATTTAAAATTTCTCTAATCATTTTAAAATAATGTTATTTGTCATTAAAACAATCTTTAATGATATTTTAAAATTTAAAGGCTGCCAATAAAGGAAGCAGTATTATGAATTTAATAACCAGTTAAAGGATAAAGTGGTAGTTACAATAAACTAAAATAAGCTTGAAAAATATTAGTGCCAAATAATACTGCCCAAACATCTTGTTGTGAAAATTACATGACTATGGCCTGGTTGCAAGAATCTCTATTAAATTTAATGATTCAAAATACCAGGGGTGGCTAGCTATGGGTCCTTTTGAAGTCAAAATATTTCCGATAAGACGTTGAAGGGCCACATCCTTTGAGTATCCCCCGCAAGCAAGAAATTAATTTAATTTTTATCGTTCGATTAATGAAGGATTAAAAGACGGATGTACAAAATGAAATATATGGAGGAGGATGTGGGGGTGCAGAGGGGTTAATTTTGATACATATTTTTTTTTACATTACATAGAAATATGCTCATCTTCACATATAAGGGATGGTTTGATAATTTTGGTAACCTCGATGGCAAACAATACATGCAGACACCATATTGTCAACGGAAATAATTTGTAATAAACACGTGTTGTCTACGACAATCAGAAAAACAGAATGGCTACAACGCTACAACGTGTCATCCACAGATGATGTCATCGGCGTCATAGGTCGCACATGCGCATTACGCATAACGAGTGTACGCAGTACCGCGATATATATCTTTCTCACTCAGTAGACCTTTCCACACATTTTACACACGAATAGCGCATCCTTTACTTAATCATCCTAGGTATTGCCTGTAGCGCCATTTTTAAAAGGCCTACCTTAAAAATTTCCTGTCTTAAGCTTCTTGTAGCCAATTCGTAGATATACGCTTTAGGTCATCAGTCCATTGAGTAGGTGGTCTTCCTCGGCCCATGGTCTCCACTCGAGAATCCGTTTGGTTTATCTATCGTCTGTCGTTCTAGCTAGATGGCCTGCCTATTTTCGTTTCATGGTAAATACTTTTATAATGATGTCGGTTGGTTTCGTCTGTTGACGGATCCCAGTATTTGGTATTTTATCCCTCAGCGTTATATCGAGCTTAGCTCGTTCCTTGGCCCTTTGGGTTACTTGAAGCTTTCTAGTAGAAGCTTCAGTTAGTGTTCAGATTTTAGCCCCGTAGATTAGGATGGGAATCACAAATAGTTCGAAAGCTTTCTTTTTAAGGCACATTGAGATATCATTTTTTTAAATATTTCGTAGTTTATAAATGCTTTCCACCCTTGTGATATTCTCTTGAAGATTTCGCACGTTCTATTGTCTCTGTCAATTCCTATTTCGTACCTAGGTTCTTGTAAGCATCTACCTTTTCAATATTGGCGTCGTCGATTTTCAGCGTCTCACCCAATACAAGGCTGGTCATTATTTTAATATGTTTTTAGCTGCCTCTTTCAGTTTCTATAGTATTTGAAATGCACTCAAAACTCAGTCTGACAACAATATCATCGGCGAATCTGAGATGATTTAGCCTTACACCATTTATTTGAATGTCCTTGTTTTCTCAGGATAGACTTTTGAACAGGTACTCTAAAACTGCAGTAAACAGTTTCAGGAAAATTGTATCTTCCTGTCATGGACGGACTAAGACCTAAAGTTTTATTGGAAAATTATAAATTATTGGCCAAAGTTATTAATTAAAAAATGGAAGCCGGCCACGAATGGCCTGGTCCGCTTCCATCTTTCGAAATTCGTATGAAGTTCAAGGAGAGGCAATGTAATACAAATACATTCTAAGCTACCCCGCTAGGTTTGCAGGGCCTTAGCTAAGGCTTTGCCGTGAGCCCCTTCCAAGGTGCGCGTCTGGCGTAGTCTGGACAAAACGCGTTTAAGGAAGGTAAAAGTTCCAAGAACATCGAGGTGATTTTTTGTGATTTGATGAGAAACTTACCGATCTTCTTCAAGAAGAGAAACATAAGAGTGTCTGCCGCTGCACATGTTGCAAGGAGAAGAGGCAAGGCAAGTTGAGTCACAGTGTTTGCCACCTATAAGATAATGCTCCAGTTCACACAACCGCCGTTGCCAAGGCTGCTGTGACGGAAAGTGGGTAAAAGGAGCTTGACCAACCACGCTGAAGCCAAGACCTGGCCTCTAGTGACTATTATCTCTTTTTAAAACTCAAAGAAAACCTTCGTAGAAAATTTAACAATGATAAAATTGAAGTAAGAACAGTGAAGAAAGTTAGACCAGAAATACAGGTTACCCCCCGTTCAGGGTTCGTTACAGGTTCAACGCGGGGGATACGTTCTGGACATGATCGCGTTAAGCGAAATTTCGCAATCAACGAGGGATTTTTGAAAAAATCATTGTAAAACTCGAAAAACACTTTGTTTATTAAATAAACATTAAGAATAACAAAAAGGCGTACATTAAATAATTAATAATTTATTTATTTTGTTCCACGTTGCAAAAAGGAATCTAGATTCCCTTGTTTTGCCTCTCTACGTTTATTGCGACAAATTTGCCGATAACTGTCATGTAATGTATTACAGCCACGTTTAACAGCACTCACCCGATAGTAATCTTCGTCGTTCTCTTCTAACAACTCCATGCATTGATTGTGAAGAGAAAGGGCCTTTTCGATGGTTTTAACAGTTAAATTTCGCACGGGAACAGGTTCGTCATTTTCTAGGGACGTATGGCAGTCCATTTCCTGCAGCTCTTCATTAGTCAAAGGTTCACTGTGGGATTTTAACAAAGTCTGAATATCATCTTCATCAAAACTTTCGATGCCTTCGGAAATGGCTATATGACTAATACCTTCGATGATATTTTCAACATAATTTTCATGATTGCAGTGAACTTCAGCAATTTCACTGAACAATTTTTCCAAACACCCTTCATACACGACTGGGTGACTTCATTCCACGCTTTGTCGATGTGTCTGATAGCTTAAACATTTTAAATTGTCGGTCGCAATATAACGAATCCGCACAAGCCTGGGGTCGCACTGAATGGGGGTTACCTGTACCGAGAAAAACTTGGCACCAAGAAACAAACGAAACTGCAAAGAAGAGAGGTGTAAAGTGGGAGGATACAAAGAACAGAATACGATGGAAAGTAGTATGGAGAACAACACCAGAAAATAACTCGACTACAGCCTTACACCGTAAAGTAGAAAGGCGTCAGGATTAAGTAAGTAAGAAGTTGCAGGAGGCAGTTTATGTTTTTTTTTTATTTTTTATAATTCTAGATTTTAAGACCCTTCAGCTACTGTGTCTATTAGCGTCTGTGTTTACATCGATTTTTACAATATATGTTTTATTTTGCATAGATAGGTTATACACAGATGTGTAGATTTTATTATAAAGATTTACTTATGTGATAAAGTTAAGTATATTTGTCATTGTATTTGTGTCGTTCGCGAGGGCTTGTTTCATCGTGCTTGGGATGTTGTTTCTTAGTTTTTCTTGTTGGTATTTTGTGCAATGTAGTATGATGTGTTCGAGGGTGAGTGGTGTGTCGCAAGTGTCGCATGTAGGTTGTTGTGTTTTTTGAAGATATGTTCATGTGTTAACAGGGTGTGCCCTATTCTGAGTCTTGTTAGTGTGACCTGGTCTTTCCTTCTGTGTGTAGATGTCCAATTTTGGGTAGTTTCTTTTATATTTCTTAATATGTTGGTGATATTTGTGTTGGTCCATTCATTGCTCCACTCTTCTTTGATTCTTGCTTTAATGATGTTTTTTTGATCTTCGGGTTGTATTGCTATTTTCAGTTCTTCATCTTGAGTTGCTTGTCTTGCATTTTCGTCTGCTTTTTCATTCCCCTTTATGCCTATGTGGGATGGGATCCACACAAAAGTGACTGTATTTTTGTAGTGTGTAATGGCATCGTGTATGTTTTCTTGTCCTTTTTTGATGTGAGGATTTTTTGGGTAGGTCTGTTGATATGACTGAAGTACACTAAGTGAGTCGGTGTATATTATGTAGTGTTTGTGTTGTTCTTTGCATGTCTTTATGTTTATGTTTATTTTTATAATTTCCTAAGGTTATTGAAATGTCAATTCAGATTTGTAAGAAGTCTGCATAAATCCGTTGATAGTGCTTCACCTTTCGGTACTGGATATGACTTTTCATCTTTCACACACTTAATTTTTTTGATACAAACATTCATAGATAATTAAATTGGTGTACATTTTTAATTATTGAATATTAAAATTTCGATTTGGTGTTATTGCGAATTCTACCTGAGTTATTGCAGCTTTGATTAATTCGTTTTTCAGTTTTCAATTTAATCGAAAATCAACTTCAGAATCAATATCAACTTTTCCATAAAAAAAAAAGTTTGAAACGATTGATTTTGAAATTACTAGGAATAAATTGCGATCTCCGTAGTTTTAATCTTCATAATTTTTTATTTTTGAAGGTAGGGTGAGAAGGAAATTGTAATAACGAGCGTGGAAATATGAGATTGAGAATTGTAGAGGAAAACTCCTGATAGAACTTGGATATCTTAAATTCATTTTTGCCATTATCAGTAATGTACGTAAGGATGAAACGTTACTATTGATACTAAAGTCCGTTAAAACGTTATAATGCAGTATTACTCTTATGGGAAATGGGAGCGATGTTGCCGAATTTTGAAAAGTGTCCAACTTATGTTCTTTAGTTATTAATTCTTTAAAACTAAAATTTTATTTCGTCAGAGCAAATTCGGTCAAGTGTTATCTTGACGAATTTGCTGAGCGCTCTGAACAGTATCCAAAATCCAGATCCAGTGCATCCTCTTGTACTAAAGATCCGTTGCTACTCTACAATCTTAATGCTTAGAATGTGAGAGTAGAGCTGTTTTGGATACCGGGACATGTTGATTTAAACGTAATGAAGCGGCTGATGTCGCTGCAAAAGCCGCCACCCACAGACTTATGATTGATGTGAGTTCTATATTTCCAGATGACGCAAAAAGTCATCTGAAACATCTGGTTTTAGCCAGGTGACAGAATGAGTAGAGCATCATACAGGAAGTTAAGTTAAGACAGATTAAGGGAGACATTAAACCATGGGATTCTTCTTGCAGGATTAACCGTAGGGAGTAAACTGCCATCACACGCCTCTGTATAGATCACTGTTAGTGAACCCATTGACTTCTCCTTCGAGATGAAGAGTCTCCTATTTGTGAGACGTGTAACACAGATTTGTCTGTGTTACATATTTTAACTCGTGTGTACTATTCGAGAATGTCAGGGAAAAGCTGCGCCTGTGCTATCACCTGTAAGTTGCTTTAGGTGACGACAAAGTACTTAGGACAGGTTGATACTCTTCCTGAGAGAATCGAACTTATTGTTTTATTTGTGAAGTATTGAACCTTATTTTAATGTATTCTATTTCTAGACTGAGATACTCGAAGGTAATTGGCACCTTACAGCCTCTTACCATATCTCTGTGTCTGTTAAATTTTTCTTATTTTTAGACTTTTTATCTTATTTATTTGTGTTTGCCTGTGCAAGATTACTTTTATTGAGTATGCGTAGTGTAGTCAGTAGGATTAGTTGTGTTAGGCGCAAATAGCCTTAGTTGCTGTGCGTCAAAAATTTCAACTATTTAACTTGAAACTAAATGGAAAGTGTGAATTTTCACATATTTGAGGGTTTTGCAGGTATATAATAAGTGAAGGCGGCATGCTGAGTGTGTAGGAAAAATTTTGAACAGTAGTAATCATGGCAAAATGAATGACATGATTAAAATAATTAACGTCTGTTAATCTAAGAGCTTTAAAAACAAATTTTATGTTAAAATATTTTTTGTTAATTTTAATTCGAATACCTAATACCATTATTTAGATTTCTAAATATGTGTATTTTATATATATATATATATATATATATATATATATATAGCAAAGTTCATTAGGATTTTGAAAATTGCGCCTATGACTTCCATTGGTTGTTTTAAGTCATATGCTCCGCCCCTCTGGTTTCGTTTACATGACACACAGAATGAAAATATAATTCCAACCATTCCAACTGGTTATTAAATTTATGCTCTTAAAAATTAAATGCAACATTTGCCGAAATATAACTAGATTTATGACAAAGAAAATAAAAATGGAAAAAAACAAAAAATAAAATTGTCTCCTCTGCCCGGGAGCGAACCCTAGTTTGCTGCGTAGCAAGCGAGCAAGATAACCATTAGATCAGGATATGCCTTCTAGCATAGTGTGTTACATAACTATAACTTTTGTACATGGTCAACCAAAAAATACAAAAATTGCGTTGTTTTCCGCAAACATAATCTCAATAAAAATTCCTGTTGTGCGATTCCGGTTCACACCAATGTACATTACTTAGAATTTTTTCAGATTTTTAGAAACCATCTGGGCTACAGGGTGTGTGACAAATTTTTTTTGCACAATTATGGCAAAAATCACATCAAAATAATTTATTTTGCAAAAATAAAATTTTGATAGTTAATCCACAAAATAAGTGAATACTTTGATAGCCTACTCAGAATTAAAAAAATATATATATATTTTTTCGATGAGCACATATTTATTTATATTTTTAGGGGGGTATATTTTTTAGATGTTTTAGTATTTTTCCTATGTGCGGGTCAAAGAGACTCTCTAGGTTTAACCGTTTGGCTACAATTTTTACCGAGCAAACAGACAGACAGACGACAAAATGACGGTATAAGGGTTTTTTGGTTATATGTACGTACAAAACCCTAAAAAAGGTAATACAGTACAAAAATTCATAACCATTTGTATAATACCGTGTCTTCATAGATCAGCGGGTTTTACAGCCGACAACGTCGCCAAGAAAGGAAAGGATAGCGTTGTTAGGAGAATCCATTAGCAAATAAAATTTCGATATATAATGGCCAATATTGCGACGAGATTACCATTGTATTTAATAATAATAATAATAATAATATTTATTAAAATGTAATATACATTCTGTCAAAAATATTGATATGAATACATATGAAATTTAATACATAATTAATTAAATAGGTACATTTCATTATATTAAATTTTGGATTTAATTAAAATTTTTTTGGATTGGACATTTGATTGGCTCATATGCATTATGTAGCCCAAAATGCATATGTCCAAACCCTGCATATGTACATTGGACTGCAATTGTACGTCTTTAGTTTCTATACTTCTGAAAAATTCAAACTCTCTGAAGAAAAATAATATCAAACAAAAATTTTCCACAAATATTTTCACAGAGAGATTTTTTCCCTCTTTGCGTTAATTATTCTCAAATTGTGATTCGAGCGAATATTAAAGAAGAAGTGTAAGTAGTTTTTTTTGTTGTTTTTTTGCAAATGTGTAGCGCGAAATAAGTGTGTGATTCTTTCGTTTCCATTTACTCGTCTCGTTCTATTGAGACTGGAACTTTTGAAATTTTTGTTTGCATTTGCGCGAACGTTGTAATAAATAATACCTACTTCAAAACGTGTTTTCAAACTTCTCAGATTTATAACATAATTCTGGTAGAAGAGAAAAGTTCTCGTTTTGGCTTGAACTGCTATTTCAAAATCAACATTTGAAATTCAGATTCTCAAGAGTTTAATAATTAATTTCAAACTGTAATGTAAATAACATAATATTTACTTTTAATACAAGTTAAAGAACAACTTAAGATTCTCTAATCTATCATTTTCAAACATACTTTATAGAATTTTTTACTTCCGAAAGTTTAATTAAAAAAAAAGTCAAATAAATACATTACCCTTCTCCTGCCATTTTCTCTCTCTATCTTCTTTCCTTCTTTATTTCCGTGGCCAATTCTAACTCTTTTAGTCTAAATCCTTCTGTTGGAGCAGCAAGAATAACAATAATAATAATAATAATAATAATAATAATAATAATTTATTAACCTTCATATACAAAATACAATTATGTGTGGGTATACATGCATGCATTGATGTGATAGGCATAGTCATATTTGTTTACGTGCGAAGTATAATGGGATGGAAGTTATCATAGCAATGAAATACAAGAACAGTATAAAATAAATAGTAGGAAACAACATAATAAATACAATAAAATACAGCAAATACAATAAAACACAGTAGAACGTTGATTATCAATTTACAATCTGTCAAGTCTAAAAGGATATTAATTTCTTTAACAATTCTCAAAAATTAAATAAATTACTAAATTGAAATATAATAGAATACAATAAAATAATATAAAACATAATAAGATACAATAAACCGCTGATTATTATTAATTTACATTCTATCAGGTCGAAATATAAAATGTTTATATATCTAGAAAGTACCCATTTTGTTGCAACAATTGATTTAGACATCGACATATCGTTGCTTAAGAGGATGAGAACCTATTCTGACAACCACTGTAATGCGAGATCAGGTACAGGAACGCTCGATCATGTGACACATCTAGTGCTGGAGCTTCATGAGCGTAACCAACCAAAATTAGTTTTTTTTTTTTTTCGCTGGTGGCGTACAAGACTAGCATACTTTAGGTTTGTAAGGGTTTGGTTAGAAGAAGCCGAGCGAAACGAGCTACCCATCTTCTAGTTTAATGACAAAACACTATCTTAGGTTAGGTTAGGTTAGTAAGGGTTTGGTTAGAAGAAGCCGAGCGAAGCGAGCTACCCATCATCTAGTTTAATGACAAAACAAACTCACACTAACATAACAATACCACCTGTTTAGAATCACAAAAATTCTTAATAGACCAAGTATGATAGTTATTTAATAAGTGTAGTCTGTCAACTTTTATTGACCACTGGTTTTTTGGCTTTCCGATCCCCTCGGCATTCCTCTCAAATATTTACAAAATATATATATTTTTTTTCAATGAATTGACGATTCGATGAATTGATTTTCGATGAGCTCGTCGGTTACCCAGCTACGCTATGGCGTTCGTTTGTGTTTCAACACCTGTACGTAAAGTGTTCGTTTGTATTTATGAACTTGTTCAGGACAGGCAAAATCTACACTTTCTTGGGACAATATATATTAAATTTAAAACACTTATTCAATATTGGCACATTCAACGTGATATAAACAAATTCTATTTTTCATAATATAAGAAAGCTGTCTCCACAGCAACTTATCAATAATCTAGATCTATTGATATCTGTTTGCAAATAAAATGATCGTCGTGAGAAAAGTTTGTATGCATCTTAAAGTGCATTAATCCCTTTAATGAGAATACCCTCGACTCCCTTCGGTCGTTTCGGGCATTACATTCTCGAGATTATTCAGGGTTTCCCAAACTTTTTTTCTTGTGGAACCCTTAGGCAATTTTTTACGGATCATGTAACCCTTGCCATACCTAAAGCTGTTATAAATTAGATTAGTGGTAGTATTCTAGACAGAGATATTAGCGTTGACATCTGTGTGATTTTCGCGTACATAGCGTTTCCAATACAAATTCCGTGATCTTGAACGATAACACCGATGCTAACATGAACTTCAGTGTTTTAACAATAGTAATTTAGTGTTTTAACAAATAGTAAATAACAATGCCTTTGGCAAGAAAATTTGATTGAATTTGACAGATTTCTTAGAAATGTACGCGTAACGCGTTGCATTAATAGTTTAATGCGTTTCTATGAAAATATTGCAGCTGATTTTATTTTAATATTATATCACAACTTGTCTCGCGGAACCCACTTTGGAAAACACTGCCCTAAAGTCTGTTCCAAACGGTTAAACGGAACTAGATTTTGCAATCTAGTTACTTTCATCGTTTAAATCGTGCTTTTCGGCCGTTTTGTTTAAGCTTTGTAAATCATACTTTCAATAAACATTTTTTGATTACGGTTAATATCATTTTAAAATGTCATTTTCTTCATATTTTTTTGTGTCATTCTTAATACAAATTTCCCATTTATTTATTTTTTTGTCATTAAAATACGTAAAAAAAATAATTTAATTTTGACATATGTCATTCGTTTCCATGGTTTCATTGTTGAAATTTTAAATTTTGACATTCCAACGTAAAAAATGAAAGAACCCAAGCCAGGTCCCTTCTCGTGACAACTTAAAAGAACAAAATTCCCACTTAGTTCCGCCTAACCGTTTGGAACAGAGTGTAGATACATAAAGAACAATTATTTTTACTTGTACAGAATTCTAATTGTCTAGTCGTTGTTATTTAAAAATAATAAATATCTTTGTCGTATAGAGAAGTTGTCTTAGGTGTAAATAGCCTTCCTTGCTGTGCACCAAAATTTTTAACTAACTAACTTAACAGTAAAACATGGGTGCTGAATTGTAACATGGTACCAGTTTTAAAGATGATCCACATTTGTCCTGAACGTAGATCATATCAAAGGCTAACCTAAAAAGAAGAAACCTTTTAGTAGAAATTGTTAAGCAATTGCATAATACGATTTTGGATGATGGACAAATAAAATAGCGAGAAATAATAGAAGACTGGTGAAGAACTACTGACCTAGATAGTCGATCAATATACGAACTAACGAAGCATATATAATAAAACTATATTTAAATGAAATACATGCATAAACCAGCAAATATTTAATTTTATATTCCAAAAAGAAAACCATATTTCTGTGAAGTATGCATATTGTTGCATCCTAAATAATTTACTTGTTTCATGCAAATACAAGATATTTAATAATGCATTTTATTTTACACACGAGAGCTATATATGCTCAAATGCAAAACATTTTTTAAATTTAAACTTTAAATCCTCTATTATTTTATTGCCTTTCTTCAGCTGGAATTACAGTATTTCATGTAGATATATGTATAAGGAGACTCGTACATTTCAGTTGATATGAAAGCTGCTTAAAAACGTTTCCATATCTCTCCTTACATTCGTTTGACTGTAAGTTTTACTTTATATCGCATTAGCCATATTTAATCTGAAAAATCGCATACATTTATATATTATAAAGAATAAAAAATGTATGTGAAATGTGAATTTTCACACATTTCAGGATTTTGTAGGTATTTAAGTGTAAGAAACAATACTGGATGTCTAGGAATATTTGTTCTATAATTACATCAAAATCTATTGATATATTCCTCTTTGATACCCGAAAAACAAAAGGTTGACTCACAACTTGTAATAGCATAATAAAATAACTGAAAACTGTAGACAAACTCTATAGCAGCGTTTCTCAACCGGGGGGCCGTGAAACCTTCGTCGGGGGGCCGCGAATTCATATAAAATCGAAGCATGAAATTATAATAAAAAAAAAAACGCTCAATTTTGTAAGATATATTCATAAATATATGACATTTATATTCATTAAAATATACCTTTTAAACTTAAATAAATTATACTTATTTTGACAACTAACTTAAATAAATTATACTTATTTTGACAATTAACTTAAACTAATTAAAACGGTTCGCGTTGGAGGTACTTCAAGTACTTTCAAAGAGATACGACTTAAACTTGCAATATTTTTTGTTATGCTCCGAGCTACTGTTAGCTAAAGAGTAAGGATGCGAAAGTGTTCAAAATGGAAAGCATTAGCCCTCCAAATGAACCCGTAAATAAAATAATGAACCTGTATAAAATTCTCGAGAGATAACTCCATTATACTTCCAATAGTAATTTTCATGCCTTTTTGAGATCTCAGAATTATCATTGATAGCCCAAAAGTCATCCTATTATCACCTCTGTCCTCCCATTTTACCATATAGGCCGTGTCTCCAACGCTATAGCTCTGAAAATTTAATAAATCCTCAATCAAAATGTATAACTATTTATATAAAGATACAAAGTAACAAAAATATAAACTATTTTAGATCATGTAGTACCAAGTAACTCCCAAATTTAACGTTATACTTCATCTTCAATAATAAAAAATAGTGTATTGGGCCCGGTAGTTCAATTTCAACCACCTGTATACTATTGATAAAATATTAATATATGTGTTTATTCTCATAAAGAATTATTTTAAGCAATTCTGTTCCTTATGTATTAATTGTTAATGACTATATTCCTTAATGAGCTTTATCAGGATTAGCCATCTTGATATGTAGTGATACGTGATTTTTGCAAGTGGCGTCTTCATTTTTTTTCTGACGTTTTTAGTTATTTTTAAGTGATAAAAGTGCAGAAAATACTTGAAATAGTGTGTTATATTGTGGACTTTAGTGTTTGGACTTCATGCAGACCAAAATTGGAGCGACTGGAAAGGTATTTGTAGAAATTTTTGTTAATTTTATAATGTAAGTCATGGTTATGTAGAATGTGCTTCTATGGACAATATAGAAACACATATATGCATACACTATCGGCTATAACTAGAGAAACAAAACTATTTTTTAAATCATTTTCATAAAACCCGATTATTGACTAAATGAATATTGAATTATATTGGTATAGCAACAACAATTTATAAGGTAGAACCTGCTCTTAATAAAACAATTTTTTGTGGTTAAATTTTTTCCTTTGCTCTAGCTCCCATTATTGTCCCGACAATATATATTTATATATATATATATATATATATATATATATATATATATATATATATATATATATATATATTAATAAAAAACGTATTTTATGAATAATGATGATATGATTTTATTGATCAACTAATACGTCCCACACATCATATGATATGTTTTATACTATTCTATTTACATAAAACAATATGCCTTAGCAACAATATAGCACCCTACGATCGTTAATAAGTGTAAATGTTGCATAATTATATTTTCGCTAACACATATATATATAGAGGGGGGCCGCAGACAATATTTAAGTAATTTGGGGGGTCCCATTGAGAAACACTACTCTATAGTGTGGAGTGTAGTGTGGTGTTCAAAACTCTGTCCTCAGCTGTTAATTTTTTTTTAAATTATATTTTTAGTTTCATAAAAAGACACAGACTATCTTAGGCATAATTACAAAAAATCTATAAGAGTTTTAGCCATTACTTAGCCATGAATTAAAAAAATAATTAATTTTGTCAAAAACACAAAAACTGCAATATTTTTCAAAACCGGAATCTGATCAAAAATTCCTCTCATATGTTTCCGACTCAGATCAATGTACATTACCTATAATTTTTTCAGATATTTTTTTTAACCCCTTTGGGTGCAGGAGAAGAACTTTTTTAGCACATATTTTGCTAAAATCATTTTAAAAAACTACATTTTGTTCCTTAATCTGCGTCTTAATACCTTTCTTCTGATACCACACAGTAAATTTTAAAAAAATACATTTTTTTTATCAACGTCATAAAAAAATCGATATTTTTCGAAAAGCTTGAAAAATTTTTCAAAAATTTCTGTTGAGCTATTCCTGTTCCCACCAATTTTAATTATGGAGATTTTTTCAGATTTTTAGATCAACCCATCTGGGAGATAGGGTTGGGGACAAAAGATTTTTGACACATTTTAGGCGGAAATCTAAAAAAAAAAAGATTTTTCAAAAATAAAAATATGCATGTTGATCCACTCATTAAAAGGTTTCATTTGATATGCACTTAAAATTTAAAAATAATATTTATCTTTTTATTAAATACATATTTGTTTATAGCTATCTCGAGATGTGTTTTTTTTAACTCTCAGTATTTTTTCTATATGTGGGTAAAAATTGTATAA
The DNA here is from genome assembly GCA_963971575.1 of Liopterus haemorrhoidalis. Classification (NCBI taxonomy): domain Eukaryota; kingdom Metazoa; phylum Arthropoda; class Insecta; order Coleoptera; family Dytiscidae; genus Liopterus; species Liopterus haemorrhoidalis. The sequence continues at coordinate 7,011,547 of OZ020615.1, forward strand.
GCATGCCAAATTTCAACTTTCTACTTTAAGCCGTTTGGCTACATTTTCTACCGTACAGACAGACACATGAGTGACGTTATAAGGGTTTTCTGGTGGTCGTACCTACAAAACCCTAAAAACATACCTAAAAATTCCCGTTGTTCCCATTAAGGTACAATTTTGGGATATTTTTTCAGATTTTTAGACCAACCCCACTGTAAACATGGTAGGGGGTACTACATAATTAGTTTTTAGAAAAATTATTTTTTTCAACTACTCAAAAATCGATATTTTTCGAAATAATAATAATCTGAGTAAAAATTCCTGTTGACCTATTCCGGTTCCCATCAATGTACGTTATTCAGAATTTTTTCAGATTTTTAAACCAACTGTTCTGGGAAACAGGATGGACAAATTTCCCATAAAAGAAAGATTCAAAAATAAAATTTGTTGGGTTATCTACGTATTAAGAATTTTCATTTGAAAACCCACTCATTTTTACTTGCTCGACCTTAATATATAAGGGGCAAGTATAGTAATCGCGAAAATTTTCGATGTTGAGATTTTGACTGATGACCACGTTTCATGGTCCAGGGAATCCAAAAAACCTATTTTCGAAGTGCCGTCTGTGTGTCTGTGTGTCTGTGTGTCTGTGTGTCTGTGTGTCTGTGTGTCTGTGTGTCTGTGTGTCTGTGTGTCTGTGTGTCTGTGTGTCTGTGTGTCTGTGTGTCTGTGTGTCTGTGTGTCTGTGTGTCTGTGTGTCTGTGTGTATACACGATAACTCAAAAACGGTTTAACTTAAAGAGTTCGTTCTGGTACTAAAAAATTCTCGTAATAATTGGGAAAAACCCTATTGTTTTTTATTAAAATCCGAAACTGGACACGGAAGTTATTAAACTTTAAAATTTAAAAAAATTCGTAACTAGTAAACCAAACTTGGATAAAAATTTGTATAGGACATAATTTGATGTACTTTTGAAGATTTACCTAAATTTCAAATTAAAAAAAAAAAAAAATATCTATTTTTTTTTTATTATTATTTTTTTTATGGGAGGGCAAGTCTAGAAGAAGTCTCCCTACGCCACTGTTTTTTATTTAATTTTTAATTTTTATTTTATATTAGTTTATATTTTACCTCGATGATTTTTTCGTACTCTCTATAGTTCTCTTATATGTGGGTCATATAGTTGTATAAGCATGCCGAATTTAAACTTTCCTTGTTTACTTTGTTGTCTTGTGTTTTTCTAAGTAACTTGTATACTAATACTTGGTACAAAAGATTTCATAGATCTGCCCACAAATCGATGAATATGTCTTCGTTTTATAAATAAAATTTTCATAAAAAAAAAAAAACAATCTAAAATAAATAAATATTTGAATCTAATATATTTATCAATATTGGTAAAAAATCAACATGTTCATAAATTTAATTTATTAACATGAATATGAATATGCAAATTATTATTTTTATTGTATTTTTGACTAGAATTTACAGTCATTAAATCTATATCAAAATATTGCAAACATTTATGCTATGAAATATGTTTTGTATACTTTTTATTAAAATAGCAGAACAATATTATATTTAATAATAAATATGTACATTATTAAAAGTAAATTAGCAAATAAATTTTAAACATATTTATGGAAAATGTACGCAGAATGTATTTTTAATAAAATTAAATTTATAAAAATATATACGATAATAGAGTAAAATGATTTATTTGTATATACTAGCAGCCTCATCCGGCTTCGCTCGAGGATATTTCGTACTTATGTATGGCTAGAAACATGGACCTTAACAAAGCGAGATCGAAAACATCTCATAGTTTTCGAAAATAAAATATTACGCAGAATCAAATTAATGGTGAATGAATGAGGGAGTACAAAATGGTTAAGAAGATATGGGAAGGAAGATTGAATACCCGTAGACCAGTGGGAAGACCTCGCAAGAGATGGAGAGATCAGCTAACCGAAGATCTAACTAGTATTGGTATACAGGGTACTTAGCAAGACATGACAATGAATAGATCGAGATGGAGGGCTTATGTGAGTGAGGCCAAAATTCAATCTGACTAATAGTGCCCAAAAAAGAAGAAGAAGAAATAGTGTTTTTAGTTTTACCATTAGGCGCTAGCAGGTTAAGGTTGTTGCTAGAACTGACTCCGAAACACGCTAGATATAACTGCCCATGTGAGAAGCAAATGGTTTCTGGAACGCGGATACTGGAATAGCTTTCAGCTGGTCGGTTACGGACGTTTGAATGTGAAGGAAAAAGTCACAAGGACTCAAGTCAGGCGAATAAGGAAACTGAGGAGACACAGGAATGTTTTTACTGGCCAAAAACTCGTTTATTGGAATTGCTTTTCGGTTCATTTCGGTTCATATGAAGGCCTTCCGCTGCGTGATTCATCTTCAATCAACTCTCTTCCTTCTGAAAATGTCTTAAACCACCAAAAAATCAGGGTCCTTGACAAAACACTGTCTCCGTAGGCCTGCTGAAGTTTTGCAAAAGTTTCTGTTGCACTGTGCTCAATTCTGAAGCAAAACCTGATAGCACATCGTTGCTCGAAATGAATGTCTCATTTTTAGAACGCACTAGAAAAAACTGTTTCCCGAAAAAAATCGCTACGGACAACAAAATTAGTCTAGTGAGTTCAAACTCGTACTGAAGGCGTATAACATGTTCCCCTGCCGCCCCTCCAAGACCTCCGTCCCAAATGTTGTCAGATCAAACCCTATGTTGCCAGTCCGGTTACTTAATTTACACACCTCGTATATGGAGATTTACAAAATATAACTAGAAATATGGGCCATAGGTTTTTAGCATGAGACGTTTTTTTTTTGCGCATAAGTTTTCGCAGACCGCATAGATTCTACTACGGACCATCGGTTGAGAAAAGGTGATATAACAACTCGTTATTATTACAGAAGGTTTACTTATCAGTAGACAACTGCTTTTCCAATATAATGTGACTTTTTCTATTCCAAATCTTTTTATCCTTCTCAGTTCTTTATCCCTTTAAGTGCTGGGAATTACTTATATTGTCCTAACTTCAGAAAACCCTGTAGTCCCAAGAGGAATAATAAATTTATCACAAAAAAATCAATAACAATAAAAAATAGGTTCTGTCTGTAGAGTGACTAGGTATATGGGTCTGGTAGCTTCCCAAGTTGACCTCGAGTCGCTCTATTTCTCTCCTCATGTGGGGCCAATCGCCGCAACCTTCAATTCAATCAGCCTCGGCCATTTATATCTGTAGCTCGTTTCACACCCCTGAACTTTCACCACAAAATAAACTTACATCATTTTAGGTGTTCCATTTGAAACTTTAAGATGGCGCTACCAACATAAACTTAAATTTAAATTTAACAAAATTTATACTGCTCGACAAATATCCTAGACACTTAATTTTTTTTTTTAATTTAAGGTTTATACAGGACCTAGGTGACGCATAACTGACCGGGATATTCGCCAAGGAATCTGCTCTTCTTGGGGCCCTGCACTCGTCTAAGGCAGGAGTCGGCAACCTTTCGGTGACAAAGAACCAAATCTATATTGAAAAAAAAAAAATATATGGAAGAGCCGCTAAAAACTATATGCTATATTTAAGAAAAAAATTGATGTGAAGTGTGAATATTCACACATTTCAGGGTTTTGCAGGTATATAATAAGTGAAGGCGGCTAAGAATAACTGAGTGTGTAGGACAAATTTTACTAATCACGGCAAAATGAACGATATTTTTAAAATAATTTATCGTCTGTTAATCATATAATAAGACTGGTTATTAAATTTACGCTCTTAAAAATTAAATGTAACATTTGTCAAAATATAACTAGAATTTTGACAAAATAATTTCAACATAATAAAAATGCAAAAAAAAAACAGAAAAAATAAAATTCACTCCGTACTCGAACTCGAAACCCTTCGTTTCCAGTGCATTTTAGCTTACGACACCAGTGCTCTAACCGTTACGCTATCGCACGCCTTGTATGTGAGTGTCTTACATTGGTATAACTTTTGTACTTTGTGAACCAAAAACCACAAAAATGCGTTATTTTCCGAAAACATAATCTGATCAAAAATTCCTGTTTTACTATTTCGGTTCACACCAATATACATTACTTAGAATTTTTTTAGATTTTTAGATCAAACCATCTGGGCTACAGGGTGTGGTACAAAATTTTTTTTGCACAATTTTGGCAAAAATCGCATCAAAATAATTTATTTTGCAAAAATAAAAATTTGATCGTTAATCCACGTACTAAGGGCTTTCATTTGATACCCTACTCAGAATTTAAAAAAAATATTGTTGTTTTCGATGAGCACATATTTGTTTATATTTTTAGGGGGGAATGTTTTTTAGATGTTTTAGTATTTTTCCTATGTGCGGGTCAAAGAGTTGAATAAGCGTGCCAAATTTCAACTCTCTAGGTTTAGCCGTTTGGCTACAATTTTTACCGAACAGACAGACAGACAGACGACAAAATCACGGTATAAGGGTTTTTTGGTCATACCTACAAAACCCTAAATACGTAAAAATTGTTTATTTTTTTTAAATAAACAATTGTAAGTATTACAATAAAGTAATATTTACTGATACATTTAGTTTGTGATACTTTTTGCACTTTCTAGTATATTACAATATAATAATTTTTTAAATGGTACGATTGCTCCTGCATTGTTTTTGATAAGTCTTCAATATTTGGTGAATATTCAGTAATCTTTAACTTAAGGCAGCACTCTTGTTTCAGGTCAGTAAGATTACTTCTTAACTGACTCTTTATTAATTTCATATTTGAAAAGACTTGCTCACAGTAATATGTGGAGCCGAAAATTGTCCCAAAGCCTAATTTTTCAAATGATTGAACGTTTCTGGAAGACGGTTCCAAGCTTCGAAACAACTTTATCTACATTTTGAAGATTGTGAATTTCGGTCCAATTATGCTGGGAAGATAAAATGCACTTTTCTCTTTCTAAACTTTCCAGTTCAGAATTAAGTTTTAAGAATATATTATTCCATAAATCTTTGGATTTGAAATCCAATAATTGAAGTTCATTTTTTTTTTTTTTTTTTTTAATGGCCTTTGCTGCTTTGGCAATTAGCCAGGATAATTCTTATTTTTTGAAAAATTCCATGCCTGAACGGGATTCAAACCTGAGACCTTAGCAACGCAGAGCAGATGTGTTACCACTACGCTACGCCGGTAGGCGAAGCTCAAATTGTGCCTGATTAATCAATGGGATGGTGATAAATGTAATTGCTGCATATCTGCTTCAATTGGTTTTGTCAAAAAAGCTTTAAAGACTTTATTTCAACTTAAAAAAGTATAAAAATAATTGTTTATGACAGTGTTATTTTTATGTTAAATAATATAAAATTAACATTAAGATTACTATATTAGTACTGTATAAAATCCAATATTTCATTTTAGAAATGTAAAAATAGTAAGGTCTGTTCCTTTGGTTTAGGCGGAACTAGATTTTCAATTATAGTTACTTTTACTGATTGATTGAAGCTTTTGATCATTTTTTCAGGAAAAGTCAACTTCAATATATAAAAAAATATCTAATGACAAATAACAAAAATGAAAATTGGTTAGTTCCGCCTAATCGTTTGGAATAGACTGTAGGTACAAATTAGGATTATTGTATTGGGTATAATAATATTAATGTGAAATTAATTACTATTAAAAAGGAATATTTCTATTTCAAAATATAATAAATGCTTTTTGTGTATTATGTGTTACTTTTTTCGTATTTTATCTTTACATTAAAATAAAACCTATATAATATAAATAAATAGCTTTTTTTAATATTAATAAAACATCGATGTTTCCGATACATCGATGTTTTTCCTTCGATGTTTTTTCAACATCGATAGTAAGGCGCCGATGTTAACATCGATGTTAAACATCGATGTTTTGCCTTCGATGCACAACCCTAGTCAGCATTACTTCGAGGAGCGTTCGGGCCAAGGAGATGAACGCAGTGTTATATTGCGGCTACTTTAGTTTTGTAAGATCTTAAAATTATATCCGAAGAATACTAGTAAGATAAAATTAAAACGAAGTGAGTTACTTCCTAATTCTATCTTTACTCGTGGACTAAAATAGTTTTCAAGGATTCTAAATTATTGATTTTATTTCTGTTTGTTATCCTTATCCTGATCAAACGAAGTTAAGGTCAAATAAGAGTGATCACCGATCAGTTGCTGAAGAGGGCCAGGGTAAAGCAAGACCATCTCCTGGGCTCTGTCATTTGAGATAAATGAGTTGAGCCATTACAGTCGATCAATGGATTCTGCCTACATGTTTATACATAAATTCAACAACAATTCAAATACAATTTAAAATATTCTAAAACTATCATGCGATTTATTCATTTATCAAATGAATTTTTTTACAAATAATGTGATAATAATAAGATAGACTAAATAACTGGAATGATAATGAAAAAGTCAATACAAAAGTTTACATATTTAATATTTTTCGGTTTCTTCGTTTTGATATCATTTATAATAGTTTAATCCCAATATACTGATTTCTGTGACCATAGGACTCATCTTTTTACAAAGAAAAACTGGGCGCTATAACAATAATTTTTGTACGAGGGTTACCTTTTATGTTTTTACAAACGACCACTAGATGGCAATATTGAAATGTCATTAATATATTCGTAAAATATGACATTTGTTATTGTGAAATCAATCATCATCATAATCATTGGCGCGACAGCCCAAATGAGCCAAGGCCTCCTATTTCCAGGTTTCGTGACCATGTACAATCTATGTACATTCAGGAGTAATATGGTCAGTATTACGTCCATTTTTTTTTAGCGTACCCAAAAAAGCACCTACAGTTTAAAGCCGGTTGCGAACGGCTAAGCAGAACCTGTAATTTGTATAAATATTTTTACATAAATTATTTGACATAAGCAGGAATTGAACTCACATCCGTGCTCTTGTTCAGCGGTCAAGTAGCAGATACAGACGATTTAACGTTTGCAGCTACAGGCTTGCTGATTGTGAAATCAATGGCAGCTTATAAATTGACCGAATACTTAAATATATATACCGAATACAAAAAACAAGTTTGTAAAAAAATTTATATTACTCGTTGGATGATTTTTTACGATTTAAGTAAAGGTCTAACTCAACAACAATGCATAGATTCGCTTCGTTCAACTTTTGGTAATGCAGCACGATCAGAAAATACTGTTTACAATTGGTTTGCAGAATTTCGTCCTGGTCGTGCGTCCGTCAGTGATGATTCTCGTGAAAGTCGACCAAAATTGGTTGTGATTCAAAAAAAAACATCGATGCTGTGCGCAAAATGATTGAAGAATTCTGCAAGTGACTTACCGTGAGATAGAGGCATCCTTTGGCATATCGCAGACTGCAATACATTCGATTTTGCATGAACATTTAGCTGTGAAAATGATCTGTTCCCGATGGATTCCGCATAATTTGACCGAAACTAAAAAAAAAGGCTCGTGTTGATTGGTGTAAGGCAGGGGTTCTTAAACTTATGTATGGCGGACCCCCTCTTGAACAACTTTTTTTTGCGGACCCCATCCCAACCCTAGGCATTTAACGTCATTCTTGAAACTTAATTTCTGGGTCAATAATCTCATAGGCACTATGTTATAATAAATATTGGTAAAAATGTATCGCTGGTTATTTTAATAAATGGTCTTGCGTATTTATAGATATGAACATTTTTACTAGCATATAGAATAAAAAACATAAAATGAATAAAAATAGTAGTAAAAAGAATTAAAAAAAGTTAAAAATGATAATACGTTAAACCTACAAACATTTCTTGGTCAAATATTAGTCAAAATAGATCTTATTATAATATGTTTTCTGTAAATAATTTGCAGTTGAATGAAAATAATTAAATTTTTACTAATTATTGTTTAGTTATGTCAATAACTAGTTCAATAACAACAAATACAAAAATTCTTGACCATGTAGGATTTTTATTAAATAAGTTATTTGAATAATAGCGAAAAGTTGGGGGATGTAAAGATAATGTCAACATTGTTTTGCGGACCCCCAGGGGTCCGTGGACCACAGTTTAAGAACCGCTGATGTAAGGGAATGCTAAAAAATTCAACCTAGGCATTGCAAAATCCGTGTACAACATCATTACAGGTGACGAAACTTGGATTTATTTATATGAACATTAATTGTCAGGTCCTTCTATGTGTTGTAAATATCAATATGTACTTATTAAATCTTTGGTTAGCTGATCTCTCAATCTCTTGCAAGATCTTTCTACTGGTCGACGGGTATTCAACCACATTTACAATATCTGTTCAAAATATTCTAAAAACGGTTGTTTATAATTTATAATATATCAAGTCGTCATGGATGAAATTTGTAGTGAATAATATTGCCAACTTTAACAGCTTATTATTTGATATTGGCTTATTATTATACAGTTCTGTTGTTTTTTTTACACATCTCGCCAGTTTAAATAAATCATTATATAATGATTTAAAATGATCCAAAAAAATATCAATAATCTTTTTTTTTAATTAATTTTATTGAAAATGTCGGAAATTCGCACTATTATGAAGTATTAGTTCTTATGTGGAACTACGGCATCGCAGACCGTGCGAAACATTAATTGTGTATTTGGCTCTAGTGTTACAACGCAGCAGATAATATAAAATTGGTTCGCCAAATTTCGTACAGGTAACTTAAAAACCAAACAGAAAAAAAAAAAAACTGGCTCATCGATCACAGCAGAAATATACTGCAACCAACTGGACGAAATGATGCAAAAACTTAAAGAAACACAGCCTAGATTGGTCAGCAAATCGACTCCTATCTTATTGCATGATAACGCTAGACCACACACAGCACAAATGACTGTGGCAAAACTACAGGAATTGGAGTTGGAACTTCTTCATCATACTCCATACACACCAGACCTAGCCCCCACTGACTACCACTTTTTCTGCAATTTGGACGACTCTTTAATAGGAAAACAGTTTAATTCCGACAATGCTGTAAAACTGGCCTTCCAGGAATTCATTGACTCTTGTCCGCCAGGACTTTATACCACCGACCTGAACAACCTGCCGTTTAAATGGCAAAAGTGTATAGACATTATGGGTGCATACTTTGATGAATAAAATAATTCCTTATATTTGTAAGTTATTAACCAACTTTGCCTTTTTTTCTACAAATTGCATCCTTGACGTTCGAATTAATATATATATTCATCCAAACAGATTTTCGATTTCGTCAAAATACATCTAAAATATGTATAAAAACATTAAAATTACCACTATACAAAAATATGTATGCATAAAAACAATTTATTTGTGCATATTTTTAAAATTATACCGTTTTCAATTATAATTGATATATTAACAAATTTTGCGAACCCGTTTTAGGTTAAATGTCAAATGTTACTTTGTTAAGCACTTCATATTGCCCATAAGTTATTAGGCAAATAAGCCTTCGTATTAGAAATTTAATATCTATTTCGAGGTAGAACTCTCGCAAAAAAAAAAGTTATTAATAAATTTACAGTTTATTAGCAACTGTTACACTCGACAAGCGTTAATGATTGTTAATTGTTCACTATACAATACTTCGAAACGAAAATATTACGCATAATGAGAGTAACGCGGTGTGGATATATTGTGTATTAAACATTGTTTTTGTAATTCTATAATTAACAAATTATGTAACAAAATTTTTATAATATATTATTGATTGTATAATATTAATAATTACATTATTATCTGCAGTTTAATAAATTTTTGATGGTAATTACATTGGCAAATAATTTATATTAAAAAAATGCAATATATTATTAAATTAAATATAAATTAAAATATAATTTTTGGTAGATCGTATTAAATGTTATATAGCTGGTGGCAGTTTAGAGGTCTGGGCAGATAACGAATAAACCGTCCCAAAAGGAGGGGGGACAATTAACGCAAATAATTATCATTAAAATTAATAATGTACGTAATTTAATGTACAATATTTAAACAGATATTAATATAGGAAAATATAAAATAGGACGTGGGCATTATTGCAAAGTCTAAACGATATATACGAGGTGTGTAAATTAAGTAACCGGACTAATTTCTTCAATTTTTTTTTATTCGCATAGAATCACAGTTCAATATTGTCTTCCACAAAATAACTTCCTTGGGAAGCCACACAGCGCTGGAGATGGTTCTTCCAATCCTCAAAGCAGTTCTGAAACTCGGATACTGGAATAGCTTTCAGCTGGTCGGTTACGGACGTTAGAATGTTTCGATTGTTCCAAAATGACGTCCCTTGAGGTGATTTTTCAATCTTGGGAAGAGGAAAAAGTCACAAGGACTCAAGTCAGGCGAATAAGGAGGCTGAGGAGCCACAGGAATGTTTTTAATGGCCAAAAATTCGTTTATTGAAATTGCTGTGAGAGAAAATGGGTATCATTTTCAATCGATTCCAAAAAGTCAAGGCACCTTTGCCTCCTGGTATCATTTTGGTCTTGTGAAATGTTTTTTGGAACCATTTTTGCGCAAATTTTTCTCATTCCCAAAATCTGATCGGTATTGTGAGTCAAATTCAACTCTTCCCCGATCATTCTGACTGTAAACCGACTGAACTCACAAGATCTCGGATTCCGTCGACATTTTCATCGGTTCTTGAAGATGAAGGCCTTCCGCTGTGTGATTCATCTTCAATCAATTCTCCTTCTTCAGAAAATGCCTTAAACCATAAAAAAACCTGGGTCCTTGATAAAACACTGTCTCCGTAGGCCTGCTGCAAAAAAGTTTGCAAAAGTTTCCTTTGCATTGTGCCCAAATCTGAAGCAAAACCTGATAGTACACCGTTGCTCGAAATGAATATCACTCATTTTTAAAACGCATTAGAAAAAACGTCGCGAAAAGATCGCTACGGACAACAAAATTACTCTAGCGAGTTTAAACTCATACTGAAGGCGTATCGCCTGATCACCGTATTGCCAGATCAAACGCTATGTTGCCAGTCCGGTTACTAATAAGACAGTACCGCAAACAGAAAGCTTTTGTGCAGGCTGAAAGTACTAAGGCTCATACGGTCCATAAAGTCGAAGTTGAGCGTATCTGGAGTAGGAAGCCAAAAAATCCGCAGAACTGTCTTTGTTGTTTTACGGCATCTCTACTAATATCGTCCCAACATAATTATTACGAAAGTCACTAAAGTAAATCTTGAAAAAACCATAAATGTGACTTTAAAACGATCTAAACGCCAAAGAAGCTCTTCCATCTTTCCAATTTTGGTTTGGGAAAAAACATAGCGCAACTCAATAACTATTAATAATTACAGAAATTATAATAAAAAGGATTTGATGGCAAGTAATACACTACAACATTATTCCTCGACGTTGCTCAAACGTTTTACAAGATATGAAGGTTTAAAATTTTAATTACTGTTTTTAAAACTACCACCATACTTATCATCAATTCATTTATCAATTCTGGAAAATGGATCGTTTGCAATAAGTATTAATAATGAAATGTTTTTAAACAAAAAAGTTAAACCACGTGTTCCTCAAGGAAGTATTCTAGGACCAATACTCTTTAATATCTATGTCAGAGATATACTGTCAATAGAAGCGTCAATCGTTATGTTGAGACCAATCTAAAAATATACCTAGATCTACCAAGTGCAATTGACCACCTACAACCGCCGCAAATTTCATCTGTCACTGGTTAAATAAATGAAATATCAAATTAAATTCCGAACAGTCCGAATGCAAAATTAAACCTTAAAAAGAATTAAGGAAGTCAAGCGCATCGCTATCAATAATATTATAACAGATTGGAATCAAACACACAAAACAGTTAGAAAATATATATATAAAATCTTTATTGCCATGTCTTATTACATTAAAATATTTGATAGATATTACATATTAGAACATACATATTCCTAAGCTACTATGTACATTTTTTTAATTTTTTTTTTTATTTGTGAACTTTTACATTATATTTACAACCAGATTTTGAGTTTGGTAAAAAAGGTATTTGTTGGTAACATACGACCGACGTACAAGTTTTTGATAAATTATAGTATTACAAGTTAGAAAATGTTCTATGTATAATATTATTAGGTATTTTGTAAACTCTTGAAAATGGCGTAATAGCCGAAATACGTATCGAGAAAATAAATATATTAGTGAAACCTACCTACGGTTTTTAACTGAATTTTTACGTAATATATTTGTAAAAATATTCCGTTGATGAAACTAAAGCAAAGCAAAATAGAGAAACTATTTGTTAGGAGTGGATACGATCTATAAGGGTGATTGCGCTTAATAGTGTCCTTTTATATCTGATTTGTACTGAAACTTCTTTCCAGAGAAGTTCTTTAAGAAATCTTTGTTACTAAAGCTAAAAGTTCTTCACTATAAATAAACACACTTACCAACAGTAAACGAGTATCTTAAGAACTAGGCTATAGCGCAAACTTTCAACACAAAAAAAGAAATATTTTGTTACAATTACACTTTATTGTCATGATAATGTCGAAGACTTTTAGGATTTAGACAAATAATATAGGATTGTACTAAAACTGGAACAACTTAGGAATTCTTATTCCCTATTATTTAATCTGTTTACGATAGAGGCGGTTCTGGAAATAACTAAAATTGGCTGTCATATCTCAAAAACTAAAAGAGAGAACTGTAGGTTTGAGGTCCTGAATAACATTAGGTCATATTAGAGAAAATCCTTAACAAAATATTTTCTCTACATACCGTATCATACACAGAATATAAATAAAATATTATTAGGTCGTGAAGGATGAAATTTGTAGAAAAAAAAGGAAATTTGGTTGATAACTTACAAATATAAGAAGTTATTATATTCACCAAAGTATGCACCCATATTGTCTATACACTTTTGCCATTTAAGCGGCATGTTGTTGAGGCTGGTGGCATAGAACCCTGGCGGACAAGAGTCAATGAATTCCTGGAAGGCTAGTTTTACAGCATTGTCAGAATTAAACTGTTTTCCTATTAAAAAGCTCTCCAAATTGCGGAAGAAGTGGTAGTCAGTGGGGGTGAGTATGGAGGATGATGAAGAAATTCCAACTCCAATTCCTGGAGTTTTGCCACAGTCTTTCGTGCAGTGTGTGGTCTAGCGTTATCATACAATAAGATAGGAGTCGATCTGTTGACAAATCTAGGCTGTTTTTCTTTAAGTTTTTGCAACATTTCGTCCGGTTGGTTGCAGTATATTTCTGCTGTGATCGATGAGCCTGTTTTTTTTTTTTTTTTGTTTAGTTACATTCAGTCTCGTGAGTGAAGGACCTTTTTTTTAGGTCAATACTTGCATTTTAAAAAATAAAGTCCATTGAACTAGCACTTATTTCCGAATAAATTTCCAACCCCCCCCCCAAGAAAAATTCCTGGGTGCACGTCTGGTATATTATATTAATTCATAATTTGTGTCAACCAGAAAAAAAAAATGCAAGTCAAATATGAATGCATCATTTTCATGGTAGTGTCAAAGACGCGACATGGGTGAGAGGCGTGGTGTTATACTTGCAAGTTCGAATTTCATGGTGGGGTTGGAGGCGTGATAAGTGCGCGTTTTCGGTTTTGACAACATTTGTATCTAACCCAAATCTAACCTAAAACTTTTTATACAAGTATTTGGAGTAAACGGTTATTCAATTTCATTAAATATATCGTCAAACCGAAGAAGACGTCTAGCTCTTTTTTATGCATATTTAGACTTATTACGATATGAAGAAAAGCGATGGTGGGTATGTCCCATATATACGTAGTAACAGAAGGCAACAGGGAGATTATTTTAACTTGTTGCAAGAAATGAGACACAAAAAACAGACAGTTACTTCAATTACAAGAAAAGAATTTAATTCACAATCTTTTTTAGTTGACATCACAGTTTAGAATGAAGATTCTGTTGGCCCCTGCTTGGGGGTGTATTATTAGTATACCCACTGCATGGCATTTCAGCAGACCAGATATTTGAAACTGAATCCATAATAATAAACTTTATGACTGCCGACAACATTGTAAAATTCGCTATTTCGCTACATCAATTTACGTTTTTAAATTTTTTTTTTATGAAATTAATATATAGTGCGTTCGAAGGTGAGTTTGCAGTATAGCTCTTACGGAAAATGGGAGCGGTGTTGCCAAATGTTGTAAAAGTGTCAAATGTGTCAATTATAATAATATGAAAAACTCGTATGATTTACAAAAATCAACTCTTATAAAACTCAAAATAACACTCAACAAAAACAAATGGCCATTTGTAGAATACTGCGTCTTCACAGATCAGCGCGATTTAGAGCTGGCAACGTCGACAAGCAAGAAAAGGATAGTGTCATTGTGTAAACCCATTAGAGAGTATGAAAAAGAACTACTCCATATGCCCTGTACTGCAAACTCACCTTTGAACGCACTATAATTGTCTAGCTAAACATCTCACCATTCCGAAAAAATATATTTGTTTCTATGGTTTCAACGGTGCGGCCAGCGCTAGAGTTGAAATTTCTGAACTTGCGACACCGCGCTTGTAACACCGCGCCTACGACACCACGTATAGGTTTTTTCAAAATAGAGCGATCCTATTGGTTGAATTTCTTGTTCCACGCTTCCACCACCAGAATGAAAATGATACAGAATTTTCCTTCTACATTGAATTATTTCAATAAAATTTAATATAACATCCCAATAATTTAATTTAATATGGTTAATCATATTATTAAAGATGAACTATCATAAATACCAATATGTGTATTATTTAAAATAATATTTAATGTGTGAATTCTAAATAATTAATTAATTATAATAATATGCTGTAGGAAAAATTATTTAATAATTTATGAAATTCCGTCGTTAAATAGGTAGAACTCGAACAAAAATAATATTTAATCACAAGAGTACTTAATATATAGAGATTCAACTGTGGTGATAAAAAGTCTTGCATCACCATGAAGATTTTACTTTTCTCAAATATTTTTGTTGTTAATACCCGAATTTTAAATATGTCTTTGTAAAATAATGTTCCATATAACCATATCATTAGTAAATAATATTCCTAGTTACATTTCCAGAAAGTCGCAGTGTAATTATGTAACAATTACTCCGATACTCTAATTATGCAATGCTTAGTTATAAGAAAAGTTTCGGTTTCGACATTAGGGGATGATTTCCTCTATTAAAAACTAATTATAGATGATTTACTCCATTCCAAAACTTACATAACTTTTTCTCAAATTAAGATGATTCATTTATTGTCTTTGTACTTTGAGGGCAGCATCAATTATGGTTAATGTTCCGTATAAGTCCACCACGTCAAATTAGAACTAGGCTGTATGTTTAGAATAGAATATATGTAAGAGTGAGGAACCAATAGTAATCATTCTTGCATATGTGCTCGGTGTAATCAGACACAACTTTTGTGCAATTTAGAATCAAGGGAAGACGGTATCTACACAGGTGTTATTTACATAGTTAGTTCCTGAAACTTGGAAAATGGCTGATAATTATATAAATTTTTTAAGTAATGTGGAGAGTAAGGATATGAAAGAGGTGTTAAGGTGGTGTATGAATGAGGGTTTGATTGTGTCTGAATGTAAATGTCCCAAAAAGTTCCCCGACCCCTGATTTATATAATTGCAATGTGATCTAAATGCTATCCAATTTTTCCCAAATTTAAACCCAAAATGTGATAGCTAAATTTTCTCGCGCACAACTTCAAAGAGTTATAAAAAGGATGGATAATTTTATATAAAAAGGTATTCTGTGGCAATTTTCACAGCTCTGGATTTGCCTACTAGTTTTATCATTGATTGTTTACATATATTGAAGATATATAAATGCTTTATACATTTTTAATACATTTACATAATTTGGTATGTATGAATGCGATGAAAAACGGAATGTCCTATTTTAGACATAAAATTGGTAGGTCGGAATATAATGATAATTTGAGGGTTCTCTATTTTAATAAAGTTAGTGTTTTTCAACATATGTATACTATAAATCTCATTTAAATATCATTAAACTATTTAAATATGACTTTAAGCGTATAAATACTGAAATTTCGTTATTCAAGTTTTTCTTTAAAAACCTTAATACGAGCTAAATGTTAACAAACACTTATTAAATAATTGCTTGGATTTCAAAACGTATAACTATCAAGTACTTATTTAGATTTCAGAATCCTAAATGTTATGTTTTGAAAGAAAGGGGCGGCGCTTCGTCAAGACCAAATCTCATTCCAACTAGCATACACGTTCTGTCTGACGAGTTATGCGTGGTGGACTTATACGGAACATTAACCCATATTATTTTAGAATTAATTTTAATCTATACTCAACAAGAAAATAAATTGAACATCTTTTCTGTATATTAATAGATTCTTTTTTGTTTCAGGTGAGGGAAAATCGTCATTATAATACGTACGCACTAGCGCGACCACTTCAGTACAAAATATATGTGGAAGAACGCCAACTTGTGGACCATTTATTGATATTGACAGTGTTATTGATCATGTAAGTCCACATAATAAATAATCTCATTACCATCAAATTCATTAGGCCGTTGGTAAAAATTGATTCTTAATTGTTTTTAATATGAAAAATAAATCTTGAGCAATAAGTTTATATTCATTTTAATTGAAATGTGATTAAATTATTTTAAATTGTTCACATTTCTAAAATAGTCAAATAATTTTTGATCACGAATAAAAAATTACCGAAGACGTTTTCTTTACTCGCCATAGGCGTTAAAAATACTCGTTACGTCTCTGAGTAACCTGAAAAGTATAGTTCTAAATTTTTATAGGTTGCCTTTAACATTTACAATTGAATATGAAATGTTTTCCAACAAGGCACATTGAAATTCGTAACAAAGCAAGTGAAACCCTTTATCAATTTCAACAATCTGGGCAGCAGTATCAACGGTCCGTAAAGGAACGGGTCGTCGCAGAAATCGAATCGATGAGTTTGAAACAATTGTCACTGACGCGTTTCGACAAACTTCACGGAACCAAACCCCTAATAAATCAGACAACATTGGATAACGGTTTACGGATATGATTCTAGTTTCGTAGTTTATCATACAAACGGTATAAAGCTACTCAAAAACAAAATTTTAAATATTTCGTAAAGATTATTTATTGCAATGTTTCTAAATCTAGAAACAAAATCAAATTTTTAAAGTTGATATCTGTTATAAGTTTAACTAAAGCTGAAAACTCTTATATAATGATTACACAGGTCAACAAAATGATTTTTTTTTTCTCATCATAATCATAAGCACATTTTTCTAGATCATTTTTTCATGCTGATTCCAAATATGTGTTCAATTTTGTTGTATCACGTCAGATTTATGAAATAACATTGGGGTTTGATAAATTTTATATACGAGTGACATTCAATAATTAAAGGGACAAATTGATATAGAAAAAAATTTATGTGAAGTGTGAATTTTCACACATTTCTTGGTTTTGCAGGTATTTAGTAATTGAACGATGATTATTTGGGATGCCAAAACAAATTTTATGTCAAAATATTTTTTTATGAATTTTAATTCGAATGCCTAATACCATTATTTAAGTTTCTAAATATATGCAGTATTTTTTTTATATAGCAAAGTTCATTAAGATTTTGAAAATTGCACCTATGGTTTCCATTGGTTGCTTACATCATAAGTCCCGCCCTTTGATTTCGTCAAACATAGAATTAAATTATAATTTCAACACTTTCCACTGGTTATTAAATTTACGCTTTTAAAAATTAAATGCAACATTTACCAAATATAACTAGAATTTTAACAAAATAATTTAAGCAAAATAAAAATGCAAAAAAAAAACAAAAAATAAAATCAACAGGATTCGATCGAACCCTAGTTTGCAAGTTTCTTATATTATTAAGCGTACGACAAATCCAACCACGCCACGAGAGCTACTGATGTGGTATGTTACACAACGTATTAAATAGTTAACATATTTTAGTTAAAAACACAAAAAATGCGTTATTTTCCGAAAACATAATCTGATCAAAAATTCCTGTTGTACTATTCCGGTTCACACCAATGTACATTACTTAGATTTTTTTCAGATTTTTAGTTTAAACCATCTGGGCTACAGGGTGTGGGACAAAAATTTTTTTGCACAATTTTGGCAAAAATCGCATCAAAATAATTTATTTTGCAAAAATAAAATTTTGATCGTTAATCCACGTACTAAGGCTTTCATTTGATACCGTACTAAGAATTAAAAAAATATATTTTTTTCGATAAGCACGTATTTGTTTATATTTTTAGAGGGATATGTTTTTTAGATGTTTTAGTATTTTTCCTATGTGCGGGTCAAAGAGTTGTATAAGCATGCCAAATTTCAACTCTCTAGGTTTAGCCGTTTGGCTACAATTTTTACCGAACAGACAGACAGACAGACAGATAGACAGACAGACAGACAGACAGACAGACAGACAGACAGACAGACAGACAGACAGACAGACAGACAGACGACAAAATGACGGTATAAGGGTTTTTTGGTCATACCTACAAAATCCTAAAAATGGTTTGTAGGAGGATCATGACTTTAAGTTGGCATCACTGGGATGAGCTGAGAACACCTGACGGCGTGTCCGCTTGAAGTTTCCTTTCTGAAGATGGAAAATTGGCTAAAATCTTTTCTCGAATGATTTTACAATATGGTGTAGGTTGTATGAATCGCGGAAATTTTTAAAAGTGGGTAGAACAGATCAAAAATGGTCGAACCTCAGTGACTGACGAGCAACGTCCTAGCCGGCCAGTTGAAGGGTCAACTCCTTCGCTTGAAAACCGCATTGACGACATTATTCGTGAAAATCGACGTATTACTGTTGAAGATATAGCAAAAAAAATTGCAGTAAGTGTTGGCACAGTTCATCACGTTATCATTGACAAGCTCAAGTATAGAAAAATAAGTGCAAGGTGGCTCCCCAAACAGTTAACGCAATAACACAAGGAAACAAGACTCCAAGTGTGTACAGACTTGAAAGAACGCTATGAAAAGGAAGGTGACCCTTTTCTAAACAAGATTTTAACGTGTGATGAAACTTGGGTTCACCATTTTGAACCAGAATCCAAAAGACAAAGCATGGAAAGGAAGCACACCAGCTCACCTGTCCGAAAGAAATTCAGAATGCAAGCATCAATGGGAAAAATTACCGTTTTTGGAATGCCCGAGGCGACGTTTTTTCTGATTATTTTGAAGATCAGTGTACAATAAACAGTGCGTACTACTCAGACATGCTGATGAACAAAGTAAAGCCAGCAATGAGAGAAAAACGTCGCGGATCTCAAAGAAAAGGCGTGATATTGCTCCACGACAATGCTCGCTCTTATACCGCCAAGATGACCCATGAAACCAATGGAAAAATGGATTGGGAGATACTACCTCATCCTCCAGATTTGACTCCCTCTGATTTTCATTTGTTTGGTCCACTCAAGGAGGCATTACGTGGAAAAAAGTTTAGCGACAACGAGGTCAAAGAATTTGTTGGAAACTGGCTCAAACAACAAGACAAAGATTTCTTTGCATTAGATCTAAAAAAACTAGTTCATCGTTGGGACAAGTGTATCCATATTCGTGCGGATTATGTTGAGAACTAGTAAAAATCTCATTTTGTAAAAATACATTTTTTTTTTCTACATCAATTTGTCTCTTTAATTATTGAATGTCCTGCGTCATTTCACAGATATGCAGGAATCAAAATCATACCAAAGTGCATATATTGTTG
The DNA here is from genome assembly GCA_963971575.1 of Liopterus haemorrhoidalis. Taxonomy (NCBI): domain Eukaryota; kingdom Metazoa; phylum Arthropoda; class Insecta; order Coleoptera; family Dytiscidae; genus Liopterus; species Liopterus haemorrhoidalis. Next base: position 7,031,305 of record OZ020615.1, read on the forward strand.
TTTTAACATATATTATGAACATTTATCATCAATTTAATCAACTTTTGTATATTACATCACTTTTACAAACAAAATATCAAAATTGTTGCGAATATGATTTTCTTTTGTACACTTTGTTTGGCTCCTCACGATACAGCATCCAGTAGTAATCTCACATCATTCTTTAATTTAAAAAACCTTGCTAGCGATTTTCCATCAGTTGAATGTTTTAATGTTCCAAGATTATCAGAAAAAAAATTGAGGTGCGAATATAAAAAATGCATTTTCGAAGACATATGGCATCCCATTGAGCAATTTTTGAACGCCAGTTTCATACATGGAAGACTTGTGGTTGCCCAGAAAGTTTTCACAAATCCATGTAAAGGCCTCCCAAGCTTCTTTTTCTACAACGTTGATAGCATTGTCGAAGATTGCGTCTTGCAAAGATTAGTTCCTTCAATTTTGCTGCGCTAATTTTTGGAAATTTATTTACTAAGTACTGAAATCAGTAGGTATTAGAGAGGTTGAGCCTGGGAACCAAATCGAGATCGTGGGAATTTTCTTATCAGTGCGACATCCTTTGATGTTGCCGACACCTGGCCAGGTGTTAATTACAAGGTGTGCAATCAGGTCACCTGATTTGGTCCCTGATAAAAAACAGGTAAAAACAGGTAAAAAATAGGTAGAAATAGGCAAAAAAACAGATACAACCAGGTAAACAGCAGGTAAAAACAGGTAAAAAAAAAGGTAAAAAACAGGTCAAAACAGGTAAAAAAACATGTAAAAACAGATAAAACAGGTAAAAACAGATAAAAACAGGTAAAATACATACCTGATTTGGTCACCTGATTGCACACCTGTAATTAACACCTGGTGTCGGCAACATCAAAGGATGCGGCATCCTTTGATGTTGCTGATAAGAAAATTCCCACGGTCTCGATTTGGTTCCCAGGCTCAACCGCCCTAATAGCTACTGAAATCCTGCAGAATTAGCTTTCCACATTGCTTTCACAAAGTTCAATCAACTATCAAGGAAGGAAATACTTGGGCAAGCGAAGTTTAGAAACACAAACTTCCCAGTAAACATTTTTATACGGGCCAGTGCTGGTAAAGCACATACTCCCCGGCATTGAAAATAATGGGCCAGTGCTGGCATTTCGTATTGGCCCATTGATGTATCAGTTGCCGGCCCAGCAACGGTAAAGTGCATTGAAAGTAATGGGCCAGTGCTGGCATTTCGCACTGGGCCAGTACCCCGGTGACCCCGTGGCCGTTAGCCGGCCCATTGATGTATCAGTTGCTGGCCCAGCAACGGTAAAGTGCAAAATAATCGCATTAGTTGCAAGATTTATTTCTGACGGACCAGTGCATATATTATACCCACTCTCTAGTGTTTCAAATGTAACATATGTGTACTTACCCAGTATTAAAATAAATTAATGGCTAGGTGCAAAATAAATACTCATTTGGCCGTTTTCACCATCGTTGAATAAATTTATTTTACAAATAAAGTTGACAATATCGCATCGGTTTTAAACTATTAATGAAGAAATTAACATTGCTGTCAATAGAATGATGCGATATTGTTAACTTAAGTTGTTAAATAAATTTTTTCAACGATGGTAAAACTGGCCGATTGTAAATTGTATTAATAGTTATAATTTATTGATTTGTTTATAAATATTAAATAAATATAATTTCAGGAATAACAGGAATTAGTTTATTTAATTTATTAATTTAATGAAGAATTTTAAGAAAATGGTTTTCTGCCATTTCGGCCAAAAAATTGCATCCTAAAGATAAGTGGTGACTAATAATTTTCGCCAATATTCGGATTGTATTATCTACCACATCTTTTCCCCCTGACTTGAAGAGTGCCAACCTAAAGAAATCATACTTGTTAAAATAAATTCAATAATCAAATTTTATAAGCATTAATTCTATAAGCTGTTCACTTTTGTAAGAACAATCTAGATCTGGTTATTTTGGTGATTTTTATAGTGTATTACTGACTTTTAGAAACTTGGTTATATTGTAGAAAAAGCTTTACAGTTTTGGATTAAGTTTGTATTATTTTAGGTTAGTATTATATTTACAAAATATTTAAGATGTCACTATTCAAAATAAAATATGACAAATTATATTTTTTAAATGAAATATTTATAATCTTGTAACAGATTTATTAATAATTGAAAATTTTATTACGTGAAAAAACTATGTTAAAATTAAACAATTTAACAGGAAACAGTTTGTGTAAACTACGTCCTTAAATCTAACAAAACACACACAAATCACAATAAAAAACTGTATAATGTTCACAAAACAATAACTATTTAAATACACATCTTGACAAACTGTCCACCAACACGTATCAACTTGTACTGGCCCTCGAAGGCCACGCGGTTAGGGTGTTTTATGACTAAGAACAATCAGACTTTTCAAATTATTACATTCAAAAAAAATTTAGTTTTAAGTAAAAAGTATGAGTGAAGAAGAGACGATAGCCCGTATAAAAATGTTTGCTTGGATTAATATAAATAAGGAGTGCTTATAAAATACTGGTAAAGTACTTATAGGTGGTATAGGTGGAATGCGAAATACAAATGTGAAGTACATTATTAATACTGGCGTTGCACTTACTTTTGGTTCCAACAATTTACCAGCAGTAAAAGCAGTTTGCCGGCATTCGGCCGTTAGTTGAATGTTTGCTGGGTTATGGCTAAAAATTCCATGGCATTTGTTTGGATGCTAATCTGGATATATTTTTCCGAACCACATTATCCAAAATGAAAATAAGCTTAATGATTTCTAAACTTTATAAAAAGAAGATATACAAGCAGAATAATTCGGTTATTTATTACGGATGTTGAATCTTCCTTCAATGAGTTATTTGTTGATATATTTCTACAAGCTAACCTTTGATCTTACTTTGTGTCAACAAGTAACAAATCTTCATAAATTTTTTAAAATTTTTTCCAGCGAACATTGTAACTTCTTGTTAGTGTACTAAAATTTTTAAAGACTCTTCAACTTTTGTTATTAAAACTTCGCTCTTAAATGATGTAAAAACGACAAAAATTTCTTAAAATCTTTTAAAGTTACTCATAAGAAAAATAACACAAGTTTTGTGGCTAATGTGTGTAGTTAGCTATGTTATAGAGATTTTCATAGGTGAATAACATAATAACTTATGAAGTTCTTCGTCGACAAACTAAAAAATTGGTATACATAATTTTCAAATCAAAAACAAGATTTAACAAGTTTTTGTATGTCTCAGATTCGTGGTTAATGAGAAAAGCAGCAAAAAACATAGTTTATTTTGAAAAAGGTTGGCGACGACTATGATGCATACCATAGGCAGAAAAGAATAAATAAGCTTCAAGAAGTCGATATAGGGTAACTGCAGCGAATTTCGACTACGCAGGTAATTTCGACTATCCCTTTATTTCTCTAAATAATTGCTGTTATATAGCGGTAGTACAAGGTGTCTCAAAAGAAATTTTATATTTATTTAGCTTACTGCGTGAACGCAACGTATCCGAGGGGCGCGGGGGTTATGTCAATCGGTAGCCTGGCTCTTGGGAATTCTGTCGCTATGGAGCGTTTCTCGGGAGTAGACCGCGCGTTATGCGTGCGAGAGTTTTACAAAAACGGTGATTTGGCGACTGTAGCGCGTAGAAAATTCTGCAGTATTCGAGGTTTTCGCCACTTAAATGATGCGCCAAGCATTCTTCTCATTCGACATTGGGTTAAAAAGTTTGAAGAGACTGGTACAACGCTGGATAAATCAAAATCCGGGCGACCTAGGTCATCAAGAACGGTAGGAAACGTGGAGAATGTTAATCAGTCTGTTCGTGACGACCCGAACCTTTCAATTCGGAAGCGCGCAAATGCTTTAAATGTGCATAGATCATCATTACATCGCATTATGCACAAAGACCTAAAGCTGCACCCCTACAAAATTCAATTGGTGCAAGAATTAAAGCCCCAAGATGCAAGTCAGAGGCATCTCCCGGATTGATCGCCCGGACAATTGATCTCCCGGAGAGGTGACATAAATTGGCCTCCACGAAGTCCAGATTTAACCCCTATGGACTTTTTCCTATGGGGTTATCTTAAATCTAAAGTTTACGCCAATAAACCGACTTCACTGGCGCATTTGAAAGAAAATATCCGTCACGAAATGGCAGCCATCCCTGAGTCCATCTGCCGAGACGTCATAAGTAATTTTACTGTTCGATTAAATGAGTGCCGAGAACGCGAGGGTCTACATTTAGACGATATTATTTTTAAGAAATAAATCCCCAAAAAGTGTATTTTAATAATTAATAAACATTTTTTCTATATACGGCTTACTTTTTTTTTAATCGATCCACTAAATATAAAATTTCTTTTGAGACCCTTGTATAACGTAACACTATGCTTGTGTAAAAAACTAACCTCACTTTATTTTAAGCCATGTGTGAATGTCGTTAAACGAACAGTGTAGATATTTATATTTTAAATAAGTGTTAAAATATTTTTTTATTGGTTTTAATCAGCAGTTGTTTTTCAAAGGAAAGTTGAACAAAATATTTTGCATTGAATAAACTGATAAGAACTGATCCAAATACATATATATTATCTGGTAAAATTTGATTTTCATAATATTTTGTCACAATATCACAGGCTAAATAAAACAGATTTGATTGCAGGTAATATCGACTAGAGGAATGAAGCTACTACGGACTAGTCGATATTACATGCATGCATGTTTCACTTACCTAATTTGACGACAATTAAAATCACGTCTTACTAAAAGTCTCTATTATTATATTTTTTTATCTAAATAAAATGTAAAAGAGACAAGAAACGTTGATTATCTTATAATTTTAGGGTAGTCGATATTAACATCACTTTTTTGAAATCAACGTTTTTTAGGGTTTTGTTGGTATGACCAAGAAACCCTTATACCGTCATTTTGTCGTCTGTCTATCTGTCTATCTGTCTGTCTGTCTGTCTGTCTGGCTGTCTGTCTGTCTGTCTGTCTGTCTGTCTGTTCGGTAAAAATTGTAGCCAAACGGCTAAACCTAGAGAGTTGAAATTTGGCATGCTTATACAACTCTTTGACCCGCACATAGGAAAAATACTAAAACATCTAAAAAACATACCCCCCTAAAAATATAAACAAATATGTGCTCATCGAAAACAAAAATATTTTTTTTTAATTCTGAGTGTGGTATCAAATGAATGCCCTTAGTACGTGGATTAACGATCAAATTTTTATTTTTGCAAAATAAATTATTTTGATGCGATTTTTGCCAAAATTGTGAAAAAAATTTTTTGTCCCATACCCTGTAGCACAGATGGTTTAAACTAAAAATCTAAAAAAAATTCGTAAAGTAATGTATATTGGTGTGAACCGAAATAGTACAACAGGAATTTTTGATCAGATTATGTTTTCGGAAAATAACGCATTTTTTGTGGTTTTTAGTTCACAAAGTACCAAAATTATACCAATGTAAGACATTCACACGCAAGGCGTGCGATAGCGTAATGGGTTAGAGCACTGGTGTCGTAAGCTAAAGTGCGCTGTAAAACGAAGGGTTTCGAGGTCGAGTACGGAGTGAATTTTATTTTTTCTGTTTTTTTTTTGCATTTTTTTTATGCTGAAATTATTTTGTCAAAATTCTAGTTATATTTTGACAAATGTTGTATTTAATTTTTAAGAGCGTAAATTTAATAACCAGTCTTATTATATGATTAACAGACGATAAATTATTTTAAAAATATCGTTCATTTTGCCGTGATTACTACAAAGTAAAATTTGTCCTAGACACTCAGCATACCGCCTTCACTTATTATATACCTGCGAAACCCTGAAATGTGTGAATATTCACACTTCACATCAATTTTTTCATATTTTTTTTTATGTCGAACATAAGTTGTAATAACAGCTTATTTCATCGTGAAAATATTTAGCACCTAAAGATAAGTGAATAAGGTATCGATTGGGACCACTTTCCTACCAAAATATTGAATAGTACGTAAATTAAAAAATATATAAATTTGGTAGTCAACCAAGCAGTTACCCTACAGTTACCCTACCTTTTAGGTTTTCGAACGTCATTTTGTCACGAGTAGTTTTGACTATATACAACGTCAAATGACTAATGTACAACGAAGCACGAAAGGCGTTAAGCTGCATTCAGAGCTCTCAAATTAGTCAACTAGTAGACTATAGCTTGTGCACTGTTGATTGTCATTAACGAGCTTGTCATGCAGTAAGGCGAGCAACCGTTCAGAGCTCCAAATTTAATAGATTTCGATTGTGGATAGTTTTACAAACTTATAGTTAGTGAGTTGTTTTAATGAGACAAACATATAAATACATTGGATAACTCAATCTACATATATCGGAGAGAACGTTCACATTGTATGGCCTCTACATAACAAATAACCAGGTTAAAGCTTCAGCCTGGTTTATAATAGTTGCATAAGGTAACGCATGGCATATAACATAGCATGTCTCCACAACACAACGCACAAGCCCTAACTACGGTGTTTATAATAGAACCGGTGTACCGCATTAAGGCGGCGCACAACCTTATAGTTCTCAATAGTTTCTTATACAAAATTAATAAACGGAAATAAAATTAATAACAATCTATATATCAAAATTTGCAGCGAATTTTTATCTATCTAATACAATATTTTAAATTGTAGAAAAAACTGTAATGTAGTTATACATAAGCAAATTGCATTATAGACGCCATCTTGTAAACCAATCGACGCATATTTGCGTACGATGCGGCAAATTGTAGCTAAAACTTCCTTCTAGAAAAAGGTTTTTAGGTATTATGTTCTATTGTGAAAATGACTTATAGTTATTGTACTTGGTAGTCTATATTTGCGGCCATCTTGAATCTGCCGCGGTTCTCAAAATAGGTATTACGGGTAAAAATGATTTAATTTTTGTGAAGAATACTTGTACCAAGTAGCATTCCATTATCATCAAGTATAATATTTTTCGACGAGGGTTCTAAACTATAAATAATCAAGTCGAAAAAAATGTTGACGTATTATTTGAACATTTCTACACAAAACTACATAAATATAAAATTTATTTGAAACCCATAGATTTAAAAAATTACAGAACAATGTTACTAATGTCAATTATTAAGTTATTGAGCGATAATATTTTTACAATAAATGTTTCTACAATTAAAAATATCCTATTAGATAGATAAAAATTCGGTGCAAAATTTGATGTATACATTGTCACTAGGTTTATTTCAGATTGTTAGCTTTGTATAAGAAATAGGTAACCTCTGGGGGTTATACGCAGCCTTAATATATTAGTCGGAACGCGGAGCTCTTCTTGATTTGTCATACAATATTGGATTATTTCCCGGGAACGAACCCTAGTCTGCGTAGTAAGCAAGCAAGCTAACCATTAGACCAGGATACGCCTTTTAGTGTGTTACACAATTATAACTTTTGTACGTCGTCAACCAAAAAACAAAAAATGCGTTATTTTTCGAAAACATAATCTAATCAAAAATTCCTGTTATTCTATTCCGGCTCACACAAATGTACATTACTTAGAATTTTTTCAGATTTTTAGTACACACCATCTGGGCTACAGGGTGTGTAATTTTTTTTGCACAATTTTGGCAAAAATTGCTTCAAAATAATTTATTTTGCAAAAATAAAATTTAGACCGTTAATCTACGTAGTAAGGGCTTTCATTTGATACCCTAATTATTATTTTTTTTTTTAATGAGCACATATTTGTTTATATTTTTAGGGGGATATGTTTTTTAGATGTTTTAGAATATTTCCTATGTGCGGGTCAAAGAGTATAAGCATGCTAAATTTTAACTCTTTAGCTGTTTGGCTACATTTTTTACCGAACAGACAAACAGACGACAAAATGACGGTATAAGGGTTTTTTGGTTATACCTACAAAACCCTAAAAACTGAATTGTATTACTATACAATTGAGGATATTTTTACGTTTTGCTATTCAGGGAATATTCAGCATGGATTCAAGAAGATGGACGATCCAAATTAAATAAATGAGTCAGTCAACACCAAAAGAATGTAACATCGAAACTGATGAATAATAATAATAATAACAATTTATTGACCATAATACAAAATAAATCATTGTTTTAGTCAGTTAAGCAATACAATACAAAGTACAAATACATGTTAATAAGGAGCAAAAATAAGGTGCAGTACATAAATAAATTTAAAATTTAACATCGTTTCGTCAGTCGAGTAAAATGGGTTTCTAATTAAAAATTCTTTTACAGTTTTCTTGAAATTCAGAAAACGCAGGACTTTATATTCCTCTGGCAGAATATTGAAAAATTTTATGCTGTAATAATTAGAGGCATTGCGTGATTTAGTTAAACGTAAAAAGTTTGGATATATATGGTCTTTATTCCTAGTAGCATACGAGTGCATTCTGTCACCAGATGGCCATTTATTTCTATTTTTATATGCATACAATACACACTGATAAATATAGAGGGAAGGTAATGTCATTATTTCTAATTCTTTAAATGCATTCTTACAGTCAGCTCTATAGTTAATTTTTGCTAAAATTCGAATAGCACGTCGTTGAAGGGAAAAAATTCTATTAGCTGAAGCAGAATGTCCCCAAGCTAGAAGAGCATAAGAAATATGTGACTGAAATAGTGTATAATATGATATTAACATTATTTCTTTTGAGACAGTATTGACCAGATCGCGAAAAAGAAATATAGATTTGCAGATTTTTTTGGCAAGAATCTCTACGTGCTGATCCCACTTTAGTGCAGGGTCAACATAAACACCCAGAAAAGCAACAGAAGCAGGATTTGAAAAATTATTGTTTTTACAACTAATTAAGAGGTTTTGAGTTTTCGAATTATTGAGAGATAATTCGTTCGAAAGAAACCAGTCATTTGCTTTTTCAATGATTATATTATTTTCATTTATTAAATTTAATGATAGTGAGTGAGAGATTATGGTGGTATCATCTGCATATGAAATACAATCATTTGATGAAGAACTTTTATACACAAAGCAAATAATATCTGTCAAACATTAGTCACTTCTCTTCTTCAAAGAAGACACAGAAGAAGTATGTATATAAGATATCTGAAAATACCTAACAAAGCAAGATGGATGATTTGTGTGAGTGAGACCAAAAATCTGCCAGACATAGTACCCAAGAGAGATAAAGTCCCTAATTTTTTTCGATGTGATTATAGTAGAAGCCATTCTTCGACTTTCTGTTAATTTTTGTGATTCTAATATTTTAGCCGATTAACCCAAATACAGAAAGCTATTTAGTTCTTTTATTTTTCTACCCTTCATCATTTTTATTCTGTTATTAATATCTTTATCTTATTGTTTTGTTGTCGATGCATCTCACGTTTTTTTTTTTTTTTTCCAGAAACCACACGCTTATTCAATTCTTTAGTTATATCCATTTATCGTTTTCATTCTCACACCATTAACTTCGACTCTTATATATTCTTTTCATCATTCTTTTCTTGGTTCCCCTTCCGTCCTTACATCCTAAAAGATACGTCCTCAATTGTCGGAGCGTTTCAGAATACTTTCCAATATCATACTGAAATATTTTGTTGCAATATTCATTTTGTGATGTCATCATTTTAAAGAAATGAAAGCTGAAATAAAATAAAATAAAAATATTTTGCGACGATACAAATATTTCATAAAAAGGTGATAGTTTATTCATCTGGCACAGGAAGAAATTCAAGTTTCAATCTCGAATAATAAATAGAGATATATCAAGAATGAATAAACAAGGATATAAGAAATGAGAGGTAGACAATTACAGTGGATTGGGTTTAGTTGTTTCATAAACGCACTTACGAGGGTACCTTTAATGTTTTTACAAACGACCACTAGATGGCAATATTGAAATGTGTCATTAATATATTCTTAAAATTTGACATTTGTTATTGTGAAATCAGTGGCAGCGTATAAATTGACATAATAGTTTGTTCACAGTGATCGTTAAAACAAAAGTTTGTGAAAAAATTTATATTACTCGTTGGGTTTTCGTTGGATGATTTTTTACGATTTTAATAAAGGCCTAATTCAACAACAATGCATAGATTCTCTTCGTTCAACTTTTGGTAATGAAGCACCATCAGAAAAGACTGTTTACAATTGGTTTGGAGAATTTCGTCGTGGTCGTGGGTCCGTTAGTGACGAATCTTGTGAAGGTCGACCAAAATCGATTGTGATTCAAAAAAACATGGATGCTGTGCGCAAAATGATTGAAGGAGATCGGCATGTGACTTAGCGTGAGATAGAGATATCATTTGGCATATCGCAGACTGCAATACATTCGATTTTGCATGAATATTTAGCTGTGAAAAAGATCTGTTCTTTATGGATTCCGTATAATTTGACCGAAGCTCAAAAAAAGGCTCGTGTTGATTAGTGTAAGGGAATGGGAATGGGAATGCACTGCAAATTCCGTATACAACATCGTTACAGATAACTAAACTTAATTTATTCATATGAACCTTAAACTAAGCAACTGTTTGGGTCTTCCAAGATGAATCGAAACCCACAAAAGTTGTTCGTTTACGAAGCACTTCCAAGAAAATGTTCGCATGTTTTTTTGGTTGTACTGGACATGTCGCAACCATTTCTTTAGAGCAGCGGTTCTTAATCTTTTTATACTCGGGACCCCCCAACTAGCCTAAAATATTTTCTGTACCACCCAAGAAAAATTTTGAAAAAATATTTATATGTTCTTAATAATTTATTGTTTAATAATTAAGTTTATTGTAATTTTCTAAGCAAAAACTGATAAAAATTATTTTTTTTCTTTTAAATTCGGGACCCACCGGTTAAGAACCGATGATTTAGAGGATCGGAGAACAGTTAATGCTGAATGGTATACAACATTTTGTTTGCCAGAAGTCATGGACAATATCAGGAAAAACAAGCAAGAACGTCGCATCATTCTTCATCATGACAATGCAAGCTCCCACACAGCCCGTCAAACAATTGATTATTTGGAGAAGAAAAATATCGAATTATTGTCTCATTGCTCGTATTCACCTGATTTATCCCCTGACGATTTTTTTTGTACCCCAATGTCAAATAAAAAATGCGTGGACTGTGATTTTCATCACCTCAAGAATCTGTGAAGCTTTCGAAAACCATCTTTTTGAGATACCAACTTACCAACAAGATTTTTTTTTTATCCAGAATTGGTTTGAACGCATTCAAAAGTGTATAAATCTTTGAAAAATCAGAGGCAAATATCTTGAAAAGCAATAAAACAGATTGTTCCAAAAAAATTATTTTCTTTCTTAGTTTTTGTAAAAACTTAAAAGGTAGCCCTCGCAAATGAAACTAAAAAAAACTTTCGAAATAATTTGATTGAAAAACTATTTATCCTAAAATTCTTTTCAAATATATAAATACCCAGTAATAAAAATTGATGTGAAGTGTGAAATTTCACACGTTTCAGGAATCGCAGGTATTTAGTAAGTGAATGATGATTATTTGGGATGCCAAAACAATTTTTGTTAATTTTAATTCTAATGCCTAATACCATTATTTAGGTTTCTAATTATGTGCAGTATTTTTTTTTCTTTTTTTATATTGCAAGGTTCATTAAGATTTTGAAAATTGCGTCATAATTGGTTGTTTAAGCCCCTCTGATTTCGTGTATTCAATTTCAACATTTTCCACTGGTTATTAAATTTACGCTTTTAAAAACTAAATGCAACATTTGCCCATATATAACTAGAATTTTGAAAAAATAATTTAAACAAAATATAAATTAAAGAAAAAATAAAATTGCCTTAAAGCGGAGTTAACCTTAGTTTGCAATTAGAACGCGAGCATGCTAGCCAATACACTGTCAAAGTATACTGGTTCACTGTCTTAGATAAGTTATTAAATATTTACGGGGTCAAGCAAAAAACACAAAAAATGCGTTATTTTCCGAAAACATAATCTGAACAAAAATTCCTGTTGTACTATTCAGGTTCTCACAAATGTACATTACTTTGAATTTTTTTAGACTCTTAGTTTAATCCATCTGGGCTTAAAATTAAATTTTGATCGTTAATCCACCTACTAAGGGCTTTCATTTGATACCCTACTCAGAATTAAAAAAATACTACTATATATTTTTTTCGATGAGCAGATATTTATTTATATTTTTAGGAGGATATGTTTTTTAGTTGTTTTAGTATTTTTACAATTTGCGGGTGAAAGAGTTGTATAAGCATGACAAATTTTAACTCTCTAGGTTAGCCGTTGGCTACAATTTTTACCGAACAGACAGACAGACGACAAAATGACGGTATAAGGGTTTTTTGATCATACCTACAAAACCCTAAAAATGAATATTGTGTAAAGCCCATTGCACTACCTAGCGAATGTATCCCCGACACTGTTCTCTCCAGTTTTTTTCTACCTGCTGTGCCCACTGTGCATAAAAAAAACTAATAAAAATTTATTAATATTGTTATTTTTAACATCAAATGATTTTAAAAATCTTGCAAGTATAATTGCATAAAATGTTATTAAATTGCGTAGTATAAAGTAAATATATCTAAATTACAAACATGTATGTGCTTTGTGAGATATTTTTATTTTTAAATTGCCTTTATAAAACCCTATTATAAAGGCAAATTGTAGTTTATTTTATAAAATTTCTGTTGTTCTGAAAATTAAAAATAAGCACATTTTTCATTTTAATTTCCTACATACGTGGTTTTATTTATAAATGATCAACAATAGTGTATATACTTCTACATATCTAGTTAAGCAAAATGAAGCCTTTTTTTTTGTTTTTTAATGTTTAGTTGTCAGTATTCACTTTACGTATTCAAGTTTCAGAAGATAAAAAATAATGTTCCGTACCTTTTAATGCAAGGGGGTTAAACAAAAAATCTGAAAAATTTCAAGTAATGTACCTTGATCTAAATCGGAAACGTATGAGAGAAGATTTTTTGGAAAATATTGCAGGTTTTTTGTTTTTGACAAAATTTAAAATTTTTTTGTTATGACTAAATTATTGCTAATAAAATTACGGATTTTTTGGATTTATAGCTAAAGTAGTGTATGTATTTTTTTGAAATTAATGATATAATCTATTTATTAATGATATCCATAACATTATTAGCCATAATTTAGCCATGAAATAAAAAAATAAAATTGCAATATTTTTCAAAAACGCAATCGGATCAAAAATTCCTCTCGTACGTTTCCGGCGCAGATCAATGTACATTACCTATATTTTTTTCAGTAGTTTCACCCGTTTGGGTATAAGGAGGCGGGACAAGAATTTTTTTAGCACATTTTTGGCTAAAATCGTGTATAAAAAAACGAATTTTAAAAACTTCTTTCGTTCCTTAATCAACATCCTAAGAGCTTTCTTTGATACCACACAATATATTTTTTTTAAATATATATTTTTTTTTATCGAAGACAAAAAAATCGACATTTTTCGAGAAACTAATCTGATCAAAAATTCCTGTTGAACTATTCCGGTTCCCATCAATTTTTATTATGGAGATTTTTTTTTCAGATATTTAAATCAACCCCTGTGAGAGATAGGGTGGGGGACAGAAGTTTTTTGACATATTTTTGGCAAAAATTCCATAAAAAGAATTGATTTTCCAAAAACAAAAATGACAGACACATAAGTGACGTTGTAATACCTACCTAGACCTTTTGGTGGTCATACCTACAAATCCCTAAAATGAAACAAATTATTACTCAAGCAATTAACAGACTAAGGACCGAGATTTTCATCTCTAAATTAAGTGGGTTATAACTTATTAGGCGAATAGTTGCATAGTAAAATGATTTTTTTTTAGTAAATAAATTTAGTGCGAGATGGATATCTCGGCCCTGAATAAAAATATAATATGTATCGTTTATTGTGGAAAGTAATTATTATTGTATTTTATAAATTAACATAATTTTTTTTGTTTTATAAACTTGCACATAAAAATAATTCTGCGGACCGGTAAAAAATCTCGCGTACCGGCAAAACAATCTCACGGACTGGCAAAACGATCTCGCGGACCGGTGCCGGTCCGAGGACCGGTGTTTGGGAAGCACTGACCTACATGCTGGCGAATTAACAATTAATTCAACAACAATGCATAGATTCTCTTCGTTCAACTTTTGGTAATGAAGCACCATCAGAAAAGACTGTTTACAATTGGTTTGGAGAATTTCGTCGTGGTCGTGGGTCCGTTAGTGACGAATCTTGTGAAGGTCGACCAAAATCGATTGTGATTCAAAAAAACATGGATGCTGTGCGCAAAATGATTGAAGGAGATCGGCATGTGACTTAGCGTGAGATAGAGATATCATTTGGCATATCGCAGACTGCAATACATTCGATTTTGCATGAATATTTAGCTGTGAAAAAGATCTGTTCTTTATGGATTCCGTATAATTTGACCGAAGCTCAAAAAAAGGCTCGTGTTGATTAGTGTAAGGGAATGGGAATGGGAATGCACTGCAAATTCCGTATACAACATCGTTACAGATAACTAAACTTAATTTATTCATATGAACCTTAAACTAAGCAACTGTTTGGGTCTTCCAAGATGAATCGAAACCCACAAAAGTTGTTCGTTTACGAAGCACTTCCAAGAAAATGTTCGCATGTTTTTTTGGTTGTACTGGACATGTCGCAACCATTTCTTTAGAGCAGCGGTTCTTAATCTTTTTATACTCGGGACCCCCCAACTAGCCTAAAATATTTTCTGTACCACCCAAGAAAAATTTTGAAAAAATATTTATATGTTCTTAATAATTTATTGTTTAATAATTAAGTTTATTGTAATTTTCTAAGCAAAAACTGATAAAAATTATTTTTTTTCTTTTAAATTCGGGACCCACCGGTTAAGAACCGATGATTTAGAGGATCGGAGAACAGTTAATGCTGAATGGTATACAACATTTTGTTTGCCAGAAGTCATGGACAATATCAGGAAAAACAAGCAAGAACGTCGCATCATTCTTCATCATGACAATGCAAGCTCCCACACAGCCCGTCAAACAATTGATTATTTGGAGAAGAAAAATATCGAATTAATGTCTCATTGCCCGTATTCACCTGATTTATCCCCTGACGATTTTTTTCGTACCCCAATGTCAAATAAAAAATGCGTGGACTGTGATTTTCATCACCTCAAGAATCTGTGAAGCTTTCGAAAACCATCTTTTGAGATACCAACTTACCAACAAGATTTTTTTTTATCCAGAATTGGTTTGAACGCATTCAAAAGTGTATAAATCTTTGAAAAATCAGAGGCAAATATCTTGAAAAGCAATAAAACAGATTGTTCCAAAAAAATTATTTTCTTTCTTAGTTTTTGTAAAAACTTAAAAGGTAGCCCTCGCAAATGAAACTAAAAAATCTCGCGTACCGGCAAAACAATCTCACGGACTGGCAAAACGATCTCGCGGACCGGTGCCGGTCCGAGGACCGGTGTTTGGGAAGCACTGACCTACATGCTGGCGAATTAGAACTCTGTCACATTTGAAAACAAAACACGTAATCTATATATTTCTAGGTTATGCTACAACTAAAAAGTTGGCAATAACTACAAAAATAAAAATATACCTAGACATCGCCAAAAAATTGATGCAAATAAAACTAGTTTTATTTTCAAAATAAAATCGTCAATAAATTGTTCAATTTATTGATGAAATTTGAACATTTTACACCCATCAACAAATTGAAGGTCAACTTTTTCAATTTACTGATCAATAAATTGAAGCGTGTAAAATCCGCTTTATTAAATCTTGTTTTTCGTGTTTCCCTTCCAATTGTTTCTTCTCCACGTCGTTTAAAATAATTATTTTTTACATATTTATCCTCCTTTTTAATGTTAGATAAACAAAATATTCCGGTTAACCTATTTTAATACAGTAAGAAACATTTATAAATGACTCTATTATTCTGGTCAAACTAAGAAAACAAAAACTAAGTTCTTAAGATTGCTCCTACAGAGTTCTTTGTAGAAGGATAGCGTGTATTAATTGTTTCTCTCCCTGGATTCATTATATGTCTCACATGTTCGTTTCTTGTAACTCTCTGGAGATATTTCTATACACCTTCCTATTCTCCATTACGCGCTCCAACTAAGCTGTCTCATTTCTTTTCCAGATTTACTTCAATCTTTTTATATACAATTAAATGTGTGTCCTAAATCACTACTGCATTTGGACAAGGACTTGGCTATATAAAAATATCATTTGTACCAACACTAAATGTTATTTCTTCTCTATTGATTTTGGAAGAAATATAGCCACTTTACAATTGGCATATATTTTTAGTTTTTATCCTTATTTGAACAGTATTTCATTTTAAAATTATCAGTAGGATAAATTGTGCACCAGCGTGATCAGTTTGGTGCGCGATTTATCTAAGACAGGGATTAAGGACACTGTGGCCTCTTAAGTCATTTTGTACGGCCTCCTGAATATATTCAAATATTCCTAAAACAATAAGATGGCAAAAAATTATTTTTTGAAGAGGATTAGAAATAAATTAAACTTTATTCAGGCTGTTAATTTATTTAAAAATATTATTGCTCCACATATAGATTATTGTGTTACTATCTTATTTTTATGTAATGATACAAGTTTAACTAAATTACAGAGATTACAAAATAGACTAATGCGTACAATTTTTAGAGTTAATAAAATGACAAGTGTAAAATTAATGCTAGATACACTTAACTGGCTGAGTATTAAACAAAGAATTTATTTATTAACTTTAGTTTTTATATTCAAAGTAAATCAAGGTAAAGTTCCTGCTTATCTTTCTGAGAATTTAAATTTTATACGTGAAATTAAGAATTATAATTTATTTAACACCTTAGATCAGTGTTTCCCAACCTTTCTGAATCATTTCTATGGCGGAGCCCCTTAGACATATCCTATGTCTTCCAAATTAATGGTGTAATTAATGTTACAAAGTAATGTTACGGGGGAGGGGGTAGATTTTTTCACTATAAATTAATTTTTTTCTTTCACAACTCACTTATTGATAGATAAACAGATTTTTATAAAATGAAGAAAATAATGAAAATACATGCAGATTACAAAAATGCATCTCGCTAATTACATTACAGCTATAGCTCAATCGCTGAAACAGCTCAGTTCGTCATTTTGCGTCATAACTTCAATGACAAACTAAGTGGCGAAAAAATAACTAAATCGATTTTTTTTGCACGTGAATTATAGACTAATATTGCTCTTTATACATTTATTTTACTAAAACATACCTTTTGAAGTCATATTTAGTTTGTGTTCGATAGTCATTTTGAAGGTTTACAAATTTTAAAAGTGTTTATTTAATATAGGGACATTTTTATTGGTATCTCTGAATAAAACGATGTTTACGGTCATTTGATAATACATCTGTTGTGTTTTGATACTGACTTGTGTTCAAATATCTAACTTATAGTAATTTCTAAAAACCTTTTTTATTTAGTTTGTTGTTTATTTAGCAGTTTTGTATTTAGTTATAGATTTTCTTATTTGATTTTGTGTGTACTGCATAGTTTTTAGGTTATATTCAACTTATTTTAATTTTATTTTCTTTGATCATATTTTTGGATCACATCAGTCCTTTGTAGGACTATTTTGCCTATTAGAATAGTTTATTTGTTTCTATTCTGTTCTTATTCTTATATTTTCATTTCATTTCGATACAAGTGACAGCGTACAAATATTACATTCGTTAAATAGATGAATGTAGACATACTAAACCTGACGTCACATTTTTTTGTGACGTTTCAAGTGACGCAACTGCACTGTTTCGCCGATTTCCCTATAGTCATAGAATCATAAACCGACTAGAGTCAGAAATTACTCGGACATACATTCAACTTAGCATATTTTCGTTCAGAATGTAATTTCCAGTTTTCTTATTTTGATTTTTTTCTTTTTTTTTATTTCTAATTCTTTTGATTTTATTCAATTTTTATTTATTTTATTTCCTGGAACAGCAGCGGAGCCTCTGAGAAATGCACGCGGAGCACAGGTTGGGAAACGATGTATTAGATGATAATTTAAAAAGCTGTACAAATTTTAAATCCTTTAAAGGATGCACAGAAAAGGTTAAGGCTTTAATATATTATAATATTGTAACAAAATGATTGTAATAAGTAACGTAATAACATTTATGTTAAATAAAGATAGACATTATTATTATTATTATTATTACTTGCCCGACCTTAATACATAAGGAGCAAGTAATTGCGAAAATTTCGATGACGAGATTTTGACTGATGACCGCGGTTCATGATCCAAGGAATTCAAAAAATATATTTTCGTCTGTATGTGTGTGTGTGTACAGTATAACACAAGAACGGTTCAACTTAGATATTTGGTTCTGGTACTAAAAAGTTGTTTTTTATGAAGATACAAAACCGGAATTGGAAGTTATTTATCTTTAAAATATTAAAAAAATCGTAACTTGTAAATAGAGCTCTGCAAATCCGCGGGTATCCGCGGATTATCCGCAATATCCGCGTGAATATTAAATCTTCGGTTACTTTCGGAGAAACAAGCAATTGTGTTCTGACTACGCAGTCCTCGGTTATTTTCGGTTGTCTGTATATACATGATATTTTGTAGCATTCAATCGCACTTTATGTTATTTTTATTAAGACAATTGTCCATGATCAAGACTGAGTTGAGACAATCAACTTAACTTTCTTTTTATTATTGAATATATTATAGAAAATAATATTTTGGACAAAAGTTTCCTGGTACACTTTCAACGTAATTCTTCCTATCTCTGCTCTAATTCTGGCTTTTAAATCTGATAAAGGTTTTTTTTTTTTACATAAAACTGATTAGTAAGTTTTATTTAAATACCAAAATTTACCTATATAATTTTTTCTCGAAAATTTTATTATGTAACCTGCCAATTTTTTTATACTACCCGAAGTAAAAAGTCTTGCAGATCCCAAAAATTTGAAAAATGACACATGTTGCTATTTGTAAAAGTTGCAACGTCTAACTAATGCGCGAAAGGGCGTAAGAGAATTACTTGATCCTAAAAATATGAAATACACCTTCTATCAAGTAACTTTTCTGATTTTTTTTTTAAATTCAAAATTAAAAAAAGCAGCACGCCACTTACTCCCTACGAAAAAGAACGCTTAGGCCCCCCAAAATTGTTATCTCTCTCTAGATTTAAATCAGTTATTAGCGCATCTAAGCCTTAAAACTTTTGGGGTCCCTTAGGTTAAGTTAGTAATAAAGAGGCTGGTAAATCCAAAAATTTTCAGTAGCGATTTAGAGCAGATATTACCTAAACAGGCGAAATATGTTAGTTCTTTCCAAACTGACAGCAAAACCTGTAGTGCGGATAGTACGGATATTTTTGCGGATGCGGATCGGATGCGGATTTGTTATTTACAAAAGCTGCGGATGCGGATCGGATGCGGATCATGGATGTGCGGATGCGGATCGGATGCGGATACAGAAAAGCTTATCCGCGCAGAGCTCTACTTGTAAACCAAGCCTTGAACAAAAATTTGTATTTTGATGTATTTTTGAAGATTTACCTAAATTATTTTTTTCGGTTATTATGGTTGGGCAAACCTAGCGGAGGTCTCCCTTCGTCACTAGTTTATATAATGTTTTGTTCGCCTTTTTGACGAGTAAAAGATTCAATTCAATGAAGAGTCTAGTTACAAAAGCAGACGTCTCCATGTCATATCATTTTTTTACAAGACGCATCACTTCTAAAAAATATAATAGCATGTACCGCAAGGGAGTATCCTAGGCCCCATCATTTTAAATATCTACGTTCGACACATCCCGTCCAATGAAGTGGCGATAGCAATGTTTGCGGATGACAATGGCATATTTACACGAAATTTTGATCTTCATGAAGCAATACAGGAACTTCAAACTGTCACTAATAATATCTGCCGCGGGTTTAATATGTGGAATATTCAGCTGAACCCATGTTCAGAAAGAGTTCAGAAAAGTGAATGTTAATTGTTTACACTGCGCAGGATAGAAGACCAGGAAAACATCGAGATAAACAATAGCGTTGTGGAGTGGAATCCCAAACATAAAACAGTAAATTATCTGGAGTACTCTTGGACACAATGCTCACATGAAGTCACCACATAAAAAAAATAACTTCAACTAGCCTATTCCAGGCTGTAGCAAGTTTATCTCGCCATAAACAGGAAATCAAAATTAAAAGAGAAGTGCACCTTGCCCTTTATCATTCTCTCTCCTTTCATCCTCATCACGTGTCGTATCTACCGTACTCGTCTGCATTCAAAACTGTAAAAAAAAATACTCTTCTTCAATTATCTCCTGTGTTGATACCAACCATAGTAAATTTGGTTATTAATGCCAAACTGTATTGATTTGCCCATAATTCTGAATAGTCATATTTATTCGGTAATGTAATAAATTGTAATTACATTATTAATTGCAAATACCGTAGAGAGAAATCTGTGAATAATACATTATAAAGATATTAAATTTAGGAAGTGTTGACGCAATTATGTATGATATACGCAAAGTTAACAAGAACATGTATACAGGTAGGCGAGAATAACATTTACTGAAAGTAAATTTGAAAATTAAATTTGACGTACGTTACGAGAAAGTACACAAGGCACATATTTCAAGGAATTATTGTAAACACTTCTATGTAGATGAACAGCAAACTACAAAAACATAAAATTACATGTATATTAATAAAACATTTCAATTATGAAATATTTATACGTATTGTTAAATAAATATTTCATTATTTAAATATTACATTACTTAAATATTTAAAATGTTAAACATATTTCGTTGTTTTGTTTATTTTAATCTGCCAAACCTGGAGCAATTCCTGTAAAACTACCCAATAAATCGCTAAATTGGCAACATTGATTCCGACCTTAATGCGTAGAGGTAGTAACCCTGCTTCATGCCTGAGTGGGATTCGAACTCGATACCTTATGGCGCGTCTACATCGAGGCAACATGGTAGCATGCGACCGTTCGACATGTCGCATGCTATCAATATGCAGCGGTCTGATGGGAGCCGTGCGACATGTTGCTCGTTCCCGTTGCTTGGCGATAAACATCAAAGAGTTTTCGTGCGACACGCATCCAGTTCTGAAAGCCACATGTTCGCCGTTTTGATATTTGATAGTTGTTATTATAGAAGTATTTGTTTTTTAAATTAACTAGTGTTGTAAGCGTTGCTGTATCAACAAAAATTATTTAGCAACTTAAATTTATTTAAGATAAGTGAATAAATATAAGTTTTGATAAAATAGAGAATGAGAAATAATTATAAACATAATTAAGTAAGGTTATGTTTTTGTTATGGAATTAAAATTTGTTATAAAATAGTATAAATTAGTTTGATATTATTTATAGTTATAAAATGTAATAATATTTTTGCGATTCGCCATATTTATTCAGTAAACTGACAGATCTCGAAACAATAAACAGTGGAACGCTCCCAGTGTTGGTGTAGACACTAGCTTGTCAATGCGACATAGTCTGACGTCAGACTTGTCGTATGCTACCATGTTGTCTCAATGTAGACACGCCATTAGTAACGCAGGGCCCATGTGTTAACCCCGTAACCCCCGCCATAATACATATACCTATATAATAATAAAATACTAGATATATATATTGGTTTTTATTTGTGTCTTAGCTTTCACCCGGTTTGCGAAATATTTATCCTATTTTCCCGGTCCGCGGGGGCAAAAAGGTTGAAGAATACTGATGTAGACTACCTCTGCGTCGCACCGTAACGGATATCATACTTCTATATTCTCCGTAAGAATACATTAAGTACGCTATGACACACCAAGTGTTGCATCTATTTTAAGTAATCCAAGTAAAATTAGGAAATTTGAACTAGTATATAAAAAATTGTACTTATTTAATTGTTATTAAATTCAAATATTAAAAATGTTTGTTTACTGTGTCAAACTTAAAATTGTTACAAAGTGTAGTGTATAATTAAAAAGTTCAGTGGCACTGCCAGTTTTAATATTAAAATTTTTTTTCTTTTTAGGTAAGACCGATTTCTACGATCTACGACCACAAACGTGTAAGTATAGTTGGTTTATATTTTTGATGTACTGAATCAAAATTATCAATAGAACAACTACAGTCTGTTCCAAACGGTTAAGCGGAACTAAATGGGAATTTAGTTCTTTTAGGTTGTCACGAGAAGGGACCTTGCTTGGGTTATTTTAACGTTGGGATGTCAAAATTTAAAATTCCAACAATGAAACCATGGAAACGAATGACATATGTCAAAATTAAATATTTTTTTACGTATTTTAATGACAAAAAAATAAATAAATGGGAAATTTGTATTAAGAATGACACAAAAAATCAAAATATAAAGAAAATGACATTTTAAAATGATATTAACCTTAACCAAAAAATATTTATTGTAAGTATGATTTATAAAGCTTAAACAAAACGGCCAAAAGGCACGATTTAAACGATGAAACTAACTAGATTGCAAAATCTAGTTCCGCTTAACCGTTTGGAACAGACTGTATGTTTGAAATCAATCAATTGTTTTGGCAAATCAGAGATTTCCTTTTTATTCTATATGCTCTCATGTGTTCATTTATATATCATTCTAAAATTCCAATGTTTGTCCAATATATATAGCATCACAACCATTACAAAATTTCTGATTTTGAAAACAGATCATGGGTTGATAACTAATTGATTTCTTAAATTGTGTTAATTTTAAAAACCAGCTATTCTTAAGCTAATCTCTAGGTTTTTTCTAGCTGGTTTCCAGTAAAACCAGCTATTGTCTAATCTCTAGATTTTAGATAGAGGTTACAGCTACGACTATTAATTTCAGTTATTATTATTATTTCTATTTAAAAGTACTTAGACCATTGTAAACCATATGGTACACGTTTTACTTGATTTGTTCCGCAAAATGTTAAAGTTGTTAACTACCTCTTTTATTTTACGATATTTTACTATGTATCAGAGTATTTTATGTACGTCATAATGGAATCAATACTACAACACTAAATATACCTACACTTGGCACGCTTACACAGTTGTAGAAATGCAAGCTCATACAAGATTTTTCTAGAACGTGTAGAAAGAACATTTCAAGATAAAACTGCAATATAAATAAGAAATGATTGTATTTATGAAAATAACTGTTTTATGACAGAAAACGAAGCAAAGAATAGTAAAAATAATCTGGTAAGGAAGGCTGATAATCTCTTAGTCCGTGTAAAAGAAGATGAGATAACTCACTTACTTAATCCTAAAGCCTTTTTACCCATTTCTGCTGTCATGTTGTTGGTGTTTGTGTATTTATTCTTGCGGTGTCCTTATCCATATTTCTTGCCACTTATTTCTATCTTGGTAAACGGTTAAATGATGCACTTAGTATAGTTTCACAAATTGGTTTATTGAACATGCTGACTACAATTGTTGCTTTGTAGCTGCATGTACTTGTAGCTGCATTGTAGCTTTGGTAATGGTAGTCTTTGGAAACTGCAGTCAGCATCTTCAATAAACATTTGTGAATGTTTATACTATACCATAAATATACAATAAATAAGTGGCAAGAAATGTGGATAAGGACACCGCATGAATAAATACACAAACACCAACAACATGACACCAGATGATGAAAGTAAGTAAGAAAAATGTATCTTTCTTTTCTTTAATATTATTTTTACAATGCTTTATTTATTTTTTCTACGATTAACGTTTTAAATTATCTAACGTCTTAAATTTTCTTAAATGTCTTAAATATGTCTGTTCCAAACGGTTAAGCGGAACTAAATGGGAATTTAGTTCTTTTAGGTTGTCACGAGAAGGGACCTTGCTTGGGTTATTTCATTTTTCACGTTGGGATGTCAAAATTTAAAATTCCAACAATGAAACCATAGAAACGAATGACATATGTCAAAATTAAATATATTTTTTAGATATTTTAATGACAAAAAAATAAATAAATGGGAAATTTGTATAAAGAATGACACAAAAAATCAAAATATAAAGAAAATGACATTTTAAAATGATATTAACCTTAACCAAAAAATGTTTATTGTAAGTATGATTTACAAAGCTTAAACAAAACGGCCGAAAAGCACGATTTAAACGATGAAAGTAACTAGATTGCAAAATCTAGTTCCGCTTAACCGTTTGGAACAGACTGTATACATTCAGTAATTTGCACCTTTGAAATTGTATGTCATGTTGGTATTAAAACATGGTAAAAAATTTCACTTTCTTAAAATGTCATTTCATTTGACATATGTCATGAAGATAAATAATATCATAGTTAAAAACAGTTCACTTTTGTAAGAACAAGCTAGATCTGGTTATTTTGGTGATTTTTATACTGTATTACTGACTTTTAGAAACTTGGTTATATTGTAAAAAAGGCTTTACAGTTTTGGGTTATGTTTGTATTATTTTAGGTTAGTATTATATTTACAAAATATTTAAGATGTCACTATTCAAAATGAAATATGACGAATGATTCGAATGATTTTTTTAAATGACATATTTATAATCTGACTTTTCAAATTATTTTTCTGTAATATAATATCAACATGACCCACAGTTTCAAGGGTGCAAACTGTTGAAAACTAAATTTCCTCTTAGTTTGTTCTTACAAAAGTGAATTGCTTATATAATGATTATAACCAACAAATCTGAAGTGGGTTTTACAGCGTAAGGAATATTTTGAAATTACAAATTTACATTTAAAAGTCAGTACTACACTATAAAAGTAACCAAAATAACCAGATCTGGTTTGACCTTACAAAAGTGAACGCAATATATTATAGCGGCCAAACAATTAAATTTTACTGTGTAATAGTTTCTTACGGTATATTTCAAAGCGATTTGAGATATAATGTAAGTACGCTTTTTTCCGTGTGTATTTTTCCGTGTGCGCTTTTTTTCGTGTGTGTATTTTTTCGTGTGTGTATTTTTATATTATATATGGTAAGTAATTGGAAAATTTATTTTAATAAATATATTTTAAATTTAACGTCTCAAATCATTTTCAGTTTTATTATTATAAAGGTAATGCACGAGTGAAAATGAATCGTTTTCCTATCTTAAAAAGTTAATGAATAAATAATTCGGAATAATAAGCATTATTTGTTCAGTTTTTAATAATGGGCGAAGAGTTGATTCAATTTGAATTGGATGAAGTTAGGCGTATGGCTAGAGAAAGAAGTCTGAGGTGTTGAGCAAGTTCCACATTAAGGTAATGATTTGTTTGTCAACACAATTGGCAACAGGTCCACTAGTATATTATTAAAAGCGGTCAACATTTGCTGTGTAATCTTTTAAAAATATCAAAGTTAAATTTTGTTTAACGTCACATTTTTGTTTTTTCATCGTTTTTTTGAATGGAGATTTCTGTGCTGTTTCACATTTTCAATTAACAGTTTAATTTAGTAACAAAATATCGAAAACAAAACTAATCAGACTTTGACTAAAAGATCAATAAGCTCTTTCCGTAACCACAAAACATAAATTAAAGAGCTTTATGTTGTAAAAAGTATAGAGTTTGGTCCAGTTGGCAAAATGAGCATGCCACAAATTACCAGAGAAGGTTCATTTTTCAACGTAACCATTTCTCACTTCTTTGTATACAACAGAGCTACTGATCACACAAGACCTCTACACTAACACCGCTTTTTGTTTTTCTAGACAAGGGTGGCGTGCGCTGCTTTTCAAAATTAGATGTAGATACCATTGAATAGAAGGGAAATAAAGAAAGAATAGACTCTGATAATGTATCGGAAGGTAAATTATGTGTTTTGTTTTTGTTTTCGTACTTTTTCAAAATGCCAATTTAGTTTTTTACTGGAAATTTACATCGACTTTAGTGAAATTTATTGAACTATATAGAAAAAATATTTAAAACCCAGAGAACAAATTTAATAGTTAGACATTTTGATATTTCTATGTGATTTTTTCATGAATTATCAATAGTCGTTTTTTTGTGAACAAAATGATGTTAACAGGTATTCAAAGACGTACGTATATAAGTCTAGAGCAGCGTTTCCCAACCTTTTTTCATGGAGGACCGGCAAACCACCTACAAAAAAATTAGAAAGTAATGTGTATCGCAAAAGTTTTATATTTTTATTGCATTGATTACAAACACAAAAAAATCACATATAATTAGTGAAAAAAGAAACAAATTATTACTTAAACAATTGACAGATTACGGACTGAGATTTTCATCTCAGAATTAAGCGGGTTATAACTTATTAGGCGAATAGTTGCATATTAAAAAAACAATCTTACGGACCGGCAATAAAATCTCGCGGACCGGTGCTGATCCATGGACCGGTGGTTGAGAAACACTGGTCTAGAGAACCCCAACAAATCATAAAACGGTTAAGAAGCTTAATATAAAATATTACGAGTCATTTTTAGGGTTTTGTAGGTATGACCACCAAAAAACCCTTATAACTTCACTCAAGCACAGTGCAACGGAAACTTTTGCAAAACTTAAGCAGGCCTACGGAGACAGTGTTTTGCCAAGGACCCAGTTTTTTTGGTGGTTTAAGACTTTTTCAGAAAGAAGATAGTTGATTAAAGATTAATCACGCAGCAGAAGGATTTCATCTTCAAGAACCGATGAAAATGTCGACAGAATCCGGGTTCTTGGCGTTCAGATCGTCGGTTGACAATCAGAATGATCGGGGAAGAATTGAATTTAACTTACACTACCGTTCATCAGATTTTAACAAATGAATTGGGGATGAGGAAATTGCGCCTTGTCACACAGCAATTTCAATAAACAAGTTTTTGGCCAATAAAAACATTCCTGTGGTTCCTCAGCCTCCTTGTCCGCCTGACTTGAGTCCTTGTGATTTTTTCCTCTTCCCAAGATTGAAAAATCACCTCAAGGGACGTCGTTTTGGGACACACGAAAACATTCAAACGTCCGTAACCGACCAGCTGAAAACTATTCCAGTATCCGAGTTACAGCACTGCTATGAGGATTGGAAGAACCGTCCCCAGCGCTGTGTGGCTTCCCGATGAAGTTATTTTGAGGGAGACAATATTGAATTATAATTCTATTCGAATAAAAAAGTAAATAAAAAATCAGTCGCGTTACTTAATTTACACACCTCGTATTTATACTCTGTCCAAAGGTTTGCTAAATGTTCTCTATAGTGGTGATGTAGAGTGGGTTATTCGAAGTACGTCTGTACTAATGTTTTCTCATTCGACTGTTTCTATTATCATAGACTGATTGGTAGTCCAATTTTTAAAGCCTAATCCGTATTGTATTCCTCGTATGTAGTTTAATCTAGTGAATTAAATGGACTGTACAATCAATTATTGAAGGAAATCTCATGAAATCAGACGCATTATGACCAGAACTGTTAACTAGGATTAGTTATCAAAGATGAACGTTATACCACAATCTAACCATGTTACGCTAATAATCATTTAATATTGTTAGTTACTATTAACTGATGTTCAATAGTTGAAATTATATATTCTAACAATAGATTTCACAGCATTAAATTAATCATGAAACTGAAATAATCATTTTCACAAGGATATTAGATTACTTTGTTCTCTTACATCAATAAAGCTAAATTCATAGCTCTAAAATTAATAAGCCAGTGATGACCAACCTTTAACTTAGCTCCAGCCAATTTAGAATTTAAAAATTTTACGAAGCGACTACGTAACTGGACTACGAAAGAGACTACAAAATGCTATGGTACTAAGCATAGTTCGTGTCTTTTGCAAAAGAGCCACCTCCAATTTTCAACTCTCAATTCAATTGATTTCCTTCGTCTTTCCGTTATTATAACACCAGGTTTATTATTCTATTGGTACAAATTACCCTGTATATGATAATGTTTTGCTGATCATAATTCCAGTAAAGTTATTAGGGAAATTTTAGCGTAAGACTTTGTAATTCGGATGTTGCACTCGACTTTGCGAACAAAACGGTAGAACATCTAATAATTCATAACTAGGTACAATAGTTTACAAGAGTTATATGTGCTATCTAATATTCACTGCAGTATTTATACTGAATTGAATTTCTTATAGCGCTGTAAACTACAGAAATCACGTATAAAATATAGTCCAGTCCACATGATATATAAACTATAATTTTAATACTGATTTAGTGAATTAAATAAAGCTTTAAGAATAATGATTCGAATTGAGAAATACATGTGGTATTTTAAAGATAAATAAATCCACAATTCAAACTCTGATGTATCCAAATACGAATATAGCGAGTCTTATAAAACTGTTTAAGACATTTGTTTGGAGCATCTTGCTGTACAAAAGTCAAACTTGGACACTGGCAGTGACAGAAAAAAAGAAGATGGAAATATTCTTAATGTGGTGCTCTCGAAGAATGTTGAAAATTTGATAGAGTGACGAATGAAGAAGTATTATGGCAAATTGAAGAGGAACCAGGTCTGTGGAGAATGTTGCAGAAGAGAAGAATTTGGATTGGACATATAATACGACACGAAGGACTGATGAAAACGATAATGGAAGGAACAGTTGAGGGAAAGAACAGTAGAGGTAGACCAAAACAGAGTACATGAAACATTTAATGGAAGATATGAATTACAACACGTACGTGGAATTAAATAGACTGACTGAGAATAAGGAAGCATGGCGAAATGCTGCAAATCAACCTTTGGGTTGAAAAAAAGGAGATGGATACCTAGTCTTAACATTAATACTGTCACAAACTTTTAATTTTGGAATTTAACAAGATGCTGAAAAATATATAAATTTTCTTTAAGAACATAAAAAGAAGAAAGTATGGTTGGTTAGAGCACACTCTTCGAAGGGCTCATAGAAAAGTGTGTCGCTATGCACTTTTTGTTACGCAATTTTTTGCAATGCAATTTTTTGTTACGTCGTGTAACGTAACTGCTTTGATTCGCCGACGCTAGTATGGTAATAAATGCATGGAGCTCTCAAAACCAAGACAAAAGACTCTAACATCACCGACTTGAACCCTATGGCAGATAGACGAGTTAGATGGAGAAATTTTATTGACAGCCTATGCTGTTTTTTAGAAGCAGTCCAAAATTACTCGATGATGGACTAGGCTTGATGATTACATAATAAATAGGTGCATCTTAATAAACAAACACGAATTAGTTTTCAAAATGACCACTGACCGTTAAACAGGTCTTAAGTCTATTAGACCGGGAGCTCATGACATTTTTGGTCTCCGATTTCATACAGCATGCCTTTTGGAGGAGAGAATATTTACCCTGTGACAACAAAAAAGGGATGGTACTAAACCCCTGCACGCTTTCCGGTCATAGGGAAAATTGCATTTCCAATTGCACAAAATTTTTGTGTTTTTCTCTGATTTAATATTGCTTGCCCTTTTGTCAAAAGAAAGTTATAACAAATTTAAAGTCTTTTAATTATAGGCATGCTGTATGAAAACGCGGAAAATCATATTTTTTTATTACAAGATCACATGACCGTTTGAGCCCTTTGGGACCCTCCGAATCGCATGCATATATTTAAAAGACTTTAAATTTGTTAAAACTTTCTTTTGACAAAAGGGCAAGCAATATTAAATCAGAGAAAAGCACACAAATTTTGTGTTTAAGTGGAAATGCAATTTTCCCTATGACCGGAAAGCGTGCAGGGGTTTAGTAGCATCCCTTTTTTGTTGTCACAGGGTAAATTCTCTCCTCCAAAAGGCATGCTGTATGAAATCGGAGACCAAAAACTGTCATGAGCTCCCGGTCTATATGCGGTTGTTCGTCAACAGAATTTCCAAGAGTTTCTATAGAAAAACCCTCCACTGTCTTCATAGAGCGCATCAGACTAGCGATTTAGGGTGTACCTTCTTGCTGGCCATGTCCTGAAGAACGGACCACTTCGTTATCCAGGGTTTGAAGTTAGAGCTGCTAGACGGACAATCAACAGGAGAAGTGCATGCCTGCATTTTGCTCGCAAGCCGTTGCTGCGTAATCTTTGCCTTATGGGCTACAGTTGAAACTTGCCGGAAGCTCCAGTGGTGATCCAGTGCTTAGAATATTTTGACCGACGTTTTTAACCTTTTCTCGTAAAAACAAGCTTAGTGGTACCGTTATAGCTCCCGCACCATCAAACCGTAACTGACGCAGCAAAATGTTTTGACAAAGATTAATTTCTATACACACCTGTTCCGAATTCATCTAATAATTATTTGACTGTAAACTTATATAGAATTTACGATTTACATATCTCGTTCATGGTATATTAGGGTTTCAAGTTATACTAGTAAACATGTCTGCACTTATGTGCCCTTTCTAAAAAATAGATTATTTTTAGGGTTTGGTAGGTATGACCATCAAAAAACCCTTATAACTTCACTCTTGTGTCTGTCTGTCTGTCTGTACGGTAGAAATTGTAGCCAAACGGCTGAACATAGAAAGTTGAAATTTAGCATACTTGTACAACTTTTTGACCCACATATAGGAAAAATATAGAGAGTACAAAAAAATACAGCGCGGGATAAAAATAAACAAGTATGTATTTAATAAAAAAATAAATATTGATTTAAAGTTTTGAGTGGCATATCAAATAAAACCTCTTAATGCGGATCAACAAACAAATTTTTATTTTTAAAAAATAATTTTTTTATTGGATTTTTGCCAAAATATGTCAAAAAACTTTTGTCCCCCACCCGATCTCCCAATAGGTGTGATCTAAAAATCTTTAAAAAAAAACTCCGTAATGTACATTGATGGGAACCGAAATAGTTCAACTGGAATTTTTGATCAGATAAATTTTTCGAAAAATGTCGATTTTTATGTGTCGTAGATAAAAAAAATATTAATTTTTTTTTTTTTTTGTCTGTTATGAAAAGAAAGCTCTTAAGATGTAGATTACGGAACGATAGATAGTTTTTTTAAATTCGTTTCTTTTAACACGAAATTAGTCAAAAATTTGCAAATGTTCTTGTCCTTTTACCAAAGAGGGTTAAACCAAAAATCTGAAAAAATTATAGGTAATGTATATTGATCTGAGCCGGAAAAGTACGAGAGGAATTTTAGATTAGATTGTGCTTTTGAAAAATATGGCAGTTTTTGTTTTGAAAAAATAAATAATTTTTTTAATTCATGGTTTTATTATGGCTAATAATGTTATGGTTTTTTTGTATTTATAGCTAAGATAGTGCGTGTATTTTTTTGAAATTAAAAATATTAAAAAAATAATGTATTTTTTTAATAGTTGCGAACTGAGTTACTCACACCACACCACACTATACTCTACACTGTGAAATATTTCTTTTTAATCTAAAGAAGACTTGAATACGAAGCAGATGTAGAAAAAAAACGCTGGGATATTTGGCAAATTATTTAAATTTTGTTTAAAAAAATTAAATGGAAGCTCTTAGTTCTCAAATAACGAATAAAAGTGATTATCAAAAAAACTGTTGATTTTGATGTGATAAATATACCTAGACATCCAGTATTATGTTGACTTCTTACGCAGTAAGGGGGGGTGGAGGGGGCAACGGCCCTGGGCGCACTAAGGAAAAGGGCCCTGACGGGTTTGACTAAAGGGCGCCATTGCGAAGGCGAGGACCTTTTTTTTTGCTCGTCACTTAGATTTTGAGAGGTGAGGACCTTTTTTTTGCTCGTCACTTGAATTTTGAGAGGTGTGGACCTGTGTTTTTTTGCTCATCACTTAAATTTTGAGAAATGATGAGAATCTTTTTTTTATTTGTCAAAGGCGCCAAAACACGGCTCTGCCCCTAGCGCAAGTTTTCCTTACTGCGGCTCTGCTTACACCTATTAAATACCTGCAAAACCCTGAAATATGTAAAAATTCACACTTCACTTCAATTTTTTTTCCTAATATTTTTTATGATTATTTTGACGTGAGTTTTAAAATGATCAATAATTTGTTTTAATATTATTTTTAGTTTAATTCTCTTGTAACATTTGTTTGCTACAACATATTCGTTTAGGTCTGCAGAGCGGAAAGCGAGCAGCACGTTTTGTAAACAAATTCTATATATCATCGTTAATAAAATGTTTGTTTCCGGTTTTGATTGAATACGTTTCTGTAAATTCAGCGAATTCTGCTATACTATCAAAACACTCACCAAAATAAATCCCACAAATCAAATAACACGACTTAGCAAACATTCGTAGAATGAGATAGGATATACTGGACATGGATACTTATAATAAAGTAGAACACATAAGGAGATACTAGCTAAGACACGATAATTGCACCCTTTCTCATTCGGAATCCAAAGCGCAGTACTACAGAAATTGTCCTTAATAATTATTAAGCAGAAAGTAAATACTAAAATACCACTTTAACAAGAATCGAAGCCAGAGCCCCTGAGCTACGGAGGTATGTTACATACGAGGGTCGTCTCAAAAGTAAGTTGCACTATTTTTAGGATTTCGTAGGTATGACCAAAAAATTCTTATACCGTCATTTTGTCGTCTGTCTGTCTGTCTGTCTGTTCGGTAAAAATTGTAGCCAAACGGCTAAACCTAGAGAGTTGAAATTTGGCATGCTTATACAACTCTTTGACCCGCACATAGGAAAAATACTAAAACATCTAAAAAACATATCCCCCTAAAAATATAAACAAAAAAGTACTCATCGAAAAAATTTTTTTTTTTTTGTAATTTTGAGTAGGATATCAAATGAAAGCCCTTGGTACGTGGATTAACAATCAAATTTTTATTTTTGCAAAATAAATTATTTTGAAGCGATTTTTGCCAAAATTGTGCAAAAAAATTTTTGTCCCACACCCTGTAGCCCAGATGGTTTAAACTAAAAATCTGAAAAAATTCTAAGTAATGTACATTGGTGTGAACCGGAATAGTACAACAGGAATTTTTTTTCAGATTATGCTTTTGGAAAAAAACGCATTTTTTGTGTTTTTTTGCTAATAATGTAAACAAGTTATAGCTTTGTAACACGCTACACTGGAACGTGTATGCTGGTTTAGTGGTTATGACGCTGGCTTTTCACCCAAGTAACTCGATCCGAAAGGGATCGAACCCTGCGAGAAGAGACAATATTTTTTTTTTTTTTTTTTAAATTTTTCTATTGTTGGTTTTTTCTTATTTTGGTAAATGTTGCATTTAAATTTTAAAAGCGTAAATTTAATAACCAGTGGAAATTGTTTAAATTATAATTTAATTCTGTTTCAATGAACACGAAATCAGAGGGGCGGAACTTATAACAACCAATGGAAGCCATAGACGCAATTTTTAAAATTCTTAATGAACCTTGCTCTATAATGGAATTGATCCATGGTTTAGTTCATTTAATTGCCGAGGAAGATGACAACAGGTAATAAAAGATAAATTTATTAAAAAAGAAATGAAATGGGACGCTCGAAGTCCATGAACTCAATTGTGACAGGGCACGAAACATGGCTTTAATATTATTATGATGGTGGAGCATATGACTTAAAACAACCAATGGAAGCAATAGGCGCAATTTTCAAAACCTTAATGAACCTTGCCATATAAATAAAATACTGCACATATTTAGAAACCTAAATAATGGTATTAGGCGTTCGAATTAAAATATAAAAAAAAATATTTTAATATAAAATTTGTTTTGGCATCCCAAATTTGGCATCATTCACTTAGTAAATACCTAGTAAAAAAATTGATTTTGTATTTCATATACTTTATTTTTCATAACATGTCACTTTTTTCATTTGACATTTAAGATTTTAGCTGTCAACATGAAACATGAAATAATCACAAAGCTCGTTACAATTTGAGAAAATAAAAATTAAGTTTAGTTCCGTTTAAACATAATAAACAAAGTATACAGAAAAAGAAAAATTAGATATGACTAAAAACAAAAATCTTTATCCTACATCATTAATTTGTTAATACAGTCGATTCCGCTTAATTGGGACACATCGGGACTTAGGCATTTTGGCCCAGTTAAGCGGCTGCCCCAATTAAGCGAATTTCACATAAAATTAAACAATGCATATTTTTCTTTCAATAATTTTATTTTATGAACTCTTGGACAAAACTATAAATTACATATAACCAAAAAATATAAACTTTTAAGAAAAAATAATAATAAATTCCAAAATAAAATATAAATAGGTACATACAATTTAATTGAATGCAAAAATGCGTCAAGTGTAGTCTGTCTTTTGATTTGTAACATTTCACTTCTACAAAATCAGCACAGGTATTCAGTGCGGATGTAGGGCTCCTTTCATTTCCTTCCTGCATAAAATAATGCTGTAACACGGACATACATTTTTTTGCCTCCTGGTTGTGAATATGTGTAGCATAATATGTGCTGTGATCTTAAATTTACTGTCCCAATTAAGCGGAATGTTGTCCCAATTAAACATGTAAATTTACTGTTGGTTCCTTGGTTTGGTTTCTGTTCTTTGAGATTTGGCCCAAATAAGCGGCTGCCCCAATTAAGCGGCTGCCCCAATTAAGCAGTGGCCCAATTAAGCGGAATCGTCTGTACTAGTAATATAAATTAAATTTTTAACTGGAAAGCATGAAGGAACCCTTGTAAAACCGGTATTGAATATTTTTAATTTCATTTTTGTTCATGAATAGAGAACAAAAAGTCGTCCCTGTTTCCGTGTTTTAAAAAATTCTGGTAGTATGGTATTTTGCTTTCGTTTTCGGATTGTTCTCATCCTTGATAAAAATTGAATCAAAGAGTGGAGAATCGATAACTTTTTCCGACTGCCGACTCCGACTCCCCATCCCTGCTATTTTTGGTCACATATGTTAATATATATTGACTATTTTCCTATTGTCAATAATTAGGGTGACCAGATTTCAGTGAAGGAAAACCGGGACACAGGAAAAAAAAAGAAGGTCTTTGTTTCCTCCCAGATCCAAGTGAAGAGCAAAAAAAAAAGGTCCTCACCTCCCAAATCCAAAGTAACGAGCAAAAAAAAACAAAAGGTCCTCATCTCTCAGATTCAAAGTGAAAAGCAAAAAGATTCAAAAATCGGGACAATCCGGCGTCCCGAGAACAGTTTTCGGGATACCGGGACAATTGACCGAAAACCGGGACAATCCCGGAAAACCGGGACGGATGGTCACCCTATCAATAATATGGCAGATATATGTAGATTTTTGTTTCAGGATGTCGTCGAATCATTGTCATCGAATCATATGTCGTCCAATGATCTGAATCGTGTAGAATACAAATATGAGGCAAAAAAAAAATAATTTAAAAAAAACAGTGTAGCCTGATATTTAACAGAATAAGATGATTGATTGGTTTCTGTCCAAAATTTGGTTAACAATACCCAAGACGAGATAGTTTCAATATTCTTATTTATTCATTGACACCAACATTAAAAATATAAAAAGACCTAACCAATTTTTTGCTCAACTAAATTTCTGAAAAATGCATGAATCTCTTGTGACCTGTTCTAAATTATTGATGCGTTGGGAAGGACAGTCCGTGTGCGTCTGAATTTAAAATTAAATTTGGTGTAGCAGATCAGCTGTTCGGTTCACTTGTCCAATGCATTGTGGGCGATGTTAAGCTTAGGCTGTTATACTTTAACGGTGGCTGAAATTATAATTAGCCACGCAAAACTGCTAGCATGGAAATCCTTGCTCAGTTTTTATACAGTTAGCGTCAAATTATTGATTATATAAAATTTTAATTGTAATAAAGTTAGTCCTGGAAAAAAATTAATAAACTACACAGGATATATGAACCAAACGGATTACTGGCGAAAAAACGGCTTAATGCAAGAAAAATTAAAAATTTGTTCGTAAGCAATACCAGTGGCGGCTCCTGAGTACGCGCTGCGGAGCTGCAGCTCTTACTTCAAAATAATTAAAAAAGATAATCTTTTTTTGAAGTCAAAATGCATTTAACATAATAATTGTGATGTGAAAATGCTTTTTAGGGTTTTGTAGGTATGACCATAAAACCCTTATACCGTCATTTTGTCGTCTGTCTGTCTGTCTGTCTGTCTGTCTGTTCGGTAAAAATTGTAGCCAAAAGGCTAAATCTAGAGAGTTGAAATTTGGCATGCTTATACAACTGTTTGACCCGTACATAGGAAAAATACTAAAACATCTAAAAAACATATCCCCCTAAAAATATAAACAAATATGTGCTCATCCAAAAAAAAAATATATTTTTTTAAAATTCTGAGTAGGGTATCAAATGAAAGCCCTTAGTACGTGGATTAACGATAAAAATTTTATTTTTGCAATATAAATTATTTTGACGCGATTTTTGTCAAAATTGTGCAAAAAAATTGTTGTCCCACACCTGTAGCCCAGATGGTTTAAACTAAAAATCTGAAAAAATTCTAAGTAATGTATATTGGTGTGAACCGGAATAGTACAACAGGAATTTTTGATCAAATTATGTTTACGGAAAATAATGCATTTTTTGTGTTTTTAACCAAAATATGTTAAATATCTAATTCGCTATGTAACCAAGTTAATACGTCAGCGCTCATAGCGATGTGCGTTAAATCATTGGTTTTTGTCAAACAGGTAACTTACAAACTAGAGTTCGAATCCTGTCAATTTTAATTTTTTTGTTTTTTTTTTTGCAGCTTTCTTTTGTTTAAATTATTTTGTCAAAATTCTAGTTATATTTTGGTAAATGTTGCATTTAATTTTTAAAAGCGTAAATTTAATAACCAGTGGGAAGTGTTGAAATTATAATTTAATTCTGTTTGATGTATACGAAATCAGCAACCAATTGAAGCTATAGGCGCAATTTTCACAATCTTAATGAACCTTGCTATGTAAAAAAAAATACTGCACATATTTAGAAACTTAAATAATGGAATTAGGCATTCGAATTAAAATTCATAAAAAAATATTTTGACATAAAATTTGTTTTGGCATCCCAAATAATCATCATTCAGTTATTAAATACCTGCAAAACCCTGAAATGTGTGAAAATTCACACTTCACATCAATTTTTTTAAATATATTTTGAACATTGAATGCTATTGTTTCATAAATATTTACAAGTTTCCTTTGAATAAGTCTACGTCGCGCTGCTTATATCCTAGCGTCAAGGAAAGTGCAAATGTTGGCTTGTAAAGGGGTAGCGGTGCGTAGGCAGTAGTGATAAACTGGTGGGGATCGGAGCTAGAATGCTGTTAGCGTCACAATAACAGTGATCACAGTACTATGAAATTATTTAATGTATTTATTTAAGTCGTAACTGAAATCACTATACCTATATTATCTCTAAAATTTTTTTGTTTTGGTAGGTATTAATAATTAATATTTTCTAACTTTTTCTTTTA
The DNA here is from genome assembly GCA_963971575.1 of Liopterus haemorrhoidalis. NCBI lineage: Eukaryota > Metazoa > Arthropoda > Insecta > Coleoptera > Dytiscidae > Liopterus > Liopterus haemorrhoidalis. The sequence continues at coordinate 7,068,604 of OZ020615.1, forward strand.
AATTTATATAAGTATCTTAGCTTAACAAATACGTTTTGTATTTTAGATTATAAAACAATAGGTTTAAAAAATGAATACTGTCAAATCATTATTGGAAATTTCATTTAACAGACGAACGTTAGAAGAAAAAAATGATATTAAAAAATTGGGGCGACACACACCAAATTTAAATATTTCGGAAAGTGCAAAAAGCTAAAATTATAATTATAAGAGGCAATTCCACAGAGTCTTATATGATAAAACGTCGTGATTAAACACCTAAACCTATCCTTGTATTATAATTTGCAGCTCTGAGTCTCAAAAAGTCACGAGCCGCCAATGCAATACACTTTTAAAATTTGAATTTCGACTTATTTTACAGTATGTTATAGTTAGTGATATGCGATACTGAGAAAGTATCGATATTTGGATATCGATAATATAGAATAAAAAGTATCGATACCGGTATGAGTAGCATTTCTCGAGAAATGAAAAATGTCGAGAAACACTAGTTATAAGGTTTTTTTGGTGTTCATACTTACAAAATCCTAAAAATATTTGTTATCAAAATAACGCAAAAACGAAGTGATGGATTTCCTTTTTGACTATTGCATAATATTTCTTATTAAAAATATTTGAACTTTGTCTATTTAACGAGATAGCAATGGGAAGCAACTTGGCTGTAAAACCCTATATTTTTACAATATCTTTGAATTTTGTCTGTTATTTTGTTCAAAATTTAATATAAGTATCTCGCGTAGGTGTCAAAACAAGCCGAGTTGACGGGTCGTAATTTCAAGTTATATTTGCAAAAGTTAATTTTTGTTTGCCTCTGAAGTGTTAAAATTTTAAAGTTATACTTTTAAAATTTTTTTATGGGTATTTGAAACTAATTTTTGTGATCCGATTATTAAATTTTTTCACCTGAATTAATTTTGTCAATAAAATATATATTCAGAATTACTGTAGAATGGCATAAATAGAAAATCCTCAAAAATTTTCAGTAGAATTAAAAAAAATGTTAACAGATATGTTTTTAATGCAGATACGAGGGCCACCTTTTAAGTTGCTACAAAAATTAAGAAAGAAATTTTTTTTTGAGCAATCTCTTTTATTGATTTTCAAAATATTCGCCTTTAAGATTTATACACTTTTGCATGCGTTCAAACCAATTCTCGAAACATTTTTTCCACTCTGAAGTTGGTATCTCAAAAACATGGCTTATGAAGGCTTCAACAGCTTCTTGGGGTGATGAAAATCGCTGTCCAAGTGTGACATTGGGAACAAAAAAATTTTAAAAAAATCTTTAGGGGATAAATCAGATGAATACGGGCAATGAGACACTAATTCGATGTTTTTCTCCTTCAAATAATCAGTTGCTCTGTGGACGCTTGCATTGTCATGACGAAGAATGATGTAATGTTTTTGGTTGTTTTTCCTGATTTTGTCAATTACTTCTGGCAAACAAATTGTTGTATACCATTCATCATTAGCTGATCTCCGATCCTTTAAAGGAATGGTTGCAACATGTCCAGCACAACCGAAGAAACAAGCAATCATTTTCTTGGAAGTGCTTCGTGAACGAACAAGTTTTGTGGGTTTCGGTTCAAGTTTCGTCACTTGTAACGATGTTGTAAACAAATTTTGCAGTACCTAGGTTGATATTTTTAGCATTCTCTTGCACCAATCAACACGAGCCTTTTTTTTAGCTTCGGTCAAATTATGTGGAAGCCATCGGGAACAGATCTTTTTCACAGCTAAATGTTCATGCAAAATCGATTGTATTGCAGTCTGCGATATGCCAAAGGATGCCGCCCGGTAAGTCAAATGCTGATCTTCTTCAATCATTTTGCGCACAGCATCGATGTGTTTTTGAATCACAACCAATTTTGGTTGACCTTCACGAGATTCATCATTGACGGACGCACGACCACGACGAAATTCTGCAAACCAATTGTAAACAGTCTTTTCTGATGGTCCTTCATTACCAAAAGTTGAACGAAGCGAATTTATGCATTGTTGTTGAGTTAGGCCTTTACTAAAATCGTAAAACATCATCCAACGAAAACATTCGCGAGTAATATTCATTTTTCACAAACTGGTTTTTTTTAAGCGTTCACTGTCAACAAACCCGGTACATTTATAAGCTGCCACTGATTTCACAATAACATATATCAAATTTTACGAATATAGTAACACATTTCAATATTGCCATCTAGTGGTTGTTTGCAAAAACATTAAAAGTAACCCCCGTATTTACGCATTAGGCGAGTGTCTCTCTTTTATTACGGTATTCAACATATGTATGGTCTTTTTAATTTGTTCATAATTAAAATTACTTTAATGTTCTCATATTTTTTCTGCTTTTTTCTGTCTATATCTTTATCCACCTTTCTTTACCTTTATTTGTGACGGAATCCACTGACGTAATGAATTCAGTAGAAAGAAGAAGTAGATAAGGGACTAATATGATGAATGTAGTACAAGTAACAACACCATAATGAACCAAGGGAGAAAGATTTCTCAGAGATTCGCAACAAAATTGGAATCTTAATTGAACAGACTTATTTAATGAAATATGAAAGTAAATGGATTTCATCTTGGGGCTTATGATTATTGACGGTTAAAATATGATGTGTTGATTTCATTTCATCAAAACAAGAAAGCTACTTTATAAGATGGAAAAATGTGTACACAGTTGGATCAAAATTATGGACGCCCGCGAATTTTTTTGTTTTTCAAGCAGGCTATGGCGGCTCCTCAAGAAGAGCCAAGAAGCAATGGCTCTACCATTGCAAAATTATGGTAACACCATTACAAATTAATGAATAAAAAGATTTTATTTTCTTTAAACATATAAATACAAATAAACAGACACGAGTTTAAGTAAAGAACGCTGCTATTGCCATACATTTGATGCGACAAAACACTTTTTGTATTTATTTAGGCAGGCGAGCCAACTAGAAACTGGCTCTGTTTTCAGACAATTTGATGGCCTCCGCAGAGAGTTGGTGGGTTGAGCGGGTTGTTAGTTCATGCGCTAGAACTACATTAAAACGATCCAGCTGTATATTATTATTATTATTATTAATTATTATACTGAACAAAGCCAGAGGCTTGTGTGTTCATACATATTGATACAAAACAAAAATATATAGAACATACAGAAATAAATATATACATACATAGATATATGATACATCTCAACATAAATAAAGTAAATAAAGATTAAGTAAAAAAAAAGACTAAACAGAAATAAATGAAAACAAAAAGTTAGCTTAAATGGAACAAATTAATGTACTCATCCAGCCGGTTCTTGAAAGCGTTGAGACTTGGAGCTTGGACAACTTCTGCGGGCAGACAATTCCAAGATACAAACACTCGGTTGGTCAAAAAATTAGTACGCACATACTTTTTGTATTTTTCGTGGTTAAGTTTGTACCTGTGGCCACGAAGTCGTGAGTCAGTATTCATATTAATTAATGGGGTCATATCGCAGTTGAAGCAGTTGGTAACCACGCGGTACATAGTTATCAAGTCACCACGGGTACGACGAGCTTCAAGAGACGGTAGTCCTATTTTGTGTAGTCTTTCTTCATAAGATAAAGAACGAAGTGTGGATGGGATCTTGGTGAAACGTCTCTGCACACTCTCCAGCAGTCTTATATCTTTGAGGAGTTTGGGTGACCATATTGATGCACTAAATTCGAGTAGCGGTCGCACGTACGTAGTAAAAATATAGTAGTATATAAGTATATTGGCTCGTTAGTTTGTGTTGCGGTTGCATATAGAAAGCATCGCGTATTATAGTGTGTTTTTACTGTATCGTGTCGTGTGTGTATGTGCTGTTTTGTGTTACTATTAGAAATGAACAGTATTTTAGGGTTTTGTAGGTATGACCAAAAAACCCTTATACCTTCATTTTGTCATCTGTCTGTCTGTCTGTCTGTCTGTCTGTCTGTCTGTCTGTATGTATGTCTGTCTGTTTGTCTGTCTGTCTGTCTATCTGTCCGGTAAAAATTGTAGCCAAACAGCTATACTTAGAGGGTTGAAATTTGGCATGCTTATACAACTATTTGACCCGCACATAGAAAATATACTAAAACATCTAAAAAACATATCCTCTAAAAATATAAACAAAATACCTATGCGCTCATCGAAAAAAAAAAAATAAATAAAATAATTCTGAGTAGGATATCAAATGAAAGCCCTTCGTACGTGGATTAACAATCTAAATTTTATTTTTGCAAAATAAATTATTTTGATGCTATTTTTACCAAAACTGTGCAAATAAAAATTGTCCCACACCCTGTAGCCCAGATGGTTTAAACTTAAAATCTGAAAAAATTCTAAGTAATGTACATTGGTTTGAACCGGAATACTACAACAGGAATTTTTGTTCAGATTATTTTTTTTGGAAAATAACACATTTTTTGTGTTTTTTTGTTGGCGATGTACATAAGTTATAGTTATCTAATACACTATACCAGAAGGCGTATCCTGGTCTAATGGTTAGCTTACTCGCTTGCTACACAGCAAACTAGAGTTCGCTCCCGGCGGAGGAGACAATTTTTTTTTTTTTTCATTTTTATTTAGATTTTGTTTAAATTATTTGGTCAAAATTCGAGTTATATTTTGGCAAATGTTGCATTTAATTTTTAAGAGCGTAAATTTAATCAGCCATGGGTAGCTTTAGGGAGCTCATGACAGTTTTTGGTCTCAGATTTCATACAGCATGCCTTTTGGAGGAGAGAATATTTACCCTGTGACAACAAAAAAGGGATGGTACTAAACCCCTGCACGCTTTCCGGTCATAGGGAAAATTGCAGTTCCACTTAAACACAAAATTTGTGTGCTTTTCTCTGATTTAATATTGCTTGCCCTTTTGTCAAAAGAAAGTTATAACAAATTTAAAGTCTTTTAAATATATGCATGCGATTCGGAGGGTCCCAAAGGGCTCAAACGGTCATGTGATCTTGTAATAAAAAAATATGATTTTCCGCGTTTTCATACAGCATGCCTGTAATTAAAAGACTTTAAATTTGTTATAAATTTCTTTTGACAAAAAGGCAAGCAATATTAAGTCAGAGAAAAACACAAAAATTTTGTGCAAGTGGAAATGCAATTTTCCCTATGACCGGAAAGCGTGCAGGGGTTTAGTACCATCCCTTTTTTGTTGTCACAGGGTAAATATTCTCTCCTCCAAAAGGCTGTATGAAATCGGAGACCAAAAATGTCATGAGCTCCCGGTCTAATAAACTATTTTAAAAATATCGTTTTTTTTGCCGTGATTACTACAAAGCAAAATTTGTCCTACACACTCAGAATGCCGCCTTCACTTCACACTTCCGCCTCAAAATTCACACTTCACATCAATTTTTGTTTACAAGTGTTCTCTAAAGATATTAAAGTTAGCTAAAACCGAAGTGGTATAACTTGCCCTATTTTCCCCTATTACACTAGTTTGCTAATTATTTGATCAAATCTCATATATATAAGTTGAATTTTTATTTATTGTTATTTTTTAGTTCTTCTTTCAAGTGTCCTTTTTATTATTTACTTCTCTCCGTACTTTGGAGAGTGATTAGTCTCTGTACATGAAACAGGGAGTAAAGCACTTATCATCCTCTCTACTCACGTGCAGAGCTATTGATTTTTCATTGGTTGTCAATTTTTGTCCGTTGATGTCCCGAATAGGGAGTTAACAGTCACGAATCCAGTAAATTCTCTGTTTGAGGATTTCTCTTTTGAATTATTTAAAAGTTAATTTTAGATGCACTTTGTTTCTATACATCCATTGACGATGGAAAATAGAATTTTACATTCGTTTTAATAAATCTGGTTTAATAATGTATACATGTATAGGATTTAAACATTTTAGTTGATGTGTATGCAAATAAGTCTAGAATTGTTGTCCATATTAATCCTTTTGAACAAATATATAAACCTAGGGTGCTAGGAAAGTTTTGAAATCAAAATAATAATAATAAGAATAATCTTTATTTAACTTTAAAAAGGTACAAATTAAGTCAACAGAATGTAACTAATACACAGAAAATAATTGATAAGTTTACATAGAATATAAAATTAAATGGTGTATACAATTTTGTCATTAAAGAATTCTTGCAATGAATAATAGGTCTTTTCAAGTAGAATGTTTTTAAACTTGTTCTTAAATATAGAGGTTCTTTCTTGTCTGAGGTCTTCTGGGAGATGATTATAGATGCGGATTCCTATGTTCTGTCTTGATGAAGGCTTTAATCTGACTTTAGGAACTGTAAGATTTTTCTTAGACCGAATGTTGTGGTTATGACATTGTTCTCTAATACTGAGGGTTGAATACATTTTCTTAATTTCCAGAGCTTGAATTTGTACAAATTGATCATAAAAAGTAAGAATCTTGAGTTTGTTGAAAATAGGTCTACAATGGCTAGTGAGGAAGCTGCAATAGCTCTGACAGCCTTTTTCTGTAGTTTAAATATCTTGTCTGCATTTGGCGTACCGCCCCATAGTAGTAAGCCATATGACATGATGGAGTGAAATAAACTAAAATAGGTTTGTACGGCAATTTGTTGATTTGTAACAATTCTGATTTTTCTAATAGCAAATATTGCACTGTTGAGTTTCAAACCGATTTTGTCTACATGAAGACTACATGTCAACCTGGAATCAAGGTGCAGTCCAAAGTATGTGTCTCATTACTTCCACGTTGTCTATTAGATGTAAAGGTTATAATTTTGGTTTACCATACTGCTGCTTCAGAATAAGAAATAGACGTTTCTGTTTCTGAATTTCTGGATCGTTGTCACTATTTCCCAATGTTGTATCGTCCGCAAATATAATAGGGAAATATGTTACGTTGTCCAGCAGATCGTTTATAAATATTATGAAAAATAGGGGCCCTAAGATCGAACCTTGTGGTACACTTTCCTCAATAATTGAGGGTTCACTGAATGAGGTTTTGTGACATGTTATCTGTTTTGTATTTGTTAAATAGGACTGTATGAGCTTGAGAGGAGTACCTCTGATACCGTAATACTCTAATTTATTCAAAAGATGTTGATGTGGTAAACAGTCGATAGCCTTACTTAAATCACATAACTGAATGGAGCAATCTTGCTGATCTTCCAGTACTATACAGATATATTGGATTAATTCCTTTGCTGCGTCCGTTGTATTTCTGTGCGGTCTAAAGCCATATTGGTGATCAGAAAAGTAATAATTTTCTTAAAGAAATTGTTAAGCTGGTTTGCAATCACACGCTCCAAAATTTTAGAAAATAGTGGTAGAAGTGATATTGGCCTATAATTATCTGGTTGAGCAGAATCTTTGCTTTTATATATAAGATTAATTTTACCTATTTTCATGTTTTCTGGACAAATAGCTTCTTCTAGACATGCAAAACTTATTTTTAAACTTTTTCAAAGTATTTCCCATCACGTTCAATACACTTCCTCATACGTATTGTATAAAGCACGTGTTAAAAATGTCTTCCCACTTTTCAGTTGGTACTTCTGTACAACTTTGGTCCCAGCTGCAAATGGCGAACTTTGAGCTTATCCTTGATGAAAAGGAAGTGTCCAAAATCACAAGGTGCAAGATCTGGACTATACAGAGGATGTTTTTAGACTTGTAGTCCAGACTTATTCAAAAATTCTTCAGTTAATTGAACTCGATGCGCGGATGTATTATCTTCTCGCAAGCGCCAAATGTCAAGGCGTGAAGTGGCCGTAAGTTTGAAGAGACTGAATCAACAGAGGCAAACAAAACTCAACGTACCAGTTGGCCGTAACTGTTTTTGGCTCTTCTAGAACAATTCTCGTAATAATCCTTCGCTTACCGAAGAAGACGACAATCATTTTCTTTTTCACAGATCTTGATTGGACCGCGGTTGAAGTTTCTTCGTCTTCAAAGAGCCATATCTTGTTTTTTTGACTTAGATGGCACATCATAATAATAAAGCCATGTTTCGTCTTCTGTCACAAAGGAGTTCACGTATTTTGAGTATCCCATTTCAAAACTTTTTAACATTTTTCGATACCTCTTATTGCTGTTTGTAAATCAATCAGGTTGTGGTGTACCTATAGAGTGGAAACTTTCCTATGTCCTAGATGGTAGCGAGGAATTGAACGGATAGCTGGTGCATTTATGTGCAAAGACTCCTCTATCTGCCTGTATATAATTCGCCTATTTTCATCGAGCAGTTTTTTAACTGAAGCAATATTTACAGAAGTAACTATTTCACGGGGTCTTCCTGGACGAGGTTCGTCATCTAGGTTAAAAAATTCTCTTTGAAATTGTTTATACCAACGAAACACTGTGCTCCAACTTAGACAATTCCAAAAAAAAAAAAAAGTAAACATTTCGGAGATACAATCTTCCGCACACAAACCACGTTTGAAATTGTACAAAGTTATTGCACGATCTCGTTAATTTATACTCATATTGATAAGTTTATACTTGTACTGCAAGAACACTAAATAATTTGTTTAACAGAGTACGAGGGTCAAAAAGTGTATTGATCTTGATAGAGAATATTTTGAAAAACAATAAAGCCACTTTTGTTGATAAATAATTGTTTTTAAATGATGTAAACTTAAAACAGCCTAGATTGGTCAACAGATCGACTCCTATCTTATTGCATGATAACGCTAGACTACACACTGCACAAATGACTGTGGCAAAACTACAGGAATTTGAGTTGGAGCTTCTTCATCCTCAGACCTACCCCCACTGACTACCACTTCTCCGCAATTTGGAGAACTTTTTAATAGGAAAACAGTTTAATTCCGAAAATGCTGTAAAATTGGCCTTCCAGAAGTTCATTGACTCTCGTCCGCCAGGGTTTTAAACCACCGGCCTGAACAACCTGCCGCTTTAATGGCAAAAGTTTATAGACAATATGGGTGCATACTTTGATGAATAAAATAATTCCTTATATTTGTAAGTTATCAACCAACTTTGCCTTTTTTAGGGTTTTGTAGGTATGACCAAAAAACCCTTATACCGTCATTTTGTCGTCTGTCTGTCTGTCTGTCTGTCTGTCTGTCTGTCTGTCTGTCTGCCTGTCTGTCTGTCTGTCTGTCTGTCTGTCTGTCTGTCTGTCTGTCTGTCTGTCTGTTCGGTAAAAATTGTAGCCAAACGGCTAAACCTAGAGAGTTGAAATTTGGCATATTTAAAGTTCCGTCACTGCTTATCATTTTGTATGTAAAATAGACTGCGACCCACATCAGTTCGACACCCCATCTGTTGAATATCGATGTTAATATCAAATAATAATTCCATTATTTATTGATAAAAAAATGTAATTGTTAATCCATGTATCAAAAACTTTCACTTGATTTTTTTTGTCTGTTCGGTAAAAATTGTAGCCAAACGGCTAAACCTAGAGAGTTGAAATTTGGCATGCTTGTACAACTTTTTGACCCGCACATAGGAAAAATACTAAAACATCTAAAAAACATATCTCCCTAAAAATATAAACAATTATGTGTTCATCGAAAAAAAAAAATATTTTTTTAAATTCTGAGTAGGGTATCAAATGAAAGCCCTTAGTACGTGGATTAACGATTACAATTTTATTTTTGCATTTTGAATTATTTTGATGCGATTATTGCCAAAATTGTGCAAAAAAAATGTTGTCCCACGCCCTGTAGCCCAGATGGTTTAAACTAAAAATGTGAAAAAAATCTAAGTAATCTATATTGGTGTGAACCGGAATAGTACTACAGGAATTTTTGATCAGATTATGTTTTCGGAAAATAATGCATTTTTTGTGTTTTTAACCAAAATATGTTAAATATTTAATTCGCTATGTAACCAAGCAGATACGTCAGCGCTCATAGCGATATCCGTTTAGTCATTAGTTTTCCAATTTGCTAAACAGTTAACTTGCAAACTAGAGTTCGAATCCTGTCAATTTTAATTTTTTTGTATTTTTTTTGCAGTTTTCTTTTGTTTAAATTCTTTTGTAAAAATTCTAGTTATATTTTGGTAAATGTTGCATTTAATTTTTAAAAGCGTAAATTTAATAACCAGTGGGAAGTGTTGAAATTATAATTTAATTCTGTTTGATGTATACGAAATCATAGGGCGGGGCTAATGATTTAAGCAACCAATAGAAGCCATAGGCGCAACTGTCAAAATCTTAATGAACCTTGCTTTGTAAAAAAAATACTGCACATATTTATAAACTTAAATAATGGTATTAGGCATTCGAATTAAAATTCATAAAAAAATATTTTGACATAAAATTTGTTTTGGCATCCCAAATAATCATCATTCAGTTATTAAATACCTGCAAAACCCTGAAATGTGTGAAAATTCACACTTCACATCATTTTTTTTTCTACAAATGTCATCCTTGCGACCTAATATTATGCTTTGAATGGCGTTTTTAATGATGCAAGAATAAACTTGCTATGTTTATTTAAACAGCCGTGTCTCAAAACTTTCCTAGCGCCCTACCTCTAGATAAACAACGTTTACGCTTGTGGAATCACTTCTAATATCTATTATGTAGAACAGTCTTTAAATATTTTATTGCTTTTTGGATGACGTAGAATTGTTCTTCTTTTCTGGTGATTTTTATTTGGTCTCTTAAAAGGCCAAATTATTATTAGTTTTTAATTGAACATTTCCATATTATTTTCATTATTAGTTCAAATTAATGCAACATTAATTTACCAAAACATTTACAAAGTTTAAATAAACACAAGTATCATAAATTCATGTACAACTTGTGTTTACATTTGTGATATTGAAATTCGAGATATATGCAGCAACCAACTAACAGAACATGCATAACTCCAAAGAGTTGAAACTGGAACGACTAAAACTGGGTGAAGTTTATGCATAGAAAATTTATGTTCAGAGGAAAGTCCTGGCTGAGATTCAAACTCAGTTTTCGTACATGTATGGATCAAGTTTTGATTGCAACAACATGACATAACAAATTCATCATCGTTTTCCAACTGCTCTTGTTTGCTGCTAAACATTGGTCCATTATTGTTACCATTGAATACAATATTGGGTATTCACAGTGTTGTAATGTATCTAGTTACAAGTATCTAGATACAGTAACTAGATACTTTTTCAAGTATCTAGATACAAATTAGATACTTTTTGAAATATTTATCTGTATCTAGATATTTAAATTTAAGTATCTTGTAGCCGTATTTCAGATACTTTGCTCGTTATATTTATATACCTTTGTATATATTTTTATACCGTGATACCTTGCTGATATAATAGCTGATATAAATTGTCATTTTGAATAATTTATTTTTGTTATAAACAAAATTCAGAAAACAATTGAAATACTGACGTTTACAAATTAAATATATTTGGAATGTCAAAACTAAAATGTTATTCTCACTCGTTTTTCGTAGCTTCTAAACGGTCGTAAAAATAGTAGATATTTTATGCAACACAAGGAAAATGGGTCATTATTAATGAAAACAGTTTTTGAATAAATATTGTTGCTATTTATGGTCTATTTCAAAGTAGAAAAATTGATGTGAAGTGTGAATTTTCACACATTTCAGGGTTTTGCAGGTATTTAGTAAGTGAATGATGATTATTTGGGATGCCAAAACCAATTTTATGTTAAAATATATTTTTTTTGTTAATTTTAATTCGAATGCCTAATATCATTATGTAGGTTTCTAAATATGTGCAGTATTTTTTTTATATAACAAGGTTTAATAAGATTTTGAAAATTGCGCCTATGGCTTCCATTGGTTGTTTTAGTCATAAGCTCCGCCCTTCTGTTTTCGTCTATTTGTAGGAATATAAATAGCAGTATAGCAATAATATATTTAGGCACTAATATGATACAGACATTATAACACATGACATAACATATATTTTATATATTTCATTTTTTTTAACTTGTATCCATGGTATTATATATTTATAGTTACGTTATATTTTAAGTTACTTGGTTGTAAGTCCAATAGTAACCAATTTCAACAATTTGCACTGGTTATTAGATTTACGCTTTTAAAAATTAAATGCAATATTTGCCCAAATATAACTAGAATATTGAAAAAGTAATTTAAACAAAATAAAAATGCAAAAAAAAAACAGAAAAAATGAATTGTCTCGCGGCCGATTTGAACTCGAGTTTGCAGATTAGAACGCTTGTATAGTAACCATTACACCATCGAAGCGCTCTGTCTACTGTGCTACATAATATCATTAAATAGTTTACATGGTTACGCAAAAAACAAAAAATGCGTTATTTTCCGGAAACATAATCTGATCAAAAATTCCTGTTGAACTATTCCGGTTCACATAAATGTACATTACTTAGAATTTTTTCAGATTTTTAGCTTAAACCATCTGGGCTACAGGGTGTGGGACAAATTTTTTTTTGAACAATTTTGGCAGGAATAATGTCTAAATAATTTATTTTGCAAAAATAAAATTTTGATCGTTAATCCACATACTAAGGGCTTTCATTTGATACCCTGCTCAGAATTTTAAAAAAATATATATTTTTTCGATGAGCACATATTTGTTTATATTTTTAGGGGGGCATGTTTTTTAGATGTTTTGGTATTTTTCCTATGTGCGGGTCAACGAGTTGTATAAGCATGCCAAATTTCAACTTTCTAGGTTTAGCCGTTTGGCTACAATTTTTACCGAACAGACAGACAGACAGACAGACAGACAGACAGACAGACAGACAGACAGACAGACAGACAGACAGACAGACAGACAGACAGACAGACAGACAGACAGATAGACAGACAGACAGACATACATACAGACAGACGACAAAATGACGGTATAAGGGTTTTTTGGTCATACCTACAAAACCCTAAAAATGTGTGTAAGAAGATAGGAGCTGTTTGTCCTTGCTTCGGATTGGTTTAGATCGTCATCCCTATTAAAATATTGATTTTAGTCCAAATTGACAGATGTTCAGTGTCGTACATTGGAAATAGATATTATTTATATTATTTAATTTTTTTTCATATATTTTGTTATTATTTACATATTTAGACTTTTATCTATATTCTTGGCGTAGATTTTATGGAGAAAATTCTCAATGTAATTTGTTTTTACGCAGTTATATATTTTTTAGATTATCTGACATATAAATATTTTTTGACACTTGACAATTAACAGATCAAGATAGATTAGCTTTGAAGATATATTGTTTGTTTTATTGCTTTATTTAAATTCTTTTAGCCAAATCTATCTTTATAAAAAGAGTAAAACCTTAATTACATATAAATATAAGAAGAAGTTATTGATATAATTTTTAGCTTCATATATACATGTTTTTAATTTTTATTTACAATAATTATTTAAAAAAGAAACTTTAGCTCTGAAGATATATTGTTTGTTTTATTGCTTTATTACACTCTTTTAGCCAAATATCTCTTTTTATATATAGTACATAATTTTTAAAATTAATATTTTTTTAACCTTTTCAAATTCCCCATTAAACTGAATTTATGTCGTATAAATAACGTAAGTGTATTATCTGCCTTGTTTATTTCAATTAGCCTTTTTTAAATTAAAAAAAAATCACTTGTTAACCCAGTTACTACGCCCATGCTCTAGTTGTAACTTATTTTAAATTTCCCGCTATACTATATTTGTCTAGTGTAAATCGCTATCTACTTTTTTTTTGAAATAGACCATAGATGACCAATTTACCAAAAACATGAAAAATTATATACACACAAGTGGTTTGGGAGTGGCCCGTGGTTTTGTGAAGCCTTGAGCAAGATAAATTAAGGCCCATCAAAAGTATCCAGTGATTGAAAATACACTTTGATAACTTTTTTGAGGCATTTCATCACTGGCCTGGTTTTAGTCCGCGTATCCTAAAGGCTGGCCATGCTAATGTGGATAATATGTTTATTTCCTAATTGAAGTCAGAAAGATAAGTAGGTCTGTTTCTAAATCAGATGCCAACCCCTCTCTAAAGGCAATCGCAGAGCAACATTAGACTGACAATTTTCAATATTGGTGTGATAATTGGGCTACAGTTTTGTTTACTGGTGAGTCCAGATTTGGAATACATCCAGATTCTCGCCGAACAAGGGTATGGAGAAGATCCGTTAATTTGGAACGTTTGAGGTACGTCCAGGAAGTTCACAGTTACAAAGGTGGTAATGTTATGGCATGGGGTGGGATAATCATTGGCGGTAGAACTGATCTCGTTTTTCCCAATGGATTTTTAACACTACAACAATATTTGGATAATATTCTTCAACCTCTTGTGCGTCCATTTCGTGGTGCTGTTGGTGATCAGTTTCATCTTGCCCAGGATAATGTTCGGCCACATGTTGTGCGAATTGTAAAGAACTGGCTGGATAACGAAGGTATTGCTGCGATACCATGGCCAGCACAGTCACCGAATCTAAATCCGATTGAACATGTATGGGACATCCTTAAGAGAAGAATTACTCCACATATGGATAACATCCACGATAATTTTAGATTCAGAGAGCTTCTAAGAGCAGAATGGACACAGTTACCTCAAGAAGACATCGATAATGTTATTTGTCCATGAATCGCAGATGTAGGGCTGTGATCAACCAACATGGAGGTCATACTCTCTATTAGGATTAGTTTTTTTTTTTTTCATTTTTACAATTCTGTACATAAAACTGTACATTCAAAAAAATTTTTTTTCAAATATTTGATATTTTTATAAATAAAATTTAGCTTATTTTGTTATAAACTATTCTTTATTGAATATTTTAATTGATAGAATAAAATAAATGTACTGGGTCCAGCTGTTATGCCACATTTTGTACCATACAGACAGTCGCTACAAGTTTTTTTGGTCATACCTACTAGGGATTGTAAATTTACCGACTTTTTCATTTACCGGTAATTCGGTAAATGAAAATTAAATTACCAGTTTACCGGTAATTTACCGGTTTTTTTTTCCTGAAAAAATAAATTAAGGTGATAAAAATATAAATCGTTTTGACTTCCATTTCATATTTTTTATTTCAAAAATATAAAATATAAAACTAAAGTGTTATTCTAAAGCTAAACAAACTATAATTCCAATTTCACTGTTGCCAATATTTTCCAAAATATTCGAAAAGATATTGTCAACTCAAATACTCGAATACTTTGATAGTAAAAAGTTGTTCAATAAGGCACAGTTTGGATTTAGAAGCGGTAAATCAACAACAGATGCAATATCATCATTCCTTTCTGAAATATCGGGTTCCATGGAATCTAGAGAATACTGCTTGGCCACATTATTAGATCTTTCAAAAGCTTTTGATTGTGTCACCCATGAAATACTATTAGAAAAGTTAACCTTATATGGATTTGACGAGAACAGTAGCAAGTTGATTACATCCTACTTAGAAAATAGGACACAGATTGTTTCATTTAAAAATGTCTCGTCAAATCCCTTAACGGTTACCTCGGGCGTTCCACAAGGATCAATCCTCGGTCCTCTCCTCTTCTTGATTTATATCAATGACTTCCCCTCCAACATTGGTGGAACCAGTATTTTATACGCCGATGACACAACGTTGATTGCAAGATCGCCATCACTTGTTGATGTTACCACTATTAATAACATCGCAATGCAGAGAGCTAAGTACTGGTTCGACACTAATCGACTCTCCCTAAACCTCAACAAGACCCAACAAATTCTTTTAACACTAAAACCAAACAATTTTGATAATCCGAAATCCGTGAACTTATTGGGGGTTCTAATTGATCCCAAACTCACTTGGGATCAGCATGTCAGTGTTTTAGCAAAGAAATTGTGTTCTACAATATATTTGTTAAGAAACCTGACATCCATTGTAAGTACCGACGTTCTGAGAATGGCATACTATGCATTATTCCATTCCCAAATGACATATGGCATTACAGCATGGAGTCATTCGGCAGCAGCTAACAGAATTTTTAGTTTACAACGACGCGCAATCAGAGTAATTACACGTTCACCCTACAGAGCTGATTGTCGCAATAATTTTATTTCTTTAGATATAATGACTTTTCCATCCGCGGTCATGTACCATTCCTTAATTTCGACCCATAAAAAAATATGCAGTTTTCAAACTCATGCGGAAATACACCTATACAACACAAGAGGCAGGTCGAATTTATACCCAGATTTTCTGAGACTTACTAAATCTCGTAATTGTGAGAACTTCTATGGAGTCAAACTACTTAATAAGTTACCAGTGGAACTCAGAAGTTTGGGTTATAACGAATTCAAAAAAAGGATGAAGCAGTTTTTTACTGAGCATCCATTTTACTCCACAGAAGAACTATTTAAATATAAGTTTTAAAAATGTAACAAAAATCTTGAAATCATATAATAATTGTATAATTAAATGTATATGTCTTGACTGACTTAAAACAGTTTTAATGTAACTAAGTCAATAAATATATTATTATTATAATAACTTTTAGTAACAGAATTAAAATAATACAGAAAAATAAAAATACAACAAAAATAATATATAGTACCTATTACCTAATACCATTTTATTGATTACCATTTAAAAAAAAAAAAAATAACTTCTCAAGAAACTTAAATGATTTAAAGTCTTATCTCCTAATTTTGATCTAATTTTTGTACAAAATAATCCAGATCCCTAGAATACCCTTTCTGATTCAATACTTGTTGGAATATGTATTTTGCACAATCTTAAGGCATAATATTAGAATCTTGTATTAAATATTTGTATTTAATTATTTTAAACAGTTGTTAGAAGTAAAAAATTTATTTAATGTTCAAATTTTAATGTTATTTTACAATAATATTGCATTAGTTTAGTGTCCTGTCATAATGTGGTGTATTCAAAATTGCTATTAATTTAAAAAATACGTGAAATATTTACATATTATTATTTTTAAATATTAAAAAAAAAAGATATTTACTTACTCTTTAAGAAAAAGGTTGATTGTAACGATTATAAACTTTTAAAAATCAAAAAAACTGCAGCGTGCAGACTGCAGAGCACAAATCACATACATATGCTAACTGGCGGTTTCTGTACGATTTACAACGGCTCTCAAACCCAAAATAGTTTAATTTAAAATTAAACAAAAAATATCTCCCATAAAAATAATAATTAGGTATATTGTTACTTACACTTACCTTTTTTTACTACCGGTAAATTTTTGTAATTTACCGGTAAATTTACCGAAAGTTTTTTTGTAAATTTACCGGTTAACCGGTAAACCGGTATACAATCCCTAATACCTACGTAGACCAAATACATTTTCTATGCGTGAGACTAACAAAATATAGAAAATCCCATTAAAAAAAAGAAAGTATTTTTGAAATAATTCGTTTCGTTAATTTTAACCAATTTATTATTTTTAGTTTCAGGGTGGAATACTTGATCTTTCCTAATTTAACCTTCTTTGTATCTCTTATAATAAAGAAGTTAGCGATGCTTAAACAGTTTACAAAAACACCCTATATAGATTGTTACTAGTTTTATTTCAGGTTGCTAGTTCTGTACAAAAACGTGTATTCTATAAGGGTTATATAGGCTATTCCAAAAGTGTGACCTATATAACACCAGCTATAGGTTTATTTAGTTTTGTGGCTAGTCTTTAAACAGCCGAGACGGTCGTGCGGTTCAAAATCAGATGAAAGTATAAAAAAAAATTAAGGGCGCCAATTGGTCTGAAATAAAATAGTTAGGACCGACCAATAGATCCCACGCACAGACTAGATTTTAAACACTGACTAAATCAGTGTCGCTAGGCGAAACCTAACTTAAAATGGGATATTTGGGACATAAGACAATAACGACTGAATATAGTAAATACCAAACAAATATAATTTATTATGATTCCAAAATCGTAATATATATATATAAATATCAATAACAAATTTAGAATAATTATATCAAGAGTACCAAACAAATGTATAAAATTTAAAGTTAAATTTGGCTAAAATGATTTTACCAGAATGCGCTGGATTACAAAATTTTCCCGGGTTGGTCGAACAGCGCTACGAAATTCCTACACATTCCGAATAAAATCTAACGTATAAAAAATATACAACTAATATTCAAAACTTAAAAAAAAAAAAAAAACAACAATATATAAACAATAACACAAATAGTTTTGATTAAAAGGCTTATCTGGATTTTTCTTTAAAGTTTCCTCTATCCAACCTTCTTTCGACGCTCGGTACGTCCAGCCTCAAATTATCCAAACCAGTACGCCAATGCCGTAAGCTGGCTCTGGATATTTCCTGCGACGCACTAAGAGGGAGAGAGAGAGAAAAGGAAAAATACTGGGAAGGAGAGCCTGAAGATATAATGCAGCTCTCAGTAAAGTAAATTTTGCAAGTGACGATTTTTATCCGAATAATTTCGTAGGAACACAATGCCCTTCTTCACCTTTTTGTTCTCAAAAAATCGCTATACAGGTTCATAAAATATTCTATACTCTTCGCAGTATAATTATTTTATTTTGCTCAGAACAAAGGTGCGTCCACTTAAGGCCTTATCACACTAGAACTATATCCAAGTCTTATTTTTGTAGGTTTTTTTTTCAGGATCCAAGTCTTCAGGTCTTGACATATCACACGGTATTTGAATATTAGTTAAGACTTGGAAATTGTTTGTTTACCCATGCGCACATCGTGAAATTATGACAGTTGACAGTTATATTTTGAAAGGTTATTTTAAAACAAAGACGCGTCAGCTGTAAGACCTGGGTAAAAAGACCAAGAAATTGTATCCTGTTTCATTTCCCTGGTCTTCAAAACCTAGGTTTTTTCTTCATACTATTACACGCACAAGACTTCGATTCGAATGCAAAGACTTTAATTTTCCAAGTTTAGACTTGAATAATAACTCTAGTGTGATAAGACTTTTACAAATAATTTTTTACTAACCCAAAAAAAAAAAATTACTGTTTGTTACCTGTATATTATTGTGTAAACATGGTTACCGAAATTTATGCGATATTGTCTTATTTTATAAAGTAGGCTGCTGTACATTAGCGTACAGTTTTAAATTTGTTTATAAAATAAACAAATTTCTTTTAAAACGTTACAAAAGTTTAAGCGGAGCTAAATGGAATTTTTATTTTTGTAAGTTGTTACGAGCTCGCTTTCTATTGCTTGAAGTCGGCTTTTGTAAACAAAACGATCAAAAGCTTCATTTAGGCTTAGTATTTCCAGCCGTAGTTAACTTAACTTAAATCTATTATATTTGCCTTCATATTTAACCCAAAGAAGTTAACAAACTAGAGTTAGTAACACTAATATTTAACTAGAAGTTAGAAATACCAAGCCTAAGGCGTTAAAATTTACTAGTTTACTAAATCTAGTTCAACTTAAATCAAAGGAACAGACATACCGTAGAGGTGTTCTATTTCCTCGGTTTTTGGTGATAAACTTAAAAAAAACAGTTGAACGATGTGAATTCTTCGATGAACATGGACTATTCTGAGCATTTATAACTGAATCAGACAGGTAACTGAGTTGAGTGAAATGTTTTCACCGTGTCTAGAATTCTTATTCAAGTCATGTACGAACTTGAACTAAAATCGTGAAATTCTGTTTGAAGTTTTCAAGTAACGACTTGCTACCGAATGAATTATAGAACATGTTGCGATACTTTCAGAACTGGAAACTCAATCCTCGAGACCGCAGAGAGGAAATACTCTAAAAAAGCACTTTTGAAAGTATACCCAAAGAGATAACACACTATGTTTGCCCCTCTATGCATTCAATAAATTGCTACAGACAAGAAAACCTATTTGAGTACCGGGTTTCTTTACACAGAGCTTTGATAGTGTGTTAGATTACTTCAAGCTAATAAAGCTTCAAAAGCTTAGCTTTATTATTTAAGATACACAGGTAAAGTATATTTAAAAAATATAAAACGTATCTCCTTACCTAAAGAAATATTCTGTTAAAAGGAAAACATTTTTGAGAGGGAGGTACGGAGAAATCAATAGCAATTTCGTATTGTACAATAAGGGATACGCATAAAATTTATATTCCCTTAAAACTACATTTTTTGATATGTTAATGTTAGTTATGTCACCTAACAAAACAAAAATCACATTTTAATTAATAATACAGCCAAATTTTTTAATTAAAATATTGTAAATTTGAAATAAGCCGACCACAGTGCGAAGGTTGCCGAGTAAATACGACTGAGCATGACGTACAACCCCAGACAGCCCAGACTACAACATAATCTTTACGTTTGTATATTGTATTGTTCGAGAGTTTTGTAATTGTTTTTAAACAATTATTCACGCATTTATTATTAAAATGGCAGATAAAGATTTTGTAAGGGCTCATTTATAAAATATACCATGAGTTCAAAAAGTAATTACATAAGGGTTGGCTATGGAAAAATTAAATAATGTCTACTGAAAGCTTTAGAATTAACTGTCATCACTGTGGTTGTTGTCATAAGTTTATATTGTTATATAAAGCTTGCAGTAGACATTATTTTATTTTTCCATAGTCAACCCTTATGTAATTACTTTTTGAACTCATGGTATGTACTCGCATTAAAATGGTCTTCACAAATATAAAGTTTACTTTTTTCTGAAATATCGGTTTTATTTCGCCTCATAGCTTTCAGCCACAAATTTCGCCTTTTCTGTTGTTTTTCGCCATCAGGTAATGATTTAAATTGTTTTTTGGATTTCTAATTGAAGTATTTGTGCACATCGGTACTAAACAATATTTTCGACTATGTTTCGAAGTACTGGGGCCTGGATCTTCCATATTTTATATATGTTAATATAAAATTTAATTCGGTAAACATGTATAAATTGTTTTTATAGGATTAAACTTTATTTTAATTAAAATCACTCTAACTTTACACAACCTATAAAAGTTATACAAACAAATAAGTTCACGACAGACTGTGTAGTCTGTACGCAGTACATTTAAGTAGGGTATGACGTCACACCTGGTTTTCGCGCGCTACATACATTTACGATTTAAAAAAAATTTTTTTTAATGATATTTATAAATTAAAAAAAAATGCAAAATTGTTTTTTATGTTTATATGCAACAAGAGGAATATAATAAAAAAAAATTAAAAAATCATGCCTGTCCCCTATTAAGGGTATTAAAATCAAAGTTTTGTAAGTTACATTTTCAAAAGAACTGACTACATGTACTCAAAAATAAAGTTAAAGGAACCTCATGGTTAACTAAAAAATTGATGTGAAGTGTAAATTTTCACACATTGCATGGTTTCGCAGGTATATAATAAGTGAAGGCGGCATGTTGTGTAGGACAAATTTTGCTTTGTAGTAATCACGGAAAAATGAACGATATTTTTAAATAATTTATCTTCTGTTAATCTAAGAGCTTTAAAAACAAATTATATATAAAAATATTTTTTTGTTAATCTTAATTCGAATACCTAATACCATTGTTTAGGTTTCTAAATATGTGCAGTTTTTTAGCAAGGTTCATTAAGATTTTGAAAATTGCGCCTATGGCTTCCATTGGTTGTTTTAAGTTATATGCTCCGCCCATCTGGTTTCGTATACATGACACATAGAATGAAAATATAATTTCAACAATTTCAATTGGTTATTAAATTTACGCTCCTAAAGATTAAATGCAACATTTGCCAAAATATAACTAGAATTTTGACAAAATAATTTAAACAAAATAAAAATGAAAAAAAAAACAAAAAAACAATTGGACCTACAGGTGTGGGACCATTATTTTTTTGCAAAATTTTGGCAAAAATCGCATCAAAATAATTTGTTTTGTAAATTTTTTCAAATAATCAATTGTTTGAGCTTGTTTTTTCTGATTTATTCGATGACTTCTGGCAAACAAATTGTTGTATACCATACAGCAATGCAGAATGTTTGCGTCATGTCCAGTAAAATCGAAGTAACAAGCAATCATTTTCTTGGAAGTGCTTCGTGAACGAATAACTTTTGTGGGTTTCGGTTCTTCTTGGAAGACCCAAACAGTAGATCCAATTTTGCCACCTGTAATGATGTTGTATACGGATATTGTAGTGCCTAGGTTGAACTAGGTTTTTTTAACATTCCCATACACCAATCAACACGAGCATTTTTGAGCTTCGAACAAATCATGCGGAATCCATCGGGTACAGATCTTTTTCACAGCTAAATGTTCATGCAAAATCGAATGTATTGCAGTCTGCGATATGCCAAAGGATGCCTCTATCTCACGGTAAGTCACATGCCGATCTTCTTTAATCATTTTGCGCACAGATGATTTTTTGAATCACAACCGATTTTTGTCGACCTTCACGAGATTCATCACTAACGGACGCTCGACTACGGCGAAATTCTGCAAATCAATTGTAAACAGTCTTTTCTGATGGTGCTTCATTACCAAAAGTTGAACGAAGCGAATCTATGCATTGTGGTTGAATTAGTCCTTCACCAAAATCGTAAAAAATCATCCAACAAAAATCTTCACGAATAATATCCATTTTTTCACATACTTTTTTATACGCTCACTGTCAACAAACTACTTGGCCAGTTTATAAGCTGCCACTGATTTCATAATAACAAATGTCAAATTTTACGAATATAGTGAAATCCAGCGAAAATCTTCACGAGTAATATCCATTTTTTCACAAACTTTTTTTTTCAAACGCTAACTGTTAAAAACTACTCGATCAATTTATAAGCTGCAACTGATTTCACAATAAAAAATGTCAAATTTTACGAATGTAGTAATGACACATTTCAATATTGCCATCTAGTGGTCGTTTGTAAAAACATAAAAGGTAACCCTCGTATGCCTATCTTTTCGCAAGTGTTTTAAATCTACTCTCCGTCTTTTTGAGACCAAAGTCTGCGCTGCGTTGGATGGATTGCGAGACGTTAATATACTTGCTTTTGTCTTCATTTAGTTTGAAATGTATTTACATGTCTTCCTTTTCAAGTTATACAAAAGACATGTTGTATATGACATCTATATCATCCGTATAAAAATTGTTTAACCAAAAATTTAAAATGTTCTGTTGATTAAACGTCCCGAATTAATAATAAAAGCAATTTAATGGTGCGTTAGAGTTACAAAATGTTTCAAATTATCCCCTTTTCAGGCATTTTAAAAGCTGTAGAACGTATGTCTTGACTGAGTATATCTTGTGGCAGGCCTAATTAGATAATGTTAGGGTGACCGCAAATTATAATTAAGGGTGAGTTGACATAAATGTTTATAATTTAACAAGGGATTAAATCTGGCTTTCATTACATTTTCCACCAGTTTTCATTTTAATGTTATTATTATATTGTTAATGGCCGGAAAAGATTAACAAAGTTTCGCGGACAAATTTTACAGCCAGTCATGATATAACTGACAGCATTATACAAAAAATTTACAAGTACAAACATGGTTGCGAGACGGAGGGAACAGAATAGCCCCAGGTAACATTCTGTAAGAGGTGTCGTCGTCATCGACTGAAAATTTGTTTTTATTGAACAAATAATATTCTTTATTTCCCCTAGGCCTTGCGAGGGTACTACCAATTACAAACAATTAACAAACAATTACAAAGAAATGAAAAATAAAACAACATAAAATATAATGGATATTTTATATTTCATTTCTTGGTTCTTCTTCCAGTGTCCCTCTCTTTCTTCCTATTCTACTTCCGGCTTCCCCCATCTCCTTCCTTCTTGCCTCCAGTTCTCTCGCCCATCTTACTCCCTTGCCTTCCTCACAGAGTACCATCTCTCTGTATCTCTTCGCTAAATGCTCCAAGGTTTCCTTTCCTTCCTTGCGCATGACTACTACTTCTACGACTACACACTGACTACTTCTAGGCTGCAACCAAAGGAACTCATTTTGTCGAGCAGGATTTTGTGACTTACTTTGTCAAATGCTTTAGCGAAATCGGTATAAACACAGTCAACTTGAGATTTTGATTCTATTGATGTGGTTATGTAATGTGAGAAAGTCATTTGTTTCAGTTGACTTCATTCTGATAATGAATATTTTGCTGCGAAAATGATGATATAATAATAATAATAATAATAATATTAGCTTCTCATGAAGCGTTCTTTCGTACACTTTGGCAAATCCAGATATTATAGTTATGGAGCGGTAATTCTCTACACATTTTTTACAACCTGCTTTAAAAATAGGGGTCACTCTGGCGTGTTTTCATGCACTGGGAAAAACAGACGTGCGGATCGCCATATTGAATATAGAATGCAATGGATTCAATAGGGCATGTGCACAGGTTTTAATTATATATGCAGGAATCAAGTCTTTCCCTATAGAGCAGCGTTTCTCAACCGGGGGGCCGTGAAAGCTTCGTCGGGGGGCCGCAAAGTCATATAAAATCGAAGCATGAAATTATAATAGAAAAACGCTGAATTTTGATGTATGACTTGAACTTGCAATATTTTTTGTTATGATCCGAGCTACTGTTAGCTAAAGAGTAAGGATGCGAAAGTGTTCAAAATGGAAAGCAACTTGAACAATGGAACACTTGTAAATAAAAATACTTGCAAGCCATTATAGGTAATCGTAACAAAATATGTTTATGTAAAAGTTGTTTTTTTTTTTCCAAAAGTTTTATCAAATTATACCTAACACGTCATACGTTCCTATATAAAAAATCGAAGTTGTCCTGTACTTCCGGTTTATTCCGAATATTTAAATACTACCATCCAATTATTTGGGTAAATCTGGTCACCAAATTTTTTTCCCAACTTGCTCACACATCGTCTTTTTGAGAAAATTCGTGTTTCCTATATCTTGATACACCTTGAGATCCCTCCCTCGCTCCCCGATATATATATATATATATATGTGTTAGCATCTAGCCTTCCATGAAGCCCTGTTACGTCACCATAAAATATTATCTAGATGCAATCCGTAATCTGGACCCACTAATGATGACGACTCATTAACGATAACGATGACGGCTCATTACACTAAATGGTTTTTTATAAAACACACGTAGAATTTGATAGAGATCAGATGTTTTCTTACGTTGAAAGAGTGAATACTTAGAATAAAATAGTCTGTGAACAACTTGAGTTTTATTTAAACAATAGATCCCCTATTTGTTTACATATATATATATATATATAATGCCCGGGGGGGGACAGCTTAGCCATTCAAATGAACCCGTAAATAACAAAATTAACCTGTATAAAATTCTCGAGAGATAACTCCATTATACTTCCAATAGTAATTTTCATCCGTTTCTGAGATCTCAGAATTATCATTGATAGCCCAAAAGTCATCCTTTTATCACCTCTGTGGTCCCATTTTACAATATAGGCCGTGTCTCCAACGCTATAGCTCTAAAATTTTAACAAATTCTCAATCAAAATGTATAACTATTTATATAAAGATACACAGTAACAAAATATAAACTAATGTAGATCAAATGTTTTTAGTTATTTTTAAGTGATAAAAGTGCAGAAAATACTTGAAATAGTGTGTTATAGTGTGGACTTTAGTGTTTGGACTCCATGCAGACCAAAATTGGAGCGAATGTAAAGGTATTTGTAGAAATTTTTGTTAATTTTATAATGTAAGTCATTGTTATGTAGAATGTGCTTCTATGGTCAATATAGAAACACATATGTACATGCATACACTATCGGCTATAACTAGAGAAACAAAACTATTTTTTAAATCATTTTCATAAATCCCGATTGACTAAATGAATATTGAATTATATTGGCATAGCAACAACAATTTATGTATAAGTTAGAACCTGCTCTTAAAAATATTTGTTGTACTGGTACAATAAATATATATATATCGGGGGGCCGCAGACCATATTTAAGTTATTTTGGGGGGTCCCATGCCAGAAAAGGTTGAGAAACACTGCTATAGAGGATCTTGGTTTTAGAGTGTTGATAGCTGAATGATTTAAACTACTGATATGTTTATTTGTTTCCCAGGATTAAATATAGCTTAATTTCTTCTGTAGCGACCATTATCTATTTATATTCAATTATATAGATAATTTTATATTCAGTTATGAAGTACAATTCATTTATTTTGATGGTTTAAACTAGGATAGTTCGATCAAACATAGAAACATTTGCACACATAATCGTATTTTCGTTTCCTGGATTGTGAACAAGAGCTGAATTAACAGAGTGACATTATCAAAGCAGTAAAGGATAATAGACGTATGTAACATTGCCAGTTGTGTATCATATATGTTAGGTTATTTCGGAAATAGTGACATAATCCGGAAATATGTTTTAAAAAGGATGTATCGTATCATTTACACGTTTATTTCATATTAAATTTATTCCAGGAAAAAATAATTATAAAGTCTCACGGAAATTTAGTTAAAATTAATTTACACTTTATTATAACAATTTTTATAAATATTTTTATAACAACATTTCTGCTTCACGGTATCTTTGGTAAACAGGTTACTCGATTTATATAGGTTGATTTCAATTTGGAGCAAGATAATTGGCTTAGTTTAATTAATTCCTATTACGAGGGTTACCTTTTATTTTTACAAACGACCACTAGATGACAATATTGAAATATGTTATTCGTAAAATTCGACATTTGTTATTGTGAAATCAGTGGCATCTTATAAATTGACCGAGTAGTTTTTTGAGTGTTTAAAGTTTGTGAAAAAATTGATGTGAAGTGTGAATTTTCATACATTTCAGGGTTTTGCAGGTATTTAGTAAGTGAATTTTGTGAAAAAATTGATGTGAAGTGTGAATTTTCACACATTTCAGGGTTTTGCAGGTATTTAGTAAGTGAATGATGATTATTTTGGATGCGAAAACAAATTTTATATTTAAATATTTTTTTTTGTTAATTTTAATTCGAACGCCTAATACCATTATTTAAGTTTCTAAATATGTGCAGTATTTTTTTTATATAGCAAGGTTGATTAAGAATTTTAAAAATTGAGCCTATGGCTTCCATTGGTTGTTATAAGTTCCGTCCCTCTGATTTCGTGTACATTGAAACAGAATTAAATTATAATTTAAACAATTTCCACTGGTTATTAAATTTACGCTTTTAAAAATTAAATGCAACATTTGCCAAAATATAACTAGAATTTTGAAAAAATAATTTAAATAATATAAAAATTAAAAAAAAAAAAACTAAAAATAATATAGTCTCTTCTCACCGGGTTCGATCCCTTTCGGATCGGGTTACTTAGTTGAAAAATCAGCGACAAATACCACTGCACCAACATACACGTTTCAGTGTGGTGTGTTACAAAGCTATAACTTGTGTACATTATTAGCAAAAAATCACAAAAAATGCGTTTTTCTCCAAAAACATAATCTGATCAAAAATTCCTGTTGTACTATTCCGGTTCACACCAATGTACATTAGCTAGAATTTTTTCAAATTTTTAGTTTAAACCATCTGGGCTACAAGGTGTGGGACAAAAAATTTTTTGCACAAATTTGACAAAAATCGCTTCAAAATAATTAATTTTGCAAAAATAAAGTTTTATCGTTAATCCACGTACCAAGGGCTTTCATTTGATACCCTACTCAGAATTATAAAGAAATATTTTTTTTTTTTCGATGAGCACATATTTGTTTATATTTTTAGGGGGATATGTTTTATAGATGTTTTAGTATTTTTCCTATGTGTGGGTCAAAGAGTTGTATAAGCATGCCAAATTTCAACTCTCTAGGTTTAGCCGTTTGGCTACAATTTTTACCGAACAGACAGACAGACAGGCGACAAAATGACGGTATAAGGGTTTTTTGGTCATACCTACAAAACCCTAACAATGGATATTCTTCGTGAAAATTTTCGTTGGATGATTTTTTATGATTTTAGTAAAGGCCTAACTCAAAAACAATGTACAGATTCGCTTCGTTCAACTTTTGGTAATGGAGCACCATCAGAAAGGACTTTTTACAATTAGTTTGTAGAATTTCGTCGTGGTCGTACGTCCGTCAGTGATGAATATCGTGAAGGTCCACCAAAATCGAATGTGATTCAAAAAAACATCGATGCTGTGCGCAAAATGATTGAAGATCAGTATTTGACTTACCGTGAGATAGAGGCATCCTTTGGTAAATCGCAGGCTACATTCGATTTTACATGAAATTTAGCTGTGAAAAAGATCTGTCCCCGAAGGATTCGGTATAATTTGATCGAAGCTCAAAAAAGGGCTCGTGTTGATTGGTGTAAGGGAATTCTAAAAAAGTTCAACCTAGGCACTGCAAAATTCGTATACAACATCGTTACAGGTAACTAAATTTGGATTTATTCATATGAACCGGAAACTAAACAACAATCCACTGTTTGGGTCTTCTAAGATGAACCGAAACCCACAAAAGTTGTTCGTTCACGAAGCACATCCAAGAAAATGATCGCTTGTTTCTTCGGTTGTTCTGGACATGTCGGAACCATTTCTTTAAAGGATCGGAGAACTGTTAATGCTGAATGGTATACAATAATTTGTTTGCCAGAAGTCATCGACAAAATCAAGAAAAACATTCATCATTCATCATGACAATGCAAGCTCCTACACAGCACGTCAAACAATTGATTATTTGAAGGAGAAAACATCGAATTAATGTCTCATTGCCCGTATTCACCTAATTTATCCCCTTACGACTTTTTTGTTCCCCAATGTCAAACAGAAAAGGTGTGGACAGTGATTTTCATCACCTCACGATGCTGTTGAAGCCTTCGAAAACCATGTTTTTAAGATACCAACTTCAGAGCGGAAAAATATTTAGAGAATTGGTTTGAACGCATGTAAAAGTATAAATCTTAAGGACGAATATTTTGAAAAGCAATAAAACAGTTTGTTCAAAAAAAACTGTTTCTTTCTTCTTCTTCTTAGAGTGCCATGCTTGGTGGTCGAACTGACAAGTTCGTACTGAACATATTCGATACTCTGAACTGACAAGTTCGTACTGAACATATTCCGAGTGTAAGCCATTTCCCCGCATACAGTTGTGTTGTGTGTGTTGCCTGTATATAACACAATCGTATGGGACCTACAATTTATTATCGTGGAATCCGAACCACTAATTATTTTGGGGAAATTTTTCTAGGGCTTTTACCTCGGTGGTTGCCCGATGCCTTCCAAGGGAGAAACGGTCGGAAAAAGGTAAGGTGTTTTTCCGGTACCGGGGAATGAACCCTGGCCCGCCGCTCAGTAGCCCACACACTAACTAACTGAGCCACGACCGTTCTCCGTTCTCTTTCTTAGTTTTTGTAAAAACTTAAAAGGTAGCCCTCATACAAAACCCTGAAGTGGGTGAAAATACACATAAGTTTTCGCCTTCCTGCCGCTTAAGGGATACACGTTAATTTGAGTAACCAATTAGGTAAATTTACCGACTGTTGTTTATCAAACCCCAAAGGGCCAGCGACCACAGTTTCGAAACCACTCTCCTAATGAACACATTTTCATGAACTTTTTTATTAGCGGGTCATTCCATGTCAAGTGGAATTTTAAAAAAGTGCCCCACGCGACCCTCACGGATTTGGCGGAGTGGAGGACTCCCTATGTCCCAAACAAACTTTGGTAAAATTTTAGGTTCGCCGGCGGAATATTTGTGGAGCTATAGCCCTTTATTTGACCTCATACTGGAACCCGCGACAGTACGCCAGCGAGAGTAGCATACAGCATCGCCGTTGCAATGACACCCTGATTTACACCTGGTTTTAGGGCCTTATATGTCTGCATTGAAACATCTATCCAACTTTTTTAGGGCGTCTAAAATATGTTCTTTCTAATGGAGTAGGTTTCAAAAAGTTTCTGGGTGACTCTTTTCCGCAAAATCGGTTTGAAAATACCCTATTTTTGGCTACTTTACACAAATCGCAAACTTTACACTAAATTTGTAAGCTAACAAGAGTAGCTAGAAAGTTAAAATCAAACATTTGAAAAGAGAGTTTTACAGAGACACTATGTGCAAAGTATCACGACTGTACCTTAACTACAGCCATAGCTGTAGAAAACTAAACTTTACATTTTTTCTGAACCGTAAAATTTTTGGCCAACTTTGAACCACTTTACACTTTTTGGGTGCAACATATAAAAAGTTTAATTAATATCATTGAATAAAGCTCATAAAGTTGTACAAGTTGGCAAAATTTCGTGCATTTTGAAAAGCTTGTGAATGAGATATTGGGACTCAAAGTTGTTGACATCTCGCTGGCGTACAGTCGCGGGTTCCAGTATGGGGTCAAACAAAGGACTATAGCTCCACAAATATTCCGCCGGTGAACCTAAAATTTTACCAAAGTTTTTTTGGGACATAGGGAGTCCTCCACACAAAATTTCAGCTAAATCTGAAATGGTCGCGCGGGGAGCCCTCGACCACTTGACATGGAATGACCTTAGCGTAAGCTTAACATGAAATAACAAGATTTGCCACTCTCATGGATAGTTCTAAATGTATCATTTAAAATTACGATTTTGCATCTTTTAAAAATCGTTAGTTTTGTGTTGAAATGGAGATGTTTAACTGTGTCAGTAAGAAATTATTTTGTTAATAGGTATTTCTGTGCTAAAGTTCGGTAGTGAATTAGCGAGTAAGGAGTTAAATTAGTTTGGTAATATCATTAAATGAGCAATATTAAACGCGCATTAAGTAACGACAGTTCCTGTACAGTAATCTGTTAGCTTACAAGCACTCGCCATGTTTGCATTTTGCGGGTATATCGAGAACCTGGCTGATCTTTGCGGTGACATTCCCCTACAGAGCACCCACTTAAGCTTGTTAAGTCCCAGCGTATACAAACATACGATCTCTCTGACGTAACACCGTACACCGTGTGGCCGCATCTTCCACATCCACAAACCTATCACCTAACCTTACTTTACGTGTTTTTGCAGATTTACACTCACTGTTACCAGTGGCGGATAGAGCTTAAAATGGAGACCACAATACTAAAGGGTACTCAACAAAAAATATATTTTTTTGTTAATTTATTCCAATTAGCTTTAAATGTAAACAAATATTATTAGGTTCCATTTTTTGGCATGGCAGAATAAGTTTTAATAAAGATAAATTAGATTTTAGGAACAACAGAAAAAAGAATACACGACAAATTATCACTGGGCAACAAAAAAATATTTTTTGTCTGGTGCCAGGAATATTTCAACGAATTCTTAAGTGATTTTTCCTGCTAAATTCGAAAATGACTTCAACTTTTCTCTATCAGGTCTAGTTTTCTTATTCTCCTGATCTCAAAGTTTGGCTCTAGTAGATGCTTAATAAATGCTCATAAAAATATTTTCAACAGTGTATGTGTTGATATTAGTGTTTTAGGGGAATTAAGCAAGACCCTTTCTGCAACATGTGTAGTACTTTATTGATTCAAAGGGCACATAATGTGAAACTATACAGAGAACGTAATATACAAATAAACACAGCACAAATAAAAAATAATAAAAATTGGATATGCACGTAAGCAGAAATGTTTGACAGAAAATTCAAGGAATAAATTTACGTTTCTTTGCGGACCGTGAATGTTGAGCAACAGGAGTATCTCGTTTTAAACACCAGCAATAGTCTGCTAACATCACGGCGTCCCAGTGTCCTTGGTACCGAGTTTCCATCTGCTTGATGTCCTGAATGAATTGTTCACCTTGTTCGTCGCTAACATCTCCAAGATTTTGAGGAAAACGATCGAGATGACTAAAGAGAAAATGTATTTTGATGCTCATATTCGCGCCAATATCACGAAAACTTGAAATCAAGTTGGTAACAATGTCTTCATAGTTTTCACTTTTGTGTTTCCCAAGAAATTTCCCAAAATTTTGCACTATATCTACAAAGGCTCGCCAAATACTAGGGAAATATTTCAAATATTAGGAAATATTTGAAATACTAGAAAAATATTTGAAAATTAGATTAAATATTCCAAAGTATTTCAAATACTAAAATTTTCAGACACACATATCAAATACAAATACCATGGAGGAAGTATTTTTTCATCCAAATATCAAGAGCATTTTTTTGAATTTATTTCAAATATTCCCAACTCTGACTGTCGGTTTCTTTTATGGCAACCATTTTAAATTTAAGTAGTAAAATCTTTTGTCTATTAATTATATTCATTGTAAATAAATAAGTAAATTACTTAAACACAAAGAGAAAGAGGAAGGGAGAAAGTTTTTCTAATGTTGGAAAATTTTATTTGTTTAATGAGTATATCTACGAGCAACCTTCGAAAAGCCCACCCGCATGTTCTAATTTACTGGTAGAAAAATGCCATTTGCCAATAAGCTTTTTTTTTAATTTTTGACTTCAATTTACTTTTAAATAAATAATTTAAATAGTGGTAATCAATTTGACTAGAATTATCACATTCGATACAAATACCTTACTATTATATAGCTATTGTTGCGAAAACAGAACAAGAAATGAGGAAACTCCTTAAATGTTTTGGGAAGTACCTACATAAGAAAAAACTGAAGTTAAACGCTGCTAAATCTAAAATTATGGTATTTAAGAAAGGAGGAGGCAGAGAGACTCAACAGAAATGGGATTGGTGTGAAGAAGAAATTGAGCAAGTGAAATAATATAGATACCTGGGATATGTTATCAAAAGCAGTGGGGGCCCAGAAGCACATACCTTAATAAGGAAATCAATGCAAGCATTGCCGCAAGTATGGGGCATAGGTGAGAGGAAATTTAAAGGAGATATGAAGATAAGGATGCTCATGTTCAATTCCATAATCAATAGTATAATGATGTATGTATGGAGCGGAAATATGGAGTTGGGAGGACCAAGAGAAATTAGAAGCGGTGCAAAATAAATATATTAAATGGACATTGGGTCTAGACAAATGTACACCGCAGTACATAATATTAGAAGAAGGAAAAGTTGACAACATCAGGATAGAAGCTACAAAAAGAGCAATTAAATTTGAAGAGAGGATATTAAGACATCCAGAAAAAAAAATGCCAATCCAATGCTGGGCAGAAATAGAAAGAAAAGTGGACCAAGAAAGATTGAATCCAGATGGGAAGTAAAAAGAAGAAAAAGATTTGAATATAACGACTACTCAACAAGGGAGATATCTATAAAGAGGTTGGGAGGACAAGATGTGAAACTGGAAATAAGAGGTAGAATGAGGGATATCCAAGAGCAAGAAAGAAGCGAGAGCCTAACAAATTCCAGATATAACTGCAAATACGTAAAGACTTGGACGACAAAGATACCAGAGTACCTAAAAACAAAAATGAACGGAGTTAGGTGCGGTTTAGGTGCGGAAATGAGGAAAGGGAAAACGAATACTGGAGAAAGAATGAACAAAGAATGTGCAGGTTGTGTGGAGAGGAAAGAGAAACCATAGGACACATACTGAAGAATTGCGGAGGAATGAAATTTAAAGAAGAGACAAGAAAATAGGAGCTGTGTGATTCAGGTCAAGGATGGACATGGATGGAAGAGGTCTTGGAGAGAAAAAGGAATTTGAAACCCTAGTTAGGAATAATTATAGTTTTTATGTGAAATATAAAGTTAATGAATGTAAATATGTAGATTTAAACCGAAAGGTATATAAATAAAGTATTATCTATCTATCTACAAATACCTTCGATATATCAGAGCACACCCCTTACTGTTTCGTTAGTTAGTTGTCATAACAAAATACGAGTTACTAATGTCTAAAAATTTCGGGTTGTTCATGAACATTATGATACGTCCGTAATTTTTTAAATTTTATATTCCGGACATGTATTTTTTATCATATTAATTTTAAATGTATTTTTTTATTATTTAAAATAAATGTATTTGAGTTTACAGGAATTTTACAAATTTTTTTTTTTTTTTGGGCTTTCAAATAAAGGCCCTAAAACATAGATCGCGCCACTGTGTAATATAATACCGTCGCATCTTCGCGATCACCTAACGTGTTTTTGCAGCTTTACACTGCTACAGACAGAAATCCCTTTATTCTTCATCATGGATTTACCATCCTTTTTCACCACGTTCATTTCTTTAGTTTACTTTCTTTGTTTTCGATATAACGGTTTAGATAGTAAAGTATGGTTTTTATGAATATTCACAGACGTGACACAGTTTTTTATTTTTTATTCTTGGTTGGGGAAAGAGCATATTTTTGTTTTGTACTACATGAATCTTTTATGAAAGAGGAAACACAGTTACTAATGTTTAGAGTTTCCTTTTACACAATTTTTTTTGAATTGTTTAGTGCAGCGATTCCTAAACTATTTTATTTCACAAAAATATTTTTATTTTTGTAATACGAGAATGCAAGGAATATTCCAAGGACTTACAACCAAAAATATTTTCCCATATTAAATACCAATAAAATCCTGAACTGTTAACATTTACACTTCAAATATTTTTTTTTTGGAAGCAATATTTTGCAAACATATATATAAAAATTTTGCTTTGATATTTTTTTTTGCAATATTTTTCAAGCAGATATTATTTTTTAATTTGTACTGACAACCAGATGTTACATTTTTAAATGAGCTGAATTTTTTAATGGACATATGTCAATCACATCTGTAACCACGAGTCAAAAAACATCAAATAAAAATGGTATGTTCACACATTTAGATTTGAATGTTTCAAAATTTACGTCAATAAAAAAATTAGATTTTACTTCAAATAAAAAAAAAAAAAAATGAGGAAAATAAAAAAAATTTGCCAAACTATTTGAATATATTCTCCTTATATCCAAGTTTAAATTTTTAATATAATTGAGAGGACTCAAGGCGCTGTCACTATAGGTCATGATATATACTCTGTTCAAAATCAAGAAGTAGTAATCAAGGAATGTTCACGTGATAATTTTGAGCTATTAATTTTATGCGAGGGCCAATAGGGCAGCGACTTCAATCTTTCATGTAATTTTATTACTATTTCTGCATTTTGACCAGGGTATAGTCTCTGTTATTTTCTGTTTGATAATCTCTTAATCTTTTCAAAAGCTAATACAGGTGGGCCTTATTTTACGCCGGTTGGCAGCGACCTTAAAATAACGCCGCTTTGAAACAGTTGAACGTCGGAGTCGGGTGTCGACGATTCAGGGGTCGAAGCGGGGATGTCTCGTGGTTTACGCAGTCGCAGTAATCGCACTACTGAGACGTATTCAGTTGTAAAATAAATTTAACTGGCTTAAGAGTTTCTGCTTTATGATATGTACATATTTAAATTTAAATAAATCTAAATCTAATATTTAATATTATCTAAATTTAATAATTTTTAATTTTTCTATATTATTTTTATTAACTTACTTTTAAAATTTAATTAAAAATTATTGAGTAATAATTATAATTTTCATTAATACCAATGGAAGATATATCTACAAAACACGATAGAAAACAACGTAGGTCTATTTCGATTGAGACAAAAATTGAAGTTATTAAAAGAATAGAGAATGGTGAAACTCGTCCGAAGATTTGTAGATGCCTAAACTTACCTCCATCAACGGTGACAATAATGAAAAATGCAGATAAAATTAAAAAATTAAGACATTTGCAAGACAGATCATGATTGCGAACGCAGTTCAACTATAATAAAAAATATCAAAACATCTATGGAACCTTACATAAGCCTTCTGCGTGAAAAAAAAAAAAATAAAGAAAAATAAATTTTTAATATTCTTTCAAAGGTTTTGTTTTTATTTTTGATTATAATTTTGATTTCTGTTTTAATTTTTGTTTATTTGTATCGTATTGTTGCATTGTATTGTATGTTCTGTAATAATATTATAATTTTCTATATATATATAAGTAATAAATGAAGAAAAAACAAAAATAATTTAAAAAAAAACAAAAATATTAATCCGAATATAATGTTAATCCGTCTCTGGAATGAACATTCTTTGCTTTGATTTGCGCCGCTTTATTTTGCGCCGGTACGTAACACCGGCGTAAATCGAGGCCCACCGGTATTTGATGGCAAGTTTTTCTGTACATTATCTTATTGTTTTCTTTTTTAAATCATAATGGTTCTGTTAACACACTTTGAAATTCTGGCAGCGTTATCCATATGCGAATATGTAGCGGAAGAGAGTTTTGTATAGTCTTATCTTTGTGTATTGAGATAAGAGATGTGATCTGAACAGGTTATTAAGGACATAATAAGCTCTATTTGCAGAGAAGATCATCACAGTTAGTTCCTCGTTGATGTCAAACTATTCAGTGTGCTGCCGAGAAATTTAAATTTGTTTCACAGGTACAATTTGTAGATCCAATATTGTTGGTCCATTACATATCTTGAGAGCAATGTTCCCTCTAAGATGTGCGGGTGCGCTAATTTTTCGAAAGTTGCGCAGCCGATTTTGTATTTTGCGCACAATGGGCTTGTTCACCATTTTTACCGACCGCCAACATATATAAGGGAGGTATTGTGATCATACCGATTTTGACATTTCGAGATTTCGATGGATCTCCACGAATTGAGATCCCTACATAACGTTTTGACTATTTTTAGCATGATGTCTGTCGGTCTGTCTGTCCGTCTGTCTGTCTGTCCGTCTGTCTGTCTGTCCGTCTGTCTGTCTGTCCGTCTGTGTACACGTGCAGAGCATATTCGGCTGAAAGGATTTTTATGAAACTTCATATTTAAGCTTCTGCCATCAATGGCACAAGTTGATCAACTTTTGGTAAAAATCGGTTGACTAAAAATGGGAGTTTAAGTCGATTTTAAGATTTTTTTGAATATTTCACAACAGAAAAATATTTCGGAAAAATTTATTGTACAAAAGTTGCTTTAAAAGCAATAATTAATAACTTTTATTTGAGACATTTTTTGATAAAACGAAAAATTTCGAATAATTTTTGTAAAAGTCTCAATTTTTTCATACTTATATGTAACGTTTCCATGGTCATGATAAATAAAATCTCTGTTAGAAAATATTAGGCCAACTTATTTCTACTCTGCTGCTAGAATGTATTACTTTATGAAGTTCTTTATGATGGCGGTCGGTCCTGTGGTGGCCACAGCTGATTTTTTTATTTCATTTTATGAAAGAATTGCATCTAAAAATGGCAAAAATCTAATTTTCATATTGTTTTTTTCAAATGTAATTTTTGCCGACCGGCGTAGCGTAGTGGTAACACATGTGCTCTGCGTTGCGAAGGTCTCGGGTTCGA
This sequence comes from Liopterus haemorrhoidalis, assembly GCA_963971575.1. Classification (NCBI taxonomy): domain Eukaryota; kingdom Metazoa; phylum Arthropoda; class Insecta; order Coleoptera; family Dytiscidae; genus Liopterus; species Liopterus haemorrhoidalis. The sequence continues at coordinate 7,105,621 of OZ020615.1, forward strand.
ATCCCGTTCAGGTATGGAAATTTTCTCGAATAAAAATTGTCCTGGCTAATTGCCACAGTAGCAAAGGTCATTAAATTTAAAAAAAAATAATAATTTCAAGAGTATTTATTTTTTTTTTTTACTTCAAACAGGGGGACCCCCCTACTTGCACACTTTTGCATACGTTTTGAACATTTTTGCTCCCATATACTTTTGAGCCGCGCAGTCAGCGAAAAAATTAGAGGCAACATTGCTTATGAGGTTTTATACAACGCTTTTCACAATTTACGTCGCTTTTCCGTTCCAAACTGAACCGGCGTATACCGAATCGGCGTAAAATGAATCCATTTATAATGGGAAACATGAGTTAAACTGGCTTAACACCTGAAAAAAGTAGCAAAACATAGTTACAAACATTTTTGCTGACCGTCTTGGTTCATTAAATAACACTATGTTATTAAAACCGTTGCTAACAAATCTTTAGAAAAAAGTGAGGTTATTAACGAAGTTATTAACATGTTATCAACAAATAAATACAAATAAGTAAAGAAGCTCTAGCAATTCTGAAAGCACTCGTAATGGCATCAGATACCACTTACCGAAACATAGCTGTCTGCACTGACTCTCTCAGTGTACTACAAGCCCCCAGCAACACCTATTCAAAAGAAACGGTTATACAACAGATTCAAGACCAAGTACACCAGATGACATCGGAACCAAGGAAGACAGTTCATCTCATCTGGGTTCCTGCCCACATTGGCATAGAAGGCAACGAACGTGCCAACACAGCCGCCCGAGATTCCACCTGTCATGAAGATATACTCCACCTACCCCCCCCCCCCAACAAAACCTACATAAGACAGATCATCGAGACGAAACTCCACACGAGCAGACTGACTAAGTGGCGCTAAACTACGAACAGTTAAGGACGACATACAAAACTGGAACTCAGGCACCAACAGACGAGAACAAGTAATAATGACAAGACTCAGAATCAGACACACCAGACACATACACGAACACCTCATGGCAAGACTAGATATCAAACTATGCGAGGCATGCAACGAACAACTCACCGTTAGCCACATACTAATTAACTGCCAACTCTACACTAACTTACGTACAAACTACAATTTACAACAAGACCTTAAAGACAACTTAAGACTAGACTCAACAATGACTAATAACGTACTCAACTTCTTACAGGCAACCAATATTCGGCATCTAATATAAGTTTAAAATTAACAATGTATCAATAAACTAATTATTTATCAATCATGTAACCATAGTAATTTCAGACACTAATAGCCAAGCAGCTGAAGTGTCTTAAAATAAATTAAAAAAAAAAATAATAAGTAAATAGCTGAACTAATTTTGTTATTGACAAGGTTATTGGCAGTTTCTCCAGTCTCCATTACGGCTTCACAGGAGGAGGCAGCTATTCTTGCAGCTTGTATAGTGATTATTGGTGCAATAAGACAGAAAAAGAAAAAGATGTGGGTTCAACCATACCTTCAAGAAAGGAACAGGCAGAGTGGATAGGATAATGACTTCAAAAAAGACGAAAGAAAACTTGAAATTGGTTATTTAACAAGATTTGATAATTTCAAAGGTTTTGTGCGAATGTCGAGTAGTAATTTTGAGTAGCTTGTGAAGCTCGTAGGTCCAAAATTTGGGCGGCAATACACTAACTACAGAAAAGCCATTTGAGTTCCTAAAAGTCTTGATCTTATTGTACGGTTTTTAGCTACTGATGATAGTTTTGACAGGTTAATGTTACGATTTCGGATAGATTCACAAGCAGAATGTTATTAACACTGTAATCAACACAAATTACTTGTTAGTAACATTTATTATTAACATTCTGTAATTAGACGTTTCATTAGAACCTTAAACACCTTGGTTTTCTCATATCTCTTTTACCATTCTATCTTCATCTATCTTCATCCCATACCCTGTCGTTTGTGTACCCTTTAGTACTGTACTAATCCAATATTGTTTTAGGGTTTTTTTATGTCCGTAGTAGTAACTTTTTTTCAACAAGTTGTCAATAACGACGTTAAAAGCTTTCTTACATAATTTAAAACAGTCTCATATTTATTAAACTTAGTATCTCGTCGAGAGGAAATATAAAAAGGTTTAATTTACTAGATTAATCTTTATGAAAGTTTATGTTGTTCTGGAATATTAAACGTCCATTATCTCAGTTTTTTAGCTCTTCAGATAATTTTTTCCTTTTGAAAAAATTATGATTTATTACAAATATCGGTTTTGAATCGTTTGCCAAGAAAAATATTTTAAACCAAATATTTTTTTATTAGATTATAAAAATCCAACTGTAGTCTCACCGAACTGTAGTGCAGATACCCAACGTACTGCTACTGTATTGAGGCCTCTGCTTCAAAGAAGTCTAGGTATACATCGCTGTGTACCAATTAGTACAGGAAATGAAGCTCAAAAAATGACAAAACCTCGCAATTTTTTCGTCCAGCATCGATTTGGATAAAAATTTAGAATTAGGCTCATTTCATCCTCTAGTTCATTTTCTACATTGTGCCGTTGTACGCTTTTTGTTTTTTAAGGGTGAAAACTACCCCTAATTGTAAAAAATTATAAAATAACATTTTAAACCTTTATGGGTAAAATTTGGTTTGGATTAGCTAAATATGGATTGTTTTATGCTTTAGAATACAATTTCATAATGTTTCAACCCTTAAAAATCAACCCTTGTTGGATTAAAAAATGATTTCATCTTGCATCGATTTGCACCGAAATTTGAAATTAGGTTCGTCTCACCCTCTACTTCAAATTTTATATCATGCTCATGGTCACTGTTTATTTTTTAAGGGTGAAAACTACCCCTAATTGTCAAAAATTATAAAATAACGTTGTAAACCTTAAAATGGATAAAATTTGGTTTGGATTAGTTGAATAATGATTGTTTCATGCTTTGGAATACAATTTCTAATGTTTCAACCCTTAAGAACCCACCCTTGTTAGAACCGAACCGTGCTATTCGAATGTTTCGAAAAAAAATTTATTTGTTTTTTAAACATAGCTCCTTCATTTTTAGTGATAGAAAGTTTTTTCAAAAACGATTTTGTAGGGCTTTTTAAGAGCTATAAGACTATGTAAATTAAATTCCTTAAGATCCCTTAGTTTTTAAATGGGGTGAGTTTGAAGGGCTCGAATAAGGTGGTGTTCGCTTGTAAATAGAGGTTTTAAACGGCTATATCTCGCCAAATATTCACTGTACAGAAAATATATGCACAGGAAAATTTAAGTCATTAAAAGAGCTACAATTTAGTGCTCTATCATTTTTTTCGTATCTCCAGTAATTTCGGAGATATTTTGAAGAAAAGGGTGAAAAATACGAAATCGCAAAAAATCGTTTTTTCTTTAAACTCCAATTTTTCTAAAATTAGGCATTTTAAATTGGTCAAACTTCTTGGGTGTACTGAAAATACATATATGCAGAGAACCACAGAAGGATGAGAATCAATTTTAATTAGGGGGTGTAAATAGGGGGTTGTTTTCACTGATTTTTTCGTAGAAAAAAGTAGGTACCAACCTTATTTTGATCATAAGTCGCTTAATTTTTATGCAAGAGACTTTTTTTGTTTTTGTTTGATAGGTCTAATCAAATACTTTAAAAAAGATTCAATGACTTTTCCTCGAAAAATGCAAATTTTTCCTGTTATTTTCCTGTTATTTGAATCTTTCAAATTATGCATTTGGCGAAAAAAAGTTAACCATTAACATGCCGTATCTCGGTTCGTATTGGTCGTCGAACAATAATAAAAAATAGTTTTGTTTGTTTTTTTAAAAGCTACAATTTTGCTTTCAACAGTTTTTTTGATAAAATGCATATTTTTCGAGTTATTCGTAAAAAACTTTTTAAAAACCGCGAATAACTCAAAAAATATTAATTTTACGAAGAAAACGTAAAGAACATTTTTTTCTTAGAATTACTTTTCCCATCGATTCCTATAGTTAAAATGTAGTAAAAAATTTCTACCCCCGAGATGGGGTGGCAACCACCCCCAAGGTTTTAGCGTACACCGGCATGATGTAGAAAATGATCCTTGGGCTATTCCCTACCTTCTGTGAAAATTTCACGTAATTCCATGCTGGACGAAAAAATTGCGAGCCAAAATGCTTCATTTCCTGTACTAAATCCGGTTTAAGAACAGTTACAAAACCATAGCATTTTAATAAAAGAGTTGTTTAAGATATCAATAATACATTTACTGAGTGTCCCATTTAAACATTTTTGAAATGGGACACTCGAAATACGTGAACTCCATTGTGACAGGAGACGAAACATGGCTTAATTATTTTGATGTGCCATCAAAGTCAAGAAACAAGATATGGCTCTTTGAAGACGAAGAAACTCCAACCGCGGTAAAACAATCAAGATCTGTGAAAAAGAAAATTATTGTCGTATTCTTCGGCAAACGAGGGATTATTAGGAAAATTGTTCTAGAAGAGAATAAAACAGTTACGGCCAAGAAGTGTGGTCAGTTTTGTTTGCCTCAGTTGATTCAGTCTCTTTAAAACTTACGGCCACATTCACACCTTGCAAGGGTCAAGCTTGCATGAAGATAATGCATTCAGTAACCCTTACTTTCACCGCATCACATCTCATCCTTTGTTACCCTGTTATACCTCCCCATATTTTGCCCAAATTAACCCTGCGTCTGTCCACCTGAATATTGGCATCAACAAGGAAGACTGTAGTAACACCACGGAGGGCAACGCCATTTTACAACTAATTCTTCAGGAAAAGTTCAAAGGTTTTACTCATATTTAAACTGAAGGAAGCAAGATCTCACACGAAGCTATTGGCTACGGTATATAACGGGTGTTTTTTTTAGAGGTATAGAACTTTAAATTGCAATAAAACAACGATGGATTATTCGATTGACATGAATTTTTTTTTATTCGAAAGATAATCTTGTGGCATTACATTAAATCATACCAACAAGACGGCGCAACATGTCACACAGCTCGTACCACAATCGAATTATTGAAAGACACGTTTGGTGACCGCCTAATTTCACGTTTTGGACCTGTGAATTGGCCTCCAAGATCTTGTGATTTAACACCGCTGGACTACTTTCTGTGGGGCTATGTAAAGTCATTGGTCTATGCGGATAAGCCACAAACGCTTGATCATTTGGAAGACAACATTCGCCGTGTTATTGCCGATATACGGCCACAAATGTTGGAAAAAGTCATCGAAAATTGGACGTCCAGATTGGACTACATCCGAGCCAGCCGTGGCGGTCATATGCCAGAAATCATATTTAAAATGTAATGCCACAAGATTATCTTTCGAATAAAAAAAAATTCATGTCAATCGAATAATCCATCGTTGTTTTATTGCAATTTAAAGTTCTATACCTCTAAAAAAAACACCCTTTACATCCCTGAATGCAATGTACGAATGTCACAGAAACCATTTAGCTTCCTACAAATCATGAGTGTTGAGCTATATGCTATAGTCGGATTGCTGATAGGTGACTGTTAGTTGTATGCATCAAATAGTGCATTCATATAATAATCTAGTTACCCTTTTTTCAGCGATTTTAAAAATGTTTTTTGTTATTTGTCTTATCTGTCAGTGTCTGTTAATAATATTAATTAATAGAGCTTGCGGCCATTTATTAAATTCACAAACTTTAATTTTAAATCTACTGGAATATTTTAATTCTGAAAAAGAGAACAATGGGCCACTTATTTCTCTATCATGTGTCCATCAAAGAGTAGCAGATGCCTTGAATATTTTGGAATCAACAATTCGTAGAATTATAAAATGTAATAAATCTGAACTTCTCGCTAACAAAATCACAAGAAAACGATGGAAATTAAAATCTGAACCAGTTTATTTTATTGATACATTGGCACAAACGTATGGTCATGAAGTATTTTACTAAGATTACCTCCTTATCACTGCCAGTTTAACCCCATTGAACTAATTTGGGGTATAACAAAAAATTATTATGATAGACATATTGGTCAAAACGGATATAGAGATAACGAAGTTTTGAAAATGTGGCAAGTAGCCTGTGATCAAATTAGTTGTAAAACTTGGGCAAAATCTGTTAAAAAATCGAAAATTTATTAAATGAATGGTGGGAAAGGGAAAGGATTGTTGATATCCAATAATAATAAATACAAGAAATGACAGCGATAGTTCAGATGACGACGATGTCACTGTAATGCATGATATTACAGTGACTATTTAAAAAAAAATAAAAATAAACATATAAATACAACTTGTAGCATATATATGAATAAATATAGTTTTACTTAATATTTTATTACTTTGTACTTAGGGGAAACATAAAAATTTAATTTAAGTAAACAATAAATTATAATCCAAAATTTACATATGAGTATAAAATTTTCCTTATTTATAATTATTACCTTAAAATTAATAATTTTGTTTGAGTACTGCTGCTAATTTATTTTTGTGCTTTAATTAGTAAAGATATCTACGAATCATGCCGTTTCTTTCTAATGCTTTGTTTTTTATTAAAATAATTTAGAAGGTTAGTTGTCAACTTGCGTCACTATACGTTACTATGGGTATGCAAATAATTATAATGATATAGACAGAGAAAGCATATAGTATTGTACATCGATACTTGTAGCAACGAACAGTCACCTCTCAGCAATCCGACTATGCAACATGACAATGGCAACATGAATGGGACATCTCCGCTCAACAAAAAGGCTCATATTTCTACTCTATACAACCTCACATCGAAATATAAATGGAGTGACTGTAGTGAAGAGTAAGAAAAGAAAGGCGGACTAAAACCAAAGAAGACAGATTTAAGTGATGAGAAAAAAAGAGACAATTTGAAGGGGATGTAAAAAAAAGTATTAGACAAATCATGTTGAGCAAAAAAAAAAAAGGAAGACGGATCGATGTAACAAGCAAATAAAAGAAGATCTAAAAAACTGCGGGGCCGGGTTCCGCGGAACATTTTGAATTCACCTCGCGCTGGTCCTACTACTTTTGCCTGGCATATTTAGTAACCAAGATTCGCTACTGTATTTGAAAATAGGTATTTAAAAAATATTATGTTATACTAACTCTGGGAGAAAAAAAAAAAAACAGTATTAAAAAAGCTGTTTTATTGAAAATAAAAGGTTGTACAAATACACTCAATTCAATATTTTTAAAAGACTGATGTTATTTTTGAGTGCACTGATTTTCTTTGGTAGCATATTTATAATTACATTTTCGTAACCATGAAGGTAATTGTTGAAAAATATTTTCTGGGACATCAAAATACCCAAACTAGACAGAAAAATACTACAAAATAGATAAACCCTTCTATTTATACTCTCTAAAATCCACTGGTACAGAAATTAAACTAGTCTGGATCCCAGGCCACGGCGGGATAATCGGCAATGAAATTGCAAACCAATTAGCCAGAACGGGCACGATGATAGAGGTACAACCATATATCAATCAAGTTCCCTTTAAAGATCTTTTGCCAGTAATACATAACGAGATATTTTCAAAATGGCAACATGAATGGGACATCTCCGCTCACCAAAAAGGCTCATATTTCTACTCTATACAACCTCACATAGCTGCAAAACCATGATTCCATAATTGACAGCTAGAGAAGAAAATCATCTTAACAATCATCCGAGTCCGTTTTAATCACTGCCACTCCGAAGTCCACTTGAACAAAATTAATGTGATCCAACCTCTGCCCTTGTGAAGAGCCAGATACAGTTGAGCACATTTTATTCAACTGCCCCAACAATTACCAACACTCCTCAAAATTATACCGAGAACTGGGAAAAACAATTGAGACACCATTATCCATGAAAACAATTTTATCTCGACCAACCCCTGAAATATGCAATACAATTTTGTTCTACTTGCACACAATAAGAAGAAATTTGTAATTTATATAGCAGCTAAGCACTGGCGGAATGGGAAACTCAAGCCAATAAACATAGAAGAAGAAGCATGCATTCACGCATCGAGCTCAACTAACTAAAGAATTTTTGTATAATTCTGGACTATGCTTTGTCCGAGATTTTTGGTTTATGAAGTTAGTTACCTCCGTACTATCGCGGCCTATTTGATTTATATGGACAGCGAAAGTGTGAATATTTAAACTGCTATGCTTTTTATTTTGATCACACAATATTTTGAAAAACACGATGCAAAATTTTCCATGAATATTCATATTTGTGACAGATCTGTTCTTTTATTTTTGATTTCAAAGAGAAACCTATATATCTTCCAGTACTGTGAGATATTGATTTACAATGTGTTGTCCCACAAAGGATGTTTTACTTTTTTGAATGGACAGCGATTTTATAGAAATAATCTTGTAAAAAAGATTCCTGGAAATATCTCCGTTAAAGAGATATAAGCGTTAAATTTAATAAGATATAGTGACGTAAGTCTTATGGGAGTTAAATAACTGTGTTGTTGACTTAAGGGGAGGCACAACAGTTTAGTTCTCACAAGTTTCACAGAAATATTTCTCTTTTTATTACAAATAATTTTCATTATATACATTTTTCTGTTAATCCAATAATAAACGAGATATTTTAGGTTTTTAATGAACAATTTTAACTTCGTAACAACCCCTTAGAATATAAATTTTGAGATGCCTTATAGCTTAAGTTTGAACCCTAATTTTAATCTAAACTAAAAATGGGAGTGTACTCGTGTCGGTTTTAAGATTTTTGCGAATATTTCACAACAGAGAAATATTTAACAAAAGTTGCTATAAAATCAATAAATAACAACTTTTATTTGAGACATTTTTTGATAAAGCATAAATTAAACAAGGACTTTGTGATGGCGGTCGTTCCTGAGGTGACCACTGCTGACTTTGGTAAATTATCTCATTTAAAAAATTCTCGTAACCTCAAACCGAGTTAAATGAGCCCCAAATTATTTCTAAACTAAATAAACTATGGAGAATCCTAAAATTTGATGCTAAAATTTGTGATTTTTTCCATTACTTTTTCCATTTGTTTCGGTCTTTCGTCAAGGTTATAGCGTCCCAATCTCTTCCTCTTTTTTCGGCCACGTTCTTCAGTTTTTCGCTCCATGCTTTCCTTCAAATTCCTCTGCGATACTAGGTGTTCTCGCTTCCATGACTCTTTTTGCTTCCTTGTCATTATTATGGACATGTAAATAGGATGAATAAATATTATTATTATTATTTGGGGTTTGTCAGGTCTTTACAAGCGTCCACTAATCGCAAACTTCAGCAACCTTTTGAGCCGCGTCATACTAGAGACTATTGGAGCCAAATACACACGTCTACATCCCAAACCCAGGCGATATGCAGACGCGGAAATTACGCCAGATCCAGTGCCCGCACAATGCGGAGTGACCCGAGCAACACAGCTTTCTACATCCTGCAGATCAAAGAGGTGGCAGAAGATCTGCAGACGGGAATGGTCTCGATTTCCCTTCGATAGGAGGCTTTCAAACCACCCAAAACACCAACTATCAGGACCACAGGCTTAACTTTATACCCTGAATACAACTTTCTAAGCTCGAACAAGAGATCCATATACTTGGACCACTTTTCCTTCTCCTTGAGAGAGATGTTCTTTTCAGCTGGACTTGAGAATTTGATCACAAACATCTGTTTGGTCTCGATATCAAGGAGGGTTATGTCCGGCTTTGTCGCTGTCAGTAACCTCGAGGTGGGGAAGGAGTAATTCCAATAAATGCGGCACTTGGAATTTTCCACCACCGATTCTATGTCAGAAGGGACGTACGGTATAACCGGTGTTTGGTCAATATCATAGGCATATCTAAGATGGTAGTAGAGCACGCGGAGAGCAGCATTATGTCGAGACACGTAGCTCGACGCTGTAAGAGATGGACAAGCCGACAGAATGTGCATATTGGCTATGTAATTATTATAGAAGGGGGGTTTGTAGTCCCACCAGTAGCTATCCTTCTTCATTGGTTTGCTCCACAGGCTTCGTACCTAGCTTATTTCTGAAAGTCCAGTTTCTGATTCGGTCAAATTAAAAAATTATACTAAATGACACTAAATACTATTAAATGAACACGATTTATGGGTAAAAAAATAATAATTTTTGCTACATTGGCTCATCCCAGTTTGTGAACATGACAAATACATTTTTTCTCGCAGTTTAATTTATGCGCCAGAACGTTTAAAAACTGTTATACATTACTCTCGAAAGATTTAAAGTTTTACACTTTATAATTTCATGTTTTTGAAACTTAAATAAACAAAAAGACAAAATTCAATAAAAAAACTTCATATATTAATCCCAAAAGACTTTAAAAATAGTTAAAATTCTTCAATGAACTGTAACTTTTCGTCGAGTTTTGTGGTTGAAATGTTGTTTCTTAAAGTTAGGTATGCGTAGCAATGGAACGATATAAATCAAAGCATGTTAATATAACTTTTAGACGTGGCTAAAATATAAATATCGACTTAAAACTGTTTACCTAAGAATGGTTTATGAGAAAAATTCTTATGTGTGAAGTGTTGACATATTTTTTTCCTACAAAAAATTTGTCCGTGAAATAATAAGATGTTTAAAGGCAGTTTATATTTTACAAAATCCGGCAAAATGATCTAAAATTTTTAGGTTGACCTTTGGTTTCGATTGCAGAAGGCAGAACAAATGTTGCTATTATATTTAGTGTTAGATATTAAAACAATTAAACACAGAAACAATGTTCAATAAGTATAACTTTGTTTATTCATCCCATTTACAGTACAAATACTACCGGCAGATGTTCACAGGCGTACGGTAAAAAATATACGAGCCCTGTGGCCTTGGTGGCCCCTCAGCTATGAAATTTTCAGTTTCTTTAGAAATTATTAAATAATAAGTAAAAGTAAATGCTGCTTTGTACATTTTTTGACAATATAATCATATTAGAAGGAAAGGGGTCAAAATTTATTCCGTAATATTTAATTTATGATTATAAAAATAATATTCGTAAAACAAACGTATTTCATGTATTCATGTACTGTATATAAAATAACTGAGCTTTTGCGGTAGCTATGCGTAGTAGGCGTTGGAAAACAAAGTTTGTTTATTGACTGTGATGTATTTTTTTTTTTTTTTTTTTAATTTAATGGCCTTTGCTACTGTGGCAATTAGCCAGGACGATTTTTATGTGAGAAAATTTCCATGCCTTAACGGGATTCGAACCCGAGACCTTCGCAACGCAGAGCACATGTGTTACCGCTACGCTACGCCGGTCGGCGACTGTGATGTATTAAAAGTGTTAAGTCTAAATAATTTTAAAACAGGGGCAGAGGCAAAGCTATTGATGAAAAAATTCGGTTAATCATTGTGAACTTAGCAAAAACAGGAAAGACCAATTCCGAAATCGGAAAATTATTAGGTTTGTCAAGATACACGTGAAGAAAACTACACTGACGGACAATGACAAATGTGCATTGAAAAGAATTATTAAGGATAACAGACGTGCTAACTACAGTCAATTGAGTGTACTGTGGAACGATGTTGTTGGAAGACGTGTTTCAAGGTCTACATGTCATAAGGAAGCTAAACAATTAGGATTTGGAAGGTAATATTTTTTTAACCGGATTCTTAAATGTATATTTACAGAAATTTATAAAGCTTTCTTAGGCCAAGGAAAAACCATTGTTGACGTCTAAGCAAAAGAAAAACAGGCTGAAATGGGCAAGAGAACATAAAATATGGATTTGTGAAAAGTGGAACAGCGTGCAATGGAGCGATGAGTCTAGGTTTGAAGTCTGTGTAGGGGACAACCGGAGCAGAGTTGTTCGTCACAAACATGAAGCATATCATCCCGATTGCTTGAAAAGGAAGGTGAAATTTCCAGCATCTGTCATGGTGTAGGATTCAATGTCTGCAAGAGGTGTAGGAAAACTGCACTTTATCGATGGCATTGTTAACACAGCCAAATATTTAAGTATTTTATAGGAGTCTCTGTTGCCAACTATGGAACATTAATATATGGGGAGGATTTTAGTTTTCAACAAGATGGAGCCGCTTGCCATACGTCAAAAAAATCTTTGAAATGGTTCCGTGATCATTCTATTCCGCTTTTAGAGTGGGTTTTAAGTAGCCCAGACTTATCCCCAATCGAGACACTTTGGTACGAAATGAAAACACGATTGCGTATAACACCGGCTAGAACAATTCCAGAATTAAGACTAAAGCTTCAAGAAATATGGGATAATTTTACTCCTTGACAATGCCAAGACCTTGTAGATACTATGCCTAGAAGAATTAATGCCGTTATAAAAATGAAAGGTGACGTTACCCAGTGGTAACTTCTGAAATAGGTTTCCAAGCTAATGGCTTTCCAATGGAAATATTATTTTTTTCTTATTAATTTACTTTAATAGTTGTAAATATTAATCGTAAATCTCTAAAATGTTTAATTGAAAATAAAATATTACCTAGATTTCATGAGATATTCGCATTCTTTTAATTGAACACCAATAAGTAAAAATTTCGTAGCTGGGCCAACTGATAGTGGACCGAGCTCGTAGCTAGTGGCTACTCCTTATTATCTTATCAGCACTAATTAACATAACCAATTAGTAGGCGATTACATCTTCTCGCTTCAAGGCGGCGCCAGACATGCGGAATTCGCCAAATACCGAATAGCCGAGGTGCTCAGCGTAGAGTTCACCGAGAACTCGCTAAATGGCAAGCACCTTGAAATAGATTTTGCAATTTGTCGAGTACAATGAATATTTGCTCAAGCAATTCAATGGATAATGGACAGCGAAAATCATTCCAATTCTGGGAAGAGCTTTAGTGTGCCTTGGATGAGAAAAGGTTGTGAAACTTTTCCATAAAGAACCAGATCTTATTTGACAAATTGAACACAATATTTTTTGTTAAAAAATCATTTTTTATTCAATTTATTAAATTCTGTTGGTCATATCAAGTTATAAAATTGTTAAGCTGTAAGAGGTTTTTGCTTTCGCTTTACAAAACTGTTGGGCGGAAATACAAAAAAAGTATAGGATATTGTGATCGTATTATGTCGCTGCACAGATCGGAATGGCGGACGACGAGCGGTTACTAGCCCACATAAATCCGATGGACGGGTTTCCTCTGCTCTCACCAACGGAACACAAATTGAATCGACAGTGGTGACGATTTCTAACTTATGACAGGGGCGGCGATAATAGTAAACGTGGGGGAATTCTCAATAAGGGTTAAGATTGTAGATTGGATAATGGAAACACAAAATATTTCATTATCAGAAGAGAAAATTATCAAATACAGTTTTGTTATATTACTATTATTTAGTAAAGTAGACGGTAATGACAACAATGTTTTATTTATAAAAGAAAAAATTATGTATTATATTCAATACATTAATAATTATGATAATTGAGCAATTGAGGAAAGGCAGGGGGCAGAGTTAGGAGGATTGCCAGATTAAGATGTGGAAATGAAGAACGGAGCAACACGTATTGGGTAAAACCAGAGGATAGGCTATGCAGAATGTGTAGGGAGAAGGAACATCTAATAAAAAGATGTGGAAGATGATAAAATGGGAGGAAGAGATAAAGGAGCTGTTGAGTGGAGAAGTAAAGGGAGAAAGATGGGCGAGAGTACTCGATGAAAGAAGGAAGGAATACGGAGAGGTAAGGCAAAACTGAGAACAGGAAGGAAGAGAGAGGCAAAGGAGGAGGAAAGAAGAGAGGGAAGACAAGCGAAAAAGAGGCGAAAAAACTGGTCAATAAGGAAGGAGACCGAAGACAGAAGCCGAAAAGAGAATAGGAAGAAAGAGAGGGACACCGGAGGAAGAATGAAGAATAAAGAAATTCATATAAAATTATTGAATAATTTATTGTAAAAAAAATTAGATTCTGAGTAGGGTATCAAATAAAAGACCTTAGTACGTGGGTTAACGATCAAAATTTTATTTCTTTTATAACTTTTTATCAGATTATGTTTTCGGAAAATAACGCATTTTTTGGTTGACGATGTACAAAAGTTATAGTTATGTAACACACTATACTAGAAGACGTATCCTGGTCTAATGGTTAGCTTGCTCGCTTGCTACGCAGCAAAATAGGGTTCGCTCCCGGGCAGAGACTAAAAATCTGAAAAAATTCAAAAAGTAATGTACATTGGTGTGAACCGGAATAGTACAACAGGAATTTTTGATCAGATTATGTTTTCGGAAAATAACGCATTTTTTGTATTTTTTTGTTGACGATGTAATATATTTAATACGTTATGTAACGCAATAAACCAGTAAAGTTTCGTAGTCTAGTGGTTATCCATACTAGGGTTCGCTACCGGGCAGAGGAGACAATTTAATTTTTTCTGTATTTTTTTCCATTTTTATTTTGTTTAAATTATTTTGTCAAAATTCTACTTATATTTTGGCAAATGTTGCATTTAATTTTTAAGAGCGTAAATTTAATAACCAATTGGAATTATTGGAATTATATTTTTATTCTATGTGTCATGTAAACGAAACCAGAGGGGCGGAGCATATGACTTAAAAAATACTGCACATATTTAGAAACCTAAATAATGGTATTAGGTATTCGAATTAACATTAACAAAAAAATATTTTAACATAAAATTTGTTTTTAAAGCTCTTAGATTAACAGACGATAAATTATTTTTAAGATATCGTTCATTTTGCCGTGATTACTACAAAGCAAAATTTGTCCTACACACTCAGCATGCCTCCTCCACTTATTATATACCTGCGAAATCCTGCAATGTGTGAAAATTCACACTTCATATCATTTTTAGGGTTTTGTAGGTATGACCAAAAAACCCTTATACCGTCATTTTGTCGTCTGTCTGTCTGTCTGTCTGTCTGTTCGGTAAAAATTGTAGCCAAACGGCTAAACCTAGAGAGTTGAAATTTGGCACGCTTATACAACTCTTTGACCCGCACATAGGAAAAATACTAAAACATCTAAAAAACATATCACCCTAAAAATATAAACAAATATGTGCTCATCGAAAAAAAAAATATTTTTTTAAAATTCTGCGTAGGGTATCAAATGAAAGCCCTTAGTACGTGGATTAACGACCAAAATTTTATTTTTGCAAAATAAATTATTTTGACGCGATATTTGCCAAAATTGTGCAAAAATTTTTTTGTCCCACACCCTGTAGTCCAGATGGTTTAAACTAAAAATGTGAAAAAATTCTAAGTAATGTATATTGGTGTGAATCGGAATAGTACAACAGGAATTTTTGATCAGATTATGTTTTCGGAAAATAATGCATTTTTTGTATTTTAACCAAAATATGTTAAATATTTAATTCGCTATGTAAGCAAGTTGTTACGTCAGCACTCATAGCTATGTGCGTTTAGTCATTGGTTTTCTAATTTGCTGAACAGTTAACTTGCAAACTAGAGTTCGAATCCTGTCAATTTTAATTTTTTTGTTTTTTTTGCAGTTTTCTTTTGTTTAAATTATTTTGTAAACATTCTAGTTAAATTTTGGTTGCATTTAATTTTTAAAAGCGTAAATTTAATAACCAGTGGGAAGTGTTGAAATTATAATTTAATTCTGTTTGATGTATATGAAATCAGAGGGCGGGGCTAATGATTTAAGCAACCAATAAAAGCCATAGGCGCAATTTTCAAAATCTTAATGAACCTTGGTATGTAAAAAAAATACTGCACATATTTAGAAACTTAAATAATGGTATTAGACATTCGAATTAAAACTCATAAAAAAATATTTTGACATAAAATTTGTTTTGGCATCCCAAATAATCATCATTCAGTTATTAAATACCTGCAAAACCCTGAAATGTGTGAAAATTCACACTTCACATCAATTTTTTTATTTACACAAATCAAATAAGACGCTTCAATATTGGCGTAAAATATTTGGCGTCGATGAAAGCCTTCAAGACGATTACCTTTAAGTTCTTATATTAACCAACACAAGATTTACCTACACTTTTCTTTTCTAGTTTACTTAAAAAGTTTTAGAATAAGTTGCAGTATCTGCAATTCGAATTACGTTGCGCTACGAACCAGAAAATCAAATTAGTTTTTGATATGTAGTAGAAGTTAGATTTATTCAAATGAATAGTTAAAAACCTGCAAGGATTTAATGGGTATAAAAAGAATAGAAAACAAAGAGTAAATGTTGCATAATAGTTCTTACTTCATTACCATAAATCAATGGAAGCAAATAAATACGGAATTAGAAATGCAGTGTGCAATGAATAAAAGAAAAAAGTTTAGACAGACAAAAACGAGATAAACTTTGATTATTCCAGTATGACAACTTAAAACTGAGCTCAAATAACTATTATTTTAGAAGAAGTAAAACTAGGATGATTAAGTAAAGGATGCGCTATTCGTATACTAACAACATTGACGATTGTGTGGAAACCCCTGTTGAGAAAGAAGGCAATATATGTCTGTACTGTGCACACTGCAACTACGTAATGCGCATGTGCTATATTTGAATTTGAAACAAGCGTATTTTTCAATGAAAATAATTATGGAATTTCTTAGAAATTATTCTAAAATCTCGTAATTTCACAGCAAATTTTATAACATATTTGAGAAATTTGTATAACACGGTGTTAATTTTCTGCGTATCGTGTCAAACGGACCTGAAACTGTATAAATGTGTATTTAAAATTTATCTAATAAATTTAAAATAATATTATTTGTCATTAAAACAATCTTTAATGATATTTTAAAAATTAAAGGCTGCCAATAAAGGAGGCAGTATTATGAATTTAATCAGTCAGTTAAAGGATAAAGTGGTAGTTACAATAAACTAAAATAAGCTTGAAAAATATTAGTGCCAAATAATACTACCCAAACATCTTGTTGGGAAAATTACATGACTATGGCCCGATTGCAAGAATCTCTATTAAATTTAATGATTTAAAATACCAGAGGTGGCTAGCTATGGGTCCTTTTCCAATATTCCAATAAGACGTTGAAGGGCCACATCCTTTGAGTATCCCCCCCCACAAACCAGAAATTAATTTAATTTTTATCGTTCGATTAATGAAGGATTGAAAGACGGATGTACAAAATGAAATATATCTGGTAGGGGGTGTAGAGGGGTTAATTTTGATATATATTTTTTTGCATTACATAGAAATATTCTAATCTTTACCTATAAGGGATGGTTTGATAATTTTTATTTGGTTGTGATAATTGATTAAATGAAAGTATGGAAATAAAATATATAACACAAATAGATACACATATTTTTATTCGTTTTGAAATATCACAAGTCTGTTGAACATTTTTCTTTTCGCCACCTTGTGTATATCTAACAATTTAGCACAGTAATAGCGTCTTACGTGTGTACGCAGTACTGCGATATATATCTTTCTCACTCAGTAAGGGTTTCCACACAATTTACACACGAATAGCGCATCCTTTACTTAATCATCCTAGAGGTAAAATACTATATACAGATCAGTTCTGTAAAAAGTTACTGTAATAGTTATCGTGTAGTAATGTTACTACAAGATAACTTTTATAGTGACTTTAATAGTAACTTTAACATTTTTCGTATTCTGTAATATCCAACTGTAGTGATGTCGCTATGAAAGTTATATCGTAGTGACAGTTACTGAGAAAATAATGAAGTTAGTTACAGAAGCGCAACACGCATGCGCATTGGTGGTATACAGATGACAATTGAGGTTAAAAATGTCAAAATATTCTATTGCTCACATTATTTTGTTGTTTTATTTAAAAATTTCATTGTAAACATGTTTAGTTTTTTATAAAGACAAAAAAATCGTTATTCCAATGGCCTAACAATATACAGGGTATTCCATTTAAAAAAAATGTTTTTTTAAAAATATTTTGTCAAGGAAAAATACAAAGATATTTTTGACTCTGTCATAATATTTCCTACAAAAATACTCGAACTTTGTCCATTTAACTGAATTTACAATTTTTATAAATGATGTACTCTCAGTTATAAAACACTCCAATATACTCTTGTTTGCCGACGATATAAAATTCTATAAGAAAATTGATAGTTTTTCCGATTCTCAATTATTACAAGAAGATCTTAATAACTTTCAAACTTTTTGTGATATAAATAAATTATATTTAAATTATGATAAATGCCAGATCATAACCTTTACTAGAAATAGAACTAGAATAACATATAATTATAACCTAAACGACAAAATTCTCCAAACATCCAACTGTGTGAGAGATCTTGGGGTACTTCTAGATTCAAAACTCTTATTTGACCGTCATATTGACTTCATCTGTTGTAAGGCCTTGAAAATGTTGGGATTTATAATACTTTCAACTAAAAAATTTCAGTCTATTGCTGTCTTTAAGTCACTGTATTTTTCCTTTGTATTTAGTCATTTAAACTTTGCATTTGTTGTATGGAATCCTAATTATCTTCAGTACATCAGTAAATTGGAAAGAATTCAAAAGAAAGCTCTAAAATATTTTTGCTATAAATCCTCTACAGAATATGTAAACTATGATGCGGCATGTCTTTCCTTTAACATGTTACATTTGAGCGATCGTCGCTCGCTTACAGACATACCGACCTTATATAAAGTTGTAACTAATAATATTTCGTCTAATGAATTATTATCAGTAATAACATTTCGAATTCCGAGATGCAATACCCGTGGTACGGTACTTTTTCATCAACCCTTGTCAAACACCAAATCATTCGATAATTCAGTAATAAATAGACTTTGCACCTCTTATAATAACAATTTTTCAAATATTGACCTTTTTAACGTAAACCTAATTTAATTTAAACGCCTTTGTATTAATAAATTAAAGCACATATGTTCTGGCTGATATTATATCTTTTCCATTTTATCCGTTCTATACTTCTATACTTTAATATTTCTTTCCTTATGTATATTTATACATTAATATGTTACAACTTGTTATCATCTTTTTATGTAAACGTGTAAAAAATTTGATAGCGAACACTTTACTGGGTTTGTCCTGTTTGTGTTCCAAACAATGTAAAATAAAATAAAATAAAATAAAAATAACTGAATCTCTATCTATATTATTAACGAAGATAGCAATGGTGAGCCACTTGGTAATTGATCGATAACATTTTTTTTTTTTTACAACTAATTGCTAAAATTTTTAAACAAAAAAAAAATCGCTGTAATGTTTGATGCATAGATAGTTGCTAATTTTATTTCAGATTCTTAATTTTGCATAAGAAACTTGTAAGAACTTGAAAACTGTAAGTGTTGTACCTCCCTATAATTTAACAAACTGGACATTCTAGAAACTATTTTTCACGACTTGTGTTCAACGTTGCCCAGTTACTTCAATATCTACTTTCGTTTTTTCTGTAGTTAATTTGTTTTGACGTGAAGCTTATAGAAAAATATTTTTCTATAAACAGTAACGGGTGTTTCTGACTTCTGTCACAAGTTTCTGATATATAGAAATTAACTTTATTTTGTGGTACTAATAGAAAATTAATGTTTCAAAAGATTCTTTTCAAGTCATAATTATACTTAAAAAAATTACTTCATCATAAAATACTATAGATTATAATTACAATAAAAACATTACACCTAAAATTAAGTTTTAGGTACGTCTAGAGACTGACAGGATAGACCATGATCATCTCATTAAAGGAAAAATACTTTTAGTTGAGTTAGAACCAGGGATTTTTTTTTTTCTAAAAGGAAAGTTAAGTGGTAAGCAAAAAAGTTACCCGAATCGCCTGTTTACTGCCAGGCATACAATTTAATAAATTACACTAGTTCAGTTAAAAAAAGTGCTGCCCAGTAAATTATCGGCCCCATAATAAAAAATTTGGTTTTTCACTTTTATATAAATTTGATTACCGACCGCCAGCATATGTATATAACGGAGGTATTTTAATCATACCGATTTTGACATTTCGTGATTTCGATGGATCTCAGGACGAATTCAGGCCCCTACATAAAGTTTTGACTATTTTAGCATGATGTCTGTCGGTCTGTCTGTCTGTCTGTCTGCTGGGTACACGTGCAGAGCAAATTCGGCTAAAAGTATTTTTATGAAACTTCATATTTAACTTTTGACATCAATGGCACGAGTTGATCAACTTTTGGTAAAAATCGGTTAACTAGAAATGGAACAACAGAGAAATATTTTGAAAACAATTATTTAACAAAAGTTGCTATAAAAGCAATAAATAACTACTTTTATTTGAGACATTTTTTGATAAAGCAGCATAAATTTAACAAGTACTTTGTGATGGTGGTCGGTCCTGTGGTGGCCGCAGGTGATTTTTTTAAAATATGATCTTCTTTATCTAGGGTGACCATTCGTCCCGCATTTTAACATTTTGTCCCGCCTTAAGATGCGTCCCGCAAAAGTCCCGCAAAAGTCCCGCATTTTAACATTTTGTCCCGCATTTTGGATTTGGGAGGTGAGGACCTTTTTTTTGCTCTTCACTTGGGTTTGGGAGGTGAAGATCTTTTTTTTGCTCTTCACTTGGATTTTGGGAGATGAGGACCTTTTTTTTGCTCTTCACTTGGATTTGGGAGGTGAGGACCTTTTTTTGCTCTTCACTTGGATTTGGGAGATGAGGACCTTTTTTTGCTCAGTCCCGCATTGCCTTCTTAAGAAAATGGTCACCCTACCTTTATCATAACCACTTTTATCAACTTCTATTTCATCGATGCTCCAAAAGTTATTATTCCATCCTTATAGTAGTTTTCAAAAAATCAATGACAGCTCACAGATCAAACAGAGATCCAACAAGAAATAAAAAAGCGCAAATGGTACGGGACCCCCAAGGGTCCTCGTACCCTAGTTTAAGAACCGCTATCCTACACTATTTCATGTTCTTTTATTCGTCGAATATCCAAAACCGTTGCTTTACCATTTATTCTGAAGATGCACCTCGTGGACGGCCTGAACGTCGTTCCTCATCAAGACTGGTATCACAACGTTTAAATTCAGCACCATCTTTTACCATTAAAAATGGAGAAGCAGAGTCCCCATAAACTTTAACGAACCTGGGATTAATTTCTGGCGATAAATCATCTTTTGCAAAAAAATCGTTGCAACATGTTCAATTTTTTCTAATTTACAAAATACACAAAACCAGTCTATTTTAAACAGCTGTATATAACAAACTATTTGACAGAATGATTTGGTATTTCTTATGTTTAATTACGACAGATTTTCAGCTCAAAAATAAAATACTACTACCACCAGCAATGTCATTTGTGGACGAGATCGAGCACAAAATTAAGTAATATTATTTGAAAGGAAGACCAATTTTCAAATATGTTGTCCTTATTGTTGTAGCTCTTGTTAGATAAAGAGTACGCGTACCACCACGTACCCCCTGAAAAAATCCTGATTAAAACTATTTTTTTTTTACTTATTTGTTTGACAAAACGAATGGAACCAATACATTAAAGTAATTGAACTTTAATATTATTATATTTTTTAAATTCAGCAAAATGCGTATAATATTTCAAACATTTAAACAATTTTCAAAAAGATAAATTGCAAAACTCTCTCACAGTCATTTATTTATCGCTCTGACATGACAAAAAATATTCTTTAGGTTATATTTTAGATTCCATCTGCAAAATTGAGACATTTTAAGATCATTTATAATTTTCCTCGCGAATTCCAGACGCAGAATTTTTTATATTAGAATTTCAAGTAATTAATAAAGACTAAATTATTTTCAATTTTAAAGGGACTATAAAACGACTGTATTTTTAAACATTTTTAATTTAGTTAGTATTATTACTAATCGTTGCTTCGTGGTAATACTGTTTTTTCTGAAGCATAGAAATACGGGTTCCGTATTGTGTAACCAGCCCAACTCACCGTCGGAATACGGTTTTTATGGACCCTAGGTTGAAATCAAATCGAAATGATAAATTAAAAAAATTATGTGGAGTGTGAATTTTCACCCATTTCAGGGTTTTGTAGGTATTTGATAAGTAAGAAGCCAGTATAATACTGGATGTCTATGAATATTTGTTCTATAATCACATCAAAATCAATTTAACAGTTTTTTGATAGTTACTTTTATTCGATATTTGAGTACTAAGAACTTCCATTTATTTATTTTTTTTTAAATTTAAATATTTTGTCAAACATCGTTTTTTTTTTCTGCATTTGCTTCCAATTCAAGTCTTTGTTAAATTAATAAAAAATGTATTCATATATGACTTAATTTTTTCCAATTTCAGAAACGTATATCTCACAAAAAATAATTATTTTTGTCAAAAACACAAAAACTGCAATATTTTTCATAAACTCAATCTGATCAAAAATTCCTCTCGTAGTTTTCTGATTCAGATCAATGTACATTACCTATATTTTTTCAAATTTTTATTTTAATCCCTTTGGGTAGAAGGGTGCGGGACAAGAACGTTTTTAGCACATTTTTTGTTAAAATATTATTAAATGAAACAAATTTTAAGATGAGCAAAATAAAGGAAATTAAATCGAAAAAAATTGGGGGGGAAATTGAATCAAAGAGATAACCAAAAAACAAGATGTCGAATTGAAATGAGGAGCAAAAGACAAGATTGGTGATTCGAGGTAGGCAAAAAAAAAAATTGATGTGAAGTGTGAATTTTCACACATTGCAGGGTTTCGCAGGTATATAATAAGTGAAGGCGGCATGCTGAGTGTGTAGGACAAATTTTGATTTGTAGTAACCACGGCAAAATGAACGATCTTTTTAAAATAATTTATCGTCTGTTAATCTCAGAGCTTTAAAAACAAATTTTATATTAAAATATTTTTTTGTTAATTTTAATTCGAATACCTAATATCATTATGTAGGTTTCTAAATAAGTGCAGTATTTTTTTTTTTATATAACAAGGTTCATTAAGATTTTGAAAATTGGGCCTATGGCTTTCATTGGTTGTCTTAAATCATACGCTCCGCCCCTCTGGCTTCGTATAAATGACACAGAATGAAAATATAATTCCAATTGGTTATTAAATTTACGCTCTTGAAAATTAAATTCAAAATGTGCTAAAATATAACTAGAATTTTAACAAATTAATTTAAACATAATAAATATGAAAAAAAAAGAACAAAAAATAAAATTGACTCCACAAGCCAGGAACGATCCTGTGTAGTTGTCGAGCAACTGAGCTACTAGACCACCAAACGCTTATCAACTTAGTGTGTTATAACATGTATGCATCGTCAACCAAAAAACACAAAAAATGCGTTATTTTCCGAAAACATAATCTGATCAAAAATTCCTGTTGTACTATTCCGGTTCACACCAATATACATTACTTAGAATTTTTTCACATTTTTAGTTTAAACCATCTGGGCTACAGGGTGTGGGACAAAAATTTTTTTGCACAATTTTGGCAAAAATCGCCTCAAAATAATTTATTTTGCAAAAATTAATATTTGATCGTTTATCCACGTACCAAGGGCTTTCAAATGATCCTCCTCAGAATTATAAAAAAATATATTTTTTTTTTCGATGAGCACATATTTGTTTATATTTTTAGGGGGATATGTTTTTAAGATGTTTTAGTATTTTTCCTATGTGCGGGTCAAAGAGTTGTATAAGCATGTCAAATTTCAACTCTCTAGGTTTAGCGGTTTGGCTACAATTTTTACCGAACAGACAGACAGACAGACAGACGACAAAATGACGGTATAAGGGTTTTTTGGTCATACCTACAAAACCCTAAAAAGAAAAAGAAACAGGGTGTCCCTTTTAAAAAAATATTGGTTTTGTGAAAAACTCATAAATCCCACGCTCTATTGTTCTACTGCAGGGGATACTTTCACGTTATCTGCATAAAAAATATTACTAATTCATCCATTTAATCACAATCGTAGCTCTGTTCCAATAGCAACGGTGCCTATGCATTGGCACCATTGCTCAGTAACATTGCCCAGTAACATAGGTCCATTGCATTGGTCCCATGTTACTTTGAACACCCTGTATGTATCTTAATTTAACTCTTAATTGAGGGACTCAGAGAAAAAGTAATACAAGTGTTATTTAGAACACTGAAAATGTGTGTTCTTAAAATTTTGTTAGAATCAGAACAAGAAGTACAAAGTGTGTAAATTAAGAAACCAAACTGATTTTAAAAAAATGTTTTATTCGAATAGAAATACAATTCAATATTGTCTCCCTCAAAATAACTTCCTTGGGAAGCCGCATAACGCTGGAAACGGTTCTTCCAATCTTCGACATTTTCATCGGTTCTTGAAGATGAAGGCC
Organism: Liopterus haemorrhoidalis; assembly: GCA_963971575.1. Taxonomy (NCBI): domain Eukaryota; kingdom Metazoa; phylum Arthropoda; class Insecta; order Coleoptera; family Dytiscidae; genus Liopterus; species Liopterus haemorrhoidalis. The sequence continues at coordinate 7,129,828 of OZ020615.1, forward strand.
TTTCGCTGCGTGATTCATCTTCAATCAAATCTCTTCCTTCTGAAAATGCCTTAAACCACCAAAAAACCTGGGCCCTTGACAAAACACTGTCTCCGTAGGAGCTGAAGTTTTTCAAAAGTTTCCGTTGTACTGTGCCCAAGTCTGAAACAAAACTTGATAGCACACCGTTGCTCGAAATGAATGTCACTCATTTTTAGAACGCACTAGAAAAAACTCTTTCACGAAAAAATTCGCTACGGACAACAAAATTACTCTAGTTACTTCAAACTCGTACTGAAGGCGTATAGCATGTTCACCTGCCGCCCATTCAAGTCCCGCGTTCCAAATGTTGCCAGATCAAACGCTATGTTGCCAGTACGGTTACTTAATTTATACACCTCGTATAAGTATTTAAAGTTACTAGTGCTTATGCCTTTACAGAAACTCGGTACTAATTTTAGATAAGCTGGTGTAATGCACCTTTGGTGGAAAAGGTTGATATATCACTTGTACCATTTTTCCGCTGAGTTCTTCAATTAACTTTTTTATTCTATGCACCATTAACTAATACTTTTTTTTTGTTTTATTAACAATTTTTTTCTAAAAATTCTCATACTTCTTTTGGGGAAATTACTAATTGTTGTATGTGTTACCCTATTGATTATATTGTCCTGAATCCATCTTTGTTGATACGTTCGGAAACTTGAGAAGTTATAGAAGGCTTTTTATTTACATTGTTGAGTCAAACATCCTCTCGTCTTTTGTATAGTTTCTTCTGACAATCGAAGCACTTCGCATTGGTCCCCTCGATACAAGGTAGTTGCTCTTAGTGTCAGACCTTAGCTTTCTCTGCCGATTCGCACGCTCCTACAATTTACTCGCAATGGCTTTGATCCATTTATTTATCCTTCATTCGCACACTATCACTTTCTTAACATATATTCTGTTTTATTTACGAACGGAAAGAGCACATAAAACTAAGAACCTAATGGATTTCTATTACTGAAAAATAAAACTTATAGAAATACTTGAAAATAGAATGTTCATTTTACAATATTGTGCAGTCCGCTCTCGGCATCACTCAACCTCAAGTATGGATACTTAAAATGAGTACCTGTTTGTACAGAGATAATATGAGGACTTTTTTTCAAGTTCCGTTGATTTAGTAAAAACAAATAAGGGTAATAAAAAAAGTTTTAATATATAGAAGAATTACACATACGAGATATTTAAACTAAGCAACCGGACTGATTTAAAAAAAGAAAATTATTGGAATAAAATTACAATTCAATATTGTCGCCCTCAAAATAACTTCCTTGGGAAGCACACAGCGCTGGAGACGGTTCTTCCAATCCTCATAGCAGTGCTGGAACTCGGATAATGGAATAGCATTCAGCTGGTCGGTTATGGACGTTTGAATGTTTTCGAGTATCCCAAAATGACGTCCCTTGAGGTGATTTTTCAATTTTGGGAAGAGGAAAAATTCACATGGAGTCCGGCGAATAAGGAGGCTGATGATCCACAGAAATCTTTTTACTGGCCAAAAACTAGTTTATTGAAATTGCTGTGTGACACGCCGCATTTATCCCATCCCCAATTCATTGGTCAAAATCTGATGAACGGTAGTGTGAGTCAAATTTAACTCTTCCCCGATCATTCTCAATGGATCTGAACGCACAAGATTCTGGATTCTGCCAACATTTTCATCGGTTCTTGAAGATGAAAACCTCTTGCTACGTGATTCATCTTCAATCAACTCTCTTCCTTCTGAAAATGCCTTAAACCACCAAAAAACTTGGGTCCTTGATAAAACACTGTCTCCGTAGGCTTGCTGAAGTTTTGCAAAAGGTTCCATTGCATTATGTCCAATTTTGAAGCAAAACCTGATAGCACACCGTTGCTCGAAATGATTGTCAGTCATTTTTAGAACGCACTAGAAAAACTGTTTCACGAAAAAAATCGCTATGGACAACAAAATTACTCTAGCGAGTTCAAATTTGTACCGAAGGTGTATCACATGTTCACCTACCGCCCCTTCAAGTCCCGAGTTCTAAATTTTGCCAGATCAAACGGTATGTTGCCAGTCCGGTTACTTAATTTACACACCTTGTGCATCTAAATTAATTTTCAACGTAGTCGCCACCAACATTAAGCCATTTGTCGTAACGGGAAACCAGTTTTTGTATACCCTCCTCATGCCATGTTGCTGCCTGGGTTTTCAGCTAATTTTGCACACTGGTTTTTAGCTCCTCATTAGTGCTGAACCACTTCTTTCCCAACCACACTTTCATACTGGTGAATAAATTAAATTCGCTTGGTGCCAAACCCGGGCTGTAGGGCGGGTGGCCGAATATCTCCCATCCGAAATTCTTGAGCAGTTGTGCATTGTCATGCAGAAGGACAATGCCTTATGACAACATACCACTCCTTTTTTTCTGTATTGCTCTCCGTAGACATTCGTAAAGAGTTCAGAAATTGTAGACAGTCGGCTTACGCTTTGTTCACTTTTTTGACAATGTTGTCTGTTGCTACGGACCTCCTTCCCTAACCCCCTTCATCATGATCATCAGTTCGTCCTTCCCGAAAACGCCTACACCATTTTCGCACCGCACTATCACTCATAATGCTTTCCCCATATACAATACATAATTCTCGATGAATTTCTGCCGCATCGTTGCCTTTTGCTTGTAGAAAACGGATCACAGAGTGAATCTAACATGCGGCGGGATCTTCGATTGTAGTAGCCATGATAAAACAGCGCTCACATCAAACCTGCAAGTAATGGCTGCACCGGTTGGGAGGTACTGACAGATAGACTGTTAAACACTACTGCGCAAACGCCGTTGAACAAAGGCAACTGAGTTTCCATTGCCAACCTAATGAAACTTGGTAAAAAATAACCTTCGTAATACTGGTCGTATCTATGGCCAGAGGTCTAGAAATGGAGAACTTACTTTCTCTAGACATTGTTCTCCCTACCTCTTTTTTTACGAATAGTTACGACTTGGCATAAGGTCAACGGTATCAATACATCCGTCCAATCAACTTTTTAAAGGAAATCCCGGTCTTATCGCTGTATTTTTTAGAAGTACTACTTTTTAGGATTCTGTAAGTATGACCAAAAGAAAACCATATAACGTCAATCGTTTTTTTGTCTGCTCGTTACAAATTGTAGCTAAAGGGCTGAACATAGAAAGTTGAAACTTGCTATGCTTTTACAACTCTTTGACCCACATATAGGAAAACTATAGTTCAAAAAAGCATATAACTGCAAAAATATAAAGAAATATGTGTTAAATGAAAAAATAAATATTATTTATAAATATTCATATTCATAGTCATATTCATTTATTGACCATATTACAAAAACTTTGTTTACAGTTAGTCATTTACAACAAAATGGTATACATATTTAACACAATTATATTATATAGAATACATACACGCTTAATTAAAAATAAAGAACATAATATAGCCAATGATAAAGACATTGATATTGATATTAAATCGGCCTCAGTCCTCGGTAATTCCACTGCTGACCGGTGGAATTATCGCTAAAATGAAATGTTTGCAACATCATTCTTAAAATATTTATCTGACTGATGGCTGGGTTTTGATACAAGCGCATTTATCTACAAATCTACAATTTTTCAAATAGATTCAAGACTGTACAGGATGACATTCATTTAATTTTTTTATGGTCTAACGATTGGCTTTTATCTCTCAATCTACAGAAAACTACCGTCTTACATTGCGGTCGCAATAATCCTAAATATTGCTACAATTTAAATATTGTTCCAATTAAACAAGTCACTGAACAAATTGATCTTGGAATAACTGTCACTTCAGACATGCAATGGTCCTCGCAAGTTTTAAAAGCAGTGAAAAGGGCTAACTATGTCTTATACTTGATATCAAGATCCTTTTATCAGCCGTCACCGGAACTAGTGCGAAAATTGTATATTACATACATAAGACCGCATTTGGAGTTTGCTGTGTCAGTTTGGTCTCCGTCTTTAAGAAGGTATATAAACTTAATGGAGAAGGTTCAACGGCGTGCTACAAAATTGTGTCCAGTGATTAGACATTTGTGCTACGATAACAGATTAGCAATTTTGAGATTAACATCTTTAGAACATCGCAGGCTGAGAGGTGCCATCATTACATTTTTTAAAATAGTGCGTGGCGATTTTAAGTGCGATTTATCGCATCTTTTCACCCTCAATAGTGATAGCCGTCTGCGTGGACATATTTTCAAGTTAAAACATGAGGTTTTTAAAAAAAAATGTGCGTTCTAATTTTTTAATAAACCGTATTTTTAAACTTTGGAACAATCTACCTGAATATGTTATGTCTTCGGCTAGTGTGAACAATTTTAAGAACAATTTGGATTTATATTTAGCCATTGGACAATACATTATTATTTCTTTTTTTTTAGTCTAAGTTTACTATTAAGGTTTAGTTTAACTTTTAGTTACTTTGTTACTTTGTTTAGTTACTTTGTTTTTTTTTTCTCTCTCTCTTTGTTTACTTTTTGTATATGTATTTTGTTTTTGCACATACTCATAATTGTACAGTATTTAGAGCTATACAAGTCTTATGACTTCTGCTCTTAGTTGTAATAATAATAATTTAAGTGCGGTTGTTGTATATTGAAGCATATGGGTTATTCTTTCAAAATTTATCGAAATTTATTATTTTTAATATTTACTCACTAAATACATACAAAACCCTGAATTCCTATTAATTTATTTGAAGACTATATATGTAGGTATGCTTTGGGGTAAACAGTGGTAAATAAACCCCTGTAAATGAGTTGTCATTTCTTTAGATTTCCACCATGTTTCATATCCGTACATAAGTATAAATTTTATGGTGTTGAAGTGTTGAATTTCAGCTATATTCTTGTAATGAAAAGATTTCTTGCTGTAAAAAAGTGATTTTTTTGTTTTGTTTGGGAAACCGATTAAATTTCAAAATATGCTGAACAAAAATTTGTTGAAAAGTTTTAAACTTGTTTCATAATGGTGTCACTCTGTACTGCAAATTCTTGTTATTATTTTTTTCCAAGTTTAATTGCTTTCATGAATTTCCGTAGTTTAAGTTAATGTCGTTAGCAAGTTTCTAGATGTTTCTCTAATTTTCTTTTAATAGTTTAATGAATATTTCCTTTGTTTTTAATACAAATTCTGCAGAATTAGACCGAATTATAATTTATATTTAAATGTGTTGTTCAATCTGTCAGATTTCAGAAAGGAATTGGTCGAGGATTGGCTCTAATATATAACAAAATATAATAATTACATAGACACAAAAATATAATTACATATAACATATCAGAAGAATTTTAATTATTCTCCATCTTCATCTTTTTGGCAGTAATTGCAAGTAATTTGTTTTATTGCTATTACAGTTGCTATTACAGAATGTTTTGGACAAACCAATAATACAAACAGAACAGTATCTTAGCTCGGTCGATTGAGTTATGATGAAAAAGCAACTGTGAAACTAATAAACTTGTCAAAACTTGCATTATTGCAGGTGTGTAAGTACGCATTACGAATGGATATAAGACATTACTAACAAATCCCAAAATCGGGTCAGGCTAGACCCGTACTGTAAAACAAGAAATCGGCTTGATAAAAAAAAAAGTTTATCATCATAAAATAAATAGTTATAATATATAAAGAATAGTCCTAGTACTTCATTAAATAACTCTAAAAAATAAAAGAGTTATTTAAAAAAATTCAAATTTCGAGTCAAACTTGACCCATAAATGGTCCGGCAAGGGTTTATAATTTCAGTCTTATATCCTTGATCGTACACCTTCTAAAAATGCGAATGTAGCCGTCTTTGTGGGCTCTCTGAAGTACGCCGATATCGCTGAATATTAATGTTAAATATGAAATTACGCCACTGTGGCTTTGTGTATTTTAAAGTTAAGTTTTGTAATGTCATACGTGGTTTATATTTATGCAGACTTAAAGCTATTTGCTGACAAAGTGTGTCGGAACAATAACAAAAGCAGCATAGCAGCACGTACGATTGATTCACGTAGCCAGAAGCGTACAGTGCGGAAGACGGCGTGCCTCTGATTGAAAACACGTAAACAGCCACGAGTATCAACATGATACATGATAAATCTTTAGAGGGAAGCTCATTAGTACGCGTCAGATAAGACAACAACAAAAGAGCCGACTATATCATTTTTGGTCCGACAAAAATTCAACGAATTTAATTTTCACTAGCTTTATAAGCTAGTTATTCAGTGAAAACTAGACACAAACTCACTGAAAATCATCGTAGATCAATTTTAGCTATGATGGCTGGAACATACATACAGAATGAGCGAAGATAAAGTAGTTAAAAGAGTTTTTGAAGCAAGAACATTGAAAAAAATTAGACCAGGAAGATTAAGAAAAACTTGGCAGCAAGAAACAAAAAAAAAGCTACAAGAGGATTTAATTCAAGCTAAATGTGCTATTGCAATAATTTCAGAGAACTAAACTATTACATTTTAGAGAATAATTGATCTAATTTTGGCAGCGTTTGGGAAAATTTAAAATTGAGAAAAACTTAGCAACAAGAAATAAAAAAACAACTACAACCAAGAGAGATAACACTGTAGAGACACCAATATTATATTGTCGCGTGGATGGTTTGATGGATGGTAGAAGGAGGTTAGGAAATACACAAATAATAGTACTCCGTCTGTCAAAGAAAAATGGAGAACAATAACCAATCTCGACTACAGCCATCACCGCACAAATAAAATATTAAATTCTCTTTCTCACATCGTTTATTAATATTGATGGATGTAGCTATTACCTCTTGATGGAACATTTTGAATAATACAGAAAAAAAAAAAAGAAAAAAAAAACACACTTGGTTAAGGTTCCACAAAATTAACTTAATATATATTTCGTCTCAAATGTGGTAAAATAACAATTATCACTCACACAAATAATCAAACATTATTAAAACACATTTATGACATAAAACAAAGTTCATAATTAAAACAGATATTATAACAGACACGTAGCAATCCCAATGATCCAGACCGATCGCTCAGCTATAACACACTCATACAACACACACTGTTCTATTATCGCCCAATTTCTGCTGATCGGCTGATATTGGTTTTGCTAGCACCAAGGCTGCTGCCTTTGCACTTACGTATCCTGATAAAATTATGTTATTCTCCGACACGGCCATCCTGACCTATCGCACGACCCTGTGCGATCTTTATCTGAAAAAACATACACTACAATAAGTGTCATTAGTTACATTTTATTAAAAAATGTCCAGTGGTAACCACTTCGGCCATTTCTGACTCATACAATAACTCATTAGTGTAGAAATGAGTTGAAATCTTCCACTGAAGACTCATCCTAACCCTGATACTCAATCAATTAGTATCGCACATTCAAATTACTTTTTATATTCTACTTCAAGCGATTTACCAACCTGCATCAGGAATACATCTAGTATGCAACTCTGTTCCTGGCCTTACTGGCACACATCAGGAGCTCATGGGCACCTGCCCCGCCGTCTATTGGTCGGAGGACACACCCCCTAATCCTGAAAACTACTATTCATAGGTTAACTACATTTTCGGAGGACACACCTCTTCATCCAGAGAACCACTGTTCAACTGGCATAACCACTGTTTCGGAGGACACACCTCCTCATCCAGAGAACCACTGTTCAACTGGCATAACCACTGTTTCGGAGGACACACCTCCTCATCCAGAGAACCACTGTTCAACTGGAATAACCACTGTTTCGGAGGACACACCTCCTCATCCAGAGAACCACTGTTCACCTGGGCTAACCACATTTTCGGAGGACACACCCCCTCATCCAGAGAACCACTGTTCACCTGGAATAACCACATTTTCGGAGGACACACCTCCTCACCCAGAGAACCACTGTTCACCTGGAATAACCACATTTTCGGAGGACACACCTCCTCACCCAGAGAACCACTGTTCACCTGGAATAACCACATTTTCGGAGGACACACCTCCTCATCCAGAGAACCACTGTTCACCTGGAATAACCACATTTTCGGAGGACACACCTCCTCACCCAGAGAACCACTGTTCACCTGGAATAACCACATTTTCGGAGGACACACCTCCTCACCCAGAGAACCACTGTTCACCTGGAATAACCACATTTTCGGAGGACACACCTCCTCACCCAGAGAACCACTGTTCACCTGGGATAACCACAAACACACAAAAATACTTACAAAATTACATCTGGTTCACGTATAAGCCCTCATCATCTTCAGGAGACGCGTTTCCCTTACCATGGGACTCATCCGCTTGTACGTACTCCTCTGAGCCACAGGGCATCGGTCCTGTTTTCGTCAAGGATTTTTATAACTCTCATAGGCCCTCTGTATTTTTGATCTAGCTTGGTCTAATTTCGCTTGCACATATTTCGTAACCCAAATTATCAATTTGAGTTTCTAGAAACGGTCATTTTCTAAAATTTAGTGAAAAAACATATTAAACAAGTGCTTGTAGTACATCATTAATTTTGCAAGACAATCGGAAATAATTTTAGTTTAAATCATTACGTCATCCATACACACTATCGCATGTGTGTTTACTAAGCTACCTAAGGCCTTTATTATCGCTCGTTTATAAACAGTCACAACCGTCTTTAAACCAAAATAGTATCAACAAACATTCATATTGACCTTCGGGTGTAATGAAATCTGTTTTCTCAATAGAGTCTTTGTGAACGGGAATTTGATAATACCCGCTTGCCATGTCTAAATTTGTAAAATAGGTTGCACATTAAAAATGCACAATTAATCCTGAAATTATTGGTAATGCATATTTATCAGAAATTGTATTGGAATTTAATTCACAATAATCAACACACATTCGACTAGTTTCATCTTTCGTTTGAACTAAAATCATAGGGCTTGAAAGCGGTGAAATTCTAGGTCTAATAATTTTAGCCTCTAATAAATCTTGAATTTTGTTGCAAACTATTTCTTTTTCACATTCTCTTATTCGGTATGGACATCTTTGTACGGTATTAACACGTGTCACAGAATTATCTTTAATAAAGGAATCTTTAAAATTATGTAATAGTGTAAGTAACTGATTGCATTCGTCACCAACTAATTCCAATATTATCTCATTTTTCCAATCAAGCACATTTTTGGATTTAGTTATTAAAATGCATATGTCTACAGTTTTCCAGGAAGATTTTACTATTAGTCAAGTGAGTAGAGTAACCAGAACTTAAAATTTCTCTACCAATCATAATATCCTTGTTTAAATAATTATCAGCCAAAACATGAAATTTAATTTCAAGCAAATATCCATCTATTATTACTTAAGATAAAATCTGTGTTGTACTAACACAGTATCTTTTCCAATACTAACTAAAGAGACTTTATTATGGAATCTTTGATCGCTAAATTTTGAAGAAACTTACTTTTTCAAGACAGAACACTCTGCTCCAGAGTTGGAAACAAAAAGGAAAGATCTCACCATGTTCAAGTTGATCGCTAGGTGACTTAACCGTGCAGGATTCTAGTCTTTTGGTTTCACGCTCCTTCCTCAAAATGACACTTCTCGGAACTGGAAGGCCTCTCGGAGCTGGTCGGTCCCTCGGAGAGTCGACAATCACGTTGACGATGCCCAATTTTACCACAGTTGAAACACTCAATTGAAGATGAAGAATTAAATTTCGATCTCTCGGACTGACGTTTTTCTTCAGAATCGAATTCGGTTAAATGAGTCATTGCTAAGGCTACACTAATTTCTTCTGGATCTGCTATGATGTCTGATATGTTTCATGAAAACTATTAAAAATTGACTAGCATGCACAGAATAAGGCTCATGGTCTTTAGGTTTTCCATGCAATAATTTTATAAAAAAAACAGAACCGGTATAATTTTGGTCGTATCTTGATTAAAATAAATCTTAAAATTGTTCCCAAGTCATACCTTCAAATGATATCTGAGATAGCCATGCAGATGCATAACATCGCAAAACTTTGTTTAACGCGATCATTAAAGCACAACCATTTATTGGATTCTCACGCACTCGAAGATCAGTAGTATTGCACCAGGCCTTGGTATTTTGGCCCACTTTTTCTGATTCAAATACAGGTAAATTTATTGGCTTACTAGTAGAAGGTTGACTTATCTTTTGCACAAGTTCCATCCGAATTTCTCTCCATTGTTCATGGCTTTGGATGCAAATCCCACTTCTGATTTCGTCTCAAATGTGGTAAAATAACAATTATCACTCACACAAATAATCAAACATTATTAAAACACATTTATGACATAAAACAAAGTTCATAATTAAAACAGATATTATAACAGACACGTAGCAATCCCAATGATCCAGACCGATCGCTCAGCTATAACACACTCATACAACACACACTGTTCTATTATCGCCCAATTTCTGCTGATCGGCTGATATTGGTTTTGCTAGCACCAAGGCTGCTGCCTTTGCACTTACGTATCCTGATAAAATTATGTTATTCTCCGACATATATATTTATTACTTAATTAAATACTTAATATATATATTTCGGCTTGTTAGGCCATCATCAGAAGAATAAAGTGATACAAAGAATGTTGACAAGTTTTAAACTAAATGTACAGGTAAAAACTATATACAGATAAAAGTGAAAGGGATTAGGGAATACCATTAACTAAAGTATTTAGTATGCCCATCTGTTAGAATCGCCCATACTCATCGTTTATCCTCATTGCTGAGAAATCAGGACTCGTACAACATGAATTATCTTTTCTGTACAATGGAACATCACTTTTAACAATTTTAGGTATTTCTTCCAGGACACAACCCGTTAGTTCGTTCTGAACCAACCATATTTTAGGAGGCCTACCTCTAATACATTTTTTCTCCACCTTGCCTTGATAAACAAGCTTATCTACTTTGTTGTTTCGGGTTACGTGGCGAAAGTATTGGAGGATTCTTCTTTGGACAATTTATGACAGTCTCGTTAGAGTATTGATTGTATTAATCACATTGGTCTCTCGAGCAGTCCATAGAATGCAAAGCATACGTCTGTATGCAAGTTTTTCGTAGCTATGGACTAATCTGGTAGACAAACTACAAACTTAAAATTCTTGACATCTTAAAAAAATCTTTTTTTTTTTATCAGCGATTTACCGTTTTTATGTTTCTGCTGCATACACTGCTCATCATTTTGGTTTTACTTCTGTGTAGCAGCAAACATAGTTTTCGGCGTTCATTTTCTACTCTCAGTAACATATTTGCTATATCTATATGCAACAGACTGATAAATATGGCAAACAAGGTAGTATCATCGGCGTACCTGAAATTGGTGATATGTTGATCACCAATACTACCCCACCTGGCCCACCCCATATATGTTGAAGAAAACTGTTGCAAGAAAAAACTTTGTCTCGCACCTTGCTGATATCAAAATTTTCTTTTATAGACACTTTGTGATAGTTAGACACTTTGATTTTTAAGAAAGTCTTTTATATCGAAAGTATCTAATAAGACCATAGTGTCAGACCAAGTGTCTAATAAGACCAAGCTTTTTTGAGCTAGAACTATATGCCTTTTAATTTCCGTGGTCATACTGTTCTTTGATGTTATTAGTAATAGACCATTTTCAATATTAATTTGGAAAGAGCTAAGTTCATAAAGAGTTTTAGGATTAAGTAAAGCTTAATAAGAAAACCTATAACTAGACCACACATCAATAAACACTTCAAAGGTCAAATTAGCAATAAATAAACTTTCTGTCCACGAAATGTATCATTCAGTATCAATTTTGCTGTGAGCGTTTTTTTAGTAAATTCTTGTACACTTCTCTGACGACATGTTTCATGTATAAAATGTCTAATAAATAACAAAGCTGCGGGAATAGATGACATTCCCAATGAGTTTCTCAAACTTCACGATCAAGAGCTTCACAAGAAACTATTTAGAAAAATATTTTGACAGTATAGAGAAAGGAAGAGCTTCCCGAATAATAGAATGCACATACTACAAGAAACGAGATAAACTGGAATATAGAAACTATAGTCATCACTCTTCTATGTACACAATCGCACGATCGCATTCTGCGAGTGAAGAGACGTAATTTTCGATTTTTTTGGTGAATTTTCGATCTTATATTCCAAATATTCGCTTTAATACAAATCCTTGAAAATTCTTAAGAACTGACACTTATACATAATGTTTTATCTTAAACGTTTTTTTTTTTAAATTTTAAATGAATTCAATGTTATTATTCCTTTATTCCACTAAATGGCAATCAAATTGTAGATGTTCTTCTTTAAAAGAAAGTTTTTGAAAAGTTTCTTAGTTTAATTAAGCAATTACTAACTAATCAAGTAGTAGAGAAAGTAGTTTTAAACCAAATATTATTTCAAACTTCATGATTTGTATTCTGAATAAAGAAAACCCTGAAATGGAATATAAATAGAACAGATTCATCCACTTAAACCAAAATACAATTAATTATAAGATATATTATTGCTTGCCTCCAGGATATCCAATTAGCTATAATTTAGGAATTAATGTTAGTAGAGTCATTTGATACAGTCGCAATCTCAATTGGAAAGATTGAAAATTCTACTAACGGAAGAGCATTGGTATGAATTGCTGTAGCTCTATGGTAAAACAGTTGAATACAGAACACGAGTACGTGGGTTAAATCCTCGTTAACTTCACAGAACATTCATATTCCAATACTCTGTAATCCAAGTAATTAATATGTACTTATAATTGGCTGGTTTATATAGGGACGATATGATCGTAATGCCAAGCTAACAATGTGGCTTTTATATTGTCACGTAGGTGTCATCGGGCATCCTAGGTCATGATGGGTTTCATGGTTGTTTGATTAAAAACTATTTAACAGTGTCTTTATAATCATTTAATTAACAGATATGATGCTATATTTCGTAGTTAGATAATGCTTGACGTAGCAATTGAATAGGAAAATATGCTTTCACAGAAGTTATAGGTTGATAGGAAAATAATTAAGGTTTATAACCTTCAAATTTTGTTTTAAGACGCCCAGAACTATTGAATAACTAACGGCTAACTTAAGTACAATCTTTTGAATTGTGCGTTGTTCTGATTCAACTAACGCCTTCATTTGGTCGTTATCAATTGAAGAACTCCCGCTTCATTTCATTTTCTTCATTTTCGAGACTCTCGTCGCCAGCATGACATTTTTGGAACCAGTTTTTACCGACCGCCAACATATATAAGGGAGGTATTGTGATCATACCGATTTTGACATTTCGAGATTTCGATGGATCTTCACGAATTGAGGTCCCTACATAACGTTATGAAGTCTGTCGGTCTGTCTGTCTGTCCGTTTGTGTGTCTGTCTGTCTGTCCGTTTGTCCGTCCGTCTGTCTGTGTACACGTGCAGAGCAATTTCGGCTACAAGGATTTTTGTGAAACTTCATATTTAAGTTTTTGACATCAATGGCACTAGTTGATCAACTTTTGGTAGAAATCGGTTGACTAAAAATGGGAGTTTACTCGTTTCGATTTTAAGATTTTTCAGAAAAATATTTCGAAAAAATTTATTGAATAAAAGTTGCTATAAAAGCAATAACTAACAACTTTTATTTGAGACATTTTTTGATAAAACGAAAAAATTTTGAAAAAATTTTCGAAATTTTTTCCATGTCTCAATTTTTAGGGTTTTGTAGGTATGACCAAAAAACCCTTATACCGTCATTTTGTCGTCTGTCTGTCTGTCTGTCTGTCTGTCTGTCTGTCTGTCTGTCTGTCTGTCTGTCTGTTCGGTAAAAATTGTAGCCGAACGGCTAAACCTAGAGAGTTGAAATTTGGCATGCTTATACAACTCGTTGACCCGCACATAGGAAAAATACCAAAACATCTAAAAAACATATCCCCCTAAAAATATAAACAAATATGTGCTCATCGAAAAAAAAAATATTTTTTTTTAATTCTGAGTAGGGTATCAAATGAAAGCCCTTGGTACGTGGATTAACGATCAAATTTTTATTTTTCCAAAATAAATTATTTTGAAGCGATTTTTGCCAATATTGTGCAAAAAAATTTTTGTCCCACACCCTGTAGCCCAGATGGTTTAAACTAAAAATCTGAAAAAATTCTAAGTAATGTACATTGGTGTGAACCGGAATAGTTCAACAGGAATTTTTGATCAGATTATGTTTTTGGAAAAAAAAGCATTTTTTGTGTTTTTTTGCTAATAATGTTGACAACTTATAGTTATATAATACGCTAAACAGTAACGTGTTTCTTGGTGCTGTGGCTAAGATACTTGCGTTCTGTCCAAGAATTCGTAATCGGACTCATGTTCGAGTCCTACGTGAGGAGACAATATTATTTTTTATTTATTTTTTGCATTTTTATGTTGTTTAAATTATTTTTTCAAAATTTTAATTATATTTTGGCAATTGTTGCATTTAATTTTTAATAGCGTAAATTTAATAACCAGTGGAAATTGTTGAAATTATAATTTAATTATATATTTGAATGTACACGAAATCAAAGGGGAGGAGCTATGACTAAAAACAACCAATGGAAGCCATAGGCGCAATTTTCAAAATCTTAATGAACCTTGATATATAAAAAAAAAAATACTGCACATCTTTAAAAACTTAAATAATGGTAATAGGCATTCGAATTAAAATTCATAAAAAAATATTTTGTCATAAAATTTGTTTTGGCACCCCAAATAATCATCATTCACTTACTAAATACCTGCAAAACCCTGAAATGTGTGAAAATTCACACTTCACATCAATTTTTTCATACTTATATGTAACGTTTCCATGGTCATGATAAATAATATCTCTGTTAGAAAATATTAGGCCAAGTTATTTCTACTCTGCTGCTAGAATGTATTTTATACAAGTACTTGATGATGGCGGTCGGTCCTGTGGTGGCCACAGCTGATTTTTTTAAATATATTTATTTAGGGGTACTTCAACTGCTTGAATATTAGCACCCCGGAATATTTGCTTTACAAATTTAATATAATCACATAACCAATACAATATATAAATATTTCATATAATAAATTAAGTTTATTAGAAACTATTTGAAATGTTATATGTTGTCTAATAGGTTTGTGTCTTCTAAAAATTTTAAAATGTTTTTTCTAAACCCCCCCCCCCCCAACAAACATTCCTGGATGCACCACTGCAATATAGTATAGGCTAGTGTTTCTAGTATTTTAGTGGTCCGCGAAAGTTTTTATATGTTTTTTTGCAGTTTTTTTAAATATTTTATGCACCTTTTTTATGTAAATAATTTATATTTTGTTTATATTCTGTAAACTTTCTGTAATATTCTACAAATAAAATAAATGTATTTAGTAGCACATTAAATATATTTATTTTCTTGCAAAAAATGAACCAACAATTATTATTAGTGGTCCGTGTTAGAAAATTATATATTATACTGGTCCGCGGTGCATTTTTGTTGAGAAACACTGGTATAGGCTATTCCAAACCTTTAAGCGAAACTAAATAGAATTTTAATTTTCGTAAATTGTCACGAGCTCACTTGTTCCTGATTGAAGAGGGCTTTTGCTAAACAAATTAATCAAAAACCTCATTTAACTGATAGAAATTACTATTTGTTAAAATCTAGTTCCGTTTAAATCAAACAAGCAGGCTACAACAGAAATTTAAAATCAAAACTTGGTATTTTAAATTTTTATATTGTTGAAAATGCGAAAAAATCTGGATCTTTTGTTGGTCTGAGAGTTTTTCAAGTAATGTTTTCATTCAGTCATATTTAAAAATTAATGCGAAACCGGGAAAAAATTTCTTTTTGCATATGGAAACGCAATTTCATTTTGGTTTATTGTTTAAAAATTCAATTTCCGCAAATCCTAAGGCAGTTTCTATATGAGTTTTATTGGAGTTTTATAATTATTGTTCATTCCAAACGAGTAATTCAATTGCAGCACTTAATTTTTGTTTTTGTTTCATTTTATTCCTTTTTTTAGAAACATCTTTTTAAATAGCAACCTCACAAATTTATAGAACTAAAAGCAGTGGCAGATTTTAGATTTTGCCGCCTGTATGCTACGAGCTTTTTGCCGCCCTATATATTTTCATGTACAAATTAGTGTAAAAAATATGTTTTCTAAAATTTTATTAAGTTTTAGTTATTTCAAAACTGTATATATTATTTTTAACTACATAACAAAGAAATTTAACACAAAACTGTGTTTAGAAAGTACCCAGCAAACATTTTTATACGGGCCGGTAATGTTGAAGCACATACTCCCCGGCATTGAAAGTAATGGGCCAGTGCTGTCATTTCGCACTGGGCCAGTACCCCGGTGTCCCCGTGGTCGTTAGCTGGCCCATTGACGTATCAATTGCTGGCCCAGCAGCGGTAAAGTGCAAAATAATCGCATTAGTTGCAATATTTATTTCTGACGGACCAGTGCTTATATTATACCCACTCTCTAGTATTTCAAATGTGTATTTACCCATTATTAAAATAAATTAAGAGTTAGGTGCAAAATAAATAGTCATTCGGTCATTTTCACCATCGTTGAATAAATTTATTTAACAAATAAAATTGACAATATCGCATCGGTTTTAAACTATTAATGAAGAAATTAACATTGCTGTCAATAGAGCGATTTTGTTAACTTACCATAAGTTGTTAAATAAATTTATTCAAAGATGGTAAAACTGGCCGATTGTAAATTGTATTAACAGTTATAATTTATTGAATTATTTATAAATATTAAATAAATATAATTTCAGGAATAACAGGAATTAGTTTATTTAATTTATTAATTTAATGAAGAATTTAAAAAAAATGGTTTTCTGCCATTTCGGCCAAACCAATTGCATCCTAAAGATAAGGGGTGACTAATAATTTTCGCCAATATTCGTCTTGTATTATCTACCACATCTTTTAGACTTTTAGAAACTTTATATTGTAAAAAAGGCTTTACAGTTTTGGATTATGTTTGTATTATTTTAGGTTAGTATTATATTTACAAAATATTTAAGATGTCACTATTCAAAATGAAATATGACAAATTATATTCTTTAAATGACATATTTATAATCTTGTAACAGATTTATTAATAACTGAAAATTTTATTACATGAAAAAAACTATGATTGAACTAAACTAAAAATTAAAAAATTTAACATGAAACAGTTAGTGTAAACTACGTCCTTAAATCTAACAAAACACACACAAATCATAATAAAAAACTGTATAATGCTCACAAAACAATAACTATTCAAATACACATCTTGACAAACTGTCCACCAACACGTCTCAACATGTAATGGCTAGCCCTCCAAAGCCACGCCATTAGGGCGTTTTATGACTAAGAACAATCAGACTTTTCAAATTATTACATTCAATAAAAGTTTAGTTTTAAGTAAAAAGTATGAGTGAAGAAGAGATGATAGCTGTGTAAAACAATAATTTATCGACTTTATTAGAATAAAAAAAAAAATAGAAAAATTGCTTAAAAAAAATTAAAACAAAAGTAAAATGTAACATATTAACAAAAATAAGGAGTGCTTATAAAATGCTGGTAAAGTACTTGGTATAGGAGGAGTGCGAAATACAAATGTGAAGTACATTATTAATACTGGCGTTGCACAAACTTTAGGTGCCAGCAATTTACCAACAGAAAAAGCAGTTTGCCGGCATTCGGCCGATGGTTGAATGTTTGCTGGGTTATGTGTATCGCAAAAGTTTTATATTTTTTATTGCACTTATTACAAACACAAAAAAACAACAAATATAAAATCAAATATAATTAATAGTAAAATTAATTTTTTTTAGTGAATAAATTTATAGCGAGGTGGATATCTTGACCTTGAATAAAAATAAAATATGTATAATTTATTGTGGAAAGTAATTATTATTGTATTTTATAAATTACCATAATTTTTTGTTATAATAAACTTGCACATAATAGTTTATTCTGTAACAATGTTGGAATGAGAAAATTCAATGCGAGCGGAACATTCCCAGCGCGAGCCGCAGGCGAGCGTCAGGAACCACGAGCATCGAATTTTCTCTTCCAACTGAGTCACAGACCCTACTTTCTCCATCAGAAAGAAAGAAAAAATAACAAATAATTATTTTAACACACATTTTTTCTTAACAAATAATTTATATTGCATAACAAATTAATCAATTAATTAAACTTATTTTTTTATTTATTATTTGTTTAATTTTAATTTAATTTGCCGTACATCGGCCACTATTTTAGTACTTTTTAGGAAGTTATGTTGCATTTATTTAATGTAAACATTGCATATATTTTAATGTAACCCTACAAAAACAAATGACAACAAGCATGGAATAGTTATTCCATAACAAGTGATGGAATGAAATACACGCAAAATGCATAAGATGATGCTTTGATGATGATGCATATGAAGTGCTTTAGAATGACATTCCAACTCTTGTGTTAGAATAATAATTTTCTGTAGTCAAAATTGGTTTTAGAATTGGTAAATTCTATAGTGGTCGTGGAGAAAAATAATTCTGCGGGCCGGCAAAAAAACTCGCGGACCGGCAAAAAAATCCCGCGGACCAGTGCCGGTCCGTGGACCAGCGGTTGGGAAATATTGCACTACGCTACGTATGAACAGTTCTATAGAAGAAGTACTAAATATTATTTGCCGGTTTGCACGGAGCGTTTCCTCTCCGTGCAAGAAAGGATTAATACAGGATAATACAAGGTGTCTCAAAAGAAATTTTATATTTATTTAGCTTACTGCGTGAACGCAACGTATCCGAGGGGCGCGGGGGTTATGTCAATCGGTAGCCTGGCTCTTGGGAATTGAGTCGCTATGGAGCGTTTCTCGGGAGCAGACCGCGCGTTATGCGTGCGAGAGTTTTACAAAAACGGTGATTCGGCGACGGTAGCGCGTAGAAAATTCTGCAGTATTCGAGGTTTTCGCAACTTAAATGATGCGCCAAGCATTCCTCTCATTCGACATTGGGTTAAAAAGTTTGAAGAGACTGGTACAACGCTGGATAAATCAAAATCCGGGCGACCTAGGTCATCAAGAACGGTAGAAAACGTGGAGAATGTTAATCAGTCTGTTCGTGACGACCCGAACCTTTCAATTCGGAAGCGCGCAAGTGCTTTAAATGTGCATAGATCATCATTACATCGCATTATGCACAAAGACCTAAAGCTGCACCCCTACAAAATTCAATTGGTGCAAGAATTAAAGCCCCAAGATGCCAATCAGAGACTTAATTCCGTAAATCAGGTGATTGAGCGATTTTCAACGTTTACCAACATTTTGTTTTCGGATGAAGCTCATTATCATCTTAATGGCCACGTAAATAAGCAGAACTGCCGCTACTGGAGTGCAACGAATCCGAAACGCAAACATCAGAAACCCCTACATTCGCCTAAAGTGACCGTATGGGCTGCGATGTCGGCGCGAGGGATTATCGGCCCTTACTTTTTTGAAGACGAAAGGGGGCGTGCAGGTGAGAGGTGACATAAATTGGCCTCCACGCAGTCCAGATTTAACCCCTATGGACTTTTTCCTATGGGGTTATCTTAAATCTAAAGTTTACGCCAATAAACCGACTTCACTGGCGCATTTGAAAGAAAATATCCGTCACGAAATGGCAGCCATCCCTGATTCCACCTGCCGAGACGTCATAAGTAATTTTACTGTTCGATTAAATGAGTGCCGAGAACGCGAGGGTCTACATTTAGCTTACTTTTTTTTTAATCGATCCACTAAATATAAAATTTCTTTTGAGACACCTTGTATGAATATACCTCTAGCTTGTGTTCGGAGTTGTGGAGTAGGTTTCAAGTGGAAATATTTCTGTGAAATTCCCAGGAGTCTCGTCTTGGGTTCACCGTCGATGCATATGTGTCGATGAAATCGGTAACGCACCGCGAGAGCTGTTGGATTTCTGTTTCATAGTAGATTGCCGTTGATTCTATTTCGTGGAATGGCTCATATAGTAAATTCGAATTTAAATAACGTGTTTACGTATTCTAAAGAGGCAAATCTCGCGAACGCAGAGAGTATATCGATTCGTATCTTTCTAGAGTTTTATGGAAATTTTCAGGCGTCATGAAAAATAATATTGTTTTTTATACTTTCGATTTGCTGGTGTAATACTGTAATGATATTCATCGTACTTATTTGGTTAGATTCAGTCTACTTGCAGTTTATTGAATTTTCAATATCACACCATTATATCGATATTTCCCCAAGCTGCTTTCGGGAAATACTCGAACCCTTATTTTCTTGATTTTCCCGGGCATTTCATTTCCTTGCATTCCAGAAACAGGTTGAAAAACGACCAGCATTCTTAACTTTAAACCCTGACTTCTGTTTCCTCAGATTTCCGTCATCTCAATACTGTTCATGTAAGCTTTGTGCACAAAAATGTCCCGATTGAGGATCCCTTTTAATAAATCAATAAGATTATAAGTGATAATATTCACTACCTACATACAAAAAGGATGATTTTCTTAAGGATCTTATAACATATACCGTAAATAAAAGAGAGTAACCAGATATTTGGTTGCGATTAATAATGATTTTTGTTGGTAGTTGATTACTTAAGGGACACTTTATTCAAATGACAGTTCTGTTTAAATCCATAACCTCAATATTCTCTGATGTTCTGCACATTACATATCAGCACCTCCGAGGTAACTTGTATTAAGTCACAAGTGATAAACAGCTCAGAAAAGACGATTTAAGATTGTTTACTTCCTTGCGTTGATCGACTTGATACAGTTTTAAAGCAACGTATATTGAAACTGGCTAGAGCTATAGTTCCAAATTAATTTCCAATCGATGGACTATAAAGTATTAAATCACTTGGCACTAAAATGTAATTTCTGATAAAAATGTGACTTGATATAGTTTACCTCTAAGGTGCTGATATGTATATGTAAATATGTATCAACAATATTTATTAAACGTGACACTTTTAACTGATTCATTGTCGATTTAAAGCGATGATGATGAATTTATAATGGATTATTTGAACAGGGGACAGTTTCGCACCATAAAAAAATCAGCTGTGGCCACCACAGGACCGACCGAAATCTCAAAGTACTTGTGTATTTTATGCTGCTTTATCAAAAAATGTTTCAAATAAAAGTTGTTAGCTATTGCTTTTATAGCAACTTTTGTTAAATAATTTTTTTCGAAATATTTCTCTGTTGTGAAATATTCGCATAATCTTAAAACCGACACGAGTAAACTCCCATTTCTAGTTTCTATTATTATTATTATTTCTTTAAATTGCCATAGAGGCAAAGAAAGGAAAGGATCTTTTCTTCATGAAATTCTGGCAGTTACTGAAGCAGATGAAGTAATTCCAGAGTCAATTACAGTATGCCCACCGGAAGAATATGGCATTGACACGGATCAAGGAGGAGATGTTGATCTAGGATTAGTTGAGCCTATGACCCTTCCTGCTGGGGTAGTATTATATTTTGACAATTTGTTTACTTTGGGAAATTTACTACAAGAACTAATTTTAAGAGGTTTGGGCGGGAATGGAACATTGCACCTAAATCGCATATCTCCATCAATGAAACTTGAAGATTCTGGAGTAAAAAATCTCTGCATGCGATGATTTATTGGCTGTTCGATGGAAGGATAATAGTGTTTTCACTGTTTTGACAAACTTTCATTCTATAAATCCAACGAAAACAGCATCACGATACTCTCGGGCAGAAAAGAAGACCATATCTGTGCCAGTTCCAGGTCCGATTGCTAAATATAATACTAATATGGGCGGTGTAGACATATCGGATCAATTTGTATCTACTTATGGATGTAGTATAAGAACTAAAGAATGGTGGTGGCCATTCTTTTCTTGGGCAGTTGGCATATCCTGCGTTCAAGGATGGTTATTATACTGCCGTTTAGGCAATGAAATACCACTTTTAGAGTTTAGACGGCAATGTGCTGTTTTTATTCTTAAATCTTTTGGTACTCCAAAAGTACAACTTGGAAATAGGCCATCAATAGTGTTTTCTCCTGTGCTAAATGAACTACGAACAGACCGTACTGACCATATTGTTGAACGAGGGGAATCAAAATATCGTCGGTGTCGTGTATGTAATAAAAGAACAATATATATTTGCCGAAAATGTGATGCACCGCTACATCCAGTTGCTTGTTTTAAAACTTTTCATTCTTAAAAACATAAAATAAATGTAAAAAATAAGTTTCATAGTAAAATAAAATTTTGTATTTCTTAAAAACTTGTTTGTTTTTCATTTTTTTACATCTATCTGCCCATCGGCAACTATAGTTGCCAGCTAATATTTCGTAGGGGGTATATTTTTTGAAAATGAAATTGCCTTTACTAGGTGTATACTGATATTTTAGAATGATTTTGATATAAATATCTTGAAAATAACATCCACAGAATTACGGGCTCTAATGGGTTAAATTTGATTGTGACGAATCTGTTAATTTTAGTTTTAAAAAATAAATAAATGGAAGCTCTTAGCACTCAAGCAACGTATAAATATGATTAACAAAAACTGTTGATTTTGATGTGCTTAAAATGCAAATATTATCCTAGAATGATGGATGCATTCTGTTGACTTCTTACATTAATTAAATACCTACAATATCCTGAAATGTGTGAAAATTCACACTTCACATACAGTTGTAAATATAGCGTCATCACGATCTACCAATACTAGAAAAATCTGATATATAACGTTTACATATACCTATTTCCTATATGTATATATATTGTTTATGAAAAAATTCAATGGAAAATATGGCAAATTCAAGTAAAGATCTACTCAAAATCACACTGCGATCTAACCAGTAGATCGCGATTGACTGGTTGGGCACCCCTGGGCTATAAGAACCCGACGATTTGAACCTTTTGAGTAAAATACATCATTCTTATCCAAAATAATGCCCGTTCACATTTTAACCGCTTAACTCGAACACATGAGAGGTAGTGCCTTGTAGTGTTGACTTATGGTTTTGCGACTATATTTTTCAACTTCTTAAAGAGTAGCTTTGTTTCGGAGCTGTCTATGAGTATTAAACTACAGTTTGTAGAGATCTTGATGTATTTGGAGAGAAGTATGTTTTTCAGAAATGAAAAAAATATTCTTTTGGCAATTTTTTTGGACTCTGATGTAATGTTAAGACACATCACAGTGATAAAACAAAGTCGTGATAGAAGCAAAGACTTTAACTCACTTTCAGAGTTGTAGTACTCGACAATAGGATAGAAAGAAGTTTAAACAAACGCACAGATCTCTAAGATAAGCTAAGATGAACGAGCCAAGTTATTCGGAACTTTTTATGCGTGAAATTAAGAGAGCCTATGTATAAGTTGGCATAACCTCCCCATTTCATTGTCAATGGTCCATTACAAGTAAAGAGGAAAGAGAATTGTCCTGGTTTGCCCGAAGTAACGATTCGTGACACTGCATCTCGTTAAAACATCGATTCACCACGAGGTCGGAACCTACAGTATATTCACAGTTAGCACGAATCGCTTTAAATTAATACCGTGGATAATTCTAAAACTTTTTTAACTATTAAAGATCTTTACGATTCAAAATACTGTCTCTAGAAACCATGAAATGTTTTCATTACAACGTGCAACTAATTTTTCCTTTTGTTTTGACCCTTCGGCATCCAGCATTCTGTTGACTTCTTACACTTATTAAATACCTACAAAACCCTGAAATATGTGAAAATTAAAACTTCAAATCAATTTTTTAATATTTTTTATGGCATCAGCGTTGTTATACAAGGTGTCTCAAAAGAAATTTTATATTTAGTGAATCGATTAAAAAAAAAGTAAGCCGTATATAGAAAAAATGTTTATTAATTATTAAAATACACTTTTTGGGGATTTATTTCTTAAAAATAATATCGTCTAAATGTAGACCCTCGCGTTCTCGGCACTCATTTAATCGAACAGTAAAATTACTTATAACGTCTCGGCAGGTGGACTCAGGGATGGCTGCCATTTCGTGACGGATATTTTCTTTCAAATGCGCCAGTGTAGTCGGTTTATTGGCGTAAACTTTAGATTTAAGATAACCCCATAGGTAAAAGTCCATAGGGGTTAAATCTGGACTGCGTGGAGGCCAATTTATGTCACCTCTCCGGGAGATCAATTTGCCTGAGAAAATTTCACGAACACGTGGCAGAGACATATTGGACGTGTGTGAAGTTGCTCCGTCCTGTTGGAACCATGTTCTATGGTTATAGCCAGGAAAGTTTTGCAGTTCAGGTACCAAGAAGTTGTCTAACATCTCCACATAACGCTCTGAATTCACTGTAACTGCATGCCCCTTTTCGTCTTCAAAAAAGTAAGGGCCGATAATTCCTCGCGCCGACATCGCAGCCCGTACGGTCACTTTAGGCGAATGTAGGGGTTTCTGATGTTTGCGTTTCGGATTCGTTGCACTCCAGTAGCGGCAGTTCTGCTTATTTACGTGGCCATTAAGATGAAAATGAGCTTCATCCGAAAACAAAATGTTGGTAAACGTTGAAAATCGCTCAATCACCTGATTTACGAAATTAAGCCTCTGACTGGCATCTTGGGGCTATAATTCTTGCACCAATTGAATTTTGTTGGGGTGCAGCTTTAGGTCTTTGTGCATAATGCGATGTAATGATGATCTATGCACATTTAAAGCACTTGCGCGCTTCCGAATTGAAAGGTTCGGGTCGTCACGAACAGACTGATTAACATTCTCCACGTTTTCTACCGT
Organism: Liopterus haemorrhoidalis; assembly: GCA_963971575.1. NCBI lineage: Eukaryota > Metazoa > Arthropoda > Insecta > Coleoptera > Dytiscidae > Liopterus > Liopterus haemorrhoidalis. The sequence continues at coordinate 7,154,583 of OZ020615.1, forward strand.
TCTTGATGACCTAGGTCGCCCGGATTTTGATTTATCCAGCGTTGTACCAGTCTCTTCAAACTTTTTAACCCAATGTCGAATGAGAGGAATGCTTGGCGCATCATTTAAGTGGCGAAAACCTCGAATACTGCAGAATTTTCTACGCGCTACAGTCGCCGAATCACCGTTTTTGTAAAACTCTCGTACGCATAACGCGCGGTCTGCTCCCGAGAAACGCTCCATAGCGACTAAATTCCCAAGAGCCAGGCTACCGATTGACATAACCCCCGCGCCCCTCGGATACTTTGCGTTCACGCAGTAAGCTAAAAAAATATAAAATTTCTTTTGAGACACCTTGTAATTGCGTCTAAACTCGCACAACAATTGTTGAAAAACGTATTTCAAATATGTCTTTTAAAATTTGAATTTAACCACATTAATGTGAATTCGCGTAAATAGAGATCGCGTAAATGGAGGGATTACTGGATACCAGATTCTCCAGTACTAAATTTGTTCTCAGTCTAGCCATAGGAATAATAGTAAAGTCCATTCTACATTATACTTTTTTCAATACTATCCAACTCTGACGTCATTTCAACTTTTGATACTACAGAATATAGTGGGGAAAAAAATAAGAGACAGTGATATTTTTTATACCTTCCATCTCTTATTACTTTTCATTGCCAACTTAAAAAATTTTAAGTTCAGATGGCAGACAACAATTTGGTTATAGTAAACCAATTTATAAATATTGTTTAATTGTGCTAAGTTTATATTTAATTATATGATCTAAATAAACTTCTTATCAACTTAATAAACAACTTAAAGTTAAGTTGTAAACAAAAGCTAAAAAGTTGGTGTTGGTACGACTGAAAAGTACAGAACTGTCAACCAAAAATTTGACCAGAGGTAGTTTTGGATGACAGTTCTGTACTTTTCAGTTTTTTGCATTAAATTTGTTTTGAAAGTATCAAAGAGGAATAAATCATTTATAGTAATAAAATACTTATAAAACAAATAACACATTGTTAATAGTGAGAAATACTTTTCTGAAATTGAAAAAAATAAGCCATTTATCAATATATTTTTAATTAATCTAAGACTTGAATACGAAGCAAATGCAGAAAAAACGCCTGGATTTTTGTCAAGAAAAGTGATTTTCCAAAAACTGTTGATTTTGATGTGATTATAGAACAAATATTCCTAGACATCCAGTATTATGTTGGCTTCTTACACTTATTAAATATCTACAAAACTGAAATGTGTGAAAATTCACGCTCCATATAAATTTTTTTTTTAATGTGGACATTTTTGATTTAGACCTTAAAGCGGATTTTGCATTTAGACCTCACATATATATTTGGTATGAGATGCATAAAACAGAGATACAGTAATACCTCATTACTCGACTGCCTCTTAGCTCGACGTTTTCGCCACTCGACGTAAATGTCGAGAGTGATTGAGTACCGATCACGTGATACATATTTTGGTAAACAAAGCAAAATGAACGCATGGCCAGCAGTTCGCGCCTGGATATCTTAACGACAGCAACTCAGATTTAGTGCAGCTATGAACTTTTTGTTTTTTGCTAAAATAAGTGATTTATATTTATAATTATGGGTCCAAAGGATAGAAATGCAAGTATAGCTAAAAGGAAAACATATACATATATGTATTTCCTTATATGTATATGTATACCAGGTCTACAAGTATGAAATGCGGATTTTTTTCAAACTTGCCGCGCAAACAGAGTGTATAGTTCAAAGTTTCAACACATATGGCGTTTTGTTAAGTTATCATTAAGTGTCAAATTCGTATAGGTTATAATTTGAAAAGTGATCATATAGTTTTGTTTTACTGTGTTAAAAATGTCAAATTTTGTGCCAAATAAAGAGCATTCGCGGACAGTACTACTGTTTTGTTTTCATTTGAAAAAAACTGCTGCTGAATCATACCGACTGCTTCGAGAAGCTTATGGTGAATATGTTCCATCGCAAGATACGTGTGAACGATGGTTTCGGCGTTTCAAAAGTGGTGACTTTGATCTTACAGCCAAAGAACATGGAAAACCTCCAAAAAAATATGCAAAATTGGAAACATTGCTACAAGAAGACGATAGTCAATCACAAAAACAACTAGCAGAGCAGTTAGGCGTTAGTCAACAAGCTGTTTCCAATCGCCTTCGAGAGATGGATAAGATCCAGAAAGTCGGCAGATGGGTTCCACATGCATTAAATGAGAGGCAGATGGAAAAACGCAAAAACACTTGTGAAATGTTGCTTGCACGATACAAAAGAAAGTCTTTTTTGCATCGTACCATTACAGGCGATGAAAAAAGGATTTATTTTGAAAATCCCAAACGCAAAACATCATGGATGAACCCAGGCTCACCATCCACATCAACTGCAAGACCGAATCGCTTTGGCAAAAAGACAATGCTCTGTACTTGGTGGGACCAAAAGGGTCTATTATGAATTGTTAAAACCTGGTGGAACAGTTAATACCCAACGCTACCAACAACAACTGATCGAATTGAACCATTCGCTGCTCATAAAACGACCAGAATACGAAAGAAAACAGCACAAGGTAATCTTTCTTCACGATAACGCTTCATCACATAAGGCAAAAGCAGTTTGCAACACATTGGAGGCACTCAAGTGGGAAGTGCTACCCCATGCCGCTTACTCACCAGACTTGGCCCCTTCAGATTACCACTTGTTCGCATCGATGGGTCACGCACTTGCAGAGCAGCACTTTTGTTCATATGAAAATGTGAAAGAATGGCTAGATGAATGGTTTGCGGGGAAAGGGGAAGAGTTCTACTGGCGAGGTATTCACAAATTGCCTGAAAGATGGGAAAAATGTATAACTTCTAATGAAGCACTCTTTGAATAAATAAACTTTTACTGTTCTATTGAGTTTAATGTGTTTTATTTTTTTAAAAAAAAATCCGCATTTCATACTTGTAGACCTGGTATATGTACATATGATTCCCTTTATTTCTTATGGAGAAATTCGGCACGGCACTCGACGTAATCGCTACTCGACGCTTTTTCAGAACGAATTAACGTCGAGTGGCGGGGTATAACTGTAGGTAAATTTGAAAACATCATTGTCCTGCTCGTAGTAGTAATGTTTGAAGGGAACAATAGTCATTTTCTATATGTTCGCAACACAAACAAATGTTTCTTAGTGTTTTCTTTATCAAGAAATTCCTTAATGAATTAACCAACAAAAAATTATTTTAGATACAAATTACTGTTAATTATTAACCTTAAATTAAAATGCACTTTTGTCCTTCCACACTGCGGTGTTTAAGCGACCTCTCACAAGAAACCCTGTCTGAAAAAGCAGTTGTTTTTGTCCTAAAATGTCAATCTTAGTTGAAGAGAACCACAACATCCAAGTACATAGAGGATTAGCTGCAAAACAAGGACAACTAAACGAACAAAACACTAGAAATAATTAATTTCATGAAAATATGTTAATAAGCAAACAATACAAACATTACTGTGTTGTCATCTATTTGTAAATCGAAAAGTTAGTGCTGTGCAAATTATAGCACTCGCACAAACAAGTTAATAGAGGAAGCTGCATATCGTTTAACATGCACAACCAACGAACAATGAAATGAACGAATGAAATACAGCTTTATGGTTACCACAGACTCGAATATCAAATCAACCAGAGCTTTTACTTATGCATATGTGGACCACTGCTTTCATTGTGCACATTGAAGCCAATAGCATGAACACATACCAGGATAATATATGATAGTATGTTGTTCTGGTTGTCGGGTATAAGGGTTTCGAACCCAGGTCTTTCCGGTGATTAATACAACCCTCCTTAGACCTATGTTAAGGAGAAATTGAATCTAAAATACTAAATAACATGGATATGTTATTTATGGTTTCCATTCTGATAGTTATCTAACTTTATTTTACATATTAAAACACTGCCTTTTTTTATCTAAATTACCATCGGTTTTCCGTTTTCATCTTTTCTTGGAAACAAGAAAAAATATTAATATTAATATAAAGGGTATAATAATTGAGAACATTAAGATAAAAGCTGCAATTTGTTGAGTAGAGAGACCTCTTTTTAGTTTGAGAGAGATAAAGAACAAACACAAGTAACGAATGGATAGATCATTATTTTTATTAATGAATTTCTCGAATTCTTTTCTTTGCTTAGTAACTTGTGAAATCAGGGAAGTATTGCGAGTTTCTTAAAATATGCAGGGGTGGAGCTCTTACCAAATTAGGCGTTAAAAGTACTATGTTCCATGGTTGATAGAAATAAGTGGACGATTATAAAAGTTTCTACCAATTTTAGGCAATCGCTTGAAGACATTGTCAGACGATTTCTGCCCACAGTTCAAAAGCAAAATCGCGTGACTTAATGTTAGATCTTTTTGAACCTTTACCGTGACAACCAGAAGGAAATATTGGCGTCCATTGTCACAGGGGTTGAAACCAGAGGAAGCCCTGTATAAAAATCCTGTTAAAAAAAAAAGAATATGTTGAGAGTTGTTTTGTTGCGAGACCTCTAAAGCAAGCTTAAAATGAGTAAATGTACATGAACTTAAATTTATTTAACATTTGATAGCAAATAGAAAATAGACATTTACGAGAGCCACCTTTAAGTTTATACAAAAACTAAACCAGTGGCAAAGGGAAACCTCCGCTAGACTTGCCCTCCCATAAAAAAATATTTAAAAAAAAAATAATATTTAGATAAATTTTCAAAAATACATCAAATTATGTTCTATACAAATTTTTGTCCAAGGCTTGCTTTACTAGTTACGAATTAATTATCATGACCATGGAAACGTTATATATAAGTATGAAAAAATTGAGACTTTTAAATAATTTTATAAAAAAAATTCGAAATTTTTCGTTTTATCAAAAAACGTCTCAAATAAAAGTTATTAGTTATTGCATTTATAGTAACTTTTGTTCAATAAATTTTTTCGAAATAATTTTCTGTTGCTAAATATTCGCAAAAATCTTAAAATCGACACGAGTAAACTCCCATTTCTAGTCAACCGATTTTCATAAAAAACAATAGGATTCTTCCCATTTAATAGGAGAATTTTTTAGTACCAGAACGAACTCTTTAAGTTAAACCGTTTTTGAGTTATCGTGTATACACACAGACACACAGACACACAGACACACAGACAGACAGACACACACACACACACACACACACACACACATACGGACGGCACTTCGAAAATAGGTTTTTTGGATTCCCTGGACCATGAAACGTGGTCATCCGTCAAAATCTCGACATCGAAAATTTTCGCGATTACAATACTTGCCCCTTATATATTAAGGTCGGGCAAGTAAACAGAAAAACAATTCTTTTGGAACAAACTGTTTTATTGCTTTTCAAAATATTCTACTTTAAGATTTATACACTTTTGCAAGCATTCAAACCAATTCTCGAAACATTTTTTCCACTCTGAAGTTGGTATCTCAAAAACATTCGAAGGCTTCAACAGTTTCTTGGGGTGATAAAAATCGCTGTCCACGCATTTTTTGTTTTACATTGGGGAACAAAACAAAGTTGTTAACGGATAAATCAGGTGGATACGGGCAATGAGACATTTATTCGATGTTTTCCTCCTGCAAATAATCAATTGTTTGACGTGCTGTGTGGGAGCTTGCATTGTCATGATGAAGAATGATGCGAAGGTTTTGGTTGTTTTTTTCTGATTTTTTCGATGACTTTTGGCAAACGAATTGTTGTATACCATTCAGCATTAACTGTTCTCTGATCCTCTAGAGGAATGGTTGCGACATGTCCAGTACAATCGAAGAAACAAGTGATAACTTTCTTGAAAGTGTTTCGTGAACGAACATTTTTTCTGGGTTTAAGTTCATCTAGGAAGACTCAAATAGTGGATTGTTACTTAGCTTCTGGTTCATATGAATAAATCCAAGTTTCGTCACCGGTAACGATGTTGTATAAGAATTTTGCAGTGTCTAGGTTGAATTTTTTAGCATTCCCTTGCACCAATCAACACGAGCCTTGTTTTGAGCTTCGGTCAAATTATGTGAAATCCATCGGGAACAGATCTTTTTCACAGCTAAATGTTCATGCAAAATTGAATGTAATACAGTCTTCGATATGCCAAAGAATGCCTCTATCTCACAGTAAGTCATATGCTGATTTTCTTCAATCATTTTGCGCATAGCATCGATGTTTTTTTGAATCACAACCGATTTTGGTCGACCTTCACGAGATTCATCACTGACGGACGCACGACCATGACGAACTTCTGCAAATCAATTCTAAACAAGTCTTTTCTAATGGTGCTTCATTACCAAAAGTTGAACAGCAAAAATATGCATTGCGAAATTACGTATATTCCAGCTAGTTCCTAATAAATGCATAAACACATACATTCATACATACATACAGACATAAATAAAAAACCACTTTTTTACAGTAGTTGTTTGTTGCATAATTTAGCTGAAACTGTCGCTATAATTCGTGGTAGTGTCAGATTACTTAGAGATCCCTGTAACGCAGATTATTTTATAATTCGATTAAATGCCCCATGCACCATTTAAATCAATTACGATTTGTTGTCAATCAGTGGATTGTTAATTTAAAATACGGTTTTTTACGTATAAACGAATACAGAAAGGGTAGTTAATTTATAAAAATCCAATTGATGAAAGTGTGATCGTTGATATTTTTATTACAGATTCATTCCCAGGGGTTCCATTAATTGCATAAATACCAGTGAATAATATATAATGTAATTATATCACATTTTAAATACCCACGGATACAAAACAAGGATTTGCGTTAAAAAATTCTGTTAAAAAATTGAACACATTTTAGAAAATACACAAAATAAGCAATAATAAGCAAACACACTGCATGTTTTGTTCAGTTTTTAAAGAAGCTCGTTGAAATGACAAATGTTGAGTGCTGCACGAATATTTAATTTTTCTTGACGTAGAATATTCTTTATGCCTATTCTATAAATTGTTCATTTCACACAAATTTAAGTAGGCGTTACTTAGATTTGTGTGAATGGTTTTTTGTTAACGCTCTACAAACAACTGTCATCCACTATTGAGTTATTATTTTAATTCAAAATAAATCGAATCTTCTCGGAACTTGAATATTGGTTTGTAATTTTTTAATTATTATTTTTACATGTCAAATCAATAATAAAGTCTATTCCAAACGATTAGGCGGAACTAGATTTTTAAATCTGGTAATTTTTACAGATTGATTGAAGCTTTTGATCATTTGGTTCAGGAAAAGCCAACTTCAATATATAAAAAAATAGCTAATGACAACTTACAAAAATGAAAATTCCAGATATTTTCGATTGATAACAAATTTTTTATATCTACTAATATTCCGTTGCCTAGTAAAAACATATTATTTTACAAAAAATATACAAATTATTACAAAAGACGGACGTAACGACCAGAGCCACAGTAAGGAAAACTTGCGCTAGGGGCAAAACTGCGTTTTGGCGCCCTTGGCAAAAATAAATGTAAGTGATAAGCAAAAACAAGATTCTCACCTCCCAAAATCTAGATGATGAGCAAAAAAAGGTCGTTACCTCTCAAAATCCAAGTGAAGAGCAAAAAAAAGGTCCTCACCTCCCAAAATCCAAGTAAAGAGCAAAAAAGAAGGTCCTCACTTTCGCAATGTGGCGCCTCTTAGTCAAGCTCATCGGCGCCCTTTTCCTTAGTGCGCTAGGGGCCGTCGCCCCTCCGCCCTCTCTTACTGCGGCTCTGGTAACAATAAATGAACGAAACAACAATCAAATTATAAGCGGTTTGTTTGCTCTAAGCGGAACTTGATTTTCAAATCTAGTTACTTTTATCCTTTGACCGATTTTACCCATTTGACTTCAACCGATTGATTGAAGCTTTTGATCATTTTGTTTAGGAAGTTCAGGAAATCAGCTGTGGCCACCATAGGACCGACCGCCATGACAAAGTACTTGTTTAATTTATGCTGCTTCATCAAAAAATGTCTCAAATAAAAGTTGTTAGTTATTGCTTTTATAGCAACTTTTGTTAAATAAATTTTTTCGAAATATTTCTCTGTTGTGAAATATTAGCAAAAATCTTAAAGCCGACACGTGTAAATTCCCATTTCTAGTTAACCGATTTTTACCAACTCGTGCCATTGATGCCAAAAGCTTAAATATGAAGTTTCATAAAAATCCTTATAGCCGAATTTGCTCTGCACGTGTACACGGACCGACAGACAGACAAACATCATGCTAAAATAGTCAAAACATTATGTAGCGACCTCATTCGTGGAGATCCATCGAAATCTCGAAATGTCAAAATCGGTATGATCACAATACCTCCCTTATATATGTTGGCGGTCAGTAAAAATAACTAGTGACAACTTAAGAAAATTTAAATTCCATTTAGTTCCGCTTAAAGCTTTGAAATAGCCTATATTTTAATATATTCTAACAGATTTGAAGTGAACTATATTCTAACAGATTTGAACAGCCTGGTGTGTCACGATAATGGGAACACGATTTTTTTTTTTTTCGAAAAAGCGACGTGTGAGCAAGTTGGGAAATATTTTGAACTAAAATTTATCCACAAAATTGAATGGTAGTATTGAAATGTTCCGGAAGACCCGGAAGTACAGGATATCAAGGACAACTTCGAATTTTTAAATGGGAAAAAAAGTATTTTTATTTACAAGTGTTAAAAGTGCCTTCCATTTTAATTTAAACACATTCGCATCCTTACTCTTGAGTTATCTGTAGCTCGGAGAGCAATTAAAAAAATATATAGTAAAAAATATTGCACTTTCAAGTACCTACTTCAAAGTACAATTTGAAAATACTTGAAGTACCTCCAACGCGAACCATTGTCGGAGAATCCCATCAACCGACACATACAATTTATCTTACCTTGATATAGTCTACTTATAGTCTGTTTCTTTGGTTAAAGCGGAACTATATTTTCAAATCTAGTAATTTTTATCAATTGAATGAAACTTTTGATCATTTTGTTTAGTAAAAGCTCATTTACTCATTATAAAGTTAGCTAGTGACAACTTAAACGTTTGAAATAGCCTGTAGTTTAAATTAGTTGTCAAAATAAGTAAATTATGTATAAAAATAAATAGAATATTTATTTTATTTATGTTATGAAAGGTATATTTTTATGAATATAAATGTATGATATTTATTAATATGGATAAAATTTATATCTTGCAAGATTGAGTGCATTTTTATTATATTTTCATGTTTCTTGTATGACTTCGCGACCCCCCGACGAAGTCTTCTCGGCCCCCCGGTTGAGAAACGCTGGTCTAGAGTCGACTAATTAAAGAACTTTGAACGCAGCTTTAGTTTGCCAAACTCTGTTCTAGATGGTATGATCCTTCTAACAAAACCCTCAAAATTGTGGCCTCTACAAGTTTATATCTATATATGTAATAATGCAAGATGGTTGCTGAGTTTTATAAAAAATTCACGTCTACTCATTGTCATAAAACAGAAAATAACAAAAGAAAAGATGTTGAAATCGAGTAATACAGAATTCAATGTCTTGTCTTAACGATAGAAATTTATCTTATAATTTTATTTTTCATTGTACTTTCTGCAAAGGAGCAAAGAAGACCATGAATCTAACAAATGCACTTTACGTGCATAGAATCGGGTTGATAGTCTCAGATGAACATTTTGACATGACTTCTCTTATTAAATTTCAACATTGCGCACTCTCAAGTTACATGTCATTGTAATTTAACTTTGTTATTAAAATAAGATAGAACTGTACTTACCTGATAAAAGTTCAGATCATTTGAAAACGGTATGAAATAGTGGCATTTGATGCCACTATTTCCAAGCTTTAATTGAAATACAACATTAAATGTACAATAAGCAAATTTTTCATATTTTTTTCAATATCCCTAGACTTTTCCGATGTGTGTATATACAAGGTGTCTCAAAAGAAATTTTATATTTATTTAGCTTACTGCGTGAACGCAACGTATCCGAGGGGCGCGGGGGTTATGTCAATCAGTAGCCTGGCTCTTGGGAATGCAGTCGCTATGGAGCGTTTCTCGGGAGCAGACCGCGCATTATGCGTGCGAGAGTTTTACAATAACGGTGCTTCGGCGACTGTAGCGCGTAGAAAATTCTGCAGTATTCGAGGTTTTCGCCACTTAAATGATGCGCCAAGCATTCCTCTCATTCGACATTGGGTTAAAAAGTTTGAAGAGACTGGTACAACGCTGGATAAATCAAAATCCGGGCGACCTAGGTCATCAAGAACGGTAGAAAACGTGGAGAATGATCAGTCTGTTCGTGACGACCCGAACCTTTCAATTCGGAAGCGCGCAAGTGCTTTAAATGTGCATAGATCATCATTACATCGCATTATGCACAAAGACCTAAAGCTGCACCCCTACAAAATTCAATTGGTGCAAGAATTAAAGCCCCAAGATGTCAGTCAGAGGCTTAATTTAATTTCGTAAATCAGGTGATTGAGTGATTTTCAACGTTAACCAACATTTTGTTTTCGGATGAAGCTCATTTTCATCTTAATGGCCACGTAAATAAGCAGAACTGCTGCTACTGGAGTGCAACGAATCCGAAACGCAAACATCAGAAACCCCTACATTCGCCTAAAGTGACCGTATGGGCTGCGATGTCGGCGCGAGGAATTATCGGCCCTTACTTTTTTGAAGACGAAAGGGGGCGTGCAGTTACAGTGAATTCAGAGCGTTATGTGGAGATGTTAGACAACTTCTTGGTACCTGAACTGCAAAACTTTCCTGGCTATAACTAAAGAACATGGTTCCAACAGGACGGAGCAACTTCACACACGTCCAATATGTCTCTGCCACGTGTTCGTGAAATTTTCTCAGGCAAATTGATCTCCCGGAGAGGTGACATAAATTGGCCTCCACGCAGTCCAGATTTAACCACTATGGACTTTTTCCTATGGGGTTATCTTAAATCTAAAGTTTACGCCAATAAACCGAGTTCACTGGCGCATTTGAAAGAAAATATCCGTCACGAAATGGCAGCCATCCCTGAGTCCACCTGCCGAGACGTCATAAGTAATTTTACTGTTCGATTAAATGAGTGCCGAAAACGCGAGGGTCTACATTTAGACGATATTATTTTTAAGAAATAAATCCCCAAAAAGTGTATTTTAAAAATTAATAAACATTTTTTCTAGATACGGCTTACTTTTTTTTTAATCGATCCATTAAATATAAAATTCTTTTGAGACACCTTGTACAACATTAAATGTACAATAAGCAATTTCTTTTCATATTTTTTTCAATATCCCTAGACTTTTCCGATGTGTGTATATAGATAGAGCGATTGTTGAAGTCCACCAATCCAAAAAATATTGAAACAAAAATGTATTAAAATATACTGTTGGGAATATTAGAACGTTCGCATGTACGTAGTGTAGAAACGTAAAAATATCACACGTTTCCATATGTTGTTTTCACGTTTCCACGTGCGTTACATTACACATCACAAGGTTTTTGTAAATTGTCTAATATTAATGATTCACCCCTTTGTTTAGTTTCACTGGGCACTGTCTAGTTTTTGACCTAACGGTATCTAAGTCTATTAGTCACTGGAGCTATTTACATATTTACAAGATTGCATTTGAGAACCATCTTGAAAACATTGATAAACCATTATAAGGATATATTGCAAAAACTTCGATACAAACAAATGTTTATTGCTCTACGTGATTTTTTTTGTGATTCTCGTAACTGGAGAATTTGTAAAATATTGCAAATAACATTTTTTCAGCCATTGGCGTAACAAAAAAAATATATTTCTCCTTAAGAAGTGTTGGCTTGACTTTTGACCCGACTCAACATAATTCCTCCATCCTGCTCTGTTAAGTTCCAGGTCTTTTTAGATATCTTGTATACCAAAACGCGCTAGATCCTCTGTCAACTAATCTCTCTCTATATATATATATATATATGAGTAATTCTTTTTCATCGAGAGACCCCATGCTGTCCAAAATTATATTAGTCTATGAAAGGTCTACCAGGGCTCATTCGATGCTTATTGTAGTCTAGTTTCGAAATCCGAGTGGCTCTTTTACGGAAACATCGTAACTTATCAAATATGGCCACCAATCCCACGTGACCTCTACCTTTTCTTCGATAAATCGATTATAAAGTCAACACAATCGAGTCAATTTGGGTGTCAAACCCCTGAAAATGTTACCTAAAGGTAGTTGAGGCGGCTGTTAATGAATCCAGGGTCAAATTTAGAAAATTCAATATGGCGGATGCAATAACGCGGCCGAAACCACGTGCCAAGTGAAGATTTTTTAAAAAATGATTTGATATAATGCCTGGGGGTTTATGGGGTCACTGATGATGAATTCAGGGTGCAATTCAGAAAATTAAATATGGCGGATCCAATAAAGCGGATTCAATATGGCGGCCAAAACCACTTGATGAAAAGAGATTTTCAAAAAATCACTTGATTTTGTCCTTATTTAATACCTGGAGGTTTATGGGGTTTCTGATGATAAATCCAGGGTTCATGTGAGAAAATTCAATATGGCGGCCAAAATCACTTGACAATCGGAGATTTTTAAAAAATCATTTGACTTCAAACTAATTTGGTACCTAAGGGTTTATGAGATCGTTCATGATAAGTCCAGGATCGAACCCTGTATTTTCTCAAAGTTTTTTCAGAAATCTTCCCTTATTAAGTTAAATAGAGTCGATACAGAAAAATTAAATTAAACAATCCACCTAAACACAACTAGAATTTCTGTGTCCGTAACACTGTTTCTAAATCTAACATCAAATTTTTTTATAATTTTTTTTTTATTTATTTTTATTTTTTTTTATTTTTTTTTGACTTATTTGAACTATTTTGACTTATATTTACACTATTCAAACTATAATTTCTCATCAAGTGGTTTTGGCCGCCATATTGAATCCGCTTTATTGGATCCGCCATATTTAATTTTCTGAATTGCACCCTGAATTCATCATCAGTGACCCCATAAACCCTCAGGCATTATATTATATTGAAATCAAATCATTTTTTAAAAAATCTTCACTTGGCACGTGGTTTCGGCCGCCTTATTGCATCCGCCATATTGAATTTTCTAAATTTGACCCTGGATTCATTAACAGCCGCCTCAACTACCTTTAGGTAACATTTTCAGGGGTTTGACACCCAAATTGACTCGATTGTGTTGACTTTATAATCGATTTATCGAAGAAAAGGTAAAGGTCACGTGGGATTGGTGGCCATATTTGATAAGTTACGATGTTTCCGTAAATGAGCCACTCGGATTTCGAAACTAGACTACAATAAGCATCGAATGAGCCCTGGTAGACCTTTCATAGACTAATATATTTTTGGACAGAATGGGGTCTCTCGATGAAAAAGAATGACTCATATATATATATATTGAGTTCAGTTCGATAAAAATCTCATGAAGAGATGATCTTTATGGTATGCAGAGAGTGCATTATGATATACAGTGACAGATACAGAGAACAGTTCTATTCTTTTTCTATATTCAATCTTTTTTAACATTTAATTTGTTAATATAATTTGAAACAACGATCTCTGTAACATTACTGAATGTTTCGAGCATTGATCAAGCACAATTTAATCGGATTAAATGGAACATAACATTATAGATGAATTAATATACAAATTTTAATCTTGTGTTACGGGCTATCCTAGCCGAAACACAGCGCTTTAAAATCTAGTTAGACGATAACCTACCTTCGTACGGAAAACTTATTCTAAGCTTATAAAAGGATACAGTATGGGGTAATTTTGTGCGAAACCAACTGAATAGGTCCTGTCAACCCACTTAGAGGACAGCATTTATGACAACAACCACCGCATCTGCTTCCGAATGCAAAAACATACTAGAGATGTCACTTAATTTGAGGTTAATTGTTGTTGACATTTCTATTTAACCTGTTTTGGGATATATACGTCGTGGAAACCTGGAAAGTACAACAGTTAGCGTGCGGAATATGTTTGAATGATACACCTACCTTATATAAAAAAAAAAAAAAAAGAACAAGAAATTATAATCCTCAATAGTAAATAAATTTCTGGGAATATTTGGTCGTAATAACGTAACTAGACGTATTTCTGCACTGACATGCGCGAGTGGTAAACCCGGTAGAGGGGTGAGGAAAAAAAGGTTATAAAACAGATGGGAAGCCGCGTTTTGGCTCTCTCTTAAACTTACGAACAGTGGTGTTATCAGAAAAATTTGACCAGAAAGAAAAACTAACGGCACGTGCAGTGAAACTTCCATGTATAAGCCTAGAGGAAATTGAAGGCAACACGGAATTCGTTTTTGCGGAGACTGCTTGGCGTTATACTGTCTTCGTAGGGAAGACACGGAGATATCCGGATGAGAATTTTCTTTTCTGATCAAAAGTTCGGAGTTTAAGAAAACCATTTAAGCCACCGACCACGAGGTAAGGTATCACCTTTCTTTTATTTCCGCACGCGAAACTGTTGTATGGTCTCCAGTTTCACTAATTGTATTTTTAACTGTTATTCATACAGTGGCGGTACGATAGAGGCAAAAAATTTGCACAGTTGTGCCTATTTGAGAGTATATATCGGCCGGAGGAATAATTTCTGAAGTTATCCGAGTATTCAACCGGTCGCAAAGGAATAAGCACCTTGTAGCGGAACCTTAAAACTACATCACCGTCCAGAGAGTACATAACCTACTTATTGTATCTAGCCGTGGAAACAGGGAGATTGTTTTTGTCTGCAACTCAGATGAGTACTAATTTATGATAATTGTTTGATGATTTGTAACAAAAATATCTTTATGAGTGTGGCGTATCGGACCTCCGGGTTGTGTTGAGGCGTAATACGTCCCCGTATAGATGTTTTTGGATACACACTGATAATTTTGGCCATTTTTATGAATGTGTATGTATTGTACTTGTATTTTGAGTTGAGTGAGCACATGGTGCCACCCCTATTGTGAAGCATATATTTTCTACGTCCTAAGGCCCTAAGCTACAATAAGTTGGACGCGCTGAATCGTGTTGGGGCGCGTAGTTAGTCAGAGCAGTCTCGCTCAGGGTTGAATTAGTTTATTTAATTGTAGATTCAGTCTGTCCGTAAGTCAACATTTTTTTATCCCCTTGATAACTCGAGGTTGTGAATTAGTTCTCAAACACATGGGTTTAACCCCTCTTTGTGAATATTCCCTGGCCGGGTATTCGTGTTAACTGCTTTTTCACGTTATCAAGGGTCGGTCTTTGTATTTGATTTGGGTGGATTAACGTTAGCTTCAGTCGGGCAGAACCTCAGCCACAAGCATTTCTTTTTTTTTATCATCATCGACCAGGCCTCACCTAATTTTTCAGTAATTTAGTTGTTTGTTTAAAGTTATATTTCCGTAGAGCCGTGTGGGGTTGGGTGGTACGTTAACTTTTTTTTTCATCTCGTTAGAGATTTTTTTGTGTTAACGTACTACGGGTTTTCAAGGGATTTGAGAGGATTTTGAGAGTCAGTCTCTTGGCCTCCTTGGATATTTTATCACCGCGACTTCGAGGCCACTAGACTGGCTGGGTTTTCATTAAAGTTAAGGCGAGCTAGAAGTATAGTAAAAATTTAAATCGGGTTTTGAACAAGCGCTGGCTTTCCGATTCTAAAATTCTTCCGGATATTTCCTAACGGTATTGCCAACCGGAATACCGTTACCATTTTTCAACGTAATTAATCACTGTGGTATAATATTCCTGTGCAAAACTTCACGCAGCCCTAGGGCAGTTGTAGCATAAGTAATCCAATCACATGTTACTGGGTATTTATACCGCATCACAAGTAATTCAGTTGTTAGTTTAAATTGTAATTAATTACCGGTTAAGGATTCAGTTGTTTAATTTCCTTTGGCCACTCGTGAGTACTTAGTTTCTAAAATTTTGGATTTAACTTAGATATTTTGCTCGTAGATTAAATAATTTATTTTTTTGTATTAACTTTGTCGTACTCCGAGCTAAAAAGGGAATGTTTAACTAGTCGTTGATCTTGTAATTATTAATATTTTGGTTATAAAATTTTGCTTATTGAGTATTCGCTGTGCGAATAATAATATTTATTTTGTTTATAGATTTTGCGTATTGAGTATTCATTTAGTGAATAATTTATTTTGTTTATAGATTTTGCGTATTGAGTATTCATTTAGTGAATAATTTACTTTGTTTATAGATTTTGCGTATTGAATATTCGTTTAACGAATATTAGTTATTCTGTTATTACCATTTGTTAGTTACTGATTTTTTTGTTAATAAATTTAGTTATTGAGAATTTTGGTGTTTCTATTACGAGAACTCTATTCCTTCCCCTGGGGTTTTATTTTTCTTCCAGAATTTAGGGCAATAGAAGCGAAGTGACTGGCGCCGTATAAATTTTAGGCCGCACATCGACATTGATAATTACAGGACCACCCTGCATAGTCAAATCTACCTCTAGACTGGGCTGGCGGCCTTCTACCTTGCCCTGGACAGCTGATAGCCACTGGAGTCACTTCACAGTGGTTACGGACTTCATATTTTTCCCCATTTAGGTTTTTAGCGACCGATCAGAGAGCTGAGCGGACGCTGGCGTATGCCAACTATATAACGCTGGGGTCTGGCCGTAATATACGTTATATATTTCTGGCGCCCAACGTGGGGCCCAACGGAAAAGAAGACCGTTGCTTGCTAAAAAGAATTTTACACTACGATTGGGTTAACAAAATTGTGTTATACTTATTTCAAACTTAATTCCTGTGCCCCTAGACCCATTCCTTAAGAGTTCTCATAATAAGAAATTTAGTTAGATTATTTTTTTTTTGTGATATTGTGTTGGATTACTTTTGCTATACTGTGTTGTATTGTTGTGTTTTAACACATACTCGATATTGGATGACCTATTGTACGTATTGGTCGCATTTTGGCGATTTAGTCTCTAACGGATTAAAGAGCAAACAAGTTACTGTTTTTGAGTTGTTTATAACGTTGAGTAGAGGACTCTAAGGTACCTCCCGGTGAAAATTGGTGTTGCATTGTTGGCAACAGTTGTATTGAAATTGTAATTGCAACAATTGTTTGTTGAATTATATTTGGAGACGGACCGGCGTTGGTTCGGCCGTCCATTGGTTTTACGTCTGTAGAGACGTTAGTGTTGGTAAGCCGGTTTAGGGCAAGCCATTGAAAAATTCACACGGGATTCGCTTAGCGGAAATTTAGTTTCCTCATACTTACGGTATTACGTTTATACCGAGCTGGTTAAACCAGGATATCACTCGACGGTTAGAGTATTGAAGAAAGACAGTAGACTTGGAGTTGTGCAATAGTAAGTCCCAGTATAGGGAAGTAGTAGAACGTAACCAAGGATCGTGTTTGTGTTGGACGCTGTATTTGCATCATGTCGTTGCCTACTAAATTTCGGGTTGAACACCTAGCACCAGCGGAATTAGAATATGAAACCGCGGTCTACGGACTACAGGACAGCGACGGCGAGGACGCTCATTTACGACGGGAATTGCTGCAAAACATGATGTCGCTCGTGAAATCAGGAACGTCTTTTCGACTTCCTAAGTACCCTTTCACCTTCGAAACGGATCAAACTGGCGTGGAAAATACCCTTCGGGAACTTACAGCGGTAATTGAAGCATTCTCAGGAGACCGGAGGACTCGTGATTTCCAAAGGATCTCGAGTCGCGTTGCACATTGTGGTACGCGAATCGGCCGTATGGCCGCATTATCAGCGGAAAACAAGTCGATACAGTCGCGGTTATTAGTACGCCTCGTAACCATCTGGACGACGATAAATCGCAAGACGCGCGCGCGAAGAATTACCTCAACTCCTAAGAGAACGATTATCGGGGACCTCGATGCCTCTAGGGCCGACCTCAGTCCATCAGAGGAGAGCTCGCTCGAGACCGAAGAGGAAGAAACCCCACCAGTTAAGCCGTGGCGAACCAAGAGTATCCCGCCAGCTCAATGGAACTTAAAGTTCAGCGGAGATCAAAAGGAGATGTCGTTGAGTGCATTCCTAGAGCGCGTGGAAGAATTGCGCAGCGCACGGAACGTATCGAGACAACAACTATTCGCCTCGGCATTGGATCTGTTCACTGGCAAGGCATTGATATGGTACCGAGCACAACGCCAGAACTTCTTAGATTGGCACGACCTCGTACATCAATTACGTACCGTCTTCGTACCAATCGATTACGACGACCAGCTGTACGATGAGATCCGCGCCCGCCGGCAAGGAGTCGACGAGTCAATTGACATCTATTTAGCGATCATGGAGTCGTTGTTCAAAAGATTGAGCACACCTTTGCCTGAGATAAGTAAGTTGAAGATCGTTGTCCGCAACCTTCACGCCCGATACAAAGATGGGATGTTTCTGTTGGACGAAGTGGAATCTGTACGTCGCCTCCTGGAAGTATGCCGCCGTATAGAACGAGCACACACCAACTGGCAGCCAGCTAGCATCACGACCCCGAGGAATCGGACGCCGTTAGAACCGGATTTGGCCTATGTGGCCGGGAGTTCCCGAGGAACACAACACCCGCAATCAGCGGAGT
The DNA here is from genome assembly GCA_963971575.1 of Liopterus haemorrhoidalis. Taxonomy (NCBI): domain Eukaryota; kingdom Metazoa; phylum Arthropoda; class Insecta; order Coleoptera; family Dytiscidae; genus Liopterus; species Liopterus haemorrhoidalis. The sequence goes on from OZ020615.1 coordinate 7,173,170, forward strand.
TACAAGAAATACGACCACAAGGCCGGATTCTCACGTGTTTTAACTGCCAAGAACCGGGACATCGAGCGGCAGCGTGCCCACAACGCCCAATCAGGAAGTGCTATACGTGCCATACTCCAGGCGTAACGAAGTACACATGTCCTAGATGCAATCCAAGAGGGTCCAGTGGCCCGAAGCAGAATCCGGGAAAAGAACAGCGTGGCGGATAAACGATCGGTCTCCGTCCGACGCAACCTCTATAAACCCGATTTTGGATTACATAATAGCTAACGCCCGGAGCGACGAGCGACCTTATCTAGAAATTGAGATCTTAGGTTACAGAATTTTAGGATTGTTAGACAGCGGAGCAATCCGAACCGTTCTTGGGAAACGCGGTTGGGCTTTATTGCAGAATGCTGGTTTCCATTTAGATAAAACGAAACATATTTCCTCATGTACGGTCGCCAGTGGGCACCGTCTGGAAATAGCTGGTGTTGTCCAGTTACCATGTACGATAGAAGGACACACCGCATGGATAGAAGCCATAGTGGTGCCTGAGATGGCACACACCTTAATATTGGGGGTTGATTTCTTCCGGCAGTTTGGAATTGTGCCAGACCTGCGCAGCGGCAGATGGCATTTTAGCCGATTAGAAGATACGGCCAGGATAGACCTGAGCGCCCTGGAAATGCCCGAAATGAGGATGAACGAGGATCAACGTGGAAGAATTGATGAACTGGTTTCTAAACACTTCAATAGTATGAAGAAAGGTATAGGCTGTACGGACCAAATAGAACATCAGATCAGCTTGCTGGATCCGCACCAACCGCCGATTAAACAACGCTACTATCCGGTCTCTCCGGCGATACAGCGAGAAATTGACAGGCAAGTCACCGAGATGGCAGAAGAAGGCGTTATCGAACGATCGAATTCGGATTGGTCGTCGCCGGTGCTGATGGTGAAGAAAAAGGATCAATCTTGGCGCTTCTGCGTCGACTTCCGCAAGGTAAACGCTGTCACTAGGCGCGATGCCTACCCACTACCTTACATCACGAGCATCTTAGACAGATTGAAGAACGCGAGGTACATCTCCAGCCTGGACATAAAGTCAGCGTATTGGAACATCCCGTTAACTGAGAGTTCAAAGAAGTATACCGCATTCACAGTGCCCGGAAGGGGTTTATGGCAGTTTAAGAGGTTAGCGTTCGGACTACACAGTGCTCCCGCCACGTTTCAGAAATTAATAGATACCGTATTAGGACCCGAGTTAGAACCGCACGTGTTCAAATATCTCGACGACATCATCATAATCGCGGATAACTTTGAGAAACACCTGGAAATTTTAGGAGAAGTATTGAAAAGATTGCTAGACGCTGGTTTCACGCTGAACAAAGACAAATGTGCGTTTGTAGTACCAGAACTGAAGTACCTAGGCTACGTGGTGAACCAAGGTGGACTGGCCGTCGACCCGGATAAGGTCTCGGCCATGCTGAAAATCCCACAACCCACCACCGCAGTCGAAGTACGCAGAATGCTGGGCGTTGCTGGTTGGTACAAACGTTTCATACCTACATATTCAGACATTTGTGCGCCACTCAATCGGCTAACCCGAAAGGGCATCCGATTTCAATGGGACGACGCATGTAAGCAATCGTGGAACCGCATCAAACAACACCTGATCACCGCTCCGATCCTATGCTGTCCGGACTTTTCACTACCATTCATAATACAGACCGACGCCTCTGGATACGGACTTGGTGCCGTGCTCTCGCAAAACACCCCTGAAGGCGAGAAGGTAGTATGCTACCTCAGCAAATCGCTTACGCGATTAGAACGGGCGTACACCACCACGGAGAGGGAGTGTCTGGCTGTGTTATGGGCAGTAGAGAAATTACGTCCGTACATCGAAGGATCGCACTTTACAGTGATCACGGATCATCACAGCTTGTGCTGGCTTCATAACCTAAAGGATCCGTGTGGACGACTAGCGAGATGGGCTCTGAGACTACAACAATTCGACTTTAAAATTATCCACCGTAAGGGGAGAGATCACCATGTACCCGACGCCTTGAGCCGAGGAGTACCAGTACTCGACAGTGTTACTGCCGACGTCAACACCGAAGGACAACCCCCTTGTGCGTGGTACACAAAGATGTGTCGGAAAGTCGAAGAAAACCCTCGCAAGTTTCCGGCATGGCGCCTGGAAGAAGGTAAATTGTACCACTACTACCGGCATCCTAATCCCGGCCTGTTAACCGAAGCGGAGAATTGGAAACGCGTGATTCCTCGTCCGGAGCGTAAAGAGATACTTCAACGGATGCATGACGCACCGACCTCAGGACACTTAGGCGTTTATAAAACGTATTGTCGACTAATACAACATTATTATTGGCCGTTCATGAGAGCGGACGTGGTCCGCTATATACATCGCTGTACCACTTGTTTGGAAAGTAAAGTAGAGAGAAAACCGCCAGTCGGATTGATGATGCCGCGGCGAGTCGTAGAGCGCCCATGGCAGCAGATAAGCGTGGATATCGTAGGTCCGATGACCAGATCAACCTCTGGGTATCAATATATCTTCACAGTGATAGATGTGTTTAGTAAGTTCGTGTTGACTTTCCCTATGCGGAAGGCCACCGCGCCCAGCATTGTTAAACTGCTAGAGAATGGAGTGTTTCTGCTGTTTGGAAGCCCCGAGTCAATATTATTGGACAACGGAACGCAATTCCGAAGTAAGGAGTTCCGTCGTTTGGCTGCGACGTATAACGTGCGCCTCCGATACAACGCTAACTATCATGCGCAAGCGAATGTGGTCGAACGAGTACACTCGACGTTGAAGCAAGGAATACGATCCTACCTCGACCAAGACCAGCGGAAGTGGGAAGATAACCTGCAGAAGGTATCTTGTGCGATACGAACGTCCGTCCATGAAAGCACTAGAATGACACCGTATTTTGTCAACTTTGGAAGGGAGATTGGATTTCCAGAAGAATGTGTGGACAGGGTTCCAGAGGAAATGGAGACACCCAGTAATAAGGAAGAACGTCAGAAGGTATTTCGGGAGATATACACCCAGGTGCGGGAACGCCTGAAAAGGTCTTCAGAAAATAGTAAACGGCGTTATGATTTGAGACGTCGAGACATCCAGTACGCGATAGGCGACCGTGTGTGGAGACGGAATTACATACTCTCCAATGCGGCGAAACATGTTAGCGCTGCTTTGGCACCGAAGTACGTCGGACCATTTTGGATAAAAAGAAAATTGTCACCATGGACTTATGAACTTAATAGAGAGGATGGAAAATCCTGTGGCGTATGGCACGCCAAGGATCTAAGGGGCCATCCAGAAGACACGGAGTCAGAGTGACTCCGTCTCTTTTAAGCAAAGGGGGAGTTGTTACGGGCTATCCTAGCCGAAACACAGCGCTTTAAAATCTAGTTAGACGATAACCTACCTTCGTACGGAAAACTTATTCTAAGCTTATAAAAGGATACAGTATGGGGTAATTTTGTGCGAAACCAACTGAATAGGTCCTGTCAACCCACTTAGAGGACAGCATTTATGACAACAACCACCGCATCTGCTTCCGAATGCAAAAACATACTAGAGATGTCACTTAATTTGAGGTTAATTGTTGTTGACATTTCTATTTAACCTGTTTTGGGATATATACGTCGTGGAAACCTGGAAAGTACAACAGTTAGCGTGCGGAATATGTTTGAATGATACACCTACCTTATATAAAAAAAAAAAAAAAAGAACAAGAAATTATAATCCTCAATAGTAAATAAATTTCTGGGAATATTTGGTCGTAATAACGTAACTAGACGTATTTCTGCACTGACATGCGCGAGTGGTAAACCCGGTAGAGGGGTGAGGAAAAAAAGGTTATAAAACAGATGGGAAGCCGCGTTTTGGCTCTCTCTTAAACTTACGAACAGTGGTGTTATCAGAAAAATTTGACCAGAAAGAAAAACTAACGGCACGTGCAGTGAAACTTCCATGTATAAGCCTAGAGGAAATTGAAGGCAACACGGAATTCGTTTTTGCGGAGACTGCTTGGCGTTATACTGTCTTCGTAGGGAAGACACGGAGATATCCGGATGAGAATTTTCTTTTCTGATCAAAAGTTCGGAGTTTAAGAAAACCATTTAAGCCACCGACCACGAGGTAAGGTATCACCTTTCTTTTATTTCCGCACGCGAAACTGTTGTATGGTCTCCAGTTTCACTAATTGTATTTTTAACTGTTATTCATACAGTGGCGGTACGATAGAGGCAAAAAATTTGCACAGTTGTGCCTATTTGAGAGTATATATCGGCCGGAGGAATAATTTCTGAAGTTATCCGAGTATTCAACCGGTCGCAAAGGAATAAGCACCTTGTAGCGGAACCTTAAAACTACATCACCGTCCAGAGAGTACATAACCTACTTATTGTATCTAGCCGTGGAAACAGGGAGATTGTTTTTGTCTGCAACTCAGATGAGTACTAATTTATGATAATTGTTTGATGATTTGTAACAAAAATATCTTTATGAGTGTGGCGTATCGGACCTCCGGGTTGTGTTGAGGCGTAATACGTCCCCGTATAGATGTTTTTGGATACACACTGATAATTTTGGCCATTTTTATGAATGTGTATGTATTGTACTTGTATTTTGAGTTGAGTGAGCACATGGTGCCACCCCTATTGTGAAGCATATATTTTCTACGTCCTAAGGCCCTAAGCTACAATAAGTTGGACGCGCTGAATCGTGTTGGGGCGCGTAGTTAGTCAGAGCAGTCTCGCTCAGGGTTGAATTAGTTTATTTAATTGTAGATTCAGTCTGTCCGTAAGTCAACATTTTTTTATCCCCTTGATAACTCGAGGTTGTGAATTAGTTCTCAAACACATGGGTTTAACCCCTCTTTGTGAATATTCCCTGGCCGGGTATTCGTGTTAACTGCTTTTTCACGTTATCAAGGGTCGGTCTTTGTATTTGATTTGGGTGGATTAACGTTAGCTTCAGTCGGGCAGAACCTCAGCCACAAGCATTTCTTTTTTTTTATCATCATCGACCAGGCCTCACCTAATTTTTCAGTAATTTAGTTGTTTGTTTAAAGTTATATTTCCGTAGAGCCGTGTGGGGTTGGGTGGTACGTTAACTTTTTTTTTCATCTCGTTAGAGATTTTTTTGTGTTAACGTACTACGGGTTTTCAAGGGATTTGAGAGGATTTTGAGAGTCAGTCTCTTGGCCTCCTTGGATATTTTATCACCGCGACTTCGAGGCCACTAGACTGGCTGGGTTTTCATTAAAGTTAAGGCGAGCTAGAAGTATAGTAAAAATTTAAATCGGGTTTTGAACAAGCGCTGGCTTTCCGATTCTAAAATTCTTCCGGATATTTCCTAACGGTATTGCCAACCGGAATACCGTTACCATTTTTCAACGTAATTAATCACTGTGGTATAATATTCCTGTGCAAAACTTCACGCAGCCCTAGGGCAGTTGTAGCATAAGTAATCCAATCACATGTTACTGGGTATTTATACCGCATCACAAGTAATTCAGTTGTTAGTTTAAATTGTAATTAATTACCGGTTAAGGATTCAGTTGTTTAATTTCCTTTGGCCACTCGTGAGTACTTAGTTTCTAAAATTTTGGATTTAACTTAGATATTTTGCTCGTAGATTAAATAATTTATTTTTTTGTATTAACTTTGTCGTACTCCGAGCTAAAAAGGGAATGTTTAACTAGTCGTTGATCTTGTAATTATTAATATTTTGGTTATAAAATTTTGCTTATTGAGTATTCGCTGTGCGAATAATAATATTTATTTTGTTTATAGATTTTGCGTATTGAGTATTCATTTAGTGAATAATTTATTTTGTTTATAGATTTTGCGTATTGAGTATTCATTTAGTGAATAATTTACTTTGTTTATAGATTTTGCGTATTGAATATTCGTTTAACGAATATTAGTTATTCTGTTATTACCATTTGTTAGTTACTGATTTTTTTGTTAATAAATTTAGTTATTGAGAATTTTGGTGTTTCTATTACGAGAACTCTATTCCTTCCCCTGGGGTTTTATTTTTCTTCCAGAATTTAGGGCAATAGAAGCGAAGTGACTGGCGCCGTATAAATTTTAGGCCGCACATCGACATTGATAATTACAGGACCACCCTGCATAGTCAAATCTACCTCTAGACTGGGCTGGCGGCCTTCTACCTTGCCCTGGACAGCTGATAGCCACTGGAGTCACTTCACAGTGGTTACGGACTTCATATTTTTCCCCATTTAGGTTTTTAGCGACCGATCAGAGAGCTGAGCGGACGCTGGCGTATGCCAACTATATAACGCTGGGGTCTGGCCGTAATATACGTTATACTTGACGTAAGCTCTTATTGACTGTTTATAAACCTATTTGCGAATATGTACATTTGTCCTAACCGCACTTTTCCTGAATTCCGCACTAAATTAATGTTGTAATAATGGATTCAACCTCTGAAAACTTGGAATATCATGCGCTTTCGTATTATTATTTTAGCGACTGTGATTTCGATTCGGAAGAAAAAACTTACGTGTGATGATCCATCTTGTAAAAGATTTAAGCCGCAAAGGCAGCTATTATAAGCTTTGTTCGCGGATGGAAGTTTATGAATTGTTTTAACGCGCATGTCCAACTTTTGATATAAGGTCAGTTCGTAGAGTAATTCCTAACGGTTTATTATCGTCAGACGCAAGTGCAGTTATTTTAACGCAGTCCTTCGGACTCTGTGCTTGCGTCTGACTATAATAAGGTAAAAATGGCTGTGGAAGAGACCTATTGCGAACTAAATTTGTCTGGCTGATAAGATTGTAATCACGGTGTGGTAAATTTAATTGGAAGAACTTTGTTTGTTAACCAAGTTCAACGAAATTAACAAAGCGCATGTATCTAAATAGAAACTTTTGCTTTTATCTACAAACAGATTATATAATTTTTCGAAGGCTACCGTGAATAACAATCATTTTGTCAGGAACAGTGACTATGTCATCCGTGAACAATAAAAGGAATATTGGTCTCTACCAATTCTACGTGGTGCTCTAACCTGTCCGAATTTTCATCCGCAAATACAGCTATTACAGTAAAACCTCGATATAACGGACCTCTATTTAACGGACTTCGGATATAACGGACAAAAATTCCGGTCAAATGTAAAAATTTTAAAAACGCCTTTTAATATTACACATAATTAAGTTTGTTTATTCCGAAGAAGTGAAATTCTAGATCTACAACACCTGTGGTGAGCTAATCCGGTTTGAGAGCGTTGATGAATGAATTACTTAAATTTTATTATATTTTAAGTTTGTTTATTTTAATGAAAATGTGATAACTGGCCGTAATTAAAACCCGGACTTTTGGTACACTAAACAATATCGCTACCTATGCGCTACCGAGGCCGACATTATTACAATTTACTGTTACTTCATATTCAACAAGAAAATAAATTGAAAGCCTCATTTGTATACTAACAGATTTTTCTTTTCCAGGTGAGAGAAATTGTCACTATGACTCCGAACGCACTATCGTCACTACTTCAGAATCCAGTACACATGGAAGAACGATAACTTGGCTGCAACAGCAGGTTGGTAGCTGCGACAACTAAAATTTGTTGTTTGGACCATGTGCGCAATTGCGAAGTCATAAACAGCGCAACGTACACGCGGTAACGTATTATTTATTAGAGCAACGGTAATCAAAACGGGAGAACACATTTTGATTACCGATTAACCAGGGTTTCGTTAGTGAATTCACAAATAAATAAATCGTTTTTGTTGCGCAAACTTATTTGAATTTATTTTTAGGTTGAGACGGGGTTCACCGCCCATTTCTATATATATATATTTTTTTTTTGGTTTTTTAGATAATGGTGTATATATACGGTGACCATATTTGTTTTAGGAAAATAAAGGACATATCGAAGAAAATAAAAAAATACCTTATAAAATGCATGTTTATAACATTTATTACGAAAATAGTAGCATACAACAACGCATACATTAAAATTTTAAACAATCTTAATTATTACACATACACACACATTGTAAAATTTTAAATAACTTTAATTTTGATACTTTTCAGTAGAATTATTTTTTTTTAATGGGTCATTCCATGTCAAGTGGACTTATTTCAGAGAAGTGCCCTGCTCGACCATCACGGATTTCGATGAAATTTTGTATAGACATTCACACATGTCCCCAACGAACATTGGCAAAGTTTTACGTTCATCCATGCAATACTTGCTGAGATTTTGTTTGACCCCATACCGCAGCCTTCTATGGTATGACTCCGAGATTTCGGCAACTTTGAGACACAGTATCTCTGGCAATATTTTATTGAGAGAAACAAAACTTTGCCAACTTATACAACTTTTTGCGCTCTATTAAACAAAATAATAAACAAATCTTCATGAGCGATTTCCGTGAAGAAAATTTGGATCAAACTTGGCCTAAAAAATTGCAATTCGAAAGGCCTTATATACCAGGGATGAAAAACCAATCCTACTTTTTTAGGGGGTTTAAAACATGCTCTTTCTAATGAAAATAATTTAAAACAGTTTACAGAAGGCATATTTTTGTAAAAGTGGGCTAAATATACCCTGTTTTTAGCATTTACACAAAAATCATCAACTTTACACTCAATTCCTGAACTAATGAAAAATATTAGGAGTGTGAAATTTTATATTCGTTAACCTTGTATTGATAAGATATTATGTGCAAAATTTCACGTTTATCGTACTTTTACTTTCAGAGGTATAAAAAGCCAAACTTTAAAATTTTTTCGAGTTGCAAATTTTTTTTGCCAAATTTGCTTCTAATTTTCTTCACGGAGAACGCTCATAAAGATTTGTTTATTATTTTGTATAATAGGGCGCAAAAAGTTGTACAAGATGGCAAAGTTTCGTTTCTCTCAACAAAATATTGCCAGAGATACTGCGTCTCAAAATTGCCGAAATTTGCCAAAACAAATTTTATCAAAATATTTTTTTATGAATTTTAATTCGAATGCCTAATACCATTATTTAAGTTTCTAAATATGTGCAGTATTTTTTTTACATAGCAAGGTTCATTAAGATTTTGAAAATTGCGCCTATGGCTTCTATTGGTTGCTTAAATCATTAGCCCCGCCCTCTGATTTCGTATACATCAAACAGAATTAAATTATAATTTCAACACTTCCCACTGGTTATTAAATTTACGCATTTAAAAATTAAATGCACCAAAATATAACTAGAATTTTTACAAAATAATTTAAACAAAAGAAAACAGCAAAAAAAAAAACAAAAAAATTTAAATTGACAGGATTCGAGATCTAGTTTGCAAGTTAACTGTTTAGCAAATTAAAAACACAAAAAATGCATTATTTTCCGAAAACATAATCTGATCAAAAATTCCTGTTGTACTATTCCGGTTCACACCACAATACATTACGTATATATAAAAAAAATTTTGCAAAATTTTGGCAAAAATCGCATCAAAATAATTTATTTTGCAAAAATAAAATTTTGATCGTTAATCCACGTACTAAGGGCTTTCATTTGATACCCCACTCAGAATTTTAAAAAAATATTTTTTTTTTCGATGAGCACATATTTGTTTATATTTTTAGGGGGATATGTTTTTTAGATGTTTTAGTATTTTTCCTATGTGCGGGTCAAAAAGTTGTACAAGCATACCAAATTTCAGCTCTCTAGGTTTAGCCGTTTGGCTACAAGACAGACAGACAGACAGACAGACAGACGACAAAATGACGGTATAAGAGTTTTTTGGTCATACCTACAAAACCCTAAAAATGTACGGTCCGTCGCGTCTGCATAACTCCATAAGCATATGTTATTTGCTCATGCGCAGGAGTGACACAAAATTAAGTTCCTGGAATAAAATTTTATACAGAATGGAATAAAAACTGTACATTTTAACGGTCAATCATTATTAATCCCCCGGTATAAATTATATGTGTGCAACGACGATCCAATTAGCCCTCTAGCGACGGCGCTGTAGTAAGTTTTGACGCTATAACACTTAAAAGTGCAACTCGATTCGATTCTGTCTCTAGTAATAACTCAAAAAAAAAAATGAGTTGTGACATTATAGTAGCAATTGAGCGATACATTAATAGGTTCCGCACTGATTTTCACACTAAAAAAGTACCTCAGATGTCCCAGATTTGAAGACCACTCCCTTAGAGTATTCGTCAAATATTTTGAGAAGCACTGTATCTACATATTGTTGGGAAACGCTGGTGTAGAGTATATAAAAGTATATTATACAAGTTTTCATCAAAAGCGAGAATTTAAGTGGAAGCAGAACATAATTACATTTAGACTAAGTTAGGTAGTTATTAATTAACGGATCTAAGGATAGCTACTCACTTTTATAATAACTTCAAGCAATACTTGATTTTCTACTAATAATTCGGTATTTTATCTCGAAAACTGTTCATCTCTCTACTTCCAGACACTACAATATAAAGTGAATTCGCTACTAAAATTATAAAATAAATAGGTGAACATTTTAAATGCCCTAGGGTAAAATATAATTAATAACAAACTGTTGAAAGAGCAATTAAAAAAATGAGAAGAAGAGAGATACAAACATACTTTACGAAAACAGAAGAATTATGAAATTGGGCAGTATTAATCGCGTATTGCAGTCGTGTACTCTCTTTGGCCTAAGGCGTCTTTTATACCCTTTCCACACTAGAACTTTAAGACGAGTGAACTTAAAGTTCACCGATGTTTAAGATCGGTATGCTTTCACACTTGATGTTTAAATCTCTGGTGCTGTCATGAAAGTTACCGTCATGAAATTACCAGTTTTGAACTGTCTGCGCAGACGCACATTTTGAATTATTATAAACAATTAAGGATATTTCATTTCATTCTACAATAAAGGCACTACAATAAAGAATATATTACACCTGTATTAACATGTAAGTCGATACATTTTATCTCAATTATTGTAGCTCTGTATTTTATTAAACACATTATTAAAATAAATAATTTTATTATAGCAATAAGTATAAACTTCTTATAACGTCGATATAATACAGTATTCTTGTTTATGATAATATAAAATGTTGACAGCACAAATTCAAGGAGTATTTTTTTATAATAGAAATTAAGTTGGCAATGCGGACGAAGTTTAAGACGCAGATCTCTGTCTTAAACATCGCTTGTATTTAGACGAGGCCATACGGTTTCACATTAGCGTTTAAAGATACATTCACTTTAACATCCGATCTTAAAGATCTAGTGTGAAAAGGGTATAACTGTGGACGAGAAAATGTTGGTCAACGGAGGTACATAAAACAAGGAGAAGGCTTCTGGGTATTGTAGTGATTGCTGATTGCATGGGTCAATCATTATTATCGGCTAGACACAAATTTAAAATTTAAATCAAAAATAGTCCATTTATAGATTTAATAAATTACATTTAAGCAGCAGATTTTTGTTATTAAATTCAATATACACAAAAAAAGAATACGGATCAAAGTGATGAGCAAAAAATAAAGGAAGTCAAATCGGGAGATGAGTAAAAAAATTGATGTGAAGTGTGAATTTTCACACATTTCAGGGTTTTGCAGGTATTTAATAACTGAATGATGATTATTTGGGATGCCAAAACAAATTTTATCAAAATATTTTTTTATGAATTTTAATTCGAATGCCTAATACCATTATTTAATTTTCTAAATATGTGCAGTATTATTTTTACATAGCAAGGTTCATTAAGATTTTGAAAATTGCACCTATGGCTTCTATTGGTTGCTTAAATCATTAGCCCCGCCCTCTGATTTCGTTTTACATCAAACAGAATTAAATTATAATTTCAACACTTCCCACTGGTTATTAAATTTACGCTTTTAAAAATTAAATGCACCAAAATATAACTAGAATTTTTACAAAATGATTTAAACAAAAGAAAACTGCAAAAAAAAACAAAAAAATTAAAATTGACAGGATTCGAACTCTATTTTGCAAGTTAACTGTTTAGCAAATTAGAAAACCAATGACTAAACGCACATCACCATGAGCGCTGACGTATCAGCTTGGTTACATAGCGAATTAAATATTTAACATATTTTGGTTAAAAACACAAAAAATACATTATTTTCCGAAAACATAATCTAAACAAAAATTCCTGTTGTACTATTCCGGTTCACACCAATATACATTACTTAGAATTTTTTCACATTTTTAGTTTAAACCATCTGGGCTACAGGCTGTGGGACACAAAATTTTTTGCACAATTTTGGCAAAAATCGCGTCAAAACAATTTATTTTGCAAAAATAAAACTTTGATCGTTAATCCACGTACTAAGGGCTTTCATTTGATACCCTACTCAGAATTTTAAAAAAATATTTTTTTTTATTTTTGAGCACATATTTGTTTATATTTTTAGGGGGATATGTTTTTTAGATGTTTTAGTATTTTTCCTATGTGTGGGTCAAAAAGTTGTACAAGCATGCCAAATTTCAACTCTCTAGGTTTAGCCGTTTGGCTACAATTTTTACCGAACAGACAGACATACAGACAGACAGACAGACGAAAAAATGACGGTATAAGGGTTTTTTGGTCAACCTACAAAACCCTAAAAAGAAATAATACGGATCAAAGTAAGGAGCAAAAATAAAGAAAATTGAATAGGGTGATGAGCAAAAAAAAAGGATACGGATGAAAGTGATGAGCAAAACATAAGAAGATAAATCGAGATGATGACAAAAAAAGTTGAATTGAAGTAATGAGCAAAATAAAATAAAAATATGTGTAGTGTGAATTTTCACACATTTCAGGGTTTTGTCAGTATTTAGTAAGTGATCACAAATTGTGAGTACGTAAAAATCATAAATTTCGATAACTTTTGAAATAATATTCCATGTGCTTCCATCTAGAGCAGCGGTTTCCAAAGCGGGGGACGCGACCCCCTTTGGGGTCGTACACGATTCATCAGGGGGTCGCGGGTCGCAGGATTTTCCACATTAGCTGTTATTAAAACAAAATATCGCGCACGGTTAATAGTGGAAGACGAAATAAGAGTGGCTCTTTCTGCATATAAACCGTGATTTAACGAATTATGTGCGAAGAAACAAGCCCATACTTCACATTAAAATTCATTTTTATTACATTTTTAATTTCTATTACATATTTAATATTAATATAATTTATTTTTATATGATTTTCGTGATTTATGTTGTGAAAATAAATATTTAGGAATTAGAGAAACTATTTACATTACATATTTTTGCTACTTTTGTGATTATTATTTCAATAAAGAAATTATTTACAAATTGTTTATAAAATTCCTAAATAGGGAGGGGGGCAGACATGGGATTTTTACTTACCCGACCTTAATATATAAGGGGCAAGTATTGTAATCGCGAAAAATTTCGATGTCGAGATTTTGACGGATGACCACGTTTCATGGTCCAGGGAATCCAAAAAACCTATTTTCGAAGTGCCGTCCGTATGTGTGTGTGTCTGTGTGTTTGTGTGTCTGTGTGTGTGTCTGTGTGTATACACGATAACTCAAAAACGGTTTAACTTAAAGAGTTCGTTCTGGTACCAACAAATTCTCCTAATAATTGGGAAGAAACCTATTGTTTTTTATTAAAATCCGAAACCGGAAACGGAAGTTATTAAACTTTAAAATTTTAAAAAATTCGTAACTAGTAAACCAATCCTTGGACAAAAAATTGTATAGGACATAATATGATGTATTTTTGAAGATTTCCCTAAATATTTTTTTAAATTAAAAAAAATATATATATGTATTTTTTTTATTATTTTTTTATGGGAGGGCAAGTCTAGCGGAGGTCTTCTTTCGCCACTGGTTTCTAAGGGGGTCGTTACTGAACAAAGTTTGAAAACCGTTGATCTAGAGACTTACAACCGTACTTCAGATGTACTTGCATCTAGATCCAGCTATAGCTACTCAGTTCTCCAGTCAATCTGATAAATTGTAAGCACGGTAAGCACGGTGTTACAACAAAAATCGATAACATTCAAAATAATTCTTAGATCAAAAATTCCTGTTGTACTATTCTGGTTCACACTAATGTGCATTACTCAGAATTTCTTCATATTTTTAGATTAACAGTGTGGGATAAAATTGAGTAAATTTATGGCAAAAATCGTGTTAAAATAAAGAAATTTGAATAAATTACTTTCTTCCCCTTAATCTACGTATTAAGAGCTTTCTTTTCATACCATACAATACATTTTTTAAAGATTTTAACGAGATGAAAAATTCTAAGATTAGCCAACACCCTTATTCCTGTCATAAAGAATCTAAGCAACCGACCGGCGGACCTTTAGGGTTTAAGACTTGATTCCGCTCGCAAGTCTTGGAACCCACTATGTGCAAGGGCCTTTCAAAGTAAGTACCATGAAGTACAATGAAATTATTTAAATTCATTTAGCCAACCGTAATGTTTCGACCGATCCTAGAAATGCCCCCACAATACGAATCAAACTGTTGAGCAAAAATCTAAAAATCAAGGGGCTGAGTTCCGAGGAACACTTTAAATATAATTGATAAAAGCAGTCATTAAAAGAAACTGGACTTTTTTTGCTACTATCTTCTTAATAGTTTTTTCTTTATAGATATTCAGTCCGAGTTTATTATTCCATACCGTTATTTCTAATTCAAGTAGAATCAGTGAACCGTATTTTATCAACATTCTTGAATTTTCCATATAATGATACATAGGTACTTGTCTATTTTACCTGTCTAGTTTGCCTTTAGAAGAGGGTAGACATAGGAATGAAATAAAAAGTGTTATATGTCTCAAGTGTTGCATACTAGCGACTGCTGACTGGATGTAAATTGCAAATGTTTTCTTGTTGAGCTGCGCTGACTTACGAAACTTTTATGCAGTTTTACACTGTTTTGCGATTCAAACCGAGTTGCAGAAAAGGTCATGAATAGTGATATTCAAGTTACATTTGTATCTCGCGGTATCAAATGGGGTTATGTTTATATATGTTGCCTATTTATGTTTGTAGGTATGTACGTACGTAATACAGATTTTAAAAGGTTTCTATTATGCAATATATGGGTCGTCATCGTATGCCACAAAACATGTACCAAATTAACTTTATCTGCTAATGGTTGTTAAATTGTGATTACATTGTGCAGGATTTAAACATATTTTAACACACACGAGGTGTGTAACTTAAATAACCGGACTGGCAACATAGCGTTTGATCTCGCAACATTTGGGACGCGGGTTGAAGGGGCGGCAGGTGAACATGTGATACGCCTTCACTACGAGTTTGAACTTGCTAGAGCAGCGGTTCCCAAACTTTTTTGACCGCGACCCGGTACGAGGTTTTAAAATTTTTCGCGACCCACCTTATGAAAAAAAAAACATTTATTTACAAAACAAATTTTATTTTAAGGCAGTAGCTTTATAGTAATAAAAAGTAATAAATAGTAATAAAGAATATAGTATAGTAATAAAGAGTATAGTATAGTAATAAAGAATATAGTATAGTAATAAAGAGCACAAATACACACTATTCTAGTGATTAACTGACGTAAAAAAAATAATATGTACAAAATAAATCTTTTTTGTTTTTAAAACTTTTTCTGCGACCCAGTGCCGGGTCGCGACCCACACTTTGGGAAACGCTGTGCTAGAGTAATTTTGCTGTCCGTAGCGATTTTTTCGTGAAACAGTTTTTTCTAATGCGTACTTAAAATGAGTTACATTCATTTCGAGCAACGGTGTGTGCTATCAGGTTTTGGTTCAGACTTGGGCATAGTGCAACGGAAACTTTTGCAAAACTTCAGCAGTCCTACGGAGACAGTGTTTTGTCAAGGACCCAGGTGGTTTAAGGCATTTTCAGAAGGAAAAGAGTTGATTGAAGACGAATTACGCAGCGAAAGGCCTTCATCTTCAAGAACCGATGAAAATGTCGACAGAATCCAGGATCTTGTGCGTTCAAATTGTCGGTTGACAGTCAGAATGATCGGGGTAGAGTTGAATTTGATTCACACTACCGTTCATCAGACTTTGACCAATGAATTGGGGATGAGAAAAATCTGCAATTTGTATAAATAAGTTTTTGGCCAGTAAAAACATCCCTGTGGCTCATCAGCTTCATTATTCACCTGACTTGAGTCATTGTGACTTTTTTCTCTTCTCAAGATTGAAAAACCTCTTCAAAATGACAGTATCTTGCGTGCTTAATGTAATCTAGAGTCCTCAGACTAATAAAAATTGAGTTCCCAATAATAAAATTGAGTTCTCAAAAGGGTTTCTCTAAGAGGGATCATTTATATTTAATTTCTAATTGCTATGTGTTCCTTAACTAAAATTTAATTTACTCCAAATTAAATCTGGTTAGACTCCAAGCATTTAATTTTGAAATTAGGCTATTGAAATCCATTTGAAAGAGCAGCTATTTGACAAATAAAGACAAAAGAACACATGATTAAAGGTAAAGAACCGAATGAAACTAGGATTAAACAAAATTGGGATTAATTTTACAATATTAAACTGCATTAATTTGCGGTGGGAAATTAATTGCAAGATGAAAGTCGAGAAATAAAGGAATTCAACGATGAATTTGAGAAAATTAGAAATTTGATTGTGAAATGCACAAACTAAGTTTAGTAAAGACGTATTCTTTGTATTAAGTATCATGATTTATCATGAAGTGTAGTATTTTTGGAGGAAGGTTTTGATTTGGCTATAATTTCTACCTTACAGACAGAGAGACACATGAGTGACGTTATCAGGATTTTTTGATGGCCATACTTACAAAATCTATGCTCAACTAAATTGAGTAGAAATAGTTTGTTTCATGCAAAATATCAATATATTTAACTCAAGCCATATATATTGTGTCCTAGATCACCTTGATGGAGCATAGAGCCTTCACAAATTCGCGCCATCGGGGTCTGTTAAGAGCGAACCTCTTCACCTGGCGGCAGGTAATTCCGTGAAGTTTTTTGTGTATTGTTCTCTTTCATGTGGGGACAGGCAAAATAGATGATATATGAATGGTTCTTGGCTATACAATAGAATCTTGTTAATCCGGCACCGGGTAATATGGACTTCGCACAATCCGGACAGCAAAAAAAAATCTAGTTCAAAAATAAGGGCGACCTCTACGTCGGCTTCTCTGAGGGTTCCACTCTTATACCCTTCTGGAGATGTCGTTAACTGCCTTCCGGAGCGTATACCCAATCCAGTTCCACTTTCTTGCCTGGATTTCCAAGTGGATAGGTTTTTGTGCTGTCGATTCCCAAAGAGGAGTATTGGAAATGATCTGACCAAGTAACGCGAAAAATTCTGCGTAGACATCTCTTAATAAAAACTTGGAGTTTATGGGTAATTTCTCTAGTGACTTTCCAAGTTTCGCAGTCATACATCAGAATTGATTTTACATTGGTTTTAAATATGCGTACCTTAATGTTGCGAGAAATATTATTGGATTTCCAGACTTCGTTCAACAAGCCGAATGTTTTTTGAGCTTTAAGTATTGTGTTGTTCACGTCCCTCGAAGTTCCTGCATCTCTCGTTATTGCACTACCGAGGCAGTGGCGGATTAAGTCTTCGCCGGGCTCAAGACATTTTTGATTTACGGGCCCTCGACCTAGAGGCGTTCAAAGTGAAGAGCAAAAAAAAAGGACCTCACCTCCCAAATCCAAGTGAAGAGCAAAAAAAAAAGTCCTCACCTCCCAAATCCAAGTGAAGAGCAAAAAAAAGGACCTCACCTCCCAAATCCGGGCCCTTGAAAATTACGGGTCCAAGACAAATGTTTTTTTTGTCTAAGGCGAAAGTCCGTCACTGTACCGAGGTAGCAGAATTCTTCCGCATCTTCTAAGCCTTCGCCGTTGATAGAAAATCTGTTATTGGTACCAAACCGCACGCCTATATAGATTACTAATTTTATTTCAGATACTTAGTTTTGTATGAGAAACTGTAAAATTTACTCTGCTCATAACAGATCAAAATTCAGGACTTGTGTGAGTGAATCCAAAAGTCCACACAAATGAGAGTATAGTATTTCCAAAATGAAATGGCCACTCTTGTTACGAAGCTTAATAATGCGGTAATGGATTTATGGCAGTAATCTTAAGACTTATTGCTGTAAAAAGAATATAAGGGGTATCAAGGGAATTTAAATTTTAAATCGAATAAATAATGTAATACTAGTTCAATTGAAGTTTCTTAAAAACCATTAAGGATATTTTCCAAATTTATAATCCTATTGTTTCTAAATTTTAAGGGTTGTTATACTTGTTTTTTAGTTAATTTTCAACATTCATAGCGTGCATACATTAACAACATGACTCTTTGGTGACCATCTGCTTTTGAAGAAATTCCTAATTTCTGTAGTGAAAATAGTGAATCTGTGCAAGGTGATTTGGAGTGCGAAAATGTGGACGTGAATGTGGAATACGAAAATGTGGCCATGGCTACTAAAGAAAAATGTAATTTCTTAGAAGATTGTAAAGTTCTGATACTGAACGTATATAAAAAGTTAGTTTTGGAAGGTAATGGCAAACCTATACTTAGAACTGCGGAATTAACTAGTGTTCCATACATAACAATTCAACGTATCATTGCTCGTGTTTTAAACCCTATAGAACTAATATGGATCCAACTAAAAGGAACAGAAAGTGACACTGTAGTACAATTGATTAAAGACGAAACAAGTGCAATAAGTAGTGATTTGTGGAAAAAAATGTGTAAAACATGTAAAGACAATTGAAACTAAGTATTGGAGAACTTATACCAAGGAAAGACAGAGATTTTATTTGTCAAAATAAAAAGGGAATTACAAGAAAGTCCTGAAAATATTTACATCATCGATCTAGTATATATTTTATCTCCAAGATTCCACCTCTTCCTAGGGAATGTATTCAGATAACGTCCGCAACTCAATTTAAGAACGGGCAATGTATGCTACATAGCATTTTCAATTTCCAGTACTCCCACCATTAGATTAGTCGCGACACCAAATTCACTTCATTTTTAAAATACTTTTATTCCTTTCTGTCATTTATTAACGCTTTATTGCATCCGTATATTATCATGATATATTCTTAGTATATCCACAAGAAAAAAAGGGAAAAAGAGAAGAAGAAAATAAAGAAATAACTTGCCGAAATAACCATTTATTGTTTTAGTGATATATTTTTTAAACGGGATAAAATTCAGGGCATATGTTAGAAGCACTTCCAAAGCGACCCGAGAATATATTGTAATGGAATTACAAAGGACGTTCCACTTCAATGCACACTCCAAATTTTTACATTCAGATAAAATAATAATTTTTTACACAATCCAGAAATATTGGATATAGCAACTCTCAACGTATATTTCTCTCAATTTTGAATTGAGAAGGAAGAACATTCGTCGACTAGAACACCTCACAGCTATTTAAAATAAAATACTACGTCAAATCTTTGGTACCAGCAAAGTGAAGTCAGTTTTTTAAGCAAGTTTTTAATAATATTCCCAACATGTATAGGCGGTTTCTTTGCTTTAAGCGGAACTAGATCAACTCAAATCTAGTAACTTTTACCGATTGGTTGAAGTTTTTGATAATTTTGTTTAGGAAAAGCCAACTTCAATATATAAAAAATTGCTAATGACAATGACCTAACTTAAGAAAATTTAAATTTCATTTAATTTAATTTAAAGGTTTAGAAAAGCCTCAAAGTTCTACATAATTACTATATTTTTTTTACTTTATTTTAGACCTACATCTCGTGAATTTTACAAACAAAGTTTTAAATATTAGGCTATTGTCGAGTATTTTTTTTCATTCAATTAAATAATATTTAATTGGCCAAGTCTGACGACAAAAAATAGTAGGTAGTGAAGGATGTGAAAACACAAAATAGATTTCGAAAAAATTAAGGGCTATTTGGTAACAGAAATTAATTTTTGCAGATATCTAAAACTCACTGCGTTACAGGGTGATACATAAGATATTTTGAAAATATTTTTGAAAAAAAGAGCAAAAAAATATGTTTTTAATAAATATATATATATATATATATATATATCTAAAAGCCTTCTACCATATATGGTGTAGGCTGCATTTCTTTCTCTCTTTCATTTTTTTGTTTTGTTCTATGGCGTAAAATGCGTATCTACGTATTTATATACGAAGTTAGCCCATTCTTTTTTATTCTTCGTCATTTTTTTGGCTTCTACAGTCGTTTTTCCTCTCTCTTCTAATATATCTTCTAATGTTTTGTCCCATGTGTTTCTTGGTCTTCCTATTTTGTTCTTTCCGTATGTTCTTGTCTCCCAGACTTGCTTCACTTTTCTTGATTCTTGTAGTCTGTGCATATGTCCCCACCAGCTTAGTTGCCTATTTTCTATGAATTTATCTATTGCTTCTATGTTAAGTTCTTTCCTTATCTCCGTACTTTTAATTCTATCCATTTTAGTCACTCCTTTCACCCTTCTTAAATACTTCATTTCTGCAGCTTGTATTTTATTCTTTTCCCTTCTTGAAAGTGTCCACGTTTCGCATCCGAAAGTCAGTACCGTTCTGTATATTGTTTTAAATATATTCATTTTTGTCTCTTTTGTTATTTCTTTTTTGTTAATAAGAGTACTATTTTTATCATAGTAGAGTTTCATTGCTTTCTCAATTCTTGTGTTTATCTCCATTTCCTGTTTTCCATCATCTCGTATATCTACTCCTAAATATCTGATATTCTTGACTTGTTCTATGTTCGTGTCCTCTATTCTTATATTTAAGTCTTCATCTGCTCCAATAATCATAACTTTAGTCTTACTTTTGTTCATTTTCATATTATATTCTTTGAATGTTTTATTCCATATATTTAGATTTTCTTGCAATTCGTTTCTTCCTTTTGCTATTATTACTACGTCATCTGCAAATACTCCTTCTGATATTTCTGTTATTCGCATGTTCCTGTATCCAATTCTGAATTTAGACATTTCTTTTTTACTCTTTTTTATAATTTCGTCCATAAAAGTTATAAAGATTTTTTAATAAATAATTTTTTTTTAATAAATAATAAAGGATAATTTGTTTTTCAATAGCTATCATTTTGTACCCCATAATATATTATTAAAAAATCATATTTTTTTCAACGGTTCAAAAGTTAAAGTTATTAAAAAAATCCTGTGAACAATTTTAACTAATATACAATACTATGATTTTTTTTCAGATTTGTAGGTCTACTTAGGTTTATAATTGTATTTTTTTCTGATTGTAAAAGCGTTGTTCAAAAATTGAGTTACCCTGGATTAGAGAAAAAGAACTATTTACTAATTTCTGATGTTATTAAATTCCTTAACTATCTTACGATCAGCGGTAAAATTATAAAAATATGGATTAAAGGCCACTCAAATTTTGAGTTCAACATCGAAGTCGATCTTCTAGCCAAAGAAGCAGCTGTAAATTGCTCCCTGTTAAATATTCCTCTAAACAGTAATGAGATTATGTCAATCTACAAATCTTCCATATACAACCAATGGCAACAAGAATACATAGATTCTCTACAGCTCAAAGGATCATACTATGGTCTAATTCAACCTCTTCTTCCTAGAAAGCTTTGGTTTTCTTTTCACCAAAGCAGATCTTTTATATGCACTTTTATCCAACTTAGATTTAATCACACCTTCTCTCCATATCATCTGCATTGAATAAATATGGTTTCTTTTCCTTTCTGTCCGTGTGATAATTTGTCTGTCAGCGATTCGAACCATTTATTGTTTGAATGCCCAATTAATTTTTGCAATCGTAACTTATTCATACAAAATTTAGTTGTCCAAAAAATATCCTTACCTACCAATATCCAGACGCTTCTTGCTACTAACTCTAGATATTTATGAAATTATTTATAACTGTATTAAAGCAGATAATATTAAATTATAAAAGTAATTTTTAAAATATTGTTATCTCTTCATTTATACCTGGTTAATAGCCAAAGCAGCTAAAGCCAAAAAATTGATGTGAAGTGTGAATTTTCACACATTGCAGGGTTTCGCAGGTATATAATAAGTGAAGGCGGCATGCTGAGTGTGTAGGACAAATTTTGCTTTGTAGTAACCACGGCAAAATGAACGATCTTTTTAAAATAATTTATCGTCTGTTAATCTCAGAGCTTTAAAAACAAATTTTATGTTAAAATATTTTTTTGTTAATTTTAATTCGAATACCTAATATCATTATTTAGGTTTCTAAATAAGTGCAGTATTTTTTTTATATAACAAGGTTCATTAAGATTTTGAAAATTGGGCCTATGGCTTTCATTGGTTGTCTTAAATCATACGCTCCGCCCCTCTGGCTTCGTATAAATGACACAGAATGAAAATATAATTCCAATTGGTTATTAAATTTACGCTCTTGAAAATAAAATTCAAAATGTGCTAAAATATAACTAGAATTTTAAAATTTAAACATAACAAATATGAAAAAAAAAAAATAAAAAATAAAATTGACTCCACAAGCCAGGAACGAACTTGTGTAGTGAATAACGATCCTGTGTGGTTGTCGAGCAACTGAGCCGCTAGACCACCAAACGCTTATCAACTTAGTGTGTTATAAGAGTATGAAAAAAGAGTATCAAAAAATGCGTTATTTTCCGAAAACATAATCTGATCAAAAATTCCTGTTGTACTATTCCGGTTCACACCATTATACATTACTTAGAATTTTTTCACATTTTTAGTTTAAACCATCTGGGCTACAGGGTGTGGGACAAAAATTTTTTTGCACAATTTTGGCAAAAATCACCTCAAAATAATTTATTTTGCAAAAATTAAATTTTGATCGTTAATCCACGTACTAAGGGCTTTCATTTGATACCCTACTCAGAATTTTAAAAAAATATATTTTTTTTCGATGATCACATATTTGTTTATATTTTTAGGGGGATATGTTTTTTAGATGTTTTAGTATTTTTCCTATGTGCGGGTCAAAAAGTTGTACAAGCATGCCAATTTTCAACTCTCTAGGTTTAGCCGTTTGGCTACAATTTTTACCGAACAGACAGACAGACAGACAGACAGACAGACAGACAGACAGACAGACGACAAAATGACGGTATAAGGGTTTTTTGGTCATACCTACAAAACCCTAAAAATGAAAGGACAAAAAACTGTTATTATTTCTAGCATCCTTGTTTAATCTAGTTTTCAATAAAATTCAAGTAAATTGAATTTGCCTTTTTTTCGATAATTTTGTGATAAAAGGCTATGACTTGTGTATATCGTTGAAATTAGAATATAATACCCTATCGAATAAGTAAAAATAAAATATGTGTTCTTATTTAAAATAAGAAAGTTGCACAACGTACTTTTGGAACCACTGGTCAAAATAAAAAATTGCTTCACTGATTGATAATTTCCTGTAAAATAGTATTTGTTGTCTAATTTAAGCAACCTCATAGCTCTTATAGTTCCCGAGATATCAGAGATATCAGAGCAATTTAAAATTAATACCCATAACCTCCATTATAAGCTTATTGAATAAAATACTATTGTTACTTGAGAATAACTTGTTTTTTAAATGCTACTAATCCCAAATTAAACCTTTGTTTTTGATAAACAATTTCATAATCTTGTTCGTAAACAAATTTCCGCCTATTACTAATTTATTATTACTGTCGCAATAATTTTGATTATTTGGGAGTAATAAATTTGGAAGGATTAACATATAGTTATAATCACAGCGTATTTTAGATTGAATTGTTTATCTATATTTTGCAACCTGGATTGCTATTAATTAACAATCAGACCCATTGTAAATAATTCACAGTATTTTCTTGGTTAATATTTGGAATAATAAATACATTAATTGTTAAGTAAATTTAAATTGGAAATTAATTAACTATGATCAGCGATGACTGAAATAGATTAAATTAGTTATTATATGCTAGTGTGTGCAGAAGCGTAAGGTTTCAGTTTTATATGTAGGGGAGAAATAAAAGGGTGCAAATATTAGCTTTATTCGGGGATGAAATTTGTTACAGGTTAGATCACCTACAGGTTTACACTACCTGCTCCGTAAATTAGTGTTATTACCCCAGCAAGGCGCATGTAAACATAAGTGAAAGTTTGAGATCTACGATTGCTAAGAGCGGAAGTAACACTTACACGACCAGGACAAAAAAGTAACAAACGTCATTTTGAAGAATAAACAGAATATTAAACAATTATTTATTTATATTAAAATGAATGGTATAATTTTAGCAATTTTATATATTAATTGAAAGATTATTTTCTTTTGAATGAATTTCCATTTTTTTGACAGGCAATCGTCCCTAGTTTAAAGTAGATTGACATCTTTTGTAAATATATTAGATGTTTTAGGTTCGTATTCATCGTTCTTTCTTTTGAGAAACGCAGTCAGCCGATTAAATTTTGTAATATCTTGATTTCTTACTTACTTAATCATTGAGTCCTTTTACCATCTCTGATGCCGGGCTTTGTAAGACTTTGAATGTTATTTGTATTTGTCTTCGTCTTTCATGTGGGAACGTCTCCACAGTTTTTTCCATTCCTTCCTATTTTGAGTCCTACTTCTTGCTTCACTCCAGGGGGTACCTTTTCTCTCTGCAGCTTTTCTTATTTCATCATTCAATTCCTTCCTAGGTCTTCCTCGTCGTCTTCTTTTAGATACACTGGCTTCATAAACTTTTTTTGTATTTCTACCTGCATCCATCCTTTGTGCTTCTGTCATTTCTTCTACTAGTTTTGTTTCCAGTTCTTCTCTATACTCTGTGTTTTTTATACGGTCCAGTTTTGTTCTCCTCTTGATCTTCCGTAATAACTTCATTTCGCTGCTTCTTATTCTACTTTTAAGTTTCTCTGTAGTTGTCCATGCTTCTGACCCATATGTAAGTATTGGGATGGCTACTTTCTTAAAAGCCTGGACTTTTTCCTTTGTCGGAATTTCCTTTTTCCCTAAGAAGGAGGTCTTGATGCTATTACTTACCAGCAGCCCCAACTCGTTCCATTATTTCCCTGTCTATTTTTCCATCTGAAGAGAAAACAGATCCCAGATACTTAAACTGCTCAACTTGTTGGAGTGTTTTCCCGTTTAATATAATAAGATATTTTTTCTGTTTTGCACTGATGCTCATACTCTTAGTTTTCTCACAGCTGATCTTCATATTAATTCTGCTAAGCCACTTGCTAAAGATGTCTAGGTTACCTTGCAGATTTTCTTCATTGCTAGCGATTAGAACCTTGTCGTCTACGTAGCATAGCTATGAGCTGTTAATTTGCTTCATTTTCCATTTCCCTATGTGGTATATCTTTACTTCTTTTCTGGCGTTTCTAATGGCTGTATCGAGCACTATTGTGAAGAGTAGTGGACTCAATATACATCCTTGTCTTAGACCGATTTTTGTCTCAAAATACCTAGACCTGCAGTTGTTGGTCGGCACATAACATTTTGTCCCATCATACATGCTTTGTACTCCTACTACAAGGTATTTCTCTATTCCTCTTGACCTGAGTGTCCTCCAAACATCCTCTCTCATTATCCTATCGTATGCTTTCGCTTGATTTTGTTTTCTATTTATTGAAATTGTCAACTTTAGCATTGAATATTCACACCATAGACTTGCTGGTGACTTCATAATTGTAGAATGCTCTTTAAAATTTAAACACCATTTAAACACCATTTCGAAAACAGTTCATATGCTTGATTCTATCTAATTTTTGATTTTTCATATAACAATGTAGCACAAGCATTATTTGCCGCCTCTTCAATTTCACTTTTTGTACTTTTTAACTTTTTTTTCTGATTTATACAATATATACACAACAAAGTTGACAATTTAATGCATGTAAACAATATAAAACGTTTATTTAAACATTGCTATCTTTTGTTTTTGGTTGCTGCAGTTATGACAATCACATTGATTGGCATTAATATTTCATTTAATTGAAAATTAAATAAATACAAATATGGTAGTATAAAAAGTATAATACATTGCATGATGCGTAGTTATTTAATTGTCCTCGGAGGCTTTACGGGCCTTTTTTATTTTATTTATTTATTTATTTATTTACTTATTTAAAGAGGAAAATAAAATATCATGCAGTATCTTTGGTTCCATTCAGATTAATGGTGAATGCAGAATCCGTAAGAACAAAGATATCCGAGAACTGTACTCAAGGCCAAGTATCCCCCAAGAACTCAGAGGCAGACGATTACAGTGGATAGGACTCGTTGCGAGGATGAGGGAGGACAGAATGGTTAAGAATATATGGGAAGGAAGATTGAATACCCGTTGACCAGTGGGAAGACCTCACAAGAGATCGAGAGATCAGCTAACCGAAGATCTAACAAGTATTGGTATACAGGGTACTTGTTAAGATCTGACAATGAATATATCGCGATGGAGGGCTTATGTGAGTGAGGTCAAAAGTCAATGACTGACAGTGCCCACAGAAGAGGAAGAATAAGAA
This sequence comes from Liopterus haemorrhoidalis, assembly GCA_963971575.1. Taxonomy (NCBI): domain Eukaryota; kingdom Metazoa; phylum Arthropoda; class Insecta; order Coleoptera; family Dytiscidae; genus Liopterus; species Liopterus haemorrhoidalis. The sequence goes on from OZ020615.1 coordinate 7,199,610, forward strand.
GAAGAATGAGGATGAGGTGATAAGGACAAATACAAATATCCATTCCCTGCCCGGGAATCGAACCCGAGACCTTTAGCACAAGACGCAGGGTCACTGCTGAGAATTTATTTATCATTTTTTTGAAAACTTTTGCATTACCAAATACAAAACATGATGTCATATTTTTCAAAATGAAAATATTGAAAAAATCTTTACAAAAACGTGCAAAATTACGAGCTGTGAACAAAAACAAAAGAAATAACCAAGAAGATAGTGAACTAGAACGTTTGCGCTTCTAAGCAGAACTGTCACATTAAAAATGAAACATAACCTATACATTTCTTGTTTGTACTACAACTAAACAGTTGGCAATATCTAAACAGATAAAAAAATATATATATATAACGGGTGTTTTTTTTAGAGGTATAGAACTTTAAATTGCAATAAAACAACGATGGATTATTCGATTGACATGAATTTTTTTTTATTCGAAAGATAATCTTGTGGCATTACATTAAATCATACCAACAAGACGGCGCAACATGTCACACAGCTCGTGCCACAATCGATTTATTGAAAGACACGTTTGGTGACCGCCTAATTTCACGTTTTGGACCTGTGAATTGGCCTCCAAGATCTTGTGATTTAACACCGCTGGACTACTTTCTGTGGGGCTATGTAAAGTCATTGGTCTATGCGGATAAGCCACAAACGCTTGACCATTTGGAAGACAACATTCGCCGTGTTATTGCCGATATACGGCCACAAATGTTGGAAAAAGTCATCGAAAATTGGACGTCCAGATTGGACTACATCCGAGCCAGCCGTGGCGGTCATATGCCAGAAATCATATTTAAAATGTAATGCCACAAGATTCTCTTTCGAATAAAAAAAAATTCATGTCAATCGAATAATCCATCGTTGTTTTATTGCAATTTAAAGTTCTATACATCTAAAAAAAACACCCATTATATATGATGTTCACTTTTGTAAGGACAAACTAGATATGGGTATTTTATAGTGTATTACTGACTTAAAATATCAATTAAAAATATTCTTTACGCTGTGAAACCGACTTTAGGTTTGTAGGTCATGATCATTATAATTAAGATATCATTTTTCATTATGACATATATCAAATGGATCGATATTTAAAAAAAGTTACATTTTTTTATACCAACATGACATACCGTTTCAAAGGTGCAAACTTAATAAAAATTGCCACAGCAGCAAAGGTCTTTAAAATTAAAAAAAAAATAGGTGCATACTATTGAAAACAAAATTTCTTCTTAGTTTGTTCTTACAAAAGTGAACGGCTTATATCTAGAACTCTCCAAAAAATTTATGAAAAATATAACTTGTTCGATTTTCAAAATAAATTGATCAATTTATTGATGAAATTTGAACAAATCAATAAATTGAAAGTCCACTTTTTCAATTTAATGATCAATAAAGTGACCCATGTAAAACTTTAATTAGAAACTGAATTTACCAGAATTTCCTTTTCGAATGTGAACATACTTTTCTAGTTATTTGCTTAAGAAAAACGCAAGCAAGTAACTTGCCTACTTGACTTGCCTCTTTACTTGTCCACTATAAACCAGCTTTATCGATCGCAACTTTGGGATTGCATCCGCATATGCTGCTCTTATTTATTGATAAAATCAACCATACGTTCTTTGAGTTAAAACTACTGACCTTTTCAAATATCGTTTCCAAATATTTTCATCTTATTTTAAAAGTAACTGTCATCTTATTCAAATCCTAAAATATTTGGTAAAATTTTATGAAGACTTTATTTTGCCAAATCCAAATATATTTAAAAAATGATAACCTAAAGATTTATTTATAAAGAAATTTGATTTTTATATCTTGTCGTCTAGGATGCATGAGTTGGAATCCTTGATTCCTGTGATCCTGAAAAGGATCGTAAATTCGATCCTTGTAGATTGCTATGCAATTTTATGTGATTTACACAAGAAATTTAACTGTCAGATTGAAATGACTTTGGTCTCATATTTTGTGTTGAAATCAATCGGTTTATTGGATAAAACATGATTCACGACTCTCTTAAATCAACTACAACAATAAATAATAAATACAGAAACATATGTAAGTGGGAAACGAAATTTTTATATTAAAAGTTATCTATAGAACAGAATTGTGAAGGATTTTAAGTAGCTTTCAAAATAACTTTATCACCATCAATCACCCGTTGACTGATTAGACTAGGACTTTTATATCTCTACTCCTATCTGTTATGTGCCACTTGCAGCCAGTGGCCTACCAGTTTCTTGATATCCTTTGTCCACTGGGTAGGTGGCCTTCTTCGGATTTTAATATTGTACATAGACATCCAGTCAAGTGTATCCTTGGTTCATCATCCATCATTATCCTGCCATACACAGGAGGACTTTTCAGCAAGTTAATTCCAACAAGCCAGATTATTCGGTTCGCGATGGAATTGATCCATTGGACCCAGCCCTTCATTGTCCACTTACGCAAAAATAAACGGTTCCATGACAACTGGGGCTGTAAGACAATTCGGGCCGTTCACAATTTGCGCTTTTCACAACTGGGACCATTAACAACTGGGGCGATGGATAATTCGGACCGTTTACAATTGGGGCTTTTCACAACTGGGGCCATTAACAACTGGGGTGATGGACAATTCGGGCCGTTCACAATTGGGGCTTTTGACCATAGATACAGAAGGAAATAGATGCGAAACTGCCGTTATATTTTTTGAAACCAAATTAGCGCTGTAGTTGTTGGGTTATGGAACTTAAATTCGTAGGGGAGGAAAGGGTTGGGTTTTCGCGGGTATTTCAAATGCTTCAGTGGATATAGTTGTAAGCATAATTAAATTTTATTATTAAATGAAACAATTGTTTTGATTATGATTTATAATGATTTATTTTGTCTATTTTTAATAATATTAACGACAACAATATTAAAAATAGACAAAATAAATCATAACAATTGTATCATTTAATAATAACATTTAATTATGTTTACAATTAAGAACAAGCAGTTAGGAATTATACAGAAACAGAAAAACAATAACAAGCAGAAATAATTATTTATTAAGAAGACTAACATATAACATAATATTTACTAATACTTAATATTTATGGACACTTCCATGGACAAGCCATCCAATTTTGGATTTCCAATGATCCTCATCTACGTTTTATACAATTCTGGAGCCACACGTGTCTTCGGATTTGGAAAGCGATATTTTGTAGGTTCACTACTATCACACCCCAAAACAAAGCATTTAACACCCATTTTCCGAATTAAACAATGAAATTACAAAATTACAGAACACGATTTTGACACTAATTACAGATTTTGACGCTAATGACAGAAGCCGTAACAGGCAACATCCTGTCATGCACGTAGCTATAGCGACAGGCAGTGACTGGGGCGCTATTCGTGTTGGGTTATGGAAAGTAATATGGTTTTCATTTTGCCATTAGAGTTTCAAACCCCTGACAACTGGGGCCATAACTATAAAAGCTAGAGTCTTCTTTTGTTTAAAATAAAAAATAATTATTTTACAAGTTGGCATAAATTAAATTGCGTGTTCTTTTGAAAAAAAATGTTTTAGGCATGGTCTTTCCACCTTCAGATAAAGTTCCAGGTAACTATCTGACAGATAAGGTTATTTATAACTTCATCTGCTGAATAAATGTCAATACCAGTCAGTGAATTCAATACGTCAGTCTCATTATCCGTTAGATAACTATCTGATAGATACATTTGTATAGAAGGAAGGGATGACATTTACTCAGCAGATGAAGTTAAAAATAACCTTATCTGTCAGATAGTTACCTGGAACTTTATCTGAAGGTGGACAAACCGGGCCTTAATGGTTTGATTAAGTACATTTTGGTGGGAATTAGAATAAATAAAAAAATTGTATTTTAAGGGTTGGATGAGTGGGCATTTGAGTTTTACACGTGGGGAAAAACAACCCCAAACATTTCTACGCCATGAATGACAAACATCTAACGTCAGTTAGTTTACAGTAAGATCTTAGCGTCACAGTTACAACTGACTTAAAATGGGAAACGCACATAATTAACACTGTTAAAAAGGCCAATACTCTAATTTATTTAATCAAGAGAAGCTTCCAACATCTTACGCCCAAGAATTTTTCTAAAATATACAAAACCTACGTGCGACCCATATTAGAGTTTGCCTTTATAATTTGGTCTCCCTATCTCTTAAAAGACATTGATATCCTAGAGAATGTCCAATGCAGATTGACAAAAACTGTCCAAGGTCTTAAAAATAAGACTTATGATGAACGACTGCTAGTTAATAATAATAATAATAATAATAATAATAATAATAATAATAATAATAATTCTTTATTGACCAAGTAAACTTGTACATTATACAGCTTTTAGTCAGTCAGATAAAATAACATAGGTAATACGTTATAACTAGTTGTACATTTTGAAATTAATATTGTTAAACTCCTCGAAAATATATATTGGATTGCTGGTTAACAAATTTTTTATGGTCTTTTTGAAAACATTTAAAGGCGATGGTCTAATGCTCATGGGTAATAAGTTGAAGAAACGAATAGAAAAATAATTCGAAGCGTTTCTAGATTTGTTGAGACGAATAAAATCAGAACGTATATTGTTTTTAGAGCGCGTGTCATGCGTGTGTTGCGCACTAAAGGTACTATAAGTGCTCCTATGGTTATGTATAAATATAAGGCACTCGTATATAAATAAAGATGGTAGGGTCATTATTTTAAATTTCACAAAAAGGTGACGATACTCAGCGCGAAAAGGAACACCTGCAATAACTCTAATCACGTTTCTCTGAACAGCGAAAATCCTATTAGCCGCAGCTGAATGGCCCCATATTATTAAACCATATCTTAGGTGGGACTCAAAAAGGGAAAAATATGCTTTCTAAATCTGCCTCGTTTATCAGAAAGAAGAATCATAGGAGATTTGATCGAGACTTACAAAATACTAAGTGGACATTATAATTGTGAATCTATTTCCAGCATCTTTATTAGAAATACTAACTCTTGATTGAGAGATCACAGCGCCAAACTAAAGAAAGATAAATTTCGTCTGCTAATCAGGCAAAACTTTTTCTCAAATCGAGTAGTGGACAGGTGGAATAACCTTTCCGTGTCAGCTAGTGAATCATAACTCATTTAAGAACAAAATTTACACAGAGCTTATAATTATAATACAAGTGTTGTTCGCGTTGTCTATGAGGAGTGAATTACGTGATGGACTTTTTATGGACTGTCGCAGATGGATTGTTTCGGTGAAAGTGTTTTAAATTGTTAAGAACTGTTATTTGTGCCTTAAATTTCATATCTCTGCTAATTATCTTATATATTTATACTATTTATAGTTTTTCTACCAACTATGTTAGCTGCCTTCTCCCAAAACTGTAAATAATAATAATAATATTAGGGAGTTGCATTATTATCATTTCTATTATTACAGTTTTTCTGAATCAGTTATCGCAGAATGACATACATACAAATGTCTTTCACGGATTGATTTCAATGTGAAAAGCCTTAAATTTCTTTCAACAAAAAAACAGAAATTCATCAATGCGTCTCGACGTTCTGAAAAACCCTTTTGTAACAGTTTTACGTCGCTCATCGTGTCGTGGTATTAGGATCAATTCTCGTTTTTCAGAGGTGCGTTCTTCACGCATTTCTTTTATTTCTTTAACATGAAATTGCACGTTTTTTCAATTCGATCTCAATCAACGAACCATTTATTTGTTGAACATCCGAAACTCCCCATTTAAGGAATTTAATTTGAAAAGAATCTCATAAATATCTACTTACTGGGGGAGAGAAAACCGTACACTGTTCATTCAAGTTTTAACTTGTTTTCTGTGGACTGTAAATAATAACAGGTTTCCATAGGTTCGCCTAGGAGGCATATAAGAGCAAAAAAGTAAGGATGTTAATTTTAATTTGTCCACTATTTCGAGAACTATAAGAGTTACGAGTTGGTTAAATTAAACAATAAATGGTTCTTAAAATACATTATGTATAATATAATTGACAGAGGAGTCCGTGTATTCTCGGTGAAACATATTTAAAATAATATTAATAAATAAAACACTCGGTAAGTTTCACAAATATCAGTTTAATATACTCTATACGTATTTCGGCAGTGACGCCATCAACAGGAGTTGCAATTACAAACTAAACTTATTTTTTAACAAATACATTCAGTGGGAACAAATATTATGGTAGGGAATAGAAGTGTAAACCATATTAGCAGATAAGGGAAAAAGGGAAAAAAGTTATTTACCGATTTATTAGGGGTGAGTTGTAAACGTCAATCTGGTCATTCATTAAGGGAATTCCAGAGTTAATATTTTTGTGAATTTCTCGGTATTCTAAAACGTTCAGTTTAAGGCTTTTATTGTGTATGTGTAGGATTTTGAAGTCATTGACGGAAAGGTTATGATTATTGGAGATCATATGTTCTGCTATGTTGGACTGTTCTACTTTGTTATTTTGGATGGCTTTCAAATGTTCACCAAATCTTGTAGCAAATTTTCGACCAGTTTGGCCTATATATATTGTTGAGCAATCTTGGCACGATACTTGATAAATTCCACTTTTGTTGTGTAAATCAGTTTTATCTAATTTATTATTAACGAGTAAATTTTTAATTGTATGTTTATTATAAAAGGCTGGGTTTATATTTAATTTCCTTAATTTTGATCCTATTTTGAAACTAACCTGGCCGTGAAAGGGTATTTTTTTATAAATTTTTGTATCAGGTATACTTGGGGGATAAAAATATGTTAATAAATGTTTTTTGCGCTTTTTTCTAATAATTTTGTCAATTTCAGCCTTGTTATAACCGTTATTAATAGCAATTTTGTAAATAGTTTGTAATTCCAGATTGTAGTCTTCATCAGAGAGTGGAACTTTTAATAATCGGTCTACATAACAATTGAAAGCAGCCATTTTAGTATTATAAGGATGTAAAGATGAAGCAGGAATGATGGTGTCAGTATATGTCGGTTTTCTATAGATTTTGAAGTTGAGTTTAGAACAAGAATGTGAGATGGAAAGGTCTAAGAAATTTAAAGAACGATTATTTTCTATCTCCATAGTAAATTTTATTGAAGAATTGATATCGTTAATATGATTGAAAAATAATTTTAATTGCCTATTACTACCTTCCCAAAGACAAATAATATCATCAACATAACGATACCAGAATTTAATACAGTGACGGAATTTGTTGGAACTACTAAAAATAATTTTCTCCATATGATCCATAAATTTATGGATATCGGATAATCGGTAAATAACTTTTTTCCCTTTTTTCCCTTATCTGCTAATATGGTTTACACTTGTATTTCCTACCATAATATTTGTTCCCACTGAATGTATTTGTTAAAAAATAAGTTTAGTTTGTAATTGAAACTCCTGTTGATGGTGTCACTGCCGAAATACGTATAGAGTAAATTAAACTGATATTTGTGAAACTTACCGAGTGTTTTATTTATTAATCTTAGATTGTGTATACTATTTCCAAAATGAAATGGTCACTCTTGTAAAGAAGCTTAACAATGCAGTAATGGGTTTATGGCAGTAATACTGAGACTCATTACTGTAAAAAGAATATAAGAAGTATTAAGGGAATTTTAAATTTAAATAGAATAGATGTTCAATTGAAGTTTCTTAAAAACCATTAAGGTTATTTTCCAAATCGATAATCCTATTGTTTCTAAATTTTAGGGATTGTTATACTTGTTTGTTAGTTAATTTTCAACATTCATAGCGTGCATACATTAACAACATGGCTCTTTGGCAACCATTTGATTTTGAAGAAATTCCTAATTTCTGTAGTGAAAATAGTGAATCTGTGCAAGGTGATTTGGAGTGTGAAAAAGTGGACGTTGACGTGAAAATGTGGAGGTGGCTACTATTTTAAGGCTACCACCATATTATTGTGTTTTTAACCCTATAGAACCAATATGGAGCAAATTAAAAGGTAATGTGCGCCGGAAAAAAACAACATCGACAAAAAGTGACACTGTAGTACAATTAATTAAAGACGGAACAAGTGCAATAAGTAGTGATTTGTGGAAAAAATTTGTAGAACATGTAAAGACAACTGAAATATATTTTTTTTTATAAATACACCAAATAAATATTCAATAATTATTAATTTAAATGACAGTGGTAGTGACACAAATTCTGATAGTGATAACAATGATAATAGTGATAATGATTAATATTTTAATAATTTTAAATTACCATAAATTAACAAACAAAAAAAAAGATTTTTGTTTGTGCAAATTTGAAGTATTTAATATAGACTACAAAGACTTTAAAACAAACATGTCCTTATTTATAATTCAAATATAGCCAGCCCTAAGCCTGATAAAAAGGTGAAGGAATATCATGTGAGTATATACCCAGCAAACATTCAACTAACGGCCGAATGCTGGCAAACTGCTTTTATGCTGGTAAATTACTGGCACCAAAAGTAAGTGCAACGCCAGTATTAATAATGTACTTCACATTTGTATTTCGCATTCCGCCTATACGAAGTACTTTACCAGCATTTTATAAGCACTCTTCTTCACTCATACTTTTTACTTAAAACCATCAGAAATAAATTTTGCAACTAATGCGATTATTTTGCACTTTACCGTTGCTGGGCCAGCAACTGATACATCAATGGGCCAGTAACGGCCCCGGGGACACCGGGGTACTGGCCCATTACTTTCAATGCCGGGGAGTATGTGCTTTACCAGTACTGGCCCGTATAAAAATGTTTGCTGGGTACAGTTCATTTTAAATAGCATATAAGAAAACATGTTTATTTTAAATAATTATTACGGTCCTGGCAACTATTTATAATAGTATATAGAACCATAAACTCAGCAGGTATAATGGTTATATTGTCAGTCATTATTGTAATCAGAAAGTGAGAGTGGTCAATTTCATTTTGGAACAACTATGACTTTCTTATTTGAAATGAAAACACATAATTGTTTTTCACTTAAGAAAATTCTTTAGAATCTTCAGAACATATTTTTTTGTACGGGTCATTTAAAATCGTCATACGGGTCCCTGTGTGACCCAGAGATCGCACAAAGAAATCTATTGACTTTTGTTATACTGAAAATAAAACTATTGAATTTACTCCGCCTTGTTTAAAAATAGACTATAATACATTTGTGTTCAGGCTAACACCATTAATCTCAAAGAGATATGTTATCAACTGCCAAAATATCTCCTCATAATTTCAAATCCCGTCAATTAATACATCATAATTTATACCGAAGTTAGTAAGTTTTTTCTGGGTTCAGTACAACAGGGTTTGGTGCAGAGTTCTGTCTATGCTGCACACGATCAAACCCTTTCAAGTTCGAAGGACCGAAGTTTATAACTTCAATCGAAGACAAGATATGATGTAGGCCAACAACTAATTGCCTGTAATTGAGTTTGATAGTTATTGGCGAATGTGCGTGTTCTCTTGTCAGACGGCAGCCGGCAACCGGCAACCGGCCGTAGGTCACTTCAATTCTGATGGGAAATTTCCAAATGTTAAATGAATATTTTAGATTCAGTTCCAGTTCCAGATAGATGTTTGGATTATTTAATTGGAATTAACAGACACAAGCGGATTTAACTATTTATTAAAACACGAGTCATCTAATCCATACTCTATATCTAATCATACTTTACTATGATAAATACTGTTCTGTATAACTTAAGCTGGGTGGCAAGGGCACAATTGAAACAACTATATCACGGGTCTCAAACTCAAAATTTATGAGGGCCTCGTAAGTCTAGGGCAGGGTTTCCCAAACTGTGCTCTGCGGAGCACTTGGTGCTTTACTAGTGCTCCGCGAGCAGATTAGACAGAAAAGTAAATACAGTTGATTCCGCTTAATTGGGACACATCGGGACTTAGGCATTTTGGCCAAATTAAGCGGCTGCCCCAATTAATCGAATTTCACATTAAACAATGCATATTTTTCTTTCAATAATTTTATTTTATAAACTCTTGGACCAAACTATAAATTACATATAACCAAAAAATATGAACTTTTAAGGAAAAATAATAATAAATTCCAAAATAAAATAATAAATAGGTACGTACAATTTAATTCAATGCAAAAATGCGTCAAGTGTAGTCTGTCTTTTGTTTTTGTAACATTTCACTTCTACAAAATCAGCACAGGTATTCAGTGCGGATGTAGGGATCCCTTCATTTCCTTCCTGCATAAAATAACGCTGTAACACGGCCATACATTTTTTTGCCTCCTGGCTAGTCACAGACACAGGTGGATCACCATCATCATCGTCATCTTCGTCTAATTTTTCATGATTTGATTTAATGTTTTCTACAATTGAATCCTTACAATCTTCAACTTGATATTTGCTAGTTTTTTAACTATATTTTTTCATCTTGTGAATCAAAAAGATATGAAGCACATCATATTAAATTCTTTGTACATATTTTTTCTTGAGAATATCTGTAACATAATATGTACTGTGATCTTAAATTTACTGTCCCAATTAGGCGGAATGTTGTCCCAATTAAACAAGTAAATTTACTGTTGGTTCCTTGGTTTGGTTTCTGTTTTTTTAGATTTGGCCCAAATAAGCGGCTGCCCCAATTAAGCGGTGGCCCAATTAAACGGAATCGTCTGTATATAAATGTGATCAGATGTAAAAATAGTGTTTCTGTTTTTTCAACAAGAGTTTTACTCAGAAATTATACGCTACTGAAGATAACAGAAACCATCACAATAATATTTTATTGTCTAAATAATATTTAAAGTACTACTTATTAAGTATTTATTTTTTCATACATATATGTAATGTTTCCACGGTTATGGTAAATAATTTCTGTTTTACAGAGTATTTTGTTTAAGTACCTATTTTGTGATGGCGTTCTGTCTTGTGGTGGCCATATCTAATTTTTAATTAATATTGTTGCTTTTAGCTAACAAAGCATTCTTACATTTTGCTCAGTTTATAACCCGTACCAGATAATTTTTCAAGATCGGCATAAAACAATTATCCTGTATCAATCAACTGATAAATTTATTTCCAGAACATATCACAAGTCAAGGTCCACTAAAATATAAATAAATATAGTCAGTGGTGTACGCATAGGGGGAATTAGGGGGATAAATCTTCGAACCCGAGCCACCCTGGTCTAAAAGTCAACACGCCAGTATATTAACCATTACAGCAGGGTAACCTGGTCTAGGACAATCTTGGAGCTTGAAAGTGGTGTTAAAGTTAATAATGCATCATTTTCATGGTAGTGTCAAAGACGCGACAGGGGTGAGAGACAACATTTGTATCTAACCCAAATCTAACCTAAAAGTTTATACAAATGTTTGGAGTAAACGGTTATTCAATTTCATTAAATATGTCGTCAAACCGAAGGAGACGTCTAGTTCTTTTGTATGCATATTTAGACTTATTGCGATATGAAGAAAAGCGATGGTGGGTACGTCCCATATATACATAGAAACAGAAGGCAACAGGGAGATTATTTTAACTTGTTGCAATAAATGAGACACAAAAACACAGACAGTTACTTCAATTACAAGAAAATAATTTAATTTCTCCACGACCACTATAGAATTGACCAATTCTAAAACCAATTTTGACTACAGAAAGTTAATATTCTAACACAAGAGTTGGAATGTTATTCTAAAGCACTTATCTTCTTATGAATTTTGCGTGTATTTCATTCCATCACTTGTTATGGAATAATTATTCCATGCTTGCTGTCTTTTGTTTTTGTAGGGTTACATTAAGATATATGCAACGTTTACATTAAATAAATGCAACATAACTTCCTAACCTAAAATAGTGGCCGATGTACGGCAAATTAAATTAAAATTAAACAAATAATAAATAAAAAAAATAGTTTAATTAATTGATTAATTTGTTATGTAATATAAATTATTTATTAAGATAAAATGTTTGTTAAAATAATTATTTGTTAATTTTTTTTTTCTTTCTGGTGGTCGTGGAGAAAGGAGGGTCTGTGACTCGGTTGGAAGAGAAAATTCGATGCTCGTGGGTCCTCACGCTCGCCTGCGGCTCGCGTTCGGAATATTCCACTTGCATCGAATTTTCTCATTCCAACCTTGTTACAGAATATACTATTACAATCTTTTTTACTTGACATCACAGTTTAGAATGAAGATTCTGTTGGCCCCTGCTTGGGGTTGTATTATTAGTATACCCACTGCATGACATTTCAGCAGACCAGATATTTGAAACCGAATCCATAATAAAAAACTTTATGACTTGCGACAACATTGTAAAAGTCGCTATTTAACTACATCAATTCACGTTTTTTTATTTTTTTTTTTTTTATGAAATTAATATAAATGTCTCGCTAAAGAACTCACCATTCCGAAAAAATATTTTTTTTTTCTATGGTTTCGACGGTGCGGCCAGCGCTAGAGTTGAAATTTCTGAACTTACGACACCACGCTTGTAACACTGCGCCTAGGACACCATGGTATGGATTTTTTCAAAATAGAGCGATCCTATTGGTTGAATTTCTTGTTCCATGCTTCCAACACCAGAATGAAAATGATACATAAGTTGTGTTCAGAACAAGGTCATAAAATTGATTTTTCGCTCTGTTGTCATTGCTGTTTTACATATATGGTTTAAAAAATTTCAATTTAACCCTATTCAGATTCAAATATAAACGATCTTCGTTATTTCTGTTTTGGCACGTTTTTATCGCTTGATCTTCAGCTGGGATTCCTTTCATGTCGTATGATCTTTTGTCAGTTAGGGTGAAGTGTCACGCTTATTCAATTCATTCCGTCAGTAATACTCGTGACATCCTCATATCATCTCTCCCTCTTCTCATTCCACATCCTATCTCCTCGTCATCTACATATATTCTTTCATCACACATCATTTATTCTTTACGCATCCGTCAGCATGTCTAAATCAACAATCGTCAAATGTATATGTCTTCTTTGGTGGGGAAAGAAAATACTGCTTGTCAGCTTTCAAACAATATTTTAATAGTCATCTATAAATATGCACTTTAAAATATTATTCTTATAGCGATATTAATAAAAGTTCATTACTGTATAAGGCTTCGTTGCATAAAATGTTGATTTTAAGCAAGGCCGGATCATGGCATAGACAAATGAGACAAATGTCTAGGGCCCGGCTTTTTGAAGGGCCCGGTCAAACCGCCCACTTTGAAAAAAAAAAATGTAAAAAATAAAAGTTAAAAAAATATATATTTTTGACAATTTATTTAATTACGTTTATAGTTTAAGAAGTTTATTTGCCGAAATAGAAGCGGAGAAAATATAAAACTGTTTTTTTGTTTTGTTTTTTTTTTTTTTAATATGTTTTTGTGAATTAGTGAATGAAATGAAAAATTATATTTACCGACCGCCAACATATATAAGGGAGGTATTGTGATCATACCAATTTTGACGTTTCGAGATTTCGATGGATCTCCACGAATTGAGGTCCCTACATAACGTTTTGAATATTTTTAGCATGATGTCTGTCGGTCTGTCTGTCCGTCCGTCTGTCTGTCCGTCTGTCTGTCTGTCTTTCCGTCTGTCTGTCCGTCTGTCTGTCCGTCTGTCTGTCCGTCTGTCTGTCCGTCTGTCTGTCCGTCTGTCCGTCTGTCTGTGTACACGTGCAGAGCAAATTCGGCTAAAAGGATTTTTATCAAACTTCACATTTAAGCTTCTGCTTTCAATGGCACGAGTTGATCAACTATTGGTAAAAATTGGTTGACTAGAAATGGAAGTTGACTAGATTTTTGCGAATATTTCACAACAGAAAAATATCTAGAAAAAATTTATTAAACAAAAATTGCTATAAAAGCAATAACTAATAACTTTTATTTGAGACGTTTTTTGATAAAACGAAAAATTTCGAGTAATTTCTGTAAAATTTTTCGATTTTTTTTAGTCTCAATTTTTTCATATTTATATGTAACGTTTCCATGGTCATGATAAATAATATCTCTGTAAGAAAATATTAGGTCAAGTTATTTCTACTCTGCTGCTAGAATGTAATTTACCAATATAAGTACTTTATGATGGCGGTCGGTCCTTTGGTGGCCACAGCTGATTTTTTTTTACTATTAAATTATCCTATTTGGATAAATTGCAGTTCTCTGCAAAATTTGATATATAGTTTGTTAGAAATTTTATTTTAGATTTTAAGTCTTATATTAAAAACTTGAGAGAAAAAAAAAAACGTGAGAACTATACTGTTGTGCAAATCTTTTCCTACGCCCCTTTAGAGGATCTTACAATATGAATAATAATGCCAGTAATACTGAGTCAATAATAATGACACTACTAGTATTTTTGCCAGTTGCAAAAAATTACCTTACACTATCATTATTACTGACAGTATTTTAGTCAGTAATCACTAGAAGTTATCTAGACAACATCAAACAAGTGAATATTATTATTATGAAGAGTATTAAGCCAAAAGCCTGCTTGACTTTAGTGTTGTATTTTAGTACAAAGCGATTCGTAAATCGAAAACGATGGATGATGGATGATGGCTTAAAAAACGTACAGAATATACTCATGTTAATTTATTAAAACAAATTCTTCTCACTGATCCAAATGACTACCAAAATTACTTTCGGATGGATGCGGACACCTACAGCTCTCTTGAATTTGGTAGCACCCCATCTAACTACCTGTGTTAAATTCTGTGGCTCAGTAAGGTTAAGTGGACGTTCAGTGTAACCAAGAAATTTTAGTGCATAAAATACTCAGGATCTTGGACTGTAAACATCATCGGCACTTGCTTCTGATCGTTTAGAATTTTAGAAGATTCGATTTTCTTCAACTCTTTCCTATAACACTATGCAACACTAAAAAATTCAACAATATTTCGAATAGTAATTCGTATTAGGTATACCTAGTAAGCAAAAAAAAAAACAAATTTATATTTAGATATCACGTCAAAAAACATAGATAAGTAAAATCTTAATTTGTTTATTCTTGATAAAACTTGTTTGAGCCTATTCATAAAAATATATCTTTGCTGTGTACAAAAGTCATCAAAATATTTAGAGTTATAAATCTACAAAATGCCAATTCTCCTAACTTAAATTGTTATGTTTGTGGTCAATTTACTCCTAAAAGTGAAAAAAAGCCAATTTCTCCATTGCTTGAGAAGTGTTATCAAGCTTATTTTAAGAGTGTGATTAAAAATCAAGACAAATCATGGGTACCCCAAGTGTGTTGTTTAAAATGTTATAAATATTTGACGGGTCGGTACAATGGTATTATAAAAGTGATGCCTTTTGGTATACCAATGCAGTGGCGTGAACCCAAGAACCACATAGACGACTGTTCTTTCTGTTTGACAAATGTGAAGGGTTTTTCTAAAAAATCAAAACATGCAGTGAAATATGCCAATGTACCATCAGTATCAATGCCGCTACCCCATTCTCCAGATATTCCAGTACCAAAACGATTTTCAAGTGCATCGAGTTCTATGGAAGAAGATATCGTTCCCGGCCCTTCTAGTGATGAGTTATTTCAAGATCCAACTACTACTATTACAGAACCACATTTGATTAGTCAATCGGAACTAAACGAACTTATGAGAGATTTAGATTTGACCAAAGAAATATTAGGATCCAGATAAAACAGTGGAATCTTTTACAGACTGGTAGATGGGAACCAGCCATGCTTGCAGACTACTGTTGGTGCCTTCAGAGGGATACCGCGATAACTGACTACAAGAGGAAAGCCAATCGCACAAAAAAATATAAGTTTTTTAATAAAAAATAAAGTTTTGTGTCGCTAATTTATATAATTTTAAAAAAATCAATAAATGCTTTTCTCTATGGAACCTGACGTGATGTGACAATTTTATTTATAAACCTCAATTGATTTTAAGGTGGGGAATCATAATTTCATACTCTAAACCCAGTAAAAAAAAATAATATTTAATTTGTTGCATAGTGTAATTAGAGCGGAAAGTATTTAATTTTTTTCGAACGTCATCTTTTTTTGCATTTGACCTTATTTTTCATTCCGCTTCACTTTGTTCATGTAGTCAGGCCGACGAGTATCCCAGCGCTGTGGCATTGACTCATACGTTTCAAAAAGGTTTGTAGCAGCAGACGTCTGAGTTCTGACGTTTCAACTTCATTGTCATCATCATCCACAACATTGTGTATAGTAAAATCATCTATTAAATCCATTAATTACGATACTATTACTAACTTGACACGAGACAAACAACAATTAAAAACTAAAAACTGAAGATGAATACTGACAGTAATACTGATACACTGCGAATGGCTATCAGTTAAACAGTTCCCCCTGCTAGATTTCGTCAGTTCACTCCATCATTCCATCAGTACTTACATTACTGTCATTATTTTTTAATACTGACATTATTATTGATAGTGTAAGGTCCGCTTTTCATTTGTAAAGAATCTCGTCCGAAATCGCCAGAAGCAAACACCACCTACATACTCGCTCGAATACGTGCATATACCTATGAGCGAAGTACAATTCTCGCAAACACCTTTGGTCTGTAACCGCAGCCTAAAGCTAACCCCGTAAACCGTATTTGCTTGTGCCACTGTGCCATTATTAGTTGCCAACCCTCTGGTCTGGGACAACATCGAGATATAATTAATTTCGAATATTCCTGCAAAACTAGATTTTGAAATCTAGAAACTCTTAACTATTGTATGAGACTTGTGATCATCATTTTGTGAAGCAAAAGCCCACATAAATCAAGTGATCTCATGATACTTAAAAATATTAAAATTTAATATAATTTCATACGAAGCGTATGAATTATTGTATGGGTATTAGCCATAAAGATTACAACTTTTAAAATTTTTCAATTTTTCAAATTTTAATAATAATATTGGAAATTAAATACTCTTATTAATTAAATAGTTCTAGAAGTTAATCATATTTTGTCTGTTACATCAATCATTAGTCAAATAATCTGACTTACTGATTAATAATAAATTATTTCTTCATTTTTGCTTGGGCAAAAATATTGCAACTACTTGAATTTTCTTGTTATATGCAGGTTTTTCCATAAATAATATGTTGTGCACAATTAATATTTCAGTTTACATTTGTTAATCATGGGTCGTAGTAAAACTGTTTTAAGTGAAATTAAAAACTTAATAATTTCTGGTTTTAAAGACTGTTTAAGGGCTGCTGCAAAATGTGATTTCACGAAATTTAAATGTTAATAAATCTACTGTGTCGCGAATTATAAAACGATTTCCAAAAGAAGGTACATTTGAAGTTTCAAAAATTTCAGGACGGCTCGGAAAAACTACAAAACGTCATCATCATTTCGTGTCCGCAATACCACGTCATATACACTTCTCCCAAAATCTTGTTACCAAGAGCGCTTCGTCATTGGCATAATTGAGGTCGTCAGGGGTGCAACGAACTGATAAAAAAATTATTTATTTATCTACCAATACCTTTCTGTCATCGGAGAAAATTTTGGGCCTTTTGCCACAAATGGATCAAGAAAACATCTCAACAAGAACTATTCGCAGAATATTAGTTAGTGAGCGTTTTTTTAGTCGCCGTCCTACTAAAGAACCAGTTCTATCCAAAAAGAGTGTGAAGGCCCGATAAGAATTTGCTAAAAATCATATTGACTGGACTGTGGATCAATGGAAAAAAGTTATTTTTAGCGATGAATCTAAGTTTAGTTTGTTCAAAATGGCGTAAGTTACGTTAGGATGCCTGCTAATAAAATATTAGTTCCAAAATACACCTTACCAACAATTAAACATGGCGGAGGTGGTGTGATGGTATGGGGCTGTTTTTCGGCATATTGTATGGGTCTTCTATACTACATTGAAAGAATAATGGATCGATTTAAATATAAAGACATCCTTCAGACTGTTATGGAACCTTATTGCTGAGTTCATGCCTTTAAAACATATTTTTCAGCATGATAATGACCCAAAACATTCTTCGAAGTTAGTCAAAAAATGGTTCGAGGATTCAAAAATTAATGTTATGACTTTTCCGTCACAGTCAACCGATTTAAATCCAATAAAAAACCTTTGGAAGATTGTCGACAGAAAAATTAGAAACAAAACGCATTCAAATATTGAAGATTTATTTAAAGCTTTGCAGGGTTTAATATTGATGATGAAATAGTTACGAAATTATTAGAATCAATGCCGAAAAGATATCGGGAAGTTATAAATACTGGTGGTTACTATACAAAATATTAAAAATTATCTGTTAATAATAATTTATTTTCTTAATTAATAAAAAAATATATATTTTTCAAGAGTAGTTGCTATCTTTATCTTTTAATAATTACTATAAAAAAAATTAGAAATTACTATTAAAATTTAATTTTTTACTATGATATATGTAGATGATTGTTAAAGGTAAGAATTACATTTTTTAATTTTAAAAATATTGTCACGCCTAGGTTGGTTTTGGGGGGTTTGCATGAATAAAAGAATATAAATTCTATATACTAATTTATTGATAGGAATAAAAGAATACAATTTATAATTACTAACAGTACTGGCCACGCCAGATTAAGGGTGTACTAATTAGATAACACCTTATTACAATACAAGTCGATACACAAATCGATAAATCGTTGTCGTACAACAATGAAATTAAAGTATCGAGACTGAATTTATCACTCTGTATACCGACAAATTATAATGAACAATTCATAGCATAATAATAATTAGTCCCTATCATTGGACAAACAATAATAACTTAAAATAAGGGCTCTAGGTAGGGCTTAGGTACAACCTAGTGACACAATAATTGAATTAACTAATTAATTCCGGATCGTAAGAGTTTTACTTAAATGGAATAAATTCCATTAAAGTTGTGAGACACATCTGGAGCAAATACAAAAATATAATTTTAAACTGTACTTACATAACCACGGCTTTGTAGGCCCATCGTTGGTCAATACACAATTGGTAATAGTCACAAGAGTACTGATTACTAATTTCTACTTCTTACGTAATTCTTCTTTAAGAACTTTTAGTTCCTTATATATGAAATATATAAAAACAATCCGTGGAAGAATTTCATGACAAGAGTTACGTGTTAAAACACGGGTCAGTTTAGTGCATAGTAAGCTATTCCTAAGATGTGGATGCCCTGTATCCGTGACAATCTGATAATTTATAAATTAACCAAATTTGTAAATTAACAGAGTTGTATTTAGTTTAATTTGTATTTAAATTCATTTATAACAATATTTAAATTATTTCATATATTTGACAATATTGAATAGAATAAAAATAAAAGAGGATTATCAAAAGTTGCTATCTTTATGGCCAATACTGTATATTACATATTTATAAATTGGATCTTCCTGCAAAAAAATCACAATTTTAGAGCCAAAGTTATCATTGCGTCAATGGTTTAGTTCCATAAAAAGTATTCTCCCGCTCCAGTGTTCAAAGGAGCTATTTTAAAGCTAGCCTCTTTATTTTAATATCCCTGTCGGACCCTTCCGTAATAATTTAGCCGTTAATACACACAAATTATTTTAAAATGTCCGTTATGTATGCTATAAACGTGGAACGCCAACTAATTAGCGTTTATCCTCCGAGTAGTTGAACGAACGTACGCCAGCTGACAATTGAGGTTTTTACATTAAACCATAATATTAGTATTAAGGTCTGCATCTCTCTATAATATTAGCCGTGTTAGTTTAGGATTCGACTCATGTTAACTTAATTGAATTTTGGTTTCGTTACAAGCGCATGGCTAGTTAGCTTTGTTATTTGTAAGCTTCTTATGATATGATTAGCTTTAAAGTGTACTTAATGCGAACTATTGATTTCAACACAATTAACACATATTAGACCATCAATTACCATACAAAACTAGGATTATTTTCATGGTCGGATCAAATTTTAGCATCAGAAAATTAATGCCACATGATGAATATACTGGTTAGAACACGTGTAATACTTATGAATAATTAGGCTAACAAATAATTAGGTTAAAGATTATTTATTTCGCAAGGCTTTTGCTGCTGTTATTGACTGGGAATCATCTAACGAAAGGCACAACGTCGCGCGGCTCTAGTCTTTTCATACCAAAATTGATAATTTAATTTAATTTAATGTATTAGAAATAACGGCAGCACAACAGACCGAAGTCCAAAATGTGCCTTTATAAACATACAGTTACTCACAAAATTGAGCATACAAGAATTTGACAAAGATACTTTTTAATAAAACGTGACTATAAAACAGTATTTTTTAAAACTAATTAATTTTTATTTATAAAATACACCCTGCAGTTCCAAAATTATTACAAATAGTATAAAGTATAGTAATATTTGTTAAAAATTTGCTAAGGAAAACTAAAAATAATAATTTTTTAGAGACACAAAATTGAGCGTACTAGTTAATTTCAATTGATTTAAGACCTGTCTTTTCCTAAAATTATATTGCATAAGTTTTATCTTGCAACATATGGTTTTTTCATTAGTTTAGTTTGCATCAGGCTACACTCAAGGACAGTGATTTTGTTTCTATTATAATGGAAAACAAACGTAAATAGACTGACGAATCTACACGAAAACTAATAGTTCAATTATACGCCCGGGACCATACAATGAAATGGGTGATATAGTAAACCGAAGACATACCATAATTCAAAAAATAATAAATAAATTTAAATATGGAGCTACTATTAAAAACAAAACGGGCAGAGGCAGAAAAAAATTGTTATCAACTGTGGATGAAAGATTTATTTTGCGAAAAATCAAGCAAGATCCTAAAATTAGTGTACCCCAGTTAACGTCAGAATTGTCACAAAGATTAAATAAACAAATTTCAGTAGAAACAGTCCGCCGAGTACTCCGGAAAAATAACTACAATTGTCGAATTGCACGCAAGAAACCGTTGATTTCAAAAACGAATAAAAAGAAACGCTTAGAATATGCAAAAATGTATGCAAACAATCCAATTAGCTTCTGGAATAAAGTTATTTTTTCTGACGAGACGAAAATTATCTTTTTTGGGTTGGACGGTAGAAAAATTGTTTGGTGGTAGCCCAATACAGAATTTAAAAAAATTAATACCGTTCCGACAGTAAAACACGGAGGCGGATCAGTTATGTTGTGGGGTGCTATGGGCTCAAACGGCCCAGGTTATTTAGAATTTATAGAAGGGAGCATGGATAAATGGTAATATCTAAACATCTTGAAAAATAATCTTACGGCTACTGCAGATAAATTAGATATGCCACCAGTTTATTATTTTCAACAAGATAACGATCCCAAACATACTGCGCTT